>CM059288.1:14658032-14665532 GCA_030347295.1 Setipinna tenuifilis | reverse complement strand
CAGACAGAGCGAGAGAGCAAGAGAGAGAGAGAGAGAGAGAGAGAGAGAGAGAGAGAGAAAGAGAGAGAGAGAGAGAGAGAGAGAGAGAGAGGGAGGGAGAGGGAGAGTGTGTGTGTTTTCATGGTGGTGGTGCTGGGGGTGGGGTGGGGTGGTGTGTGGGTCAAGCAGAACGAACCAATCCACAGAGAGCAGGAATTTCTCACTCTCCTATTGAAATAGCAACACCTTTGTTTTGCTTTTTTCCTGTTCTGTTCTGTTCTTTTCTTTTCGTTTCGTTTCTTTGGTTGTGTGGAAGATGGAGGCAGTGAAGAGGAGGGGATTTCACTTTTCTGCGTGTGTGTGTCCTTGGAGATAAAGACTCCTTGCAATAACAAATAGGGGCAGATAAATCAGGGGGGGGGGGGGGCAAACAGAGCCAGAAAAGCACACAAGCCCAACAGGTGTTGGAGAAGGCCCATCTGTCTTCCTGTGCTCTCAGAGAGAGGGGGGGAGAGAAAGAGAGAGAGAGGGAGAAGGAGAGAGAGAGAGAGGGAGGGAGAGAGAGAGAGAGAGAGAGAGAGGGGGAGAGAAAGAGAGAGAGAAATAGAGAGAGAAGGAGAGAGAGAGAGAAAGAGAGGGGGAGAGAAAGAGAGAAAGATAGAGAGAGAGAGAAAGAGAGAGAGAAAGAGAGAAAAAAAGAGAGAGAGAGAGAGACAGAGAGAGATAGAGGGAGAGAGGTTAGCCAGGCTCACTTTTTCCGCTCAATCTAAATGTTATTTCAAACACATCGCACCCACCGATCAACCGGTGCATGTGTGAGGACCTCCAAAATATTTTAGGAGTAATGAATTGCTCTTTAGTGTCTATTCAATTGCGCTCTCTCTCTTCCTCTCTCCCTTATACACACACACACACACACACACACACGCAACCGCGCACACACACAAACTATAAAATAAGCACTTCTTAAACTTGCCCTCGTTCAACTCGAAGTGCTTTCACAGCAAGCCAAGCAGGCTCTTTGCTGGGGCTACTAAATCACTCAGCCATCTTGTCTTTGTAGCGACGAGTGGCTGGGTATGCGCTACGCAGAAAGGTGAGGCGGATTTTGTTGACATTCCACCTCCGAACAGGTGTGTGTACGACTGTGTAGGTGTACTTATGTGCGTGTGTTCCTGTGTGTGTGTGTGTGAGTGTGAGTGAGTGGTCATGTTTTTTTTATTTTGGGTACAATAAATTTCCTCATCACAAACCTATAAAACGGGCAGTTTGATATGGGTAAGGAAGGAAGGACATTTAAGAAAGTGCACCTAACACTGACAGGCACATATATCTGGACTTAACCACCCCCGTCCTCTCATAAACGGAGGCTTCAGTCCAAATCCAAAACAAATTATGTATGGCCCCCATTTCTCATTCCTTCCTCTTCTACACTTTTTCTGTCACCGCTTCCTTCATCCGCCTGGTTTTTTTCCTCCTCCGTCTCTCTCTCTCTCTCTATCTGTCTCTCTCTCTGCATGCCATTTACAAATATATATCATCTGCTTCTTCCCGTCAGGGCCTGATCGCAAAAACACAGAGAAGCGAGACGCGTTTCAGTAAGTCGGTAAGTGCGGCTGCTCCCCACTCCTGCACTGCCGATGCGACACATGCGTGTGCGCTGTCATGTGTGGCTCTCATCCCGCCTCGTCCTGTGCCGTAACGTCCCGTCTCGTCCCGTCTAGCCGTGCCTCCTCTTCAGGGATCGGGATGAAAGGAGAGGGATGAGAGGAGCGAGAGGAGAGGATGAGAGGAGAGGAGAGGATGAGAGGAGCGTGGGCGCAGACGCGGGGAAGCCACGTGGGCGGTAAACTTGGGAAACCAGATGTGACCAGGAGCTGGATCCTTTCGGGATAGGGTAGGGAAGTGTACGAATCTGTGTGTGTGTGTGTGTGTGTGTGTGTGTGTGTGTTAGCGTATGAGTATATTTGAGCATGTGTGTGTGTGTGTTAGCATGTGTGTATGTGTGTTAGCAAGTATATGTATATGGCCATGTATGTGTGTGTGTGTGTGTGTACGTATGTGTGAGTGTGTGTGCATGAGTATATGGGTGTGTAGGTGTGTTTGTGAGGAAAGAGCCCATTTTAACAAGCCTCTAGCCTGGGGCTTACAAGCAGCAAGGCCTTGTGGGTCAGCCTGAGCTCCTCAGCGTCCAGTTCACCAAAGTCAACTAAGTTCCTTATAAACCACATATACACACTTGCAGACACACACACACACACACACACACACACACACACACACACACAGATCCTCAACCTGTTCTCCATCTTCTGCCTGTGGGTTATGGGTCACCCTCGAGACATGGTTAGGGAGCACAGCACAGCAATACAACAGACAAAATGGACATTGTTACTCCCAACATCATCAAGTTCCTCCATCAAACCATAAAAGGAAGCAACTAAAACTGAAATGAACTGAATGAGGTTCTTGATTTTTTTGTTAATGTTTTGTAACTGATTGCTCTAACTAATACATTGATTGATTAATTGATTGATTGATTGATTGATTGCTAAATAACTGTTAGAAGAGTCATTACGGGTATACATTATGTTTGTCTGCTTACTAGTGGGTACAGTTACCATTACTGAGAGCCATCACTAAAGTAGAATTGGCAAGTCCTGGACAGTCACGCAGGATGTTCTGTATTTGGCATAGCGCCACGGATGTTCCGTACTTGCCCAGTGTCCACTCAAACTAATTGTGACTCTCCAGTGTTATGGGTCTGACCAGGGACATTTATGCTCCGTAATAAGACTTTGCCAGCCACTGTTTACAGTCCTGCAGCGGGGTCCATCCTGTTATTGAGATGGAAATATCCCCTTTTTTTGTCTGGCTCGGTGGCCAGGCCTGAAATGGGCAGGCACTAATAAAGCATCTGGACTCCCGGTCTTCCTGTTGTGTTTTCTGTTGTTGGTGTGGGGGCCTGGCTAGCATTAGGGTGTGTGTGTGTGTGTGTGTGTGTGTGTGTGTGTGTGTGTGTGTGTGTGAGTGTGTGTGCGTGTGTGTGTGTGTGTGTGTGTGAGAGTGTGGGAGTGTGTGTGAGTGTGTGTGTGAGTGTGTGTGTGTGAGTGTGTGTGTGTGTGTGTGTGTGAGTGTGTGAGTGTGTGAGTCTGTGTGAGAGAGTGTGCGTATGTGTAAGTGAGTGTGAGAGTGTGTGTATGTGTAAGTGAGTGTGAGAGTGTGTGTGTGTGTGTGTGTGTGTGTGTGTGTGTGAGAAAGAGAGAGAGGAGAGTGTGTATATCTGTGTGAGAGTGTGTGTGGGGCATATTTACAGCTGCAGGCTGGCCTATGGTGACACCTCGGAGCGGCTAAGGCAGTGGCGGCACGCTAAGTGGCCGAGTGCTAATCCGCTCGATGGATGCGGAGAGATGCGAGTCAGCATCGTAAAACTCTCGCGGAAGCACAAACTTTTCTCCTGGCAACCGAGCCCTTGCCGTGCCAGGGTTTATCACTCTAGCAGGAGCCATGGCTGGTGCGCAAACTCTCTCTCTCTCTCCCTCCCTCCCTCCCTTCAGCTCTCTCTCTTTCTGTTGACTGCTCTCACTCCATCTCTCTCTCTCTATCCATGTCTGTTTCTCTTTCCCTCCCTCCCTCCCTCCCTCCCTCCATCTCTCTCTCTTTCTCCTGATTGCTCTCACTTCATCTCTCTCTCTCTCTCACTCTCACTCTATGTCTGTTTCTCTTTCCCTCCATTCCTCCACCTCTCTTTTTTCTCTTGATTGCTCTCACTTCATCTTTCTCTCTCCCTCCCTCTCTCTCTATCTTTCTCTCCCTCTCTCTTTCTCCACAGTGGGCGAGCTATTAACTTAATGCCCTGCCAGAGTCCTGTCGGAGGCTCGTACCTCGGGCTGTGCCGAGAGAGAAAGAGAGGGAGAGAGAGAGAGAGAGAAAGGAGAGAAAGGAGAGAGAGGGAGGAAGGAAGGGAGGGAGAAAGATGGGGAGACAGAGAGAGACGGAGGAAGAGAGAGGGAAGGAGGAAGAGGGGGAGACAGAGAGAGAGGTAGAGAGAGAGAGGGAGAGAAGGAGACAGAAAGACAGAGAGGTAAAAGTAGAGAGAGAGAGAGAGAGAGAGAGGGACAGAGAGGTGTGTGTGTGTGTGTGGGGTGTGTGTGTGTGTGTGGGGTGCCCAGAGAAATATGAGTCTGTGGAAAGGACTCCAATTTCAATAAGAGGCTACAAGATTTACGATGCCCCCCTTCTCCTACAGCAGCTACGCACCACCCATCAACCACCCACCCAGCCACCCAGCCATCCACCCTCGCAGCCACCGTCCACATCGCCAGCGGGCCAGCCACTTTGTCCAGCCTGGCTTCCTATAAGCGTAGGGTTGATGTACGACCCATGCCAGTCTGCCTGTCACATCGACCCCCCCCAACCCCCTCAACTCCCCCCCAAACCCCCACAGCCCCCACTCCCCCCCAGCCCCTGTGCTACACCCACAGTCCTGACAGACTGCTTGCGATGTGCCAACATAAATACGAGGACTTAACAGCTCTTTCGGGCAGCAGTGCACCCCCTGGCTGGCCCGCTTTAACCAACACAAAAGGGGGACGGGGGGGGGGGGGGCAGAGAGAGAGAGCCACCCACGTGCATTCTGCCAAGTGGCTGGACTCAGCCTGGGACTGGAGCATTTCAGAAAAGCCATTAACATAAGTTCACATACCATACTGTGTGATGTGAGTTCACCACCATAACAAGTATGTGTGTGTGTGCGTATGTATGTGTGCGTGTGCGTGTCGGTGTGTGTCTGTGTGTGTGCGTATGAGTGTGTGCGTGTGTGTCTGTGTGTGTGTGCGTATGCGTGACTGTGTGTGCGTGTGTGTATGCGTGTGTGCGTGTGTCTGTGTGTGTGTCTGCACGTGCATATATGTTCGCGTGTGAGAAAACCTCTGTGTGATGTGGTCGGTTTAGTAGATGAATAAAACAACCCCGTATTCATTAAAAACACATTCATTATAATTAAAATCACATGAATTGTCATTGATAATGACTGATTAGGTGCAGGATCTAAAAGGCAAATTATCCACATTGTGATGAAATGGGTAATAGTTCTGCAATTAACCAAATGGCGAAAATTTTTCCTTCGCTCCTTCGGCAATGGAATAGGACTGGAATAGGCCGAGAAGTTTCAGCTGTCAAACATCCCGTTCGTGCCGTTGGTGTGTGTGTGTGTGTGTGTGTGTGTGTGTGTGATGGTTAGTGTGTGCATATGTGATGGTTTGTGTGTGTGTGTGCGTGTGATGGTTTGTGTGCGTGTGTGTGTGTGTGTGTGTGTGTGTGTGGCGGTGTGTGTGTGTGTGCGTGTGTGTGTGTGTGTGTGAAGGGCAGACCAGATTCCTCTCGATTGCTGGCTCTAAGGCTGGTGGGAAGCGTTGCTTGGAAAGCTTGGAAAGGTCGGCAGCAGGAATAACAAACTTTTCGCTCTGGGCCCGAAGACGCGACCCGACCCGCTCTTCTCCACTCCTCTCCTCTCCTCTCCTCTCCACTTCTCTTCTCTTCTCTCCTCTCCACTCCTCTCCACTCCACTCCTCTCCTCTCCTCTCCTCTCCGTTCCTCTCCTCTCCATTCCTCTCCGCTCCTCTCTACCCTACTCCTCTCCTCTCCGCTCCCAGTCATGCAAAGGGCTTCACCTGATCCAGGAGGATTGGTTTCCACAGCATACCTCAGCCAGGTGTAAGCACGCACTAAGCTGCTTTTGGAGTGGGGGTGAGAGGGGGGCTGGTGGGGGAGTTGATGGGTGGTTTTGATGGGTAGTGGGGGGCGTTGGGAGTGTCTTCAGGGGGGCTCAGAGGAAGTGTG
This sequence comes from Setipinna tenuifilis, assembly GCA_030347295.1. Classification (NCBI taxonomy): domain Eukaryota; kingdom Metazoa; phylum Chordata; class Actinopteri; order Clupeiformes; family Engraulidae; genus Setipinna; species Setipinna tenuifilis. The sequence goes on along the minus strand of CM059288.1, from coordinate 14,659,712 downwards.
TGTTTGGCGGGACATAGGATCCCCGGCTTTGGATTCCTTCCAGTCTTCCAGAGAGGCGAGGCGATGTATGGAAGCAAATACCTTCACACTTCACACTCTGGCCAAGCCGGATCTCCGTGTCCGACACAGAGAAAGTGTGTGTGTGTGTGTGTGTGTGTGTGTGTGTGTGTGTGTGTGTATGCTTGAATGCATATGTAATCCTGGACTCTGAGCCAGTAAAAGCACCCAGACACCTGAGTGCAAAAAAAAAAAAAACTTTTTGATCGACAAATCAAGAAATAAAAAAAGTTGGACACTCCCTGACTTTTAGTAAGGGAGGCCCATTTTTTTATTTTTAAAAATGCGCCAAACAAAAGTCTGCCCTTTTTCGGTGGACGACAATAGCACAAAGGGATTGTAATAACAGCTCTCCACAATGTTTGGTACTGTGTTCCTAAAAATATGCATTGATTACAACCCCCCACTGCCCTGGCTTCCCCCGGTCGGAAATGGACCAGCGAGAGGGGAGGGGCGAGCGCCGGCCAAGAGAAACACACAGCGGCTTTCATGTTCGGCTACAAAAGGTCGCGACCTGCCCCACTGTCAAAGCAAAACAGTGCGAGAGTTCAAGAATAATACCATTGTTTCAAACAGGACCAGGGCAATGGCCGCTGTTCGAGGCCATTCGGGTCCGAGTTACTGCCTCCTGTATCGGGGCTTCGAGGCGAGGGGGCAGCTGGCTGATGGAGACTCTTCAGGAAGTCTATGGTGCACCTGATGATGGCGGACTCCTATGCAGAAGCAACATGGCAGCCGGCCAAGAGTCAACATATAAGGCCATCCACATGACCCGTCATCTATCTATAAATGCAAGGAATGTAGTTAGTCCCCCTCTCACACATCAAGGCTGCATCAACAGGCTCTACACTAGTTAGGTACTATGTTACAATGCATTTAATACAGAAAATGCATGCTTGTTTATTACGTAATGTAACTGAAAATGACTAGATTTAGTTTCAGGGTAAATCGAATTGAATCCAAGTCAACTTGATTGTCAATTGTGCCGCATGTACATGACAAGAGACAAGAGATAAATCGAGACAACGTTCCCCCTAACCCCTAATAGTGCAGCCAAACAGTGTAGCATATACATGACATGTAGCGGCAGGATAGGCCAATATCGTGATGATATGAACAGTGCTAGTATTCATTACTGACCAAACTCGGTTAAAACAAAAGGGGGGAGAACAGTTTTATGGCTGGAGGAGCTACAATGCTGTTGGACGGCCCGCTGGACTGCTGCAGCGATGATAATTTGCCAATCCCCACATCCGCCTCGCAGGAATGCATGTACTGGACCAAATGACCAGCACTTAAACCCTGGAACACCACAACCGGAACAGAGACTTGCTCTCCCCTCTCCCCTATTTCTCTCTCTCTCTCGCTCTGTATCTCTCTCTCTCTCTCTCTCGCTCTCCCCCCTTCTCCTCTTGCTCTCTCCCTCTGGCTGGCGTCTCGGCTGAGGGCTGGTTCTGACCCGAAAGCAAACATCTGACACAGAGTCTCACTGTTGGAGATCTGAGAGGACAGTGCTGTGTCACCCTGCCAGCCAAAGGCCTTCACGCGTCAGACGTACGCCATGGGTGAGGGAGGTAGGGAGGGATGGAGAGAGAGAGAGAGGGATGGAGAGGGGGAGGCAGG
>CM059288.1:14628032-14648032 GCA_030347295.1 Setipinna tenuifilis | reverse complement strand
CAGACACTAAGGGAGCACATGGTGCATATAAACTGCTAAAGACAAGTCCAGCACCTCTTTATTTCCATCACCGTCCTCCAAGTACACACACACACACACACATTCGCAGTGACACGCATACATACAAGCACCAGACACACACATTAACACACACTAACACACATTCATAGACACACGCATACATACAAGCACCAGACACACACATTAATACACACTAACACACACACACACACACACTAACACATACACACACACACACACATACACACACACACACACATAGTAAAAACCCTACTTATAAGCTCCCATTAATGGTAGTGCCCACCGCCACCCTGGGCAGCAAGCGTAGCATGTGTAGGAAAGTAACGTGCGAGATGCCCAGATGCTGGGTCACTTCAGCGCCGAGCTCCAGCTCGAGTCGGAGTCGGAGGAGGAGGAAAAAGCCTCCAAGGCCAGTAAAACAGTGCCATAAAGTTCACGTATGTTTGCTTTGCAAAGAGGCACTTCCTGTGAGCTGTCCACATTTCCTCCTTTCTTTTGGCTCTGTGCACAGAGAGGCCTGCCTGTCGGGCCAGACTTGGGACTGGGGCCTGGCGTGTATGTGTGTGAGTGTGTGTGTGTGTGTGTGTGTGTGTGTGTGTGTGTGTGCGTGCGTGTGAGTGTGAGTGTGAGTGTGTATACTTATGTGTGTACTTGTGTGTGTGTGTGTGCTTGTGTGTGTGTGTACATGTGTGTGTGTGTGTGTGTGTGTGTGTGTGTGTGTGTGTGTGTGTGTGTGTGTGAAGCCCTCCAACGTACGTCTGCCTGCTGTCAGCCATTGGCTCTTGTACACAACACGATAACTTTTAACGTGGTGGCTGAGACCCTTCGAGTTAGGTCTCAGTAAAAATAAGAGAGAGAGAGGGATAGAGAGAGACAGATGATAGATAGAAAAAGAAAGGGAGGCAAAGAGAAAAGGAGTTTGAGGCAGGTCTCAGTAAATTGAAAGAGGGAGAGAGAGAAAGAAAGAGGGAGAAAGCTGGAAAGACAGAGACAGAAAGAGGGAGATGATAGAGAGACAGAAAGAGAGGGGCAAAGTGAAGAGAAAATACTGTATGCCTATTTAATCCCTCATCCTTGCCTTGTGTTTTCATGCATCCATCTCCCTGTGTGTGTGTGTGTGTGTGTGTGTGTGTGTCAGTACTTATGTAAAAACAAACTGTATATTACTGTTGGTCTGCCTTGTCCTTTTTGTGTGCTCTCTCTCTCCCCTCCTCCCTCTATCTCTCCCTCCGTCTTCCCCTCTCTCTCCTTCTCTCTCTCCCTCTGCCTCTGCCTCTCTCTGTGGCTGTGTTTGTGCGAGCATAAGAAGTGCTTTGAGTGCGCTCCCCTGCTCTGCGGCCCCCGTACACTGTAAGCATTCTTCTTTGGGGACAGACTGGGCCTCCCAATTTCATTTAACAAGCGGAAGTCCCGCGACAACAAACAGAGCGGATCCGGGCCTGGGGTGGGGTGTGTGCTTGTGTGTGTGTGTGTGTGTGTGTGTGTGTGTGTGTGTGTAAGTCAGTGTGTGTGTGTGTGTGTGTGCTTGTGTGTGCGTTAGTTAATGTATTTGTGTGTGTGTAGGATTGGCTGGAGCTTGGAGATTGGGGGTTAGGAGAGGGAGAGGAGGAGAGGAGGTGGTGGTGCTGGTGGTGGGGGTGAAAGTTGAGGGAATGTGCCTTCACAGCTGTGCATAGTTACCCCCCCACCTCTCCCCAACCGCCCCCCCCTCCTTCTCCCTCTCCCGCCTCTCCCTCTCCCTCTCCTCTCCTTCCTCTGCTTGCTCGCTGCTTCATGTTAAGTAAGCCTGGGCTTGGCCGGCTGCCCGCACTCCTCCTCATGATAGCCAAATAAAAAAGGCATTTGTAAAAGTGCACTGGGGACGCGGCTCTGCTCGCTACGGGTCACACACTGCACCCTCCACTGCGCCCCTACCCCTACCCCACGTCCATCAGCCCGCAAAAAAATACTACCCCAACACACACACACACACGACACACACACACACATACACACCACATACGCACTTATATATACATACACACATATACATATACACATAAACACTCACATGCACACACACACTCACACACGCCACACACACATACATATACACATCCACTCACTTACTCACACACACTTACTTACTCACACACACATTCACACTCACACACACACACTCTATCCTAACCCCTGTCCGTGCCGAGGGGGCCCGCCGCCCCCCACCCAATAAGCCACCCACCGGCTGCCTCACACCGGGTCTAATTAGAGTCCTGTCAATCGGGCCGAGGCAGGGGGCGAGGCTGGCATCCAGGCCAGGCCTGTCAAAGGCCATGAGAACCACACAAGGAACTAGTGCCTGTTGCTTTCAGCCCCCTCTCCCGTCTCTCCCTCTCTCTCTCTGTCTCTCTCTCTCTCCTTCTTCCTCTCTCAGTTTACTCAAGTTCCTTCTCTTTCTCTCCTGTCTCTCTCTCTCTCTCTTTCCCTTATTCTCTCTCTCAGTTTACAGACTTTCCTCTATACCGTTCTCTCTCTCGTGTGTGTTCTTTCTCTTTCCCCCTTTCTCTTTACTCAATTTCCTCCATATTATTCCCTCTCTCTTGCCTTCTCTCTTTCCTCCATCTCTCTTTCTCTCCAAAACTCTCATTTCTTTTCTCCACTGCTCTCGCTCCATGCACTTTTCCTTCTCTTTCTCTTTCTTTTCTGCACCAGCTCATTCTGCCTTGTTCTCTCACTTCATCTTACCCCATCCATTCCTTTCCTCCTCTACTTTTTTCTATCCCAATCTCTCTCTCTCCCTCTTTCTCTCCCTCCCATTCTTTCTCTCAGTGCTTCATAACAGACAACCTGATGATAGCTCATTCCAGGCCCTAATGTGAGACCCACTGTAAAGTGTCTTGCTCATGGATTGACAGATGTACAGAAGTTAGGGAGAGAGGGAGGGAGAAGAAAGGAGAGAGAGGAAGGGAGGGAAAGAGAGAGAGAAAGAATAGAGGGGAGAACACAGAGAGATGAAGAGAGAGAAAGGGAGATAGAGAAAGAGACAGGCACATGTGATAAATACCCATGATGCCGTGCTGCTGTGTGGGGACAGGGGGCTTGTGGGCTGTGGGGTCGTACCGCTGTGCAGGAGTTTTCCAGGGTCACTCAACAGCAATAAGGGTGTACATGCAAAGGTGTGACTGATGGAGAGAGCCCTAGCTACGGCTGGAGAACACGACCACAGCACAGCTACCACACAGCTGGAGCGACCACAGCACGGCCACCACACAGCTCAGCACAGCACAGCTCTGGCACAGGGCCTTTCAGTTCTATCACTTTAGCTATGGCTCAGTTCTATTCTATTCACATCTACTGACTTCTACATCAAGACCCTTATTCTGCCCTACAAAGGCAAAGTGCAGTAACTACGTGAACAATGAACTGAGAAAAAATATGCCTTTAAAGTTATCATACAGCCCAGTCAAACATGCTACTGGTATAACAGTGGTATTTTTATGTGCTTTCTTAATAGGAAGAAGCAAGAGATTTAGTCACAAGACAAAAAAGGTGTTATAAAGTTTCCAGTCTAAACTGGAACTGCCTTTTTGCTTTGTAGGAAGGTATTGTCAATAAACAGTTGCCTGTACAACAAAATCAAACAGTAAGGCCACAAAGGTGTAAGATAAAAGTGTCAAAGTGTCAAAGAGCTGGCATCTGAGTGATATGCTGATATTGTATATGAACACAGTCTAACTGTTCTGACGTTGCTAGTAAATCTACTGTCCTACTTCGCCTACCCAGAGCCCACACTGATCTGTCATTTCAGTACTGCTCTACAACTTTAGGCTCTTTTCAAACTCAAGTCTTAGTGTTCAATAACTTATACGGCCTGGCCCCTGCGCGCTGACTGGATTTTGTCTGCTATCGCCCTGCTTGTTCCACAAGAACTACCAGAATAGTGTCTGTTTATGACTGTAACATACCTTTCTGTCGTACAAACCTTTGGACAATCTGCCTTTTCCTCTAAAGCCACTACACCAGTGGAATGCAATAACAGATGACATACAGTAAGGAGCTGCAGTTCCATCAAGTGCTTTAAGCGTTTGTCTGCATTTTTATGTCAGTGGTGGTGCCCTGCCAGGAGACTGCAGATGTAAATGAGCTAACTCTGAGGCTAACTCTGGTTCAATGCATCAAAATGGTAACATTTATGTTTTAAAAACTGTACGTGGTCCCCAATAAATAAAATAAATGACAAAAAAAATGGAGGAAAGTATGGAGATGGGATGGATGGGGAACACAGCAGCGATTGTCGATGGCACTGCTACAGCACAGCACAGCACAGCTGCAGCCCTGATCTGGCGCCGGCCCACAGGCCTCAGCTGGACCCTGTTTCAGGCTACCTAAGGGGCCGCATGACCTCGCTAGCGTACATCACGTAAGTTCCTGTTTAAACAAAAAGAGTGTCTGGAAAACCATGCGTCTAGACTTACAATGATGACACAACTCAGGTCAGAATGAAGAAGGTACTCAGTCATATTGTCGTGCCTTTAAAAGCCTGTGTTAGGGTTTTTTTTTTTGTTAATTGTACGCAAACGCAAATACAAACTTATTGCATCTGAATATTCTTCAGGCACCCATAATCCCTCTCTCATATGGTCTCAAAGCACTTCAATACTGTTAAAATGAAAAAGAAAACCTCTGCCTTGTTAAAAAAAGAAATAATGATACATAAATGTATAATATTAAATGTCTTTCAAAACAAATAAAGCAGAGGTGTGTTATACGCGAGAGTGCCGTGACGAGAGGAGTCTATTAAAAAGCACTGCCGGCGGGATGGGATGGGCGGCGTTGGCATGGGAAGAGAAAGGGCATTTCAGGAAAGCAGGCCAAGTGAGCCACAGCCACCTAAAATACCCTCTGTGTCCCACACCCAAACTCGCACACACAATACTCCACCTAGCTCACACACACACACACACACACACCAAACTCGCACCTACAATACTCCACCTAGCTCATATACACACTGTAGTCATTCAGGCACACACACACAGACACAAACATGCACACACATACACACACCAAAATCACCACACAAACGCATATGCGGTTATATATGTATGCGCATGCTATAATCAAACACCCACCCCTGTGCACGCACACACACACACACACACACACACACACACACACACACACACACACACACACACACACACACACACACACACACACACACACACACACACACACACACACACACACACACACACACACACACACACACACACACTTAATCTGCAGGTGGCACCCCACCTTTCCTCTGTGGGCTGGTGCGTCCCTGGAGGGCCTGTCGGACTCTTGTTCCTCAGGAGGGCAGTCAGGCATCTCCTGACACGCCACACACCACCTCCCCATACACACACACACACACATCAAATCTGCTCTACAACTCTATCGCCACACAGCAGCTTTTCAGACACACACTCAAATCAAACGTGCTCTCCAACTCCCCAGCACCTCCCCAGACACACACTCACATCAAATCTGCTCTGCAACTCTCCAACGCCACACAGCAGCTCCCCAGCCACACACTCAAACAAATCTGCTCTCTAACTTTCCAATGGCACACAGCACCTCTCCAGACACACACACTCAAACAAATCTGCTCTCCAACTCTCCAATGCCACACAGCACCTCCCCTGACACAAACTCAAATCTGCTCCTAAATATCTCTTCAGTTACATGCAGGAACTGAACATGAGCACCTTCTCACTGTCTGCGCTGTGTGCTCCATTTAATTCTATTACTTCTGTTGATTCCATTTAGTTCTATTTGCCCAATAGGGAGAGTTGCAAATGTTGTTTTACTACTGCTGTACAACTAGTACGTGACTAATAGTGTACTGTGATTTGGTGTTGCTGGATTACCAATTACCCTGAATGGACCTCAACAAGGGATTGATTAAGTTCTATTCTATTCTATTCTACTATATTCTATTGTATTCTATTCTGTTGTATTCTATTCTATTCTCTACTTCTAAAGAACACATTTTGAGTGCTGTGTCCTGGGAGAATCTGAGCTCCCCTCTCTTTCCAAACTCTCCTCTCCCTCCTGTCATTTTTAGGAATTGAGAAACCGGCACAGTGGGTTGTCAGGCCACAACGGATCTCGGTATTTGAATGGATCATTACCACCCGCTCCAACAGATTTGCATGAGGTTTCCTGAAACTCCCAGAGAGAGAGGGAGAGAGAGAAAAAAAGTGGGTGGATAGACAGATGGACAGGCCTGTCAGTTACCCATTTACTGATGTAGTGTGCACAGGCAAAAACAGAGAGAGGGAGAGAGGGAGGGAGAGGAAGAGAGAGAGGGAGAGAGGGAGGGAGAGGAAGAGAGAGGGGGGGGGAGGGAGAGAGAGGGAGAGGGAGACAGACCGACAGATAGAAGCAAGCAAAAAAATAAGCAAATGCCGAATCTCTTGTATGTACTCTATATACAACTTCACCATTAGACTTAAACTTAGCACCCTGTCTTACTCTGTCTAACTGAAAGTGTAAGTGTGTTTTTATATGTTGTACTTTCCCCCCATCTATGGGTATATGTCATTCAGTTTTGATAATAATGTTCTTAAACCGTTTATGGCAATAAAGCCTTATGGGTTGAACTGAATTGAATGAAACTGACACACAAGTTAAATAACAGCCCCTAACCCTCACCCCTGATATGGACATGAGACAAGAAGTCTCCTCTACCCTGCAGTCATCTCCATCAGTCCCATCACCCCGAACACCTACCCCCCCCCCCCCCCCCCCCCCCCCCCCCCCCCCATCTCACCTCTGACTCAGCCCCCAGACCCCCGCCCTCGGAACTGGCAGCCTGCTGACAGATCTCTCCACAGTCAGACTACACTTTAGGACAGCTCACCTCCGCTTCAATTACACACACACACACACACACACACACACACACACACACACGCAGGCAGACAGGCAGGCAGGCAGGCAGGCAGGCACACACCGAAATGGAGACACACACATACTCATGAAACATGTACACAAATACATGTACAGACATAGACATAGGCACAGACACACACACACACACATCTACACACTGACATGGAGACACACACATACTCATGCAGACACTTTGAGACATACACACAAATAAATGTACAGACACACACACACACACACACACACACACACACACACACACACACACACACACACACACAGACAGTACACACCAAAAACAAATATTGACTCATGCACACATTCAGGCACACACACAAAATATGATTTCAGTCACACATCACAGACACAGTAAAAACATCACTGGCTAAAAATCCAGATAATCATCCAGATTAGTTTCCTCTACCAGAAGACCTAAAACATCTGTGTGGTTTGTTAAATGCTTACCACACTCTATCACTCACACACACACACACACACACAGACACAGACACACACACAGACATACACACACAGACAGACACAGACACACACACACACACACACACACACACACACACACACACACACAGACACACACACAGACACACTCAGACACACTCAGACACAGACATAGACACGGACACACACACACACACGCTTGTCTGTAAATGTGGCCTCATCTTGAGTGAGTAAATCTGGCCCATCACCAGGAGAGACACACCTGGAGCAGGCCTGCTCTGGTGTTTTGTCTGCACTTAATCCTGCGCATCCCCCTCAGAGCTATGACATCTCACTCTTTTAGCTAACATCCCCCTCAGAGCTATGACATATCACTCTTTTAGCTAACATCCCCCTCAGAGCTATGACATCTCACTCTTTTAGCTAACATCCACCTCAGAGCTATGACATCTCACTCTTTTAGCTAACATCCACCTCAGAGCTATGACATATCACTCTTTTAGCTAACATCCCCCTCAGAGCTATGACATCTCACTCTTTTAGTTAACATCCCCCTCAGAGCTATGACATCTCACTCTTTTAGCTAACATTTACCTCAGAGCTATATGACATCTCACTCTTTTAGCTAACATCCCCCTCAGAGCTACGACATCTCACTCTTTTAGCTAACATTCACCTCAGGGCTATGACATCTCACTCTTTTAGCTAACATTCACCTCAGAGCTATGACATCTCACTCTTTTAGCTAACGCTAGCGCCGTTTGCCTAGCGCAAACCAAAATAACCGTCTCTCTTTCTCTCTTGCCTTGCACAAACCAAAATAACCATCTCTCTCTCTTTCTTTCTGTCTCTCTCTCTGTCTCTGTCCGAGTGTGAAACAGAAAACAGCCACACTCAGCCTACAAAACAAGCGAATCGCCTGAAACGAGTGGGTGAGTTGTAGAGGATGAAAAGTAGGGAGGGAGGGAGGAAGGAAGGCAGTGAGGGAGAAAAAGAGAGCTGCTGCATTACACTAAAAGAGGGGGGAGAGAGGGAGCGAGAGCGAGGGAGAGGGAGAGGGATAGAGGGAGTGTGCTCTTTCTGCCTGTCTTCCATAATCTCTTCTTCCTGTTCTCCTCTCGAGCGGAGGAGTGTGGTCTGGCCACGGCCCAGGAGGAGAGTGAGAGAGGGAGAGGAAGAGAGAGAGAGGGAAAGAAGGAGAGAGAGAGACAGAGAGGGAGAGAGAGATAGTGAAGGAGACAGAGAGAGAGAGACAAAAGCAGAGAGGGAGAGAAACAGAAAGAGAGAGGTGAGAGAGAAAGGTAGAGAGAGAGACAGAAGAAGAGAGGGACAAAAGGAGAGAGTGAGAGAAAAGAGAAGAGACAAAAGGTAGAGAGAAGAAGAGGAAGAGAGACAGTGTGAGAGAGAATGAGACAGAGAGAGAGAGTGAGAGAGAGAGAGAGAGAGAGAGAGAGAGAGAGAGAGAGAGAGAGAAAGAGAAAGAGAGACCAGGAGAGTGGGAAGGACAGAGAGAGAGGAAGGAAAGAGAGAGAGAGAGAGAGAGAGAGAGAGGGGGAGAGAGGGAGGCAGAAACAAAAGGGCGAATTAAAGAGAGGCAGAAAGAGAGGGAAAGATCCGGAGTGAGGGGGAGTTTAAGACGAGGAGACAAAAGGGTGCCGGGGAAGAGAGGCACCTGTCAACAGTCTTAATGAGGCAGAAAAAAAGGAAAGAAAAAGAAAAAAAAAGGTAAAAAAAAAACAAACAAACCAGGTCCCTCAGACCTACACACAACTGCAGAAAATAGCAATTAGCCCAGCTAGCCCAGTGGGTGAAGGAAAAGGTTAAAAAAGAAGGCGGATAAGAGAGCGAGAAAGAAAGAAAAAAGATAAGTAGATAAAAGATTCTTCCTCTTGGTTGGGGGGGTGGGCGGTTGGGGTCGACCAATGTGGGGAGAGACCACCACTTTTACTCTGCTCCACCCAAATGCACCGCCCCCCACCCCCACCCTATTCTGCAACCAGATCCCTTCTGGGTGATGACAAACCTGTTTTTGTCACAACAGGATAGCCACTTGGTTTACAAGCCTATTGTGTACATAACACCTTAACCCGCCCACCCCCCACCAACACCACTCTCCCACCTAACCCAGCCCACACTACACCCAAATCCTCTAAAGCAAACGCCCCCCCTCCAGACAAAACACATACACACACATGCACACAGACACACATAAACACAAACGCACACACACGCATGCACACACACGCACACACACGCACACACACACACACACACACACACACACACACACACACACACACAGGGAATCACAGTCATCTCTACGGCATCAGCAATCACTCACACACACACAAACACACACACAGAGGAAGACAAAAAGACAGAGGAAAGACAAACGCTGTTTTGCTTCTGAGGGCTGAAACAACTCGCGACCACAGGGCAGAAGGCCCAGGCAAAGCCTCTGGCTCAGGCTGTGTGTGTTTGTCATGGCGGAGCCTTGCAAACCGGCTGCTAATCCCCACCAGCTGCCCCAATCTTAGGCCCCGGCACTGGGGGAAACCAGCCTCCATCTCCCACTCGCATGGATGGTGTGTGTGTGTTTCTGTGTGTCTGTGTGTGTGTGTGAGTGTGTGTGTGTGTGTGTGTGTGTGTGTGTGTGTGTGTGTGTATGTGTGCGTGTGTGTGTGTGTGTGTGTGTGTGTGTGTCTATGTGTGTGTCTATGTGTGTGTCTGTGTGTGTGTGTGTCTATGTGTGTGTGTGTCTATGTGTGTGTGTGTCTATGTGTGTGTGTGTCTGTGTGTTGGGGGAGGGGGTGGGGGTGGAGGGTGCTCCTGGGTGCCCACTGTACAACCCCTATGTGTGGTCAGTGCCAAGGCTGGCTCTCTTTCCTCGGCAAGAAAACATGGAGCCGGCTTTTGGAGTGGTGGAGCGATGCGAGGAAGAAAGCGTTGGAGTTTTTTTTTTTTTTTTTTAGAAAAGCCTCCCAGACTCAAAAATATCAAGTCTCGAGAAAAAGGCTAACACACACACACACACACACACACACACACACACACACACACACACACACACACACACACACACACACACATACAACAGAAGCAGCAGTAACAGCAGCTGGGGTGGCAGAAAAGAGAGGGCTATAAGTAAAACAGGAAGTGGTTGGAAACGAGGAAAGGGGTTACTGGAATATATAAAAAAAAACATGAGCAAACAAAGACAGAGATTGAGAAAAAGAGAGAGAGAGAGACAGACAGACAGACAGAGAGAGAGAGCAAAAGAGAGAGAGAGAGAGAGACAGAGAGAGAGAGAAAAAGAGAGAGAGAGGCACCCAGGATACCCAAGCCGTTTGAATGGAGGGCAGATAATGTGTTAGCGCCAGGAATGCCAGACTGTCATGGATAGTTTAGTTCCTGTTCCAGTCTTCTGGGGAAGAAGTGTTGCCAGGGCAACCGGGTGTTCCAGCCAACTTTAACCCTCCCCACCCCACCCCATGCTCTCCCTGCCTCTTCCCCCCCACCATATTGTGGGTGAAGTCTGCGGAACAACAGGTGGGACATCCAGACAGGCCCAGTGGGGGGAACCTCGCAAAAAAAAAAAAAAAAAACTGTCCGAGCAACCATGGAAAAACAACCCCAAACAACCCCGCCACACTCACACTTGCATTCATCTACACGCTGAGAAATGCTGAAAAAACTCAAAATGATAAACAAATGCCCACTGACTCGGGAACATCTTCAAGTCAAGTTTGAATGTGTGTGTCTGTGTGTGTGTGTTCGTGTGTGTTTACATTTAACTTTCATCTACTATATTATATAGCTATACTTTGTTAATACAGTCTCAATGTTAATGTTGTATATATTTGTCATTACAAGTGGTGGTAACAGTAGCTTGCCCATTAGACTATTATATCCGTGTATCGGTGTCCTGTAACTCAAGATAATATTTATGCCACTAATGAGAATGAGAAGGGCATTTGGGGACACATCCGGAACGCTGGAATGGAAAGACTTCAGTGTCTCATGTTAAAACACAACTCGTCCTTGAGAACAGCACAGCAAGTGGCAACCGAAGACACAAAACCTCCGGGGCGAAAAAGTCAAACATCCTTCAGCAGAAGCAGTCGAAAACAGACGCCATAAAAATTGGCGACATTCTGCCGATAAACGTAACTACCGACCCAAGTACAGCTCGTCCGGAACAGCATTGTTGTCAACAAAGATGGAGGTCGTTTTTTGGGAACTCCACCCCCACCCTCCGCACAACAAACACACACACACACACACACACACACACACACACACACACACACACTGAGCAGCTGTACGGGTCATAAAGACATTATTTACAATGGCCTTAACAACTTTATAGATCCGCCTTGAGGTGAAAGAGAGGCCAGACTACTAAATCATGGGCCGGTAAAGGTGGCCATTTTCACGTCCCTCTCTCCTCCCCGGCGGCGCGGTCGTGTTTTAGGAGCTGTGACTTTGCACTGAGGACGGGACAGGAACAAAACTCGGTCAGTGACAGCCCAACACTTGACCCCTGTTGTTACCCGGCACCGACACTCAGAGCTCAGAGACCATACTTCTAAAGGAGGGGGGGGGGAGGGACAAAGAAAGAAAGAAAGAAAGAAAGAAAGAAAGAAAGAAAGAAAGAAAGAAAGAAAGAGAAAGAAATAAAGAAAGAAAAAAAGAAAGAAAGCAAAAAAAGAAAGAAATAAAGTGCCCCTTTCTCGTTTTTCTGGAAATAGATACAGTAGAAAAGGGCTAGTGGTGACACAGTCAGTCTGTGATGTATTCAATGCAAAAAGGTCCAGCATACTTTTCTGCTCTGGTCTTTTCTTCCTGTTTCTTCACCTGCCTTTGAGCTTTATCTCTTTTTCTTTTCTCTCTCTCTCTCTCCCTGTAGCTCTTTTTTCTCTTCTCTTTTCTCTTCCTCCCTCCATCTGTCTCTCTCTCCCTACCTCTCTCCCTCTCTCTCTCTCTCTTTCTCTCTCTTCCTCGCTCCCTCCCCCCCTCCCTCTCTCTCTCTCTCTCTCTCTCTCTCAAGAACAAGGTGGTAGGGCTTACAGTACCACAGAGGTTCAAACATCCCCTTCTTCTAAAGTGGAAGTGCTTTTATTGTGTTCAGCAGAGATAATTGCCAATCCCTAAAATGAAAGGGTCCCCACTCACAACACACACACAGACGCGCACGCACACACACACACACACACACAGACACACACACACACACACACACACCCTTTTGCCTCGGTAATTACTAGATGCACAGCAAGAGTCTGGTTGAAGGGGGGAGGAAGAAAAGAAGGAGAGAAAGAAATAAAGGAAAAGAAAACATGACAGGCAGGTATTAAAGCTGGGAGGCGGGACAGGAAGGAAGTCAAGAGAGGGATGTGTTGAAACAGACAGAGAGGGGGGGGGGAGGCTCCAGGGGAGTGCTGGGTGAAAGGAGGGGGGGATTACTGAGTCTGTGTGTGTGTGTGTGTGTGTGTGTGTGTGTGTGTGTGTGTGTGTGAGAGAAGGTATGTGTAAGACAGCATAAGACACTGTGTATGCCTGTGCTTTAGAGAAAAACACAAAGAAAGCATGTGAGTGTGTTTTAAGTGTAAGAGTGTGTTGCAGCAGTGTGCTTGGTGTGTGTGTGTGGGAAAGGGTGTGGGTGTGGGTGTGTGTGTGTGTGTGTGTGACAAGTGTGTTTTGAGTTAGTGTGCGTGTGTGTGCGTGTTATGTGTTTATGTGAGTTAGTGTGCGTGTGTGTGTGTGCATGTGTATGTGTGTGTGTGTGTGTGTTGGGGGTAATGCTACATGAGGACTAGGGGCTAGAGTTGGGGTTGAAAGAGGACATGATTGTGGGCCGCTTACCCCTGATCTCCGCTCACTGACTAGGGAAAGCCCCAAACCCAGCTCAAGACACCCATCTGTTACAGACCTGTGCAATTGTGTGTTCGTGTGTGTGTGTGTGTGTGTGTATATGTGTGTTTCTGCGTGTGTGTGTGTGTGTTGATGAATGTTTGTTTGTGTATGAGTTGATCTAAACATGTACGCTTGCATGAGCGTGTGAGAATCAATTTGTGTGTGTGTTTGTGTGTTTACAGTATAAATGTGTGGCAGTGAGAGCAGTGTGTATGTGTGTGTGTGTGTGTGTGTGTGTGTGTATGTGTGTGTGTGTGTGAAAGATCCCTCTCCACTTTCCTCCACTCTGAAGACTCTGAGATTCGCTGGCAACTTGTTTGTTTGTTAACACAGTCGCTCAGTGATGGTGTTCTCGTTTTTTTTTTCTCTCTTTTTTTTCCTCCGCCAGTGTACAAGTACACCTCTCTCCAGGCCAAATAACACCCAGGGCACACATCTGTTACAGACCTGTGTGTGTGTGTGTGTGTGTGTGTGTGTTTCTTTTTATCTCCACCAGTGTAAGTACACCTTACTTCAGGGCAAATGATGGCACACTTGGGCAAGACTGGCACATTCTTTCATCCTGACACAAGAGAAGAGAAGAAAAGAAAAGAGAAAAGAAGAGAAGAGAAAAGAAGAGAGTAGGAAAAGAGTAGAAAAAAAAAAGAGAGCAAGAAAAGGTACCAACTTGTAGAGCGCATTGTGTGAAGACAAGCAGAAAGGTATCAGGGGGAGGAGAAAAATGAGGAGAGAGGAGAGAGTAAAAGAGTGTGTGTGAGAGGGGGGGGAGAGGGAGAGAGAGAGAGAGAGAGAGAGAGAGAGAGAGAGAGAGATAAACCCCACCCTATGACAGAGGTGAACTGTGTGTGTGGGTAAGTGCACGTGTAGGTATGTGTGCCTGGTGTGTGTGTGTGTGTGTGTGTGTGTGTGTGTGTGTGTGTGTGTGTGTGCGTGTGTGTGGCGTTGCTGTGATTTATGGGGCGATGGAGGAAGGCCATCCAAAAGCTGCTCTCTGGGTGTGCTGCACCAGCTGTTGTCTAATTGTGTCCTGTCAGTCAGGTTGATTTGTACCTCTCCCTCTCCCTCTCTCATTCTCTCTCGCTCTCTCTCTTTCTCCCCTTATGACCCCTCCCTTCTTCTCTACTTTTTCCCTTCTGACTTCTCTGCACCTCTGCCGCTCTCTCTCTCTCTCTTTACGTGTCCTGCACTTATTCATTCTATCTGAGGCCTTGTGCACACGTCGCTGTGTATTTACAAGAAAAACACACAAACCTGGATAAATACATCACAATAAATAAGCCATGGAAGCTGGGGTTTTCAAAACTCTCCACTTTGGCTGGAGTTGGCTAATCAATAAAAATCAGCGTTTTTAGTGACTAAAAAAATGTTTATGTGTGAACCAAAAGGGCAAAAAGGATAAAAATATTAGTTTTTTATTCTTTATTTATCAATACCCAGCTACAAGGGCACTACAGAAGCGAAGTGTAGTACAGCTGCACAACACTCAGCTACACGGCCTGAATTAAGTCCATAGTGTTCTAAAGTTCCTCCTGGAGATTCTAGAATGTTCTACTGTTGCTGCTGAGCAACACCACTGGTCCTACAGGTGACGTACAAAAAAAAGGTACATAAATAAATAAATAAATAAAAACTTAAAAAGAAAAAAAAAGGCCATAAAGTCCAGGCGGAGGAAATATCTGTGAGCTTGAGCGAAACTGAAAGTGGTCGCGCTTCGGTCCAGTTGATTTTACGGCCGGCAATTTCCCCCAGCCGTACTGTAGCTGGGGCCCTGGACGTCACTGATGAAGTATGTCAGCGCGCGCGTAAGCGCAAGTGCATGCTGAGGCCACGGGCTCTGAGCCTCTAGCTCCCTCCTTCCCTCCCAATTACAGAGAACCAAAGACATCACATGAACTACAAACACACAGAGAAAGATGGCACAGAAGGGTGTGTGTGTGTGTGTGTGTGTGTGTGTGTGTGTGTGTGTGTGTGTGTGTGTGTGTGTGTGTGTGTGTGTGTCTGTGTATGTTTGTGTGTGTGTGTATGTATGTGTATGCGTTTGTATCAGTGTGTGTGTAAATGTGTGTGTGTGTGTGTGGTGCCATGTACCTGCAGCGAGTGAGAAAGGGGTAGAAACATTCCACTGCTCTGGGAAACTCCTCCTAACCATCGTGTTCCATCTGGCTTCTTTCTCTCCCTCCCTCTCTCTCTCTCTCTCTCTCTCTCACCCTCACTCCTCCCCCCTCTTTCTCTCTCTCTCTTTCTCCATTTCAGGCTCTTCTCCTCTGTCTACATAGTCCTTTGGTGAACTATGGTCTTCAGAAGAACGATAGAGGAAGCTGTGTGTGTCTGTGTGTACTGTATGTGTGTCTGCATGTACGTGTGTATGCTTGCACATGTGAGTGTATATGCTTGTATGCATGGGTGTGAGTTTACACTGTGCTATGACAGAGACAGTCTGTGTTGTGTACTGTATGTGTGTGTGTATGCGAGACTTGGAGACAAAGGCGCAGACGAGAGATTGTAGATACAGATACATAAGAACAAGTGTGTGTGTGTGTGTGTGTGTGTGTGCATGCGAGTGTGGGAGAACACCATGCTGGACAGGGTGAGACAGAGGCGTGAAAGAACAGTCCCGGCCAACAAGACAGCGTTTGACAGGCCCATCAGTTAAGCGTTTTTCCTGCAATTTGAGAAAGTGGAATCTGGTCAAATAGGTGCCATTAGAGCGCTCATGAGTTATGTGGCCGGAGAGGAGGACTAGTGTGTGTGTGTGTGTGTGTGTGTGTGTGTGTGTGTGTGTGTGTGTGTGTGTGTGTGTGTGTGATTGGGGGGTGGGGGCTGTCCTAATTGATACTTTCTGCTCCGAGGGGACAGACCTCCGGTAGCACGGCGCAGCATTCCAGGTCAGACTGGCTGTCGCCATGGTGATGAGTGAGGGGGCAAGCTACGACAACACTGGAGCAAGGGGACTTGGGTAGGGGAAAAAAAAACCTCAATGTCGAGACAGACAGAAACCCAAACCAGTATCGAGAGAGAGAGAGAGAAAGAGAGATAGAGGGAGAGAGAGAAAGAGAGAGATCAAGCATTTATGTATTGAAACGAGAGAAGGCTCTATCCAACGTTAGGCTTGAAAGGAATGAAACGTCCTTCATTTTTCAATTAAGTAATAACTTTGTGGAAAAAAATCAACGAATAACGAAACAAACCCAAAAATAGCCTTCCTAGCAATAACAAAACAATACAATAGCTAAAACTGTAAAGTAGGACATCCCAAAAAGGCTAGCCATTCATGCCAGTCAAGCCTATAAACAAACCATGTATGAAACGTTCAATACAATGATCTGCACAGAACTCTTGGTTATGGGTGATAATGTCCCAAATGTAGTAGGAAACAATGAGATGCATATTAGAGGTCGAGACGCCTGTGTGAACCAGTGCCCCCCCAACCCCCACCCCACCCCACCCCACCCCTACACACTGCAGTTGTGACAGACAGACCTTGTTTCAGCGAGCAGGATTAGTTTACCCTGTCTTGACCTTGGTCAATGTGCCTGTAACTCTAGCCCTCCACTCTGCCCATTTCGGCATTTTTCTTACTGTAAGCCCACCCCCACCCCCTCCCCCACCTCCACCACCACCACCACCACCACCCAACCCCAGACACCCCCTGCGATCCTCCACCCAACCTCACCCCACCCCACGCCAAACCAAAACGGAAAATCACACGTCTGTGTGTGTGTGTGTGTAAGCGGCCGGACAAAACGTCTTTTGATACACAGGAAATGCACAGGAAATGTGTCCTTCACCAAAACACACACACACACACACACACAAACACACACAGTGATTAAGTCCGTTTTGATACTATCCCTGTCTTTGTCTTATGGCCGCGGGCCGGTTGACTGGGAGGGACAGCGATCCGATGCGAAGGAGCGTTGTTTTGTTCCTCTTCCAGCGGATCTGGCTTTCCGAAATAGCCCGGGGAATGCGGTGGAATGACAGGGTGTCGTTTGTTTGAGGTGACCGCGTTGTGCAAAACAAAGGACGGACAAATTGTGAGGTTGGGCCGAGGTTCAGGGCTGTGCTGCAAATGACCAGGCTGGAGAGGAAGCAGTGTCTCGCTCAAAACGCTGGTCCGCTATCAAAACTCAAAACGCACTGCGTTACTCACCGGGACGTTCGGAAGTAGCAGCTTGTAATGCATAGGTGTAGTCTTTTGGCACGCAGTTTTTAAAAAACACAGACCTGTGATGCAATGCTCATCCTCAGCTGCAAATCAGCTCTGCGGCTTAACAAACAGTATGCTCTAACTACAGTTTGATGGCACTTGTACAGTCCCCCTGTGAACTATCCACAGACTCTTAGATCAATCTAGTTATCAATCTATTACAGCTCTGTAAATGGAACTCTATGGCTAGGGTATGTTAGGGTAGTGGTGGCATTTGGTTTAGGTGATGGGTAGTGAATTACAGCCAAAATAAAGCTGCATTTCAACAAACCATATGTAAAGTCTTGTAGATAAACTGTCCACGGAAAAGGGGCCATTGAAACTGCTGCTTCAGCAACTTCTTCAACAAACAATATACTGTGTAAAGAATTGCAAAAAGAATATTTCTACCTACAGAACTTACTGAAGACATTGTGAGAGGTCAGGAAGAACAGGCGATCTAAATTTGAATAAGTTTTCAAATCAAACTTTTTTCATTTTTTTTTATTTGTGTGCCTTCCAGTTCTGGTAATTAAAAACCACAACCCTTATAAAGAAATATGAAACATTTAGATCAATAGAATTCCTGAAAACCATGCCTACATTACACTACTTAAGAAAAAATGGTAAGGTAAGCTTTGAAAGAAAAGATGCAAAAAAAAACAAACAAAAAACCATAAAAAAATAAAAAAAGTTTTGGCAACATCCACATTTCCACTCTTCATAAAAACGTCATTATGCTAAGCATGAAAAAAAAAAGTTAGTTTTTTTGGCAACCAAAACTAAACCTTAGTCACAAAGAATAGGCAGTGAAACAAAGATATCTACTAGCACGACATGGATATCAAGTCCCCTTAGCTGCCTGCATACTGTACAGTACAACTGGTGCCTTCAGCTCCACTGCTGCCTTGCTCCGCACCACCAAGCCAATCTGTCTCTCAGCCAGCCAGCCAGTCTGTCTGTCAGTCAGTCAGTCAGTCAGTCAGTGGGTTGATGCCTTGCATGGAGGTCTGCCCGCTAGCCTGCCTGCCTGCCTGCCTGCCTGCCTGCCTGCCTGCCACACCTGTGGTTGTGCAACACTCCGGATCTGGGTGATTCCCTCAGGTGAAAACACCCTCCGCTTCCGAACACAGACAAACTGGTCTATTCACATGCTCACAAACACCTCATCAAAAGCCAAAACCGATGCTTACACACACACAGACACACAGACACACACACACACACACACACACACACACACACACACACACACACACACACACAGAAAAAACAAAACAACTCTAATCCCTCAAACCCAGATTAGTTTAGGCTTTTCTCAGATTTATATTATATAAGCAGTTTACAAGGTTTTAATTTGTTCTTTCCCTTTTTCTGTTCACCCCATTAAACATGCTTTTGTGAATGCTCAGCAGAGATGCACTGACCAGCTATTTCGTAAGAGCTGAATAATAATCTTATCAGGCCAAACACAGAGCATCGATCAATGGCAGTAATTTGCGATAAATAAAATGAAAAGCCCCGCGTTGCCCAATGCCTGCACACAAACGCAATTACTGTGCTCTCGGCTATCTCACCATGGCTTTCCTGCTGTAAAAGATTATCTCTGGCAAGAACGACCTCTTTATTTCCCCTCTTCTCTCTTTTTCCCTTCTATCTCTCTCTCTCTCCTCCCTTATCCGTGGCCTGCCTTAATGTCTCTCACCCTGCAATCACTCTCTCTCTACCTCTCCCTCTCTCTCTCTCCCTCCCTCCCTCTCTCTCTCTCTCTCTCTCTCTCTCTCTCCCTCTCCCTCTCTCTCTCTCTCCGTGCTTGGCTGCAAGGTGGGGAGCACCACAAAAGAAACACCTGGCAAACGTGGCTGTGGCCCTCCTCCTCCTCTCCCTCCTCCTCCTCCTCTCATTGTCGCCCTCCCCAATCAGCTCTCCTTTCACAACCTCTCTGCCCCACTGCCACAGGAATGGCAAACAAGCCTCACAGGAGCTCTCTCTCTCCCTCCCTTCCTCTCTCTCTCTCTCTCTCTCTCTCGCTCTCTCTCTCTAGCTCTTTCCCTCTCTCTCTCTCTGACTCTCCCTCCCTCTCTGTCTCGCTCTCTCTCTCTCCCTGCCTCTTTCTCCCTCCCTCTATCTCTGCCTCTCTCTCTCTCTCTCTCTCCCTCCCTCCCTCTCTCTCTCTCTCTCTCTCCCTCCCCCTCCCTCCCTCTCTCTCCCCCACCTCTATCCCTCTATCTCTCTCTTGCTTTCTCTCTCTCTCTCTCTCTCTGACCTTCACGGCTCGCCTTTCAAATACCAGGAAGTAGCATTCATCCACAAGCTGCAGGTACACATCCGCTGCCTGTGTGTTGTTCAGTCTGACACACACACACACACACACGGCATGCATTTGTAAGTGAAAAGAGAGATTCACACAAACACACGCACATCCCTTAGCTGTAGGTACACATCCGCTGCCTCTGCGTTAATTAGGTTTGAA
>CM059288.1:14588032-14605532 GCA_030347295.1 Setipinna tenuifilis | reverse complement strand
TGTGTGTGTGTGTGTGTGTGTGTGTGTGTGTGTGTGTGTCTATGGTTGTGCCTTTTTGTTTGTGTGTTGCCGTGGTTGTTGGCTGTGTATGTGTCATACCACACGTGAGCAAGAGTTTCTGTCTGGGATCCAAAGGCTCTGAGGTGAACCAAGAGCTGGAAACAACAGATCTGGGTAAAAAACAAATACTACAATGTAACAACAACACTGGACAACAAAAAAAAATGAGTGAATAGAATAGAAAATATGCAGCCTGCATGGTCAAGTGAGCCAATGTGAAATCGTACGATTGCGACCATAACACAATGTCTCAGGCTAAGTCGTGGCTAAGTTGAGGGTGGGAAACCTACAGATGCCTGCAGCTACGGGGGGGAAAAGGACTTCCATCTGGCCCATGAACTTCTCTGCACATCAGAAGACAAAAGAGGGAATGAAGATGTGCTTCTCTTCTCCCCTCGGCCTGGGCCACAGGAAAGAAGACCCACAATAAAAACCACACAAGAAGTCATAACATCACTTCAATGGCCACGTCTGAGTTACAAGGGGCTTTTTGAACATGCGATGGTCCTTGTGAAGATACCAATCTCCATACGTCTCCAAACCTTTCTTTTTTTCTAACTCTTAAAACTTTAGTTTTTCTGCTGTATACTCAGTTTTTATACATAAATAACCCAATACTATGTGTACAAATAAATGTATTATTATGACAGGAAGCCACCAGTCTTGTATTTACTTTTTTACAGAATAGTCCTTAAAGTGTTTTGCAAGTGTCCTCTACTATGGCACTAATAGAACTATGTGACTAATTACATGAAGTTTCTCTCTACAGACACCCAAAAACACACACAAACAGAAAGCGAGAGAGAGAGAGAGAAACAGAAAGAGAGATAGAGAGAGAATGAGGGGGGGAAGAAAGAGAGACAGACAGAGAGAAAGAAAGAGTGAACAAAAGAGGGAGAGGGAGAGGGAGAGAGAGAGGGAAAGAGACAGTAAAAGAGAGAAAGAGACAGGGTGAAAGAGAAAAAGAGCGAGAGAGAAAGAGGGAGGGAGAGAGAGACAGAGAGCTAAAAGCAAGCTGCCTCTGCACCATCAGTCATGGTGAAAGCTGTCCTTCTCCAGTGAATAGCCACTACTCTGTTCCTACACAATGCGCCGCGCTGTACTGAGAGGCAGCGAATGGGGAGCAGGGGTGGGGGTGGAGGTGGGGGTAGAGGGGGTCTGTGGGAATTCACCAGAAAAATGAGGGCAAATATGAAACAAATTCGATCTGTTAATTATTTACTTCTAACTGTTGGCCCTGGTTACGAAACGGGAACCCTTCTCAAAAAAAAAACAAAAAAAAAAAACAGGGTCTCTTTTAACCATTGTCAAAAAAAAAAAGAGAGCGAAAGAAAAAACGAGAGAGTAGGAGAGGGGAAAAAAAAAAGAAAGACAGACAAAAAAAAAAAACTATAAAAAGAACAAAAAATTAAGACCAATTCAAGAAGGCATGCAAACAGCGTTTGGCACGGTGGACAACGGCGGTCATTGATTGGAGACTGGGCAGCCTTTCAATGTGCCGGTGGTGACGGCAGGCACACAGAAGCAGGCACACAGTCACCTCTGTGTCCCTCTCCTCTCCGGCGCTGCCCCAGCCCCAGCCCCAGCCCGAGCCCCAGCCCGCCCCACGCCGCTGTAACAATGCGCCGGCCGGCCCGAAGGGGCCCATGGGCGTCCGAGCGGTCCTAGCGTACAGACTCTGTCTGTCTGAGGTCTTCCGTCCGGAGGGCTGGTCTGGGAGTCGGCCCACTTTTATTTGAATAATACATCGGCAGAGGGATGCTACGTGGGGGGAATGACTAGGCTGGTTGAACAACAAATGGCTGAGGGTAATTGGGCGAAATGGGAATAAATACAAAGGATGGCTAAAGCAGTAAACTAAATGTAATTAACAAATGAAAAAAAAATAGACAGAAAATCCTAAATGGAAAAGCAGTCAACAGTTTGTATTTTATGTGCATCTTGGAATGTACCATTTTAGTGCATCAGATACTGTGGTATCCCCTCCCACTACAGAATATCATAGCAAGTCAAGATAAAGTTGCATTTAAGTATACCCGGACCAATATTTCTTTGTAATAGCAAAAAGGCCTTTTTTTTTAAAAAAAAAGGTGTGGGGGAGACTGTGGGACTTTACGTATTTCGTATTCTTGACACATTAGATGGATCGCATGCCCGTGCTAGGTTGAAAGATGATGATCAATGGTTGAGCCCAAGATGGATGCAATTTATGAATCAGCAGCAGATGATGTGCAAATGGAGATGTTTGCCTTGGCCCTCCAAAAAGAGACAGGGAGAGAGATAGGGTAAAAAAAGGAAAAAAATGCCTGTCTAAAGAAATGAATTGTGATGTGCTGTCCTGTTTTGTACATTTCCTGCAGGCCAAGGTGTAGCATACAGGAAAATCCAGCCGTCCCTCTTTAGTCCCGTGCCTGGAAAAACGATTAGGGCGAAATGAAAGGGAAGTTACAAGGTCTCAGTTATTTCCTCTCTCTCTCTCCTCTTTTTCTGTCTCTCCATCACTGAGGAAAGAAAGAAAGAAAGAAAAAAATAAAAGTTTGTCCCCCCAACCATCCCCAACCACCACCACCACCCCTCCTTGAAGCACAACTCTTGCCATTCCTTGGGAAGGAAACAACGACAAGGCTGGAGGACATGTTGATATCCTTTGGGGAGGGGGGGGGTGGTGGTTGTGGTTGATGGTGGGAAGGGGGTGGACGTCAAGGCTGACTCCATGTGGTCCCAAGGTCGGCCCGCGAAAGTGCAGACAATATTATGGGATGGCGGCGCTGGCATGTGGGTCGTCTGCGCGTCCCAAGGCTTGAGTTCGGCGAGCACGTCCAATTATCGCCATCATCTCTGACTCACGCCCCCCCTCAGGAGACAGCTCTACCCCTTGTTACCTTGTTTCCCAACTTGGCCATAAAAAGTGGAGCCATCTTTCCAGACCTGGGACCACTTCTACTTCTACTGTAGCTTCTGCTTTCCTTTGCTGGAAAACGCTACCTCCCATTCAGAGCAACACTTAAGTGGTCCTTTTTAAACTACACAAGCTTTGTGCAATGTAAACGTTTCGCTGTACACGGAATTGTCATCATTCGGGAGGAGCGGTCCCATGTCTCCCCTTTAGTAAAACAAGTAAAAATAACTTGTTTCCTACATGGGCGTGGGAAGGAGTCTGATATTGGGGAGGGGGACATTTTTTGAACGCATGTATGAAATGTGTGTGTGTGTGTGTGTGTGTGTGTGTGTGTGTGTGTGTGTGTCAATAACCATATTTTATAAATAAATATGCTACAAGAACACTTGGTTTAAGTCTGTTAAAATTCATGTAGGAGATGCAACTGTTGTTTATTTAAAATGTTCATGGCACACATGCTGACCTATGTGTAACTCAACACAGGAAATGTTTTTACAAAATCCCACAAAATTGCAGTTAAACTTGCAGTGATAAGACAGCGATACACATAGCCAGGCAGCTAATAAAAACATAATTTCCATAAATTAACATAACTAGCTGCTAGCAATTTACCTTTGGAGAGCCTACCTGCATCCAATCTGATATCAGGTTATCCAGTGTATTTGCAATGTCTTCTGTCCTGACTTCATCATTTCTTAATCTCCTCACTTTTCAGTTTCCGAAAGTTTGGTGAAGGTTCAGCAAAATAGTTAGGTCTTGGAAAGTTAAAGTTAAGAACTTTCATAACCATGTCCCAAACCAAGTTAGCACTTAGCAGTCCCTCCAGGAAATTTGATCAAGTAATCGCTGCCAACCACTGTCACATTCACCTGTCTACATTATATCCTAATAGCCACGTTACCATGACTTAGCTTGATTTAAGATATTGACTCAGAAAACTGAAATGAAACTCTGCAGACAAAGTCTAGCTATCCTACCAGTCACATCCTAAGTCGTAATTAGTGCAACTCATTTGAATGCAGGGTCAAGTCCATTCTGTCAAATGCAGTAATTTCATATGCATAAGGTAACCACAATGGCTGGCCAGTGATTTGAGTATAAACAGCAAGCGTGACATATAACACCGGAAACACTAAACAGACTAAAATTGCTTATAATAATCTACCATGAAGAAACAAAGTGTGTTTATTTATTTATTTATTTATTTATTGCTTTAAGGCCATCTGGACATTCCATTCCATGTAGTCTATGATGCAAGTGAAAGTATCAGGTGATGGCAGATGAGAATTGGAAAGCAGTTGTGGAAAAGATGGATTACATTTTATCTAGCCAAAATATGATAACCAATATTTCTATATCACTGTCATTCTATGTCCTTTTCAATTTATTTTAGCAATTACAAATAAACAAAATGGCCTACTTTATTTGTGGGGGAAGGAAGGAAAGGGGGAATCTTCCGATATTGGAGGGAACTTGTCCCCCCCGGTTCCTACGCCCAAGGTTTCCCCTCTCTCTTTCCGTTTGGGAAGACAATATATGTTATTGCCCACCAATGATATGAGAGCACTAATGTAACAAAGAAAATATAAAACTGGAAAACCAGTAAAAATGATCAGCTTATCCGATACCACTTGATGTAGCTGCATTAACTGAAAGGGATTCATGAAAATGTCAACCCCCTAGACTAAATCATTCCATCAATATATCAAATTCATTTCTTCATTTTATGCTGAAGAGGTAAAAGCAAAATTGTGGTCTTTACAGATATGATCTATAGACACCAACAAACTTTTTTGTCAAGCGGAAAAACATAACCGTAATCATTCCATCCTTTTAAAGCATTTAGTGGATCCTGTTCACGAGATGAAGTGCTGGTAAACCACTAAACCACCTGAGCATTGTCAAATCGACCACTTGCAACACACTGCAAAAATAACATTGGCAGGGTACGACAGACCTTTCAAACCAGCGAGCCACTGCGTCAACAAGAAACTGCCTGACATTTAGTGCTTTCTGGGAGGGCTCCGTCTCCCTGAACTCACACCAGCAGATTATTTAGTGCTCAGCAGTTGCATTTCTGGGATTTTTCTGGCATAAAAGCAGTTGACCCGCTCGCTCTGTGCCACGAAGACTGCATGCTGGAGTGCAACCACCCTTGGCTCGGAGGTTTTGGGGCCCGAAAATCAGGCACACAAAGAAAAAAGCAAATAAAATTGATGCAATCTGTTTAGCTGCAGAGCTTTTAATTAGTGGCTTCCGATTCCTAATTGGTTTCTTTTCTGTTTCCTCCGCCCCGATTCAGGATCCTACCAATTGGGCGTACTGTATTTAGAGCTCTTTGTTTGTCTTTGGAGAAACCGTACACCATAATCAGCGCTCGAAATGAGCGTTTCTGAGGTAACACGAGCGCCCGGCGTGGCCGAGGCAAAAACAGTCAAGCCCTTTCTTTTCACGCTCGGCTGCACCGTGTCTCCCGCGAGCGTTAGCTGAGCATTTTTTTTGGGGGGGGGTGGAGGGATGGAAGGATGGAGAGGGGGGATGGGGGTGGGGGGTGTCCTGAGGAGACCTCCAAAGTACAGCAGGGGGCCTCGTCTTATGTTGCCTCGCCACACTTCTGAGCCCGGAATAAAGCCACGCGGAGCGATTTTGTGGTGGAGGTCATACAAGAATCGTCGAGTTTGTCATCCTTCATCTTTTCTAACTTGTCAGTGATTGCACATGGCTGCTGCGTGGATCAGCTTATTCTGGACTGGACAGTATGACTGACTGATTCCTACTTTTTATTTGAATCCTGTTTTGTTTCATTTAATGGCAGTCTTCTATTTGCAGATTCTGGAAAATAAATTAGTACAAAAAATAGAAAATAATATATTTTAACTACTCTATAAAAATACTATGAATGGCTACTATTACTACTACTTCTACTACTTCTAATAATGATAACAACAATAATAACATGGGGGAAAAAAAATATGAAAACATGAAAGCATGAAAGCCGAGGTACAAACATACGCAACAATGTATACAACATCTTTTTCCTCTTCAAAAGCAGAGACCCGCTGAGTGTAAGCAGGCATGCCGCCATGCAGCAGAAGTCAACACAGGTTACCACAACTCTAAACTTAAGCGCCGAGTGTTTACCAGTGTATACAGTTCCTCAAAGGAGGGGGACAGAAAATGACGGTAAACACTCCCATGTTGCATGGCTGCAGCATAACACAGGATGTGAGGACACTAATGTCATTCCTCTAAGCCTTCTCTTCCTCCAGTTGTTTTTATTTGTGTTCCCTCCACCAGACGAAAAAAAAAAAAGGGAAAAAAGTCAGCTCTTTCAAGTCTATTATTTCCCTGTATATACGAGCGACTGGAGTGCACACAGGAGATTACATTATTGGTTGGTAGCATGCCTAGTTGATGACTCAGGGGAGGCCGTTATTATTGAGAACACTGCCTGGAGAATACACAGATTTTAGGAGTCAACACTACAACTTCCCAAAAACCCTGAAGTAGTAGTTATTGCCAAATAAAAGAATAAAAGGGGGAAAAGAAAGACACAGAGAAGAGAGAAAGGCAGAATATAACAAAACATGATTGACCTCAGTCCTGAGGTTTGGTGTGCTGCTGACTACAGGCTGTACACAACAATGTCATAAATGCCTATTATTAAGTGGAGTTGGTTGCCTAGCGCTGCCTAGTAACAGTGGAACACGACACCTTCCTTCCTGCCCGTCCCCTGTGGCATTTTGTAGCCATGTTTACTGTAACCGCTCGTCAACGCCACATTTTCCTGTCGCCAAGGCAACTTTCCAGAAAGTCAAAGAGAGAGATGGGTATCTGATTACCCCTGACCCCCCCCCACCACCACCACCCCTCCACCCCACCCCCCATCCTGACCCACCCCCTTTCCTGCCCCTCATTTTCTTCATCAACTGCAACCTCAGTATCAAATCAGACACTTAATCCCGAACATCACACTGCACGCCTATAGCATTAGTGCCTCATGCACTCCTTTCAACACCATATTCTTTACTGTTATTTATAAACAGCACTGCACATGAACCCATAAGGGTATTGCAGAGAACAAGTCAGGAAAAGAAAGAAAGAAAGAAAGAAAGAAAGAAAGAAAGAAAGAAAGAAAGAAAGAAAGAAAGAAAGAAAGTAATTGCTAACAAAAAGGAAAAAGTAGTAATGAATATAAAACAATGATCACAACAGAGAGAAAGAGAGAGGAAGAGAGAGAGAGAATAAGAAAATAAAGAGGTAAGAAAGAATAAGGTAAAAGAGGGGCAGATAAACAGCAAAAAAAGAGAGGGAAAGAAAGAGAGAGAGAGAGCAAGAGGGGGAGAAAAAGGGAGGCCTCCTATCCCCCCCCCCCTTTTGCTCCTGACCAGGCCATGAGCCTCTGAGCCTTTCCTGGTCTGGACATTAGGGTCTGCTGCTCCTGCCTCCCTGCCTCCCTGCCTCCCTGCCTCCCTGCCTGCTTACAATTACCCAGCAGCCTCTAATGAAGCTTCCCCCAATGACCGCCGCACTGGCAGCTCCCGCTCCGCAGGAACAAGGGAGCTATTAGTGGAGGAATTGAGGAAGGAAGGAAAAGGGGAAAGCCAAAGGGGAAGGCAGCCCAGCGAGAGGACAGGAGGAAGGGAGGGAGGGAAGGAGGGAGAGAGGGAGGGAGAGAGGAGGGAAGAGAAAGAAGCAGAGGGAGAGGGAGAGGGAGAGGAAAAGGGGAAGGCAGCCCAGTAAGAGGAAAGGAGGAAGATTGGGAGTGAGGGAAAGAGGGAGAGAGGCTGGGAAGAGGGAGAAATGGGGGAAGGGAGGAAGAGAGGGAGGTGAGGTGGGGGAAAGGGGAAGGAGGGAAGGAGAGAGGAGGGAAGAGAGAGAAGGAGAGGGAGAGGCAAAGGGGTGGAAAGGGGGTTGGAAGTTGGGACGAAGGAGGGAGGGAGAGAGTAGGGGAGGGGAGGGGAGGGCGGCTGCATCCCCCCAAGGTGATCTATTTAACAGAGGCAAAGATTTTGGAGGAGGGACAGGCTCTCTGCTTTCTCCCTCCCAGCGACCGGAGATGAAAAAGATTAGTTATGGGTCTGCCCCGGAGGACAGTTCAAGCATCTGAAACGCTTCCATTTCTCAGGCAGCCAGGATTTAGGATGGGGACCCCTCGCGCCCTCTCCACTCTGATAAATACACGCGAGAGGATCTCGGATCTCAAGAGGAGGGCGCTGTCCACCGGAGAAGCAGCCGGTTCCGCCCCTGCTTGCGTGAGACTTCCTGTCACACTTAAATCATTTGCCAATCAGAGATCAAAACACTCATAGTCTGCCGATGGCTAGAGAAGAGGGAGGGGAGGGAGGGGAGGAAGGGAAGAGAGAGAGAGAAACAGAAGGAGAGAGAGACAGAGAGAGAGGGAGACAGAGAGAGAGAGTGAGATTGAGAGAGAGAGAGAGAGAGAAAGACAGAAAAGAGGGTGGGGGAGGAACCCCAACTGTCAAATCTGAACATGTTTTGTTCTTTTGCCCGAGACCACTTCTTCCCTTCACTTGCACCACACCACAAGAGCCAATCCACTGCACACACTGTGATAGCATTTTTGCAGAATTATTGCGAGTTGTTTAGAAAACACAGCAAAACCACACTCCTCCCTCTGCCCTGCATAATTGCCTAAAGGACTAGCAGCACATCCGCTGACAACATAACCTCTTTAGTCTGTTTACGTGCATACTGGGAAGACTTGGTGAAAGAGAGCGGGACAGACAGGCAGACAGGCAGACAGACAGGCAGACAGACAGACAGGCAGACAGATAGACGGATAGACGGATAGACGGATAGACAGATAGACAGACAGACAGAGGGGCTGCGATAAAATTGTGGAGAAAAAGAGACAGACAGAAACAGACTCAGAGAGACAGAGACAGAGACAGAGACAGAGACAGAAACAGAAACAGAGACAGACAGGGAGATCTGCAGGTCTGTTTTCACTGTTTGCTACTGGAAGGCCATTGTTTGTGTCTCTGCCATTTTATGAGCCCCTGGCAGTACTCGACCGATTTTCTAATGACGGTCCGGCTCCACGAGGCCTTGGCGACAGGAAGCTGCCCACTCATGGACGAGAGGGGGATTCGTTTGGTGAAGTCCCCGTTGTCAGCCACAGGCTCAAAGTGATCCCACAAAAGGATTGCTGGCAGGGTAAATAAACCATTTCAAGTCAACACACTGTGACCATTTGCACGCCTTCAACAGATGTCTATCTCAACTTCACAGGAGCTCACACTGAAAATGCACTGAGAGTATGGCCGCACGGTAGCTGAGACAGGGTAAGAAATGAACAATAGTGGAACCCCCTACAGCGTATACAGGCAATAAGGGCCTATGGCCACTTAGCCATATCATGTTTGGGCTGAAGATGATTCAGCAAAAAAAGAGGGCTACTGGGTGTCAGGGATGAGTGTCAGAGAGCAGACCTAAGATACAGAGCTATTTTCCAGTCCTGACAGGACACAAAAGCAAGGGAGGAGGAACTGGTTTCAACTCGCTCTTCTATGGGTAACCTGAGTCTTGCTGACTAGAACTCTGCCAGACGAAGATATGGATTGCCATACTAGCTAGCTTCCTTACATGCATGCTACATGACTATTCTTCCCCCCTTGATAAAAGCTCATTTGTTTTCTTGGCAGCCACACAGAATCGGGTGCTTGTTTTTCTTTTTTTTTTGGGCCTCCTTTCAGATACAACCATGGAAGCCTCTCGAATGTTTCCATCCCCTAAACTGAGTACTCTGAGTTTTTTTCTCCCCCTCCTCATCCTCCTGCAAATCCTGAAAACTTACACATAATCCACCTGTAAGCACCTCTTAATGTGGTGTCAGGATCCCCGGTGAGGAGTGTGGCACTCCTGGGGGCTTGCAGGCACACAATGGGGGCATTCTTCCTCCGCAGCCAGCCGAAGGTGGCCTCCTCTGGACCGGGCGAAAGGGATGGGTCCTCCCAGGTGAAGAATGATGCCCCGACCCCATCTGCTGTTGCTGACTGCGTTGGAAGAATTCATGGGTATAATGTTGCAGACCAGACCAGTATCCCACCTCCCCATCCCACCTCCCCACCCCCCATTTTCCTCATCCTCCCACAGGTCTCATGATCTAGATCCTGCAAAGGGTTTTTTTTCTTACCAAAAGGTACAGCCTGTTCAGTTGCTAATACAAGCTTATCTAAATGTACCATGCCCCCCCCCCTCCACCCCCAACAGATGCTCCCTGTTGATCTTGTAACAGCAATCAATGCACAATGTCTAGCTCTGTGCTCACCTAAAAACTTCACTCTTCCGCATATCGTGAGCTAATTGTGGGGATGGGGGTCTCTCTCTTAGCCGGGCTAAGGTTAAGTAGCTGATGCTGCAGTGCGCCATTGCTACAAGCCCCCCCACCCCCTTCTCCCCCCCCCCCCCAACCCAGTGCTTTTGTCTGCTTGCAGGCCCTGGCAGAAGGCCTGGCGATGGGGAGTCGATGGGGCTGCGACTGGGGCTCGACTGGGATTGCACAGGGCTTTGGACGCGGCATTACAGAGAATAAAGCAGATTTCCTGGACCGAAGACATTCCAAGGGCCTGGTGGTCTGCGCTCGCCAAGAGGCAAGACGACACATGCTGACTATGTCTGCCAGGTATCGCTACACAAAGGGCCCTCATTTCCTGCTCTTGCTCTTTCTCTCTCTCTCTCTCTCTCTCTCTCTCTCTCTCTATCTCCCTTTCTTTCTCTCTCACCAAAACACATGAGCCAAGCGGCGGAAGTCCTCTTTGTGTGTGTGTGTGTGTGTGCGTGTGTGTGTGTGTGTGTGTGTGTGTGTGTGTGTGTATGTGTGCATCTGCGTCTCTGCAGAGGCTTATCTTTTGTATCATCTAAGCCCGTCTTGCTGAGCTAGATGAACAGAGCCTGCTCTCAACTCTATTCACTATTAACAGACAAAATACAAGCTGCAATCTGCTCAGATATGTTATGACTGGAAATGTTTGAGCAGGAAAAAAAATATGCGCTATTGCAGGAATTTGTGATGCATTACGTATTTAATATCTGCAATTGTTTACTATTAAAAAGAGAAAGGGAAAAAAAGAAGGAGAAAAAAAAGATCCCTGGAGTCCTTATGAAATCTCACAGATTTTTAAGTGAAGTGCTTTGCACGCATGTTGAGTGCACCCGCCAGGACATGTATGCGGGTTTCCACATTTAATTCCCTAAATTGTTTCCATTTTCAAGTCATTTTCTTTTCAAAGCAGACTAAAAAAAATGGTGCTGGGGGGATTGGGGGGGGGGGGGGGGGGGGGGCGGCTGTGTATTTGAACCCACTTGATTATCGGTGTTGTTGATTTGTTTGAGGCCACTCTGAGACAGAGAGAGAAAGAGAGATAGAGAGAGACAGACAGAGAGACAGAAAAGCAGAGAAAAAGATAGACAGAGCGAGAAAGACAGAGAGAGAAAGAGAGAGCATTCTAAGATGCACTTTTGTGGAATTCGACACTAATACGGCTCTTGAAGTTCGATACTTGCCTGGGGATTCTTCGCCAATCCCCACTCCCGGATCTCATCCCTCCCCTGCCACTATCCCGTTACCTGTACACACACACACACACACACACACACACACACACACACACACACACACACACACACACACACACACACACACACACACACACACACACACACACAGAGGCCTGCCCCCAGGGAGCTGATCTGCCTGTTGTTTTCTTTGCCACTGTGCGTAAAGTAGCTCCACAAATCCACAAGGCTAAAGCATACAGGCCCTGAGAATATATAAAAATGCTCAACTAGGTATAAATGTGTGCGAGACAGGAAAGAGGGAGGAGAAATAAGTGAAGCCTCCAGAAAGAAAGAAAGAAAAAACAGAGAGAAAGTAGAAAGAAAAGAAAATGAGTAGAGACAGATCAGTAGGCGGCAATTTTTTATTTGCCCCATTTGCTCAAGCTAATGGACCACACAAGCCCTTGTAACATCCTGATAAGGGTTCGGATAACGTCGATATCCAACAATTTTGAAAAGATTTACGGGAAATTTCATGGATGGAAAAATGCCTCAGTGCTGGGATAATCTCCCAGGGAGATCTGGCTCACGACTGGGCACATCACCCCTCTCACCCTCACTCTTTCTCCTTCTCTCTCTCTCCTCTCTCTCTCTTTCTCTCTGTCTTTCTCTCTATCTCTCTCTCCTTCTCTCTCTCTCTCTCTCTCTGTCTCGCTCACCCTCACTCTTTTCTTTCTCTCTTTCTTTCTCATTTTCTCTCTCTCTCACACACTCTCTCTCTGTCTCTGTCTCTCTCTCTCTTTCTCTCTCTCTCAGGCAACACAAGAGAAGCACTTCCTATGCAAACTAAGATGCACACTATTGCATGTAGTTATTCGGCAATTCATCCTACACAAGAACAAAATCATACAGCGCCACACCTTGCGCAGTAAGTAATGTTATAAGCCACATGTGTACACCTATGTGTACGTTTCCATACCTGAAGAATGTTCGGTCTTGGGGTCTCGTGGCCCTTAAAATGCACGATAACACTAGCAGACAAAATACTGACAAGACAAGACTCTTGAACGTGAGAGCCTTTCGTCTCGCCAAAGCCCGGGATCAGGTGTCGATGGAGAAAACCGAACGTTCAGGCTTCTCAAAGGATCTGGTCGCAGTTCAAAGACTGAAGGCTGAAAGAGGCCTGAGCCTCAGCAGCCAACCAGGCCCCAGACTGCGCCATGCACACTTTGAAGAGTGAAGGGCACCAAAACCTGTCTGAGAATGCGAGGGATGACTCAAATGATGAGATTTTTTTTTTTTCAAAAAGGAAAGCATCTGTGGCCTTGGGAGATGGAAAAAGGGGGGGGGGGGTTCAACCAGACACAACACATTCATTTACACAAAACTACCAAGGTTAGTCAGTGCTATCTTTAACCTTTTTTTTCTTTATTATTTCTGACTCAAGCTTGACACACTGAGGTCTGACTGCTGCGTTAGCCATGAGGACTTGCTTATGGCCTGTGACGGGTAGTGGACATCTACCAAGGCTTTGTTGGTGGTTCGGCCATCAAATACAACTTTTTACTGGAGTGAAATGACATCTGGACTGGACCATGTATCTGAAGCGACCCTAACATTTTACAAGATGCTAATATTCCTCCCTTGCTCTTAACAAGACAACGTGAGCGTCTTTGAACAACGGATGAAAGAATGTTTTTTTTTTTTTACTGACGAATGTGGTAAACTGAGTGAGAAACTGATGGGCTACTGATCTGAAACAGATGATGCAAAGGTGGTCAGCATAGTACCAAAAAAAAAAAAAAAACGAATAAATTTGCCAGACAGAGATAAAACAAAAAAGAAGCGAAAAGATGAAAAAAAAAACATAAACGGGAAAATAACTGGACCATAAAACTATCGAAGTATGGCTTAATCCCCTGTGGCCAGCTCAGAAGCATGTATGACACAGACCTATACGGAAGGCACTAAAGACCATACTGTTCACGTAAATTAAATGACCCAACGCTAGTGGTTTTCATGCTAGCAAAAACACATCCACCGAGCGGTTGAATAGTTTCCGCAAAAAGCTACTGACTTATCTTCCCGAGGCTTCACCCAGGGCCTTTAAATGCTACCTTTGTGTGTTATTAATAAAAGCTAATGCTTGTATGTTTATCGAGGGAACCACTAATTACAGCCTGAGAGTCTTTGGTTGCAATTAGAGCCAAATCACATCATGGCCATTTCCAAAAAAACACTGTCAGATGTCCGTTGACAGGCACGCAGGCTTTGTTGGTGAAAAACACTCCACAAGCCGCTCTCACACAGATGACCAGCGTTCCTGATGGCGCCTTCTGCTTCAGAGCTGGACTGCCTTGTGGTGACCTGACTCTAACCCTTTGCTCATCCTTAGTCATGACAAGATATGTTTTCTGTCTTTCTAATTGCCCCTCCAAGGTCAGCAATTATTTTAAATCTTCTTCTTGTTTTAAAGAAAAGAAAAGAAAAAAAAAAGACCTCCGCTCCAATCTCTTTCCTTTTACTCTCTCTCTCTCTCTCTCTCCCTCTCTCTTCCACTAGGCAGTTATTAAAAGGGTTCTGAGACTTTCTGAGGTCAAAAAGGTCAGATTCCACAATTTTGCAATCATGTGTGGAAAATTCAGACTTACGAAGGCAGAGGCCCCGGCATCCATTTGTAGACTTTAAACAGTCCTCTCCTTGGAAACCGGTAATTATCGGACCAGGGATTAAAAGCAAAACACGCAATCTTTTTAACAGTGTCATGACATGCAAGCCACTCAAAACCCAGTCTGATGTTATCATCAGCCTTTTGGAAAAGATCATTATAATGATGAACCTAAGATGACCTCTTGTAGTTAGCTAATTTTGGGTTTAGTGCATGCAAATTCATAGATGATGTAACACCTACAAATAAGCAAATAAGACTAGCCAGTGAATATCTTATGCAAGTGATTGTTACAAGCACGACTTAATCAGCCCACTTGCCTTTATCTAAGCAGTTGCAGAAACCAGAAAACATGCTTTTTTAAATAATATTTTAGCTGATCCATGGTATTGGTGATATGTTGCCCAGTGTAATTATAATATTACTAGAAAAAATGCTCAACAGTGTAATGTTTCCTTGGGTAGAAAGAATGCATTTACTTCTGTTTGATTCGAGAGAGAAGCTGGAGTCCAATTTGGCGCCACCTCCTGTTAGTAATTCAAACTACAGCAACTCCAGTTACACGTGTCAACTCTGAATCACACACATGCATATCCCAACCACCTCACAAAAGTACACCCACATTCACACACACACACACACACACACACACACACACACACAAACACACATTCTTGTGCACGTACAAACATACACACGTAAATACATACACACTGGCAATTACACACATCTGTGTTTCACACATCTGATAAGAGGCACGCTGGTTCTAAACAAACCCAATTACATATGGCAACAATTACACATGGCATTCCCCCCTCCTGAGAGAATGCAATGCCTGAGCATGTATGCACAAAAATAGGATCCATTCACTGCACAAACATACAGTCCTCTCTCACACACAGAAGCAAAACACACAGACACACACAGACACACACAGACACACACAGACACACACAGACACACACAGACACACACACACATACACACACATACACACACACACGGGCAGTAAAGTGCTGAGCTGTCATGTGCTAACTCCATCCCTAGCGGGCCCCCAGACGAGCTTAAGCCGTTTCCCCACGTGGTGTCAATAAAATAAGAACACAGCGCAGCGGCGGCATGATTGAGCCATCAGGGACTGACTGCGTCCACATCCACGTCCACGCGCCCGGCTGCTGCCGCTGCTGCTGCTGCCACCACGGAGGGGTACGGGAGCAGGCCAACAGACACCAGCAAGGCGTGAAGTACACCAGCACGTGTTACAGACCAACTTGTCAAAGCCTGTCATGTGTATTTCTGTACCGTGTTCCCCTGCCAAACTGTTGAAGCACTTCCTGACCTACATCCTTTGCATGCAACGTGCTATACATTTAAACATTATTATTATTATTATTATTCTTGTTGTTGTTGCTGCTGTTATTGCTATTATTATTGGTATTATAATTGTCAGTATTGTTGCTGTTATTATTATTACTGTTGTTATTATTAACTGTTGGGCTGATGCAGGCATGCATAACGCTGACTGGCTGAATGAGTGTGTGTGTTTGGGGGGGGGGGGGGCAGCCTTGGAGACTGGGGCTGACATGGTTTTGGAAGTCGCCTGGCTCTTGCAACTGGCAGGCCTGCAAGTTTGATTCCCTGTCCTGGCAAGGAAAAAAATGGTGGGGCAAGTGAATAATCTGCGTTTTACTTCACCCTTGTTTCTGTCGAGGGGCCCTTGTCATCTAACCGGGTGATGCATATTGTGTGTGTGTGTGTGTGTGTGTGTGTGTGTGTGTGTGTGTGTGTGTGTGTGTGTGTGTGTGTGTATGCTGACAGCTAATAATGTTTGTCCACCGTACTCATGGGTGGGTCAAATAAAGACAATTTTTCTGTCCTGGACCAATTGAGTATCTATTAATCTATCTGGAGAGTGGGGTTAGTATGCTTGTAGTTAAACTTAAAGCACAGGATGTCACTATAAAATGCGTCTGAAACAGCAGGCGACTGAATCAGTAATGTGTGTACTGTACAGGTATAATGTAATCAAATTAAATGCCACTAGTGGTAGTCAGAGTCATGATTGATGCAATTAGAGCCTCTACATGATGTTGATGTGCTAATCTCTGCTTATAGACACATTAGCCTTTGTGTGTGTGTGTGTGTGTGTGTGTGTGTGTGTGTGTGTATGTATGTGTATTTGGGTGAGTGGGGGGTGTTGCTGTGGCCTGGGTGAGACTGGGGGCGCGAAGGTGACACTGTTTTGTTTGCCGACAGTCTGGGGCGACAGTGTTTTGTTGACAGCCTCGGACCAAATGGGCCCGTTTCGTTTGCGACCTAGCGACGTGGGGGGTGTGGAGGTGGGGGGTGGGGTCTGTTGGTGTGTGGGCCATGGGGGGGGGGGGGGCGTGACGGACAGCTGCCGTTGAAACGAGGCGACGCCTCTTCCTGCTCACAGCCTGAGTAAATATCCTGGTGCCACTGACCAACTGCCTTGGCCCCTGGGGTCAAAGACAGGACAATGTTATTAGGGCAATAGGAAGGGACCGGGGCAACGAAGGGGCTGGAGGGGGGGGCAGAAAACTTTACAGCGTTAGGGACCGAGGCCTGAGTGAATTCAGATGCTCCTAGGGTTCACAGGAGAAAGGGTCTCTCTCTGTCTGTCTGTCTCTCTCTCTCTCTCTTTCTCTAACATTTTTCTATCCCCCCCGCCCCCATTTCACTCTCTCTCTCTGTCTCTCCATCTTTCTATTTGTCTTTCCATGTTTGAATCAATCTATCACGTTTCCTCAAGCAATATTTTTTTTTCATTCCCTGTGCTCATTTAATACATAAGCTATTTACTTCCAAACTTCACAGGATTAGGGCCTGAGTACATTCAGATGCTCTTAGGGTTCACAGGAGAAGGAGTCTCTCTCTTTCTCTCTCTCTCTCTCTATCTTTCTATTTTTCCCCACCTTTCTCTCTCTCTTTCTCTTTTTGTCTATTTGTCTTTCCATGTTTGAATCGATCCATCACATTTCCTCAATCAATCTTTTTGTCATTCCCTGTGTTCATTTAATAAACTTTTAAAATTCTCAGGAAGTGCCACTGTTGTGATGAACTCAATCAAGCAAGTTTTCAGCCAAGCGAGTTCCAGCAGGTGAGGAAAGGAAAAACAAAATCATGCCAAGATGTCAACTGCAATTAGATCTTTCAAATGATAAATCTGAGCACTATGCCATCAGCTAATTCACACAAACACACGTGCACACAAATACACACACACACACACACACACACACACACACACACACACACCACCAGACACACAAACACACAGACACACAGACACACAGACACACAGACACACACACACACACACACACACA
>CM059288.1:14580532-14583032 GCA_030347295.1 Setipinna tenuifilis | reverse complement strand
CACACAAACAAACCTCTCTGTCTCTCTCTCAGAAACACACACACAGTTTCCAAAAAGTGCAACAACTTAGCATTTATGGGACAAACAAGCACACAAGTGCTCTCTTCCCCTCTCTCTATCTCTCTCTCTCTCTCTATCTATCCTTCTCTCCTCTCCTCCTTTCCATCCTTCCCTTTCTCGCTCTCTTTCCCATTTCTTTTCTCTTTCTCCCTCAGTATCTGTCTCTTTCTCTGTCTCACTCTCTCATTGCCCTCCTTTTCTTTCCCTCTCTCTCTGCTTTCCTCAGTCTCTCTCTCTCTTTCCTTCTCCCCCTCTAACATGTCTTTCTCTCCCTCTCCCTGTCCATCTCTTTTCCTTCTCTACTCATTCTCTCACCCTCACGCTGTCTTGACTTGTCACTAACTTATGGCCTTGTGAGTGAGCGTGGGGGTGGGGGTGGCGGCGGAGAGCCATCTTGGTGACAGCCAATAAAACCGCACGCGGCTGCCATGTGTCTGGAGACGAGCCCTGTCACCCACAGAAACCTATTTGGATTAATGAACAGGCACTCAGCCCCCACAGTAGGTACGCGGGGCCGAAGATTTAGAGGGCCTGTTTTTTTTTTGTTTTTTTTTACCCTGTCTACACTCTTGCCCGACGACAAACACAAAAAAAAATATGTGTGCATCAGTTCAATCATCTCCTCAGTGCCCATTTCCTGTCAATAACAGTATGGCTACTTTTACAAATGAGCCACTTTAATTAATTAATCTAATTGGGTAGTTCAAACCAATAAAGCCCATTTATTGCTTCCACCACAGGAAAGAAAAAAAAATGTTCCTTCATTTACTATAAGAAGTGGAAAGTATTTTTCCCAAACAGAAATAAAAAAAAAACAAACAAACTTGAGGGAAGGAGCGCTGAGGGGGTAAACGAGGAGACGAACAGAGGGGATGATGGGATATCGGCCGCTCTCCGATGGCTGTGCTGAGACAAGACCGTGACCAATGGGCAGCTGGAGGAGTTTGGGGGGGGATGTCGGTGTAGGGATGAGGGGTGGGTGGGAGGGAGGGGATGGGACGGCGGGATCTAGTGGTGACTTTTCCTCCTCCTCCATTGAGTTTCAGTGGGGGCTTACCAGGAACCACGCTTCATACTGCTCTCTCCCCATCTGCTGTCCAGCGCACAATGAGCTGCTTGTGTGCCACCGGACGCTACACCCCCCCCCCACACCCCCCCCACACCCCCTACCACACCAAATCCCCCCACCACCCCCCCAAACAGACACACACACACATATTTGTGCATACGCGCGCACACACATACACATACACACACACGGACACACACTTTTTTTAACTCTTTTTTTTTTTTTAAGGCACAGATGTTCCTAGTGCCATCCCAGACTATATCCTCTCCTAAAGGTCTGTGTTTGTGTGTGTGAGAGTGTGAGAGTGTGTGTGTGTGTGTGTGTGTGTGTGTGTGTGTGTGTGTGTGTGTGTGTGCGTGCGTAAAATAGAGAGGGACAATGCACACACATGCAATGTTCCATATAACATATTCCAATACAGGAATATCCTGTCCAGACTGGATGAGGCAATGTGTGTATTTGTGTGTGTGTGTGTGTGTGTGTGTGTGTGTGTGTGTGTGTGTGTGTGTGTGTGTGTGTGTGTGTGTGTGCGCGCATGCGTGCGTGCGTCTCTATGTGCGTGTGAATGCTATCAGACTGCCACGTATTTCATGGAAAATAACACAGTTGTTTTGAGACAACAATTTTTCAGGCATTCATTTAATTCCTCTGCTGTGTGTGAGAACAGCTGCATATTAGGGGGAAAAAAAAAAGAAAAGAAAAAGAAAAACAACATAAACCTACCTTCCTCTTTCAGCGGCGAGAGCATCGATCTCATCAAAGAAGACAATGGATGGGGCGACTGCCCTGGCCTTCCTGAAAACCTGCCACCAAAAAATGTCTTGAGATCTCACGCTCATGCATCAAAACATGTTACACAACACAGAGTTTAACACACACACATAGACACACACAAATTAGATCTCAGAACCGAACATTGAACTTTAGGACAGTAGAGCTCATTTTTGATGACGAAAAACAATAGGGCATTACATCACCTTTCCTTTTCTATCTTGTTTGGTTTAAGAGATATGATGCAAAATACTTTATTCAGTAACAGTGGAAAAGAAACGGGCACCACAGTATTTATAAGGTGTTTTTGCAAATGTGGCAAATGTGTCTCAAATTGCGTAGGCCGTCAAACAAAGGTGTACCAAATTTCACGCTTTTATGACTGTTTTCATCTGAACTAACTGTACATACATTTACACCCGCAACAACTAGAGCTACAACAGCAGCAGAAGTCATTCTTTCTCTTTATTTCTCACAAATGTCATAACCTGTGAATTGAAAAGTATTACGCTATGTTCTGTTGTTCAACGTCATGAGGAACATTTAGCTGCTTTGTCACTGTCAACTAGCTAGCTACTGGCGTAAAAGTACAGTAAGCCC
>CM059288.1:14480532-14573032 GCA_030347295.1 Setipinna tenuifilis | reverse complement strand
CCCTGATCCTCATCTCCTAACCCCCCCCCCCCACGCCCCCAACTCCAGCACACACACCTACAACTACACTCCCTCCTCCTCCGCAAATTAAGCACCTCTTCGTTAAGTGTGTGACTCATCATGGGTTGCAGATGGAAGGCATGCCGGCTGTGAGTCGTCGTCTGCTTCTAAAGTCTCGTCAGTGGTGGACAGTCGGCCTTGCTGCAGTGTGTGTGTGTGTGTGTGTGTGTGTGCGTGCGTGCGTGCGTGCGTACATGTGTATGTGTTCCGTCTGTGTGTTTGTGTTCAGTGTGTGTGTGTGTGTGTGTGCTTGTGTATGTGTGTGTGTGTATGTGTGCGCATCGCACACGTGCAAAGATGTCTATTTAAATCTGGAGCGTCTGCCGCCGCCGGCGTTGCCGCTTGCATAAGTTCCTCCTGGAGTGTACAGAACATGCGTAAGACCACAACAACACCAGCGTCTATTCTTTGCGTTGACACCTGTGGGTGTTTGTCTGCCAACGGTGACTTCCTCTCT
Organism: Setipinna tenuifilis; assembly: GCA_030347295.1. Taxonomy (NCBI): domain Eukaryota; kingdom Metazoa; phylum Chordata; class Actinopteri; order Clupeiformes; family Engraulidae; genus Setipinna; species Setipinna tenuifilis. Next base: position 14,572,515 of record CM059288.1, on the reverse strand, counting down.
TTCCTCCCCGCAGGACGTGCATTGTTATGTCTCATCGGATGGAAATCAGGGAGAGTTGTCTCACTGCGGCGCATGTTTGTTTTTGCACGTTGCTGCAGCAACAGCAGGAATCCATGATACTCTCATCGTCATATTCTCTCTCTCTCTCATCTCTCTCTCTCCACCGAAAAGCACCTTGTAACACTTATCAACGTTTTAGCGATAGGCAGACTTGAAAGTGTGGTGTGGGTGTGTGTGGTGTGTGTGTGTGAGAAAGTGGTGTGTGTGCGTGTGTGTGTGTGTGTGTGTGTGTGTGTGTGTGTGTGTGTGTGTGGCCTATGCACCAACTGCTCTACCTTTGGGACGTCTACGGCCACCTCTCGCATGGCGCTGGGTTTGACCTCTGACATGGCCTGCTGAAGGTCAGCGAAGGTGACCGTTATGACATCCATGACCTCTGCGTCAGTCAGCCGAGGACCTGTCCCCGTCCCCGAAGCCCGTCTGAGTGCGTGTAAACCTAGAAAAGGGGGTGGGACCAGGGTTGGTGGTGGTGGTGGGGGGGGGTAAAAAAATAACAGAAAGAGGCAAACAATTACTCACAGGTTGTCCAAAGAGAGTACACTGCGCTTTCAAAAACAAGGACATGACGCCTTCCTGAGCTCTGCCCCCCCACCCCTCTTCCCATCAACAGGCTGAGGCTCAGGGTGACTAAAAAGGCACAAAGTGTTGGCACACAACACACACACACACACACACACACACACACACGGTCGTTACAGTATGTGCCTTTTATTGCTCAAGCCTCCGCACGTCCCGTCCTCCAGATGACACATCTGCGGCCAACCAACGCTCATTCATTCACCCCAATAATTAACTCACACACACAACACCCAGACACACACACACACCAGGGCCATGATTACAGGAGAACTATACTATAGGGGCAGAGAGGAGAGGAGCGGAGAAGATTAAAGGTTATTTTGTGTTACTTTAAAAAAAAAAAAAGAAGAAGAAGAAGAAGAAGAAGAAGCAAAGCTGGCACACTGTGGACTCGATATCCATGACTCTTTGCATGCAACTTTATCTAAGGGATCGATATCAAACAACACAGGGCCCAACCCACCCCCCCCCCCCCCCCCACCCCCCCTTGCCGCGCCCCGTCCTGGACAAAACGGCTCGGCTGGGCCTGACAGCTAAAGTAGGTGAGAAGCCGGAGACAAAGCAGGGAGAGGGCACGGCAGAGCCAACAGGTGATGAGAGCTGCTGAATGGGGCCGATTTGGCGCGCGGTGCAGGCCCCGCAGAGAGAGAGAGAGAGAGAGGGAGCGTGACAGGGGAAAAGGGGGTATAAACTAGGATTACGGACTGACAATCCCCTTCGGCGTTAAAGCTCATCTCTGCAGGATTATGTCTCGAGTAACGGCCCCTTTTTCAAGCGGGCCGCCGGGGCCCAAAAAAAAAAAAAAAAGGGGAAACAGAGCGAGAGGTTGGCCCATTCAAAATCTGACTTGGCAACTTCACAGAAGCATATTTCCGGCTCATCTTTGCGTGTTAAAAAGAAAGAAAGAAAAACGGGAGAGATGGCAAAAGGGCGAGAAAAGCTGCGGCTCAAAGAGCAGCTGTCACAGGTGTTTGACTCTGAATGCCGACTCAGAGGGTTTTTCTGCGTCACGAATGCCATCTCTGCTGTTCGTCTAAGCGAGAAGCAAAGAAAAAGGAGTTCAGGAACGCTAGCTGTGCAAACGAACAGCATGTTCCACTTTAGGAATCTTGCCAGAAAGAATGCACACCATCATCATAACTGTGACAAAAAAATGCAGAATACTGCAATTCACCTGTGCAAAATACTTCTACTTCTACTACTACTACTACTAATAATAATAATAATAATAATAATAATAATAATATTTCACTAATTTCACTGTATGTCCTACTCTACCCAGTATGTCTATGCAAGTGACATAAAACATCCTTGTATCACTGTAATAATAATAATAATAATAATAATAATAATAATAAACATATAAAATACCTGTTTACTGTTGGCTACAGGCTGTGATGCAACTAAACTACATTTCTGGTGACTGAGGGTGAAAGTTGGTGACACACAAGGGGATTCTAGTTAAAGTCAACTTCTAAACAAACTGCTCAGTTTTAGAAAACAAACTGTCTCCTATTGTGTTCAACAATGAAAGGGTTCCCCCTGGCACACGGGAGTCTGTCGGTTAGCTTGCAAAATGGCATGCACCGCACAGAAGGATTAGCAAGTCAATTGGGCGTGCTGTCAAAGAACATGATGAAGAACCGGGGCCAAACGTACACAAGTCCTCTCTTCCCAACAATGCCGGCGTTCCCCCTCCCGGTGTTTTCTACGCTGGGAGAGACTCAGTCATTAGCGAGTGCACTTTATATTGTTTAGCTGACATGCCGAACCACACAAACACTTCAGCCACTCAGTCAGGCAGGAGTCCGGGAGGAGCGCAGGCCTCTCAGGAAAAGCCTTTTGGACCAGACACACACACACACACACACACACTCAGACACACACACACACACTCACACATATACACACTCACACACTCAGACAGACACCCACTTTGCCCTAAAGGCTTTCCTTCTCCTGGCTGTGGCTAGTGAGGATTGTGTGTGTGTGTGTGTGTGTGTGTGTGTGTGTGTGTGTGTGTGTGTGTGTGTGTGTGTGTGGAGCTGGGGAAGCAGTGATGGTGCTGTGGTGGTGGAAAGAGCGAGCAGGGGGTGAGGGGGCTGTGCAGTCGAGGGGATTTACGATCAGACAGGAGTGCATCCTGTTTATATTTTCCAGGATCCATCCGACGGAGCCTCTCCAAAAACACAAAGAGCGCGGCTGCCAGAGCGCACAAGGTCAGCCCTCCTCGGGGGCCCTTCCCGGGGGCCGCACACCGCCGCAGCACTGCACTGCACCGCACCGCCCGCCCTACCGGATGAGACGGCCATCTCTGCTGAATTAATGCTCATGCAGCTGCACTCACAGACACGCAGTCACACTCACACACACACAGGCACAGTCACAGACACACATACACACACACACACACACACACACATACACACTCACACACACACACACACACACACACACACACACAGTCACACACACACACACACACACACACAGTCACACACGCACAGATACAGATATACACACTGACTTCCATACACACATATTTTTTTCTGTTTTTCTCCGACACATATAATGCACACAAACACGCACACATGCAAACACGTCCACATCTGCATGCACACACACACACACACACACACATACAAACAGTCTTTCTCTGGCACAGAAATATGCACTCACTCACACACAAATACACACAAACTTACACATATGCATGTGCACAAACGCATACAAACACACAAATAGTCTTTCTCTGACACATAAAATTTATGTGTGTGCATAATCAAGCACACTCTCTGAGATGCACACAGACACACACGCACGCGAACACACACACACAGGCATGCATAAGCACAAACATATAGAGACAAACACTTTTTCCTCTGTCAAACAAATATGCACACATGCACACATATACACTCTCTCTCTCTGACACACATGTGCACATATGCAGGCAAGCACACACATATACACAGGCAGACAGACACACACCCACACATAGACACAAACATATAGACACGTATGCAGACACAAATATGTATGCATAAACACATGTGCATGCACGCATGCACACATGCACATGCACACGCACAGGCACGCAGACGCGCACACACACACACACACACACACACACACGCGCACACACGCACGCACGCACCCACACACGCACGCACGCACACACATACATATACACACACACAAGCACACACATCTGCTACAGAATGTGCGCTCCAGTTCTAGACTGAGTTTTGAGTGGCCTGGGGTATTTGCCACAGCACGCTGCAGGCCCACATGTGTGAGCCTCTCTCAGGGGGTCTCCAAACATGAGAGAGAGAGAGAGAGAGAGAGAGAGAGAGACAGAGACAGAGACAGAGACAGAGACAGAGAGAGAGAGAGACTGAGAGAGAAAGACTGAGAGAGACAGAAAAAGAGATGGGGGCGGCCAGAGTTTGACCATAAATGGCATTTACTAAACCGACACACATATGAGGTAACTGGGTTTACATCTCTCGGTTTTGAAAGCCAGAACGCTCTGAGGTTCTGGTTGCAAATTCTTCCCAAACGGCGCACAAGACCCATTTTATGACAAATCAGCGATGACAAATTTGTGACACACAGCAAAGATGTGGTAGTAACCCAAACTGGAGCCGAATGTCAGAAGGCCCAAAACGCTAACGCTAATAGCATTTCAGTTAGGGCTTTTTTAGCAAAGTGCCTCATTAAGTGATTTGGACTGGTTCTTTAAAAAGACGAAGAAAAAAATATGTCAGCTTAGCATTTAGCCTAGTTAAAGAGGTAATGGCGCAGGAATCAAGCTTTCCAACCACAATGTAAAGCTTTCCTCGGTAGTCATACATCACAGGAATGTATGTGTGGGTGTGCAGGCTAATATAAGGAGGCTAATCGATTTGGGACATTCACTCACTGACGGTTAGCAAGTGAGCTACTGGTGAGAGAGCAAACCATTGGCTGTCTATTGGGCTCGTTTTGATTTTTCCATTTGCTAAATCTCCTCTCCTCAGGACTCCTTCCTTTGGCTTTGATTGTCTCTTGGTTTCCAACAGACATTTGCCTCAGCAAAGAAAACATCCGACAGACCGTCCGGAGGAGAAAAACGCAACACAACGGAACTTAATCTGAACCTTATGTGGATTCCTTCTTCCTCTTCTGCCTCTCTCCCTCTCTCTTTCTCTCTCTATCTCCCCCTCTCTCTCTCTCCCTCTCGACATGTTCTTTCCTGAATGTTTCAAATTCACCCGTGATCTGGAGGGAATTGAAGGTTGAGGGCCCCAATTCCAAGAATGAACATTTGCAAAACATCACACCGGGCCAAACGAGCAGGCGACGCAACACTCAGCACATGCGCCACAGCTTTCCTTTTTTATCTCTGGGAAATGACTCGGAGATAGTTAGCGAAAGAGTAAATGAAAGATAGAAAAAGTCAAAAAGAGAGATGAAGAAGAAGGAGAAAGAAAAGGAGAAAGAGAGAATTTCAGAGGCTCTGTGGTTTAAGAGGAGAAAAAAACAGAACATAAGCCCAATTACACAAAACGAAAATAGAAGGTCCACAACTGTTGAGGGGCATCGGAAACTAGACTGTCACTGTTGTTGCCGAAATAGTAACGATTAAAAAAACCCATGGACACAGTCGAGACTTCTCCACGACGTTACAGCTACGCATGCAAACCAGTAAAACCTCACAGAGTAAAGCGAAAAACAGACATCCAAGGTCCGCCTTGCAGGCAGCGCGCATGAAAATAGAAATAGTCTCCACTGCAGTGTCTAACATGCGCAAGTGTTGCATGACTGACAGATAACAGGACGGATCAACACATAACAGGATGGATCAGGATTGGATAAACTGTACAGAGTGGTGCCCTCCCCAGAGAGGGGTGCTCGTCTGACCCCTGTAATGTTAAACTCAATACAGGCGCTGCTGCTGCTGTTGCGCTGGCACACCAGTAAAGAGCAAGCCATTAAAAAAATATACAGCAGAAAAGGCAGCAGTGGTTCTTTTTAAACACAAGCCACCACTCTGCCCCTTTCCGGATGTAAAGTCTGTTACTGAGAGAGGGGGGGGGGGGGGGGGGAGAGAGAGAGAGAGAGAGAGAGAGAGAGAGAGAGAGAGAGAGAGAGAGAGAGAAAGAGAAATAGAGAAAGAGAGAGAATGAGAGAGGGAGAGAAAGAGAGAGAGAGAGGGAGAGAGAGAGGGAAAGATAGAGACAGGGAGAAAGAGAGAGAGAGAAAGAGAGCGAGAGAGAGAGGGAGAGAAAGAGAGAGAGAGAAAGAGAGAGAATCATAATGAAAGAAAAACGTTCAGAACAATAACACAGCATGGCGATGAGTGTTTGACAGGAGGGCCCCAGGCTGCCCCAGCGCCCATGTCCTCAAATGAATTGTGAAATACTTTTGGCATTACACCATTAAAGAAGGGAAAAAAAGAAAAGGACCTCAAAAAAAAAAAAAAAAAACAGGAACGTTTTCATTACACTGCGGGGCTTCCGGAACACTCTTTGCACCTGTATTTGCAATACTCAACAGCTGTTTCCAAGCCCAAGCAGTGAAATAATGAAGGCCCTTTAAAATGTGAGGAGGGGGAAGAGAGAGAGAGAGAGAGAGAGAGAGAGAGAGAGAGAGAGAGAGAGAGAGAGAGAGAGAGAGAGAGAGGAACACAAGCAAGCTACCATTAGGTGAAGGCAAGGACAGAGGTGACGGAGAACGTCAGGAACATTTCCGGATTTGTTTTTTCTTTTCTTTCTCTTTTTTTTTCCTGTTCTTTAAACAGAGCACCCAAATAAACTTCACATGCTGATCCAGCAATATTTATGCACCCTGGCCTGAAATTTCGCAAGTGTCTTTAAAAGGACAGGCGGGTAGGGAAAAGCACTTTATATGGAAGACCGCCTCTGTAAACACCATCGAGCATCCAGGTCCTGTTTATCTCATTCACGTCGCTACGGCAGAATTTATGTCAAACACAATACTGCTCTCTGCTTTTTCTCTCTCCTTTTTTTTTTTTTTTATCTGATTTTTTTTTCATTCCCCGTGCTTCTGCTTTCGGCATACCTACACCATACAGTAATGTGGATTCCAGAGCGGAGACTTCCTCTAGCCTCCCCGTGCGTTCGTTCGTTCGTTCCTTTGCATTCACAGATTTTTTTGCTCTCGAATAATAAACAGATTCTTTCTGCGCTGGTCCTGTGAAGGTGCTCACGTAAGACCGACGCAAAAGCCTCCACAGGCCCCGCATACCGCTGTCACCCAGAGTGAGGAAGAGCCGCCTGATGCAAGCATCGACAACTGCAGCGGGCAAGGCGAGCAACACGTGTGTGTGTGTGTGTGTGTGTGTGTGTGTGTGTGTGTGTGTGTGTATAAATGGCTCTTTTGTTCGCTGGGCTGACTTCTTGCACAATTAATAGATAGGCCAGTCTGTGAAGACAGTGCTGGCATGAAACTATATCTGGGAGACCTTGCTTTGAGTTGATCTGAAAGTTTAAATATCACATATTCACAATGATTAATGTGCAAATGTAAATGGTAGAAGTCGTTTATAACACTGTTGTTGACATGTGTTGAGTACCATACCAGCACAAGCGTTTCATCCGACCATCCTATTTTAAGAGGAACCTTACCCAAACACATGGTCCCATCAAACATTTGCTTTTGTTTTTTTTTTTAACTCCAAGCTCTATTCATCCCCATTTTTTCCTCGTTAAAAGGGTTTCCTGTGTTTGGGGATGCTTGTAAACACCGTACATGGAAGAGCCACACCCCAATTGACACTATTTAGACTGTCAGTGAGTCAGCCGCCACAACCAAGCCACCAGATCAAAGTGTGCCGGCCCCATCCGCCTACCGGGATCCCAAATGACAGGGAAAGGTCCGATCCACGTCAAACAAGCGTATCGGACTCCAACACGGAACCGGTCCTGTAATGACATACAGCTTCACCGTAGGTGCTCATTTTAAGGGCCAATGTCAAAGTGCGGGCCCAGGACTGGAGGATCCACATTGGAGGAGGAAGTAGCAAAGCAAACCATGCTATTTCTCCGTCTGAAAAGAGTGGAGCTTTGTCTGCCTTCACTTAAGATGACCTTGTAGATGTGCAGCATCAAAGTAACAGTGAACGCCACAAACGCAAACAATTAGGAGGTTTTGTTTTATTATTTAAATATCACTCAACAACTCTGCCTGGGGAACACTAGAGGTCGCTGTGGAGCACGCTGGTCTCAGCCTTCATCAGCCAAAGCACGCTCATTGAAGTCATCGGTGCGGGTCCTATTGATTGCTCTCTTTGTGGGCTTAGATTACAGCAAAGGCAGTATATCTGAGCTGCACGTAATGGGCTTCGGGCCATCCATTATTCTGAGCTGAATGCCCTGTGGTATCATAGCATTACTGTAATAATATTCTCTTGACAGAAATATGTTATTAGTCAACGCTCGTGTTGGCCCTGATCAAGCCTCGGAAGGGGACAGACGCACATGCATCTACGCTGAGCGAATGCAATCCGGGTCTCAGTCGCTTCCTTCTTGCATCTGCTCTGGCGTGTCCTGTTACTCAGTGGACACGCATACATGTATGCAAGCACATGTGCACACACACACACACACACATGGAATACATGCACACACAGCCACAAACACACACACAGCCACAAATACATACACACACACACCCATATGAGCATGCACACACACACACACACACACACACATATGCATGCAAGCGCACACACACACACACACACACACACACTTGCGACTTTGCAGACAGCTGTCTTGACCTTGCCACCATGCACTGCTGTTTTCACAGTACCAGGTGCTCTCCTGGGACAGGAAGAAGGGCAAAAATAGCCACAACAGGCTGTGTGTGTGTGTGTGTGTGTGTGTGTTTGAGCATGTGCATATGTGTTTTTGTGTGTGTGTGTTTGAGCATGTGCATATGTTTTGTGTCTGTGTGTTCGTGTGTGTGTGTGTGTGTGTGCGGACCTAGACATTTGTCTGAAACTTGGAGGGGGCACCATTGTGTATGTGGAGAGTTGGGTGGTGCGGGAAGGATGTCATTCAGTTAGTAACACAGACAGGAGACACGGACAGCTGCTCAGGTGTGTGTTTGTGTTTGTTTGTCAGGATTTGTGGGGGGGTGGGTTGTTTTTGGTGGTGGGGTGTCTCGCGGCAGGCTCAGCAATCACAAGTGTGACCCGGCGTCTGCGGGCGGTGCGTTCGTTTCGGAACGAGAGGAAACGGTGTCTGGCGGAGAGCACGTTCGTCCAGACGGGTCATTGTTACCTGAGGACGGGATAGGAAACAACTGGCCTTCTCTTCAGATGTTTGTTGTTTTTGGGTGTTTTCTCTTTTCGACCTCCACTCACTCTCTCTCTCTCTCTTTCTCTCTCCTCTCTCACTCAATTATTTTGCACTCTGCAAATGCCTTCTGCAACAGTAGCGGGATTGAAAACAGGTCAACAGCCCCCGAAGCATCCAGCCAGCCCTCCCAGGATCACATCAGGGACGGCGATGCAACGTGCAACTTTCATCGATGAAGTCCCTCTCTCCCCCAGCGCAACCTCTCTCCCATAAAGTGTTTGGCATGGGGTGGTGGGAGCTGGTCTGTTTTTGCCTTCACAGGGGCAAAAAAAAAAACCCTTACCACCCCCCATTAAATTCTACATCCCCTCTTAGCTGTGCAGGGGAGAGAGAGAGAAAAAAAAATGACCATGAAACGGGCCACAAATGAAAAAACCACAACCCGCAGGTAAAGACATACGCTTAGACAAACAGCCCATATTTTCATGGGATTATTCATAAAACTGCAATAACAAACTGATTTGGGTCGTCATGCACGACCCACCTCACACGAGACAACTTCATTTGTTGTGGATGTCTGCCGAGCCCACGGGCTCACGAGGCAGAAAAGGTGCAAAGTCATAATTGTGTGTTATTCAAACACTGGCGCGGTGTTGTATGAAATAACAGCGCGATCGATCAGCGATGTTAATGTAATAAGGCGCAGGAAGTGAGAAGCAGAGGGAGATTCCATCTTCTCCACAGGCTGTTATTTTTCCTCTGGTGCACATAGGAGGCCCTCTGTTTGTCTGGGTGCCTTTGGGTCCTTTTCTTTTTTCATTACTCTGTCTCTGTCTCTCTGTCTCTCTGTCTCTCTTTCTTTCTTGGTCATTTCTCTCTCTTTCTCTGCATCTCTGTAGCTGTTTCTCTCTCTCTCTCCTTCTACCTCTACCTGTAGCCATCTCTCAGTTGTCTCTACGGTCTCTGTCTCTCCCTATGTTTGTCTGTCTGTCTTTCTCTCACGCTATCTGTCTCCCTTTCCTTTGCTTTCTTTCTATCTATCTCTTTCTCTATAGCGGTTTCTCTTTTTCTACCTCTACCTCTCTGTTTCTAACTTTCTCCACTTCTGTTTCCTTCTCCCCCATGTATTCCCCTCATTCCTTCCCTCCCATTATCAGCACTTGAGTTCTCTGAGGGTAGCTGGGAATCCAGGGCTCCCCAATCCCTTTTGGGAAAATGCACAGAAAACACTACAAGTCACGTTTCCCCTGACACCAAGACACACACACACACACACAAACACACTCTTACACATCCCCATTTCTGCATACACATTCACACACACACACACACACACACACACAAAAACACACACTCACTTACACACATACACACACACACACACACACACACACACACACACCTCACCGTCCCCCCTGGGCGTAAATCAGCAGCAGCGCTGGGGCCTCCGGAACACGGCCGTCGGCCACCCCAGCGCCACCCCAGCGCCCCGGTCCCGGCCTCAGCTGGTAAGGCTATCCGCCGCGCTCCGGGGACCACCCAAGAGGGACCAGCCACCAACCCCTCCCCCCTCCCCTTCCCCTTCCCCCGCCCAACCCCACCTCACCCTCAAACCACCACCACCACCACCTCCATAAGCACCCACCCCACCCCACCCCACACCCCCTTCCCCCAAACTATCCCCTCTCCCGCTCCCAATCCCCACTTCTTTCCCTTCATCTGTGGCCTGGGGAGAAAATGGACCCCTACCACCCACTGAAACACCCCTACATCCTGCCACTGTTTACAATTAAAGGCTTGGGTGGGGGGTGTGGTGGGTCGGGATGTGGGGGTGAGGGTGGGGGTGAGGGATGAGGGGTTTGGGGTGTGGGGTGTGGGATGAGGGTGTGGGCTGTGGGGGTAGTTGGGGTGTGGGGGTAGTTGTTGAGGGAGATGAGGGCATGAGTGGGAAGCAAGGGAGCACTTCCAGACAGTCATGAAGCAATCTAAAAATCTGACAACAAGTAATGGGCTTTTTATGTATGGATGAGGGAGTGTGTGTGTGTGTTTGTATGTCTGTATGTGTGTGTGTGTGTGTGTGTGTGTGTGTGTGTGTGTGTGTGTGTGTGTGTGTGTGTGTGTGTGTGTGTGTGTGTGTGTAAATGAAGACGGGTAAGAGTGTGTGTGCAAGAGAGAGAGAGTGTGTGTGTGTGTGTGTGTGTGTGTGTACGTATCTCTATGTGTGTGCACAAATGAGGACATGTATAAGAGTGTGCGTGTGTGTGTGTGTGTGTGTGTGTGTGTGTCTGTGTGTCTGTCTGTGTGTGTGTGTTTTTTTTTTTTCAATGGGATAGCAGTGGAACATCACCACATCCGCCCGGTGGCGGCCGGCCCCCACATCCTGGTGTGAGTGGAGGCTAACGGCGGTGGTGAACCACAGTGTTCCCTCGGCCTGTCCAAACTAGGCAGCGCTCTCATACATTAGGACACGCTCCGCCAGGGGAGGGAGGGGGGGGAGGGAGGGGGAGACTTCAGCACATCCAAAACACACCAAAGAACAAGCAGCAGGCTTACACACACGCACGCACGCACGCACACACACATGGACACGTACACACACACACACACACGTACTCTTGCACGCAGTCTAACACACAGGCACAGAGTCAGACACAGACACACAAATAGATATTCTTTCAGTCTGCCTTTCTGCTTCTTTTTCACACACACACACACACACACACACACACACACACACACACACACACACACACACACACACACACACACACACACACACACACACACACACAAAGGGAACGAGAGATATCCCCGCTCACAGAGTATACTGTACGTAAACATCATAAAACAGGCTTGTGATGGTGGGTTTTCGTTTGAGCTCTGCTTACAGTCAATGGAGTGTTGAGGAGATGGAAATAGGTTTGTTTAGTTGGAGGGCGAACGGAATGGAAGCGGAGCCTGAAACGGTTCTGAAAACGGTAAAAAAGCCTAGCAACCGCCCTGCTGTCACCACGTGTTGGCACGGTGCTATTTCCTGTACCTGTAAACAGCTGTTGACAGACCAAACTCCAAGGGGCAAATCGCTCTGGTTAAATATTTAAAGACTTGGGACCGCGAGCCCCCACCCACCCCCCCCAACCCCCCCCTTGGAACGACAGACAAGAACACATCCGACTGTGGGTGGCACCGTGACAAGTTTGGCTGGAGAGGGCTGGTGTGCTCTGCTGGGACCAGACAAATAAGCAGAGAGCATATTTTAATGTGTATCTAGGGAAACAAAGTCAGATGCTTTTACGTAGGCGTGCAGAGTTGTTGCACATGTTCATACACTGTGTATGAGTGAATGCATTTGAGTGTGTGTGTGTGTGTGTGTGGTGTGTGTGTACTGAGGGTTTGTGGGGACGGGGGGAAACTACCCACCTGCTTCCTTGCAAACAGCAGCAAGGTCAGCGCCTACGTAACCGTGGGCGACCTCTGCCAGCTCCAGCACTTCCTGCTCGGACAGGCGGCAGGGCATGGGGTGCAGCAGCTTTCGCAAGATGTCCGCCCGCTCGGCCGCCCCCGGGACCCCCACCTCCAGCTCCTTGTCGAAGCGGCCGGGCCTCCTCAGGGCGGGGTCCAGCGCGTGCGGCCGGTTAGTGGCCCCCAGCACCAGCAGCTGCCCCGTGTGGCCCTCCTGCAGAGAGGAAGAAAATGACAAAGAAAATAGGTAAAAGTAGGTCATAAGTAGTAAATAAGTGAGCCAATGAAGCAGTGAGACAGTGAAGCAGTGAGACAGTGATACAGTGAGACAGTGATACAGTGATACAGTGAGACAATGAAGAACTGATGCAGTGAAGCAGTGAGATAATGAAGCAGTCATGCACTGATACAATGATGCACCGACTGATTTTATTACAAGTCAGTACTACTGGCATATTTTATATAGTAAAAAATCAATAAATGCTTTGCAAATGAGAGGGTAAAAAGGAATTTACAGGCTTTTGTCATTTACCCATGTAAATATGAAATAATATGAAAATGTATACCTTTAAATGGCTTTAAACAAACATTGGGAGATTTTAAAATAGTATACATAAGTAAAAGTAAGTCATAAGTGAATAAGGGAGACAATGAAGCAGTGAGACACTTAAGCAGTGAGACAATGAGACAGTGAAGCAGTGAGACAGTGAAGAGGTGAGACAATGAAGTTGTGAGACAGTAAAGCACTGAAGAGGTGAGACAACAAAGCAGTAAAGGAGGTGAGAAAATGAAGCATTTTATAAAAAGTCAGTCCTATTGGCATATATTTTATATAGTAAAAAATCAATAAATGCTTCGCAAATGAGAGGGTAAAAGGCATTTACCGGCTTTTGTCATTTACCGATGTAGACTACATTATCAAATATGAAATAATATGAAAATGTATACTTTTAAATGGCTTTAAACAAACACGGGGCGATTTTATTAGTTTGTCGACAATCATTTTATGTATGTACTTGTTATTGAATACTATTAGACTTTCATTAGGTTGTCGCAACTACATAAATATTTATGCTTATTTATGCTAATTGTGGTTGTGTGATTCAGAAGCAAAATTGGGGTTGTTGATTTTGGGGTTGACCAGTAATGTTTGTTCTAGTGTCTGCAAAGGCACTTTATTTGAGCTGCCCATTTTGAACGGTGTTGAGGGTGAAGACCCAGATATATATATTACTGACAAGCTCTTACAGTATCTGGAAAAAAAGTCTTCACTCGCTGGGGGAAGAGGGGAAAAAAAAAACAAAAAAAAACATTGTGCTTCCAAGGGTGGTCCAGCCGAAAGCCAATAAATAATTTCCTCTCTGACACACACACAAACACACACACACACACACACACAGGCTCCACCACAAAACCCATTCTGTGCAATTCCTTGGGGTCGGGAGGAAGGGGCTGGGAAGGGGGTCTGGGCAAAACACAAATAAATTACAGCATAGTGGAAGTGGAACTCGGGAACGAGGTAGTGCTTTCGCCACATTCCAGAGCGAAGCGCGGGCCCCAGTTTTTTCGGGGTGACCTTGGATTATCCAGCAGCCCTCCAAGACCAGCAGAGCAGCAGAGCAGCAGAGCAGCAGCGTCTGGAAAAAAAACATGGAGGCCGGCCGGCATCTGGTTTTGGGAGAGGAATCCACACAGGACTGGCCGGCGAGATGGAGCTGTTCTCTTTGCAAGTGGAGTAATGTCAGTTTGACACGTAGTGGGCCACAGACACACTGACCCCCACGGCTTTAATAGGTTTCCCAGGCCTCGCTTCCCACTCGGGGTGCCGTGCGTGTGTGTGTGCGTGTGTGTGTGTGTGTGTGTGTGTGTGTGTGTATTGGTGGGCGGGGGGTTCATTGGCCCAGCATGTCATGTGACTTGTCTGTACAGGAATGCTCCATCCAAGCTCTGTCCGGGGTGCTAATTTCACATAGTTCTGTGGACAGAGTCCAAGCTAGCTTGGAAGAAGAGAAAACTGCTTAGAGGTAGTAGCTAAAGGTTGGATTAATGGGCAAAGAAAGAAAGAAATACACACACACAAACACAGACAGACACAAACAGACAGACAGACAGGCAGAGAGACAGACAGACAGACAGACAGACAGGCGGACAGCCAGACAGCCGGATAGACAAGTAGGTAGATAGGTAGACAGGTAAACTGACAGACATAGACACATAGACAGATGACCTAAATTAACATGCACATGTGAAATGAAGAGGTGAAATATGAAGCATGTCTCTGATGTTTGAAGATCACTGGCTATGACAGAGCTACTGGCACTCACCGATCCGATGCCATCCATGAGCGTGAGCAGAGAGGCCACCACCCGCTTCTCCACCTCATTCTGGGCCCCCTCCCTCTTAGGACACAGGGCATCCAGCTCATCTATGAAGATTATGGCAGGCCTCCTATCAAGGGACAGACAGACAGACACACAAACACACACAGACAGACAGACAAAGAGAGAGAGAGACACCAAGAAAGAGATATAGTTAGAGGGAGTGACATGGAGACATAGCGCGAAAGATAGAGAGAGAGAGAAAAAAAGAGACAGAGACAGACAGACAGACAGACAGACAGACAGACAGACAGATAGACAGATAGATAGATAGATAGATAGATAGATAGATAGATAGATAGATAGATAGATAGATAGATAGATAGATAAACAGATAGCCAGAGACAGTATACTGATTCTTGATAGAAAATTGCAGATAAGTTTTTGTATCAAATTTTATGGCTTACAATCTCATTGTGTGACTGCATAACATAAGACAAAGGGGATTGTGTTGCGAAAGGAATTCTGTGTGTTTATGTAAAAACAGCAGAGTATACATGTTACATACTCTCTGGGGCATAAATTAACCCTCAGTGTCACTGAAGCACAGAGAGACATTCCATGATACTAGTCACTTTCGAAAGATGACCACTTTTAATCCGCCCGTTGGTGTGTGACCTTCCTGTGAGTTCTCATGACCTGTGCGTGGGCCACGGGGGTTGGCTGGGGAATGCGCAGTCTGACAGCTTACCTTTCAGATGCCTCTGCGAAGATCTGCCTCAGGCGAGCCTCCGTCTCTCCATAAAACCTTTAAGACAAAACAGTGTGCTCAGGGGACAGACGTGTGTAAAGCCATAACCGTCAGACACCAGGAGGTGTGAGCTTCCCCTCTGGGCCATGGCCCTCGTGTGTGTGTGTGTGTGTGTGTGTGTGTGTGTGTGTGTGTGTGTGTGTGTGTGTGTGTGCACCTGTGTGTGTGTGTGTGTGTGTGTGTGTGTGTGTGTGTGTGTGTGTGTGTGTGTGTGTGCGCGTGCCTGTGTGTATGCCTGTCTCTGCGCCTGTGTGTGAGTGTATGCATGCGTGTGTGTGCAGCCGTGGGTGTGTTGGCAGCTGTGTGGGCTCTAAAACACATGGCCAGCAGATCCCCTTACCCGCTCGAAGTGGGGCAAAGCAAAAGACAACATGTCAGTTAGCGACTGGCAAAGAAGGAGTCATGCGCGTCCTTTAAGAGTAGATGTTTATTTGACCTACCACTCTATAGATCACATCCAGTCTCCATTCAGAGACCAGATACGCTTTTATACTGCGTTTGTGTAACATTTTTGTGAATAATATTGTACAATTTTATAATTACAATGAACAGCCCAGACATACAGTACATTCTACCACATTATATTGATAACAGCCTGAGCTGAATAAAAAAAGTTAATGTGCTTTTTAATGTTTTTTTTTAGTCAAAGAGTAAAACATGCTCTTTCAAAGTATTTTAAGAAGGTCTCTCAGTTTTCATCATAGAATACTTGTCATGTTTCGTGAAGGGATAAAATGTGAACAGAATCTTTTCTGCGCACGTCCTTACTTGCTCATGATCTCTGGGCCATTGATGACAGTCATGTGAGCTCCCACCTCATTGGCTATGGCTCGTCCAATCAGGGTCTTCCCTGTGCCAGGAGGGCCGTAGAGGAGAACTCCCCTCGGAGCTGGGATTCCTGGGAGAAAACAGACACAGGCTGTGAACCATACTTGCTTTTGGTGTCAATACCAAAAAAATTACCTCCATTAAATCATGCTATAAACGAACATCCAACACACATCTGTTTTCCAGGAGGTTTTGCCATCACATGACTGCAAAATATTACATCAAACGGCATCCTTTAAGCCTCTTCAAAAGCACTCGTTGTAAGGCATGTCCAAAAGTCTACCATATAACCACCACCTTCATGCAACATGGTGGCGATGCATAAAAGATGCATACAAAATGTATAATCTTAAGAGTGTGTGCATGGAGCAACATCACATACAAGCCTTAAGAGTTGTACACCCAGCTTATCAGATGAAAAACTACCATTTCTGTGCATACTGATACACTAATCATTACACACAACATTAGACTCAAAGGTCTGTCAGGACTAACTATCCTTAACAGTGTTAAATATACTGCAGTGTTGACTGGGGAAACAGGGGTGCCCCTTTCTGCATACCATAGCTTTTGAACAGTTCGGGATGTTTGAGAGGTAGCTCTATGGTCTCTCGGATGGTGTCCAGCTGGCTGCTCAGGCCTCCGATCATGCTGTAGGTCACCCTGGGCACCTCGGAGGCCTGCTGCTCCCTCTCCTTTTCCCCCTGTTTGCCTCCGAACCTCAGCCTGGTGCTCGCCGCCACACAGTAAAAGGTGTCACTCCCCGACATGCCACCAGGTGGAGCTGTGGAGGTGTCCGCATCCAGCTGTGTCTCTCCACCGGGTGTTCCACCCTGCTCGACGCTGACTATGCTGTCTGCCAGGGCATCTGGGGTCTGAGGCATTCTGGGTAGAGGGCTGTCCACAGACAAGCATGGGGAGGGTGCGCCGGGCCTGACTGGGATGCCAGGTTTGGAGGGTGTGCTGACCAATACACTACTGTCCTGGTCCTCCAGGTTCAGGAGACTGAGCTGGAGCGAGACGTCCAGGCAGCTGGAGCCCAGAGCGGAGCTCTCGTCTGGGAGGGTAGCATCTGCTTTGCCCTGGGAGACGGTGCTCTCCTGGATGAGTCCATCCACCCCCTTCACCTTCCCAATGACTACGCTACATGAGCGGCCAAAGAAGGTCACTGACAAGGTGTTTCCTGGCAGAATTATCCTCCCATCTAATTACAAACAAATAAACAGACAAATTAAGTAATTGAAAAAGTCCTGTACCATGAACTAATTATGCTTTCAGGTTTTAGTGAAAAACAACAACAACCTCTAGTAAACACAATCTACAGAGCATCTTACCCAATGTCCGAAGAAGAAATTTGCTGAATTCCTCCACATTAAGATCACTATCCTCTTGGCTATAAACACAAAACGTTGAATAATTAAACTGATACAAATATCCATGAGCTTTACACATATTGAACTGCCTCAACATGTACCACATCCTAGTAAATTATTTTTCTAAAAACAACCACCAGATGGCGTCAACTGCTTAGTTTTTTTCGCCCACTAACCCATACATTTTCCATATGGAAAAACCATTCCATGTCAAGTCAATTACACTGACCTGAAGTTAGGATGGCCATTAAGCACCGAGAAATAAATCATCCCACATTCACTGTAAAATGCTACACACAATTCTTCATATTTTTATGACATTTCCTTTGAGCTGGCTGCTACTATTACAACACTTGCACAGGAGATACAGCTATAAAACCACATGTAAGCATATGCTCACCAGCTTTTGATCATACGATCAAGTAGCATGTTATTCTACACCAGTAACAAATACAAAAGACCACTTTTTTGCATCAGCAAGTGGCATCAGCAATAAATGTACATCATGGAATCAGTCATATACTTGTCTAACATCATCACTGTGAAACCACACGTAAGAAAAAATTCACAGGCACACTGTGCATCCTTCTGAATATACACACGCTTGACATGTGAAGCTTAATGCACAACAAAATACTGCCAAAGACCATTACAAGGCCTGAATGGTCAATGGACCAATACAATACATCAGTCTCTTACCAGAGGGAGAGCTCAATCTCCTTAGCCTGCAGAATGGGCCCCGTCACTGGATGCACGAATACTCCATCTCCAGATTTGACTCGCAGGCTTGTCTGAGTGCTTTTCGTGAGGCCCACTTTCCTTGAGGGGAAGGCTGCCACCGGCCAAGCCAAGCACACCTGAACCACAACACAAACACACTAATTTTTGCACAAGCTCAAGTAATGCACTGAGTGGACAGCGGAGAAACTGTGAAATGTCACTGGAAAATGTAGGGTACAGTAGCTAAGTAATAAGAGGTCAGTTACCAGACCACGATGAATGAGTGTTCTCATACTTGTGTTATTGCAGCGATTAAACTGTATCAGATTCCAGTGTTTTTAGGCATTTCACCAGCCTTAAAATTGTAAAACGGCAATATCCATTTTAATTATAACAGCCCGGGGCGAAAAGTGAACCTAAAAATATCTGCGGAAAAGTTGAAGTTTAACTGCGATTTAATGTTCATGCCTGTGGTTTTGCAAGAAAACATAGATCTTCTCCATGTAATGAACCTTTTCCTCTGTCTTTTGTTTTTTATTATTTGGGTAGACACAAACCTCCTGTTGACCTGTAGTGGTAGAAAGCAGGACTGGTCTTCCAATGCAGACACCGGATGATTTCATTGTATTAAGACTCAGTTGTGCCAGAAGTGACCTATATCTTTTAGGAACTTTTTCATCAGCTACAACACAAACAAACAAAAATCACGTAAGTAAAACGAACAAATCTGCATTAAATGGAGACACACAGAAAATAATTAGCTGGTTGATGACCAGATGCATGTATTTAACAGATGCAGGCTGACAGCACTGTATTAGAGCAAAGCAGCTGTCAGAGTGAGGAGACTTGATCTAATAGTTCACGGAGATAAGAATGACTTTGCATCATGCATTCGTATTTGGCTTTTATCTGAACACAGGTAACACTGACATAAGATAGTCTGTCACATTAGTTTCATCATCAGTTTCACTGCATGTCCTACTCCACCCAGTATGTCTATGCATGTGACAATAAACCATCCTTGTATCCTTGTAGTTTGCAAAGGCTATGCATAACAAGAATGCCTTTGCATCATGCATTCGTATTTGGCTTTTATCTGAAGACAGGTAACACTGACAAATAGAAATAAAAAGATAGGATGTCACTTTAGTTTGCAAAGGCTATGAATAACAACGCATGCCATGGCAGTAAAATTACCGAACACCAGCAAAAGAAACACTATGCATTCCACATTGCAGTAAAATTATCTTTAAAATGTTAAGTTTGCCATCGTGATGGATGCCCACCCTTCTCGATAAAGTCGATTGCAGTTAGAGCTCCGTTATTATGATTCCCTCCAACTCCAGAACTGTCTCCATCTTCTGCGCTTTTCAGGCTTGAGCTGTCACCGTCACTTGCTTTTTTGCCTTTACTTTTACTTTTCTTAGATGACATTTTCTAGACGAAATCACTGTGGCAACAGTAGCAGCTGTGGTTCATTGACAAGCACGCAGGCAAACACCATGCCGCTCAGAACGTAAACTTCCTGATCAGAAAGGTGAAAGTGCATTCCCGCCCTCTTTACCGTAATGTGGGACAGTTTGCCTCCTTCGAAAGAACGCATTATTTTCTAAAGGGGAAAGCAGGGCCGGACATTCATAATAAATATGATGATTTTAACATATGACAAAAAATAATTCACGCTTTGTAAAGTTCTAAACGGCTTAGCACGTTGATATCCAATATGTCCATTTATAGATGTTTCTGATATACTATACATTACGGTATTTATACAACTTCTGAACCTGACATTTATGCAACCTAGAGAGAGTGTGGTGGTAATTCATAGCCACAATTTCTCATACAAAAATATACCATAATATGGTACGGCTTTGTAGCCAATTATTACCTGCTTTTGCAAGAATTCTCTCTAAGCAAACTGTAAAATATGCATCTTGCGGATTGTCACCGAGGGCATTGCGCCCTTTCTCGTGTTTCGGTAAGCAATTCCAACTTCAGAGCGAACAACCGGCGAGTTGTTGTTCTGTGTTGGCAGGGAAAGTGGACCGGTTTGGAGGTGTGACAGTTCGTGACTTCCCACCGAACATCACTGAAGATTCTTTTAACATTCTTCTGAAGGGTAGGTTTATTGTCGAGTAGCCACTGGAAGACGTGCAGTCATGTTTTTGAAATGTTCATATGTAGGCTATTTGTCAAAACACATTTGTGTTTACCTATGCTACAGCTACTCCATATCCTGCTACTTCATTGTCTTGAAGTTCAGCTTGATAATAGATAGGCTAAGTTGCCCTTTATAATAGAAGAACTTAATTAAGGGGACATAATGTGGCTTAAACATCTTCTACTACACCTTGCAGATCAATGTGCGTTTTTTTGCGAGGCATGCAGTACAAGGTCTGCACACAATCCAAGAACACTAGCAAGGCACCCTTGCATTGTACTGTAGGCTGTCCCAACTGTATGTAGCCTTCATGCGTGTGGTCCTGTAGTTAGCAATCAAAAATTGTTAGAAAACAATACCAGTAGCTTTTCAGTTCAGTACCAGGGTGTGCCACCATTGCAACCCGAGGAAGGCACTTAATCCCAAACTGCTCCAGTGGGGCTGTCCCCAGAGTTAGTTTACTGTAAGTAGTTCTGAACAAGAGTGTCTGATGGAATGACAATGTAATAACAATGTAGTACCTGTCCTGAAGTGTTTACTCACTACAACCTTTAGTGGTGAACACACACCACATCCTCTATCTGTAGATGTACATTAACATAGGAAATAGAAGATTAGCCTATATGGGCATGCTATGTGCTATCTTAGTCAGGTGTGAAGCTTACATCACTTATGCATGGTAACAGATTCTCTGGCTTCATGGAGGCGAGAAGGCAAGATTGCCGTCTGGCTCCACATGCCCATCTCTCTCATCCGGCTGGCGGCAGTGGCAGCCACACTTGGGTTCACCTTCCATCATGCCAGGCAAGACCAGGCCGTGCTATGCCTGTGGATGGGGGAGGGGGAGAGCCGTCTCCCTGGGTTCGCCACCCACCAGGTCGGGGTAGCAGGTAAGCAAATCAACATGTAGACACAGGACCCTAGTCTGAAAGCTTCCACGGGTAAAATGATGTTTTTTTTTTATTGTTTTACAATGCTAGATTATTTGTGTGTGAGTGTGTTTGCATGTGTGTGTGTGCGTGCGCACATGTGTGTGTGTGTGTGTGTGTGGGTGGGTGTGTGTGTGTGCATGTGTGTATATAAGTGTAAAGGGACTCTTCAGTGTGTCTTGCTCTTCCTGTGCACTTTTCCACTTCACCCACACACTCTCCATTTGCACTGTTGACCGACCATTGAACCCCCAGAACATGTGCTGGCCTTTCTCCTCTTATGAGTCATGACAAGAACTGGTGTGCCTCGAGCAGAATCATTTCTCACCAGAACCCCACCTAACCTGCCAACTTCTACTGAGAAATCAAATCAAGCCTGCCAAGCTTTTAGGAGATCCAGGTAATTTGTTACCACTCATAAAGCCCTCAGGGCCCGCAAATGAAAGAGGGATATGGATGCCTATTATTATTATTATGTTCCATGACAAGTTCAAGGCCCAAACTATGCCATTCACCACAAACTGTACTGTGTGAAACTGAAAAAAAAATACTTGAATTTTCCACTCACGTGTGGAAACCTACTGTAGGCCTACTGTACTGTATGTTACATTTTTATAGGGGCCATATTTTACATGGTATAGTGCACGTATGATAGGGGACATACTTTACATGGTATAGTATGTGTATGGTGGGCTATTCATGCCATCTCTACATTGTAACAAACAGTATGTACAATTTGACAACAACTAATAAGCAAAGAATGTGGCTTGTCAAAGAGACATGATCTACATACTATGATCCAGAGGTCGAATTCGTTGAATAGTTTTCTATATTTAGGAATATAAAACAATGTGACATCTCGTAATTTGCTTAAACTTTGTTCTTTTGATTGTTGTAGCTCTTAAATACTCAGTAATCTGTCTGTATTTAATATCTTCAGGGTTCATTTACTAAAGCTGCTAGTAACTGAATATAGATAATCATTTCAGAAATCAGGTTTTCCATTAAAAATGTAAAGATTGAGCTCAGACATAGTGTCTGCACTCATCAGTGGCTACCTCATCTGTCTGAAAGCAAAGGGAAAATACTTGGGTTTACATGAATGGGTGTACGAGGCTATGGGGAAGATGATTGGCTCTGGACACTGTCCTCCTAGAAAAAAAAACTGCACTTCCGAATGTAGCCAGCAGAGGGCAGTTTTTAGATGTAGATTTTTTTTTCTTCAAAGCCCACCAGACATCTTCTTGAGTGAAGCAGCTCGGGCATGTCGGAGCATGTCTGTCCAGGATGTCCAAATTCGGTCCAGGAGGGTGTCACAAGGCCAGAGGGTCTTCTGGTTTGGATCTCGCATTCTTTTGAAGAATAATCATCGCTGAAAAAGATTACCTCACGTTGTTCATCTGGGGCATGGATTGTGTAACTTTCCAATATCCACTGCAAGTGTGGTCCTAATCGCCCACCCCCTCCCCATCTTCTTTCTGGGACATGTTTTGTTCAGTTGTTTCCACTAAGACACCCACGCTAGTGGCGAGCCAGAGAAAGAAGATGATTGAAATAGTTGAAACGTGGTATCTTAACTGACATCAGGTGATGCAGACAAAAAACCAGCGACAATGTGGATGTAGGGATATTAATGATCCTTTTGGGACAGATAGGATTAACAAATAAGACATGTGTTAACATTTATTTAATCAGACAAATCTCTCATTAATGAACCCTTGACTGACCCAACACTGTCAGTGTTGCTGATCTTGGAGCTGAATTGAGCCATAGGGGATTAGATGTCCATCTTCAACACCATGTTTTATTTTCTAAGAGTTCATGCCATTTGTGTGACGGGAAGCAGGATTTTTTTATGATCTCCCACATTAATAACAGTCTCACCTACAATAGGACATGCATACAACCACATCTCTTAACCTGTACAACTGATGTATTGTAATGGACCTCCTTAAAGAAACAACTGTGCATAAAACAAAATGACATTATGGAGGTCTTTTGTCAAGCACACATCTTTTGGAATTTAGTGTGATCTGTTGAGGTGTAATCCTCTGGTAAGGCTGTCTTAATATGTCTGTCCAGTACTGGTGTTGTGGTAAATTTGGATCATGAGGTAGAAAGTGAGGCCTAGAACCAACTTTAAAAAAAATTAAGGCAACATGCTGCATTGGTCTTTTTTTATATCGGTTTAACTTACACCATGTTTAAGTATCATGAACAATGCTCTGTATATTTATGATATTTGAAAAATTAGTGAGAGTTAAACCAACGTACAAAGATCCATGCAACACATTTTAGGTTGGTTCTATGTTTCTCTTTTTACATGGTGCCAATAGGTATTTCCAGAAGGATGAGCTGATTATAATTGTCTCATTTGAAAACATCACAGCCGTCGAACATTCTGTATAAAGCGCTATATTTTCCCACAATTACTGGGTGTGTTATTTT
The DNA here is from genome assembly GCA_030347295.1 of Setipinna tenuifilis. Lineage (NCBI taxonomy): Eukaryota > Metazoa > Chordata > Actinopteri > Clupeiformes > Engraulidae > Setipinna > Setipinna tenuifilis. The sequence continues at coordinate 14,548,517 of CM059288.1, read as the reverse complement.
TAGTGAAGCTGTATGGTTGGCGTAGTGTTTGGTTGACTCATTTCCCTTAACAATTGTAACATAAGCGACCCTGTGCAAAGCAATGGCAGATGATGATGACAGATGATGATGTTCTCCACACAGAGCCAGCTGGACCCCGTCAGCAAAGTAGGTAATATTAATGCAGGGACTCTTGGGCAGTGATTGCTGGGAAGCGTTTAATCTACAAAAACCAACAAACGTTTTTCAGTACCCAGGAGAGACTGACAATATTTGTGATGACACAAATAGTAGCTTAACCTCTTCTGATTGAGGTGATGGTGATTGGTGGTCAATTGTCGTGTACAGTGTGGTTCTGTGAACTCTAGACGGTTGGGTCCATGACCTCCTGCAAGTGTTCTTGGCTCCGCGCTCTTGACAGTGGCACGACAGGAGTTACACAGGCTTCAGAAAGTGACTTGTCTGCGAGGTCCCCAGAGGCCACAGGGTTCACGCAGAGGCTGCCCCCCTCGTGTGTGTGTGTGTGTGTGTGTGTGTGTGACTCAGAAGTTCGCCGTCAGCTGTCATGGACAGCACCTCTCAGTGACCCTCGGATCCTTTCTGTGTCCCTTCCGTCTGAACTCCCATCTCACAGCCACAAAGGACAGGGTGTGCGGGAAACAGAAGGTGGGGTGGGGTAGGGTGGGTAGGGTGGCAGTCTTTAGGGAGGGAGGGTGTTTCGGATGATTGTCCTAAGTGAGGGTGAGACGGATGGAGGGAGTGAGGGAGGGTGTGTAAGGTAGTTGTCTTCAGGGCGAGAAAAGGGGGGGTTTAGGATGGCTGTCTTAGGCGAGGGTAAGAGGGAGGGAATGAGGGAGGGAGGGAGGGAGGGAGGGTGTGTAGGGTAGCGGTCTTCAGGGAGGGAAGAAGGGTGCGTAGGATGGCTGTGTTTCCTCTGCACGTGCCACCATAATGACAGGCTGCAAGCGTGTAGCGAAATGCCCGGTGGCACGGATGACTGCATCGATTTCCACTCAGAGGGGCCAAGAGAGGGACCGAGGGAGCCAGGCGAGAGGGCTGCCCAGTGCCCAAACGAGCGTCCTGTGCCCTTTCTGCCCTGCCCTTAGCACCTCCCGGAGCTTCCAGTACATCTGCCTGGGGGAGCCAGCAAGAGAGAGAGAGAGTGTGTGTGTGTGTGTGTGTGTGTGTGTGTGTGTGTGTGTGTGTGTGTGTGTGTGTGTGTGTGTGTGTGTGTGTGTGTTTTGGAGTAGTAGGCAAGTGTGTGTGTGTGTGTGTGTCTGTGTGTCTGTGTGTGTGTTTGTCTGTGTGTGTGTGTCTGTGTATGTGTGTCTATGTGTGTGTGTGTGTGTGTGTCTGTGTGTGTGTGTCTGTCTGTCTGTCTGTCTGTTTTCATGAAAGAGACAGACAAGGGGGGAAATGGAGCTCGCCTCCTGAAGTCATGGCCAAAAAAAGAAAAACACACACTTATTCACGAGAGCCATCTTACAAAAAAAAGGAGGAAAAATATGGTGTTGGGGAGGCTACCAGAGACTTTTGTCTACTCCTTGTCCGGCCCGACCTGCCATGCGAGACAGCAAATATTTCACAACAGCAACAGCGGCTGACTCAGCCCGGCCGCCCACCTTCCTCCATGACCGTCGAGGATGTGAACAGTGACACTGATGAGCACCAGGCCAAGTGGAGTACTGACAGGCTGTTTGAGTTTGTAGGCATGACCGAGGATCCCCAGCCTGGTGGACTGCACTAGACCCCTTTCACTTTGAGCAAAGAGTCTGGCTGCTCTCCAATAAAAGTCTAATAATCCTCCAAGTCCAGTAATTATACCTCTGTCTCAAACTTGATTTTACTGGAAGCTTTTCCTATTCTGTCCGCATAGCAACAGGGGGACTGATTCACCACAGTGATTAGGTTAACAGCATGTCTAGTGTGTGTGTGTGTCTTTCTGTACCTGTGTTAATGTCTCATTTGTGTGTTAAGGTGTATACATGATTTATTACTTGTCTTTGTAACCCCTCCAGGTGCTGTTGTTGATGAGTCCAGTGGAAAGGTCTTGGTCGTCCAGGACAGGAATAAGGTAGAGTATTTATTTTTAATAGTGAATGGGTATTTGTTCTCTTCACTTTTTACTGATATTGTGTTATTACTGACTTACTATCTTCAATATTACTCAATGGAAAAGTGCTTGAGTTCCTTCGGGAGGATATTGATATCTTGGCTCAGGATGGTCGTATCAAACATTTTGTCACATTTAACATCACTTTTGTCATATTGTACAATCATCATCATAAAATTCTAAGGTCACTTGTTACATACAACCCTTCAGACTCCAGTAATTTTTAATTTTGCAACATGTCTATGTTGATTACTATATTACTATCATAAGAAAGACCTGAATTTGAAACAAATATGTTAAAAAAATCTGTAATAAAGAGAAAAACATGGCACAGATTAGGACCTTGTTGTACATGTTCCAAAAATAGCAGAGAAGCATGCATGGAATGTTAATTTAGGGTCTCCCTTATTCAGGGCTGAGTTTGCTGCCTAACTAGCTGTTATTAATCTTAGTTGTGCTTGTTTAAGCTGTGCTTCTTCAGATTTACCAACCCTTTCCGCTGGCTGTCATGCCTGTTTTGCCTGTCTGTCTTCTGTAGTTATGGATTTCACAGAGGTTGCTTCAACCCTCTGTGCTTCACTCTGACAGAATCACACACACACACATTAGGGGTAATGATACGTGTTAATCATTTTGGGCTCTTCACGATTTTATTCATTTTGGCGCAACATTCCCAATCTCCTTTTTCACTGTACTGTAAGTGTTCAGGGGCTCACTCAGGGATGGCTGCTCATTCATGGAGAAATCATTCATCGCCATCGCCCACCTCCCTCCTCTAATGTCTGGAGAAACAGCAAGCGCAAGAACATTCCATTAGTAGCACAACTGCAAGCTCTTCCCCATCTGATTTCACAAGACCTTTAATAGCATGGTTTCAGATGGCTCGTAATTTACTCATCAGATTTTAAGTTGCAAAATGTTTTTTTTTTTTTCATTTGTTTTTGCACTAACAACTACAATACTTTGCCCCATAAGTTTGCCTCATATGAATATGCCTGTGTGTGTGTGTGTGTGTGTGTGTGCACGTGTGTATGTGTTTGTGTAAAAACTTTTTCCTCTAATTCAGGAATTTTATTCAACACAAATCTGTGCCTCAGAGGAAACAGTTCATTAAGATAAAGGATGTTTCCAGTTGCATCTGTAACTACTGATGACACATTGTGTCATTAGTACAGATGTAACAGTTTTGTTAACAGTTGTTCTTTTTAATTAAGATTCAGTAGTGAATAAAATAAAACGAAGAGTTTCTGCTTCAGGTTTCTGCAAGACTATCCCTGTGTCTTTGGAGCCCTGCAACGCTCCAGAGTTTTTCTGGAGACCGCTATGCCTGATATCTTACCACTAACTCCACTCCTGTAAATCACAGGGGTCTCTTGTGTTATTCCTACTCCAAGTTCCAGCTCCCAGTTCTGTTTACAGACTAGAAAAGCCATTATGTATCCCCCAAACCCCTTTTCACTTTCGCCTTCGTTTTCAGAAGCAGCAGTTATACGTACGCTTACTGCTGTTGCTGTTATTATTTGGGGTTGGGGGGGTTGGGGTGGGGGGGTTAATGATGGTTTATCTCTCCCCTTCCCCTCTTCCCCTACTGACGCCAGTTCCTCAGTCAGCACTTACTGGAAAAGGGCCCCATGCTCCCAACTTGGCTCTGTGCCACCGGCCCAGTCGCTGTCTGCCAGTTCTCCCCCTGCAGAAATCGGCTCCAGGTTTACGTTTTTGGTGCAGGCCGACAGGCGAGCCTCCTGACCAGGCTGCCGATTATCTCTGTGTGAAGGGAGCGGAAACTTTGTTTTGCGGGTGCGAGAGCTCAGGGATGAGCAGCCTCAAGTCCTGGCAGCGAAACAATGATGCGTTTCTCTCAGGTTTCATGTTAAAATCCGAATCCAGGAAAATGTTCAGAACCTCCCTTGCCAGAATCTCTCAATACCTTCCCACAAATGTAAAAAAGTGATTTCTGACGGTGTCTGACCAAGCATCTTAACCAACAACACTATTTACAATCATCTATGTAACGAATGCATTACAAACAAAATGAATAAATACACAGTTGACTGTGAGAGTTTTAAAACAATGTAATGCTGTTCGACTGCATTGGCCTGGTCTCTGAAAGGAAGGGGGATGTGCTGATTCCCCCATCCCCCACCAGTATTACCATTCCAGCCACAGTTACTTTGCCACCCCATAATGCTCTCCAGATTTCTACCCCGAAGCAGCATACAGACATGTTTGAATGTAAAACCTTTGGTCTGAGTTCCAGCACTCTGGGAGCCAATCACAGGCGGTTTCTTGAAGTGTGTCAGTGTTAAAACCACCATTCATTGGTCCGTACCGTAACACTTTCAAACTTGTATCTGTGTCTAAACTTAATTGATTTCATTTGTGGCCAGTGCCATAGTAGTCCGTATAGGAAGCAACGTCATCACTCAGAGATAAATGTCAGTCTTTATTGTATATATATATATATATATATAAAATATGTTCAGAAAAATAGCATTCTTTTAATGTTGACAAGGATGAAACATGTTACAAGGATAGTTTTTGTCTTTTTAAAAAATGGCATAAATGGCATAGCATTTCAGAAAATAAAGCTTATTAAATACTTTCAAAAGTTATCCAAAGTAGCAACCTATACATGTAACTTTCAAATACCGTTGTCAGTTCCAAAACTATACAAGTAAAAATCTATGTTATAATTTAGAACTAGCAGCATTTTTCTTTATAAATATCAGTAAAAGAAACCATTAATTATGATGTGGAACTCAGTAGATTCTTAAGTTCATTTAATTGGCTTTACAGCATAACCACAAAGGAATCAAATACAAATATTAGAAGTGTTATCACTCTGATACAAGAAGAAGACAAGCTTGGAATAACATGATGCAAGACATGTGGTTTGTGTTTTCAGACATCGGTGTTGTATTTCTCTAACATTCTGATGTTATGCGTTTCAGACAAAAAATGCCTGGAAGTTTCCAGGAGGCCTCTCCGAACCGGGGGAAAACATTGGTAAGTACCTCTCTTCCTCATACTGCACTCAACATTATCTCCTAAGCAGTCACAAATGGCAAATGGGATTTTAACAGAACAGGTCTTTGTTCTTTTTTCAGGAACGTGAACCTTTGTTCTTTTTAGGAACCTGAATGAGGTTATGAAGTCAGCATATTGGCTTTCTAAAACTTCGAAATGTAGCATCACTTTGGTTTAGCTTGTGGTAAAATGTAAACAGTGGGACAATTGAATGGGTTTTGCATCGGTGGATTTGGTGTAAATGTTCCAATTTTTCCAGCTTTAGCTGCTGTCAGTTTCTAACAATGCCATCAGAACTCTGTAACTGATGTAATATGACAGTAGAGTTGTGTCAGCCATTCTCCTTCACTTTAAGCTTATACTTGTAAAAGCTTAGTGGATTTCTTAGTTTGGTAGGTCTATGCATATATGCAGGTCAATTCCATGTGACATTGTGACATAACCACTTCACATAAAAAAATCATGTTTACCATCCTATGTAAAAATGTCATATCATTTAATTTTAGCAAACAATACTCTTAAAATATACATTCAAGTATTGAAATGTTAAAATTTAAAAAGAAAAAAAGTTGACCGTCTCTTTCTGTTAATATTTACAATCATTCCAAAGCAGCTTTCTGAGATAACTACTGAAATGTGTCTAGTAAGCAGCATTTAGTGATAATGATAAGCAAAGCCATGAAAGTTCTCTTATATTAATATAAAACACTAAATACGAATTACAGTACCTTTGAGCCTCATAGAAGACATTCAACTCAAACAATTCCTTAAAGAAGAGGATAGGAATAGATGCTGTGAATGAATGAATGAATGAATGCTGAACTATTTCCGGTGTAAACATTATCCGTTTACGCAGGAAAACAGCACTGATAACAGCATCCCTTCTTAGATAACATGGAAAGTTGGCATCATCGATGCTAACCAAAAACAGCTTTTTGTAAAGTTTGATGACATTCTCCTCACAGTTAAATACCTGTCTGTGCAGTAAAAGAAAGCAACTATCAAAAGGGTCAAAAAACACAGTAACACTTTATTTTACAGTTCCTTTTTTGGTGTATCTACTTGTAACAACATGTAATTATGTACTTACACTGTACATACCTAACACTAATCCTAACCTACCAACTTTATGGTACAGTGCAGGTACATAATGGTGAATATTGTTACACACTTTGTTAACATTGTACCTAGTTGATGCAACAGGGACAGTAAGATAAAGTGTAACCAAAAACACTTATAGTGACCTCATTAGATCTACAAGTTACAGATAAAGATGTACTCATCAACCATGTGACTGCATCAGAGCAATTTGCAGTCTTTATATGATATTGTATGAGATCTCGAATGGACTCAATGACAGTACCGATAGGGAAGGGAAGGGGTGTACTCCTTTTAGTCAGCAAGTTTCTAATCGGCCAACTTCAGTAAATTATCTGATACTATTTTTAACTTTAACTGTCAAATAGGCACTGACTTGATTTTTTTCTGTATTTAAGTGTATCAAGACATACAATAATAGCCTTGAGCAGGAATGTTGTTCCACTTGTAGTGTTACAAAGTGCAAGTGAACATAACCCCTATGTTTTCTAAGCACAACACTCCATCCTTATCTGTCTGATCTGTAAGGTGTCACAGCCGTCCGCGAAGTGTTCGAGGAGACGGGAGTGCGCGCAGAGTTCCGCTCCCTCCTGAGCATCCGGCAGCAGCACAACCACCCGGGCGCGTTCGGCATGTCCGACATGTACCTCATCTGCCGCCTGAGCCCCCTGACCTACGACATCAACTTCTGCCCACACGAGTGCCTGCGTTGCGAGTGGCTGGACCTGGCGGAGCTGGCTCGGACCGGCGACACCACCCCCATCACCAGCCGGGTGGCCAAGCTCCTCCTCCACGGCCTACGGCACGGCTTCCACCACATCGACCTCGCCATGGAGGAGATACCGGCCGTCTACTCAGGACTGTTCTACCAGCTTTACCACCGGCGCTTGCCAGACTAGAGCTTCTTCCTAAGCAGGCCGGATGCCGAAGGGGGCTCTACAGGGCACTACCGCACTACCACACCACACCACATGACACCACACTACACCAGCAGCACACTGGCAGCACTTTGAAGGGCTGACCCATGGTCGGATTTTTCACACCATGCCGTGGTGTGGGCATAGACGATTATGAACTGTTACTATTTTAAAGGATGGGGTGTTACCTACTGGGGGCAGTGATCAGTCACTGGACAGGATATTGCTTGCAGACTGAACCACATGCCTTCTGGCTTGTGGGAATTCTGCACATCAGTTAAAGGTTAATAATGGGGGAGGCTATCTGAGGCTGGCTGGGTCTTGACACCAGCACTGGAGATAGTATTATTTATGATGTTATTAGGATGCTGAGATGCGTTTCGGCTGGACGGCAAACCGCAATTGGCTTTGCTGACATTAGAACTGTACTGTAAAGTAGGACCTTACTGTGAAGTCTGTGTTTAATCAGTCTTGAATAAAGATGGACCCTTATAAACTACAAGCAACAATTTCAAACGTTTTGTGTTGCAAACTTAGTATACGTAGTTCTTTGTTTCTGTCTCGTTGACAACTTCCTAAGTTAAAAGCATTCATACTATGAAAATAATGAAGAACCATTCAGACTATATCAAAGGTATCTAGAGTTATCAAGCAGCCATAGTAAGACTCACATTTTTGTAATTGTAGTGACATTCCCATTGGTTAAGAACTTCAGCTGTAGGATCAATCGTTACGCAGGTGGTCACAGCGACCGCATCTTCAAGTCTTTCACATCTCTCAAAAGAAACAAAAAAAGCCCAAAAAAGATCCCTTTTGAGACATTCAGGAGCGGGTCCTCAGTCAGGTCCGGATCAGCTTCTGCTAGACATTGGCAGGAAAAGGATGGCCTTCTGCCCAGGTCCAGTTTTGGAGCCCAGTTTAAACTGCCCGTTCCGTTTCAGTGCCACATACCAGTCGGGGTACTTCCTGGACCTGTAGGTGTTGTAGTTGTTGGACTCCAGACGCTCTAAGAAGTAGCTCTCATCCGTTGGTCGTCTCTGAATAGAGAAAACATAAAAAGAAAAAGCTTCAGAAAGGACATTATTTTCCTAGGAATTCTAGCTAGCGTATTCACTGGAGCCTTTATAGTTTGCCAGCAAAATAAATGTTAGTTAAAGTCTGAGAGTGACAGATATGGTACAGAGTGAGGAATTCCACGGAAATAACACTATAAATAACATTGCACAACAACCTAGAAGCAGCCACTGTAAAATAGATTATGATGAACACTGCATGATAATAAAATACTATCCTGTCCTAAGCAAAACTAAAGACTGGTAATAAAGAAAAAATGTAAAATGTTTTCTAAAAGCCCCGGGTTGTATGGTTGGAACTGTCTTTGTAAAATAAGCAAGTAAGTAACAATAACTTCTTTTAACTCATAAAAAAACATCTCATTCTCATTGGTGGACTGCCAAACCTACCCTACTGAGAATGAGGCTTCCCAGAACAATGCATACGTGTGCTCTGGAAAGCTAGCAAATAGGACAGTGACACCCTCTTCCTCCTACACACAAGCAATCCAGGAAATGCCTTAGTTTTTTAACCGACTATTCACTGGTAGCTACGCAGGTCCAATGCAAATACAACTTTTCTCCTTGGGACGTTACTGATTTATTCTTTTTGTCAATATGACTTACAGAGTTGCTGTTAAGCACAAGATGTGTTTTGTTTTACCCTCTTTGTCCGAAGAGACGCACTTTTACAGTGTGATTTATATAACAACACTATATATATACAAAGATGTCTGAGGTCAAGTGAGAACACAATGCACAAGTGGAACATGTACCCAAACATTTTTACTTTTTATTCTCAAAATAGAGTCAGGCGGGTGGTCATGGATTATCACGCGACAACATAGAGTGTTCGTTTTGCATCCCGCAGATGCCAATATTTGTTTGGGGAATAGGGAGGGGGAAAAAACAGTGAAAACACCAAAACAAACAGAGCCTAACAATTCTGTGGACAAGGGCGCAAATGGTCGATGACATCAAGTGTGTCTGGCAAGCGTGTGTGTTGCCATGGGAGACCTTTTTCAATGGCCCACGCCCATTCCAAAAAGAGTAGCCACTCTGTAGAGGAGCCTGTCGCTGGCAGCATACTGGGTTACGAGGACCTGACTTTATGGCGAAGGTACATTGCCTTCACGGAGACTGCATTCTAACCTGTGTTTAGGTCATCTTTTCCTTGACAAATCCTGCAGTACAAACAAAAAAAGTCTTCAGATGTGTGATGAGTTCATAAGTGGACATAACTCAGCCCCACACTTGTTTAATTGCTGGACCTCGGCGGAAACTTGGCAGTGGGGTCGGCATCATATCATAGCACAACTTTAAAGAACAAACTTGGCCTCCCTATAAAGGCTGGGGTGATAAAAGCCAAGGGTCCAAAGCCAGGCCATTAATTTATCACTTCAGCAACACAGCTCAACAGCATTTAACATCTTTCTTAACTTTACAGCTTTACAGCTTTCCCTGCTTAATAACACTAACTGACACAGAAAATGGTCTTGACATAGAATTCCCTAAATAGCCCACTCCAAAACATTCTGTGAGGAACAACTTGTAACATAGGCTGTTTAGACACTTACAGTGTGTTAATTCACCAAACCTGTCAACCAAACCTGTGACCAAAAAAAAAAAAAAAAACCCTGGTCATGTGGCCTGAAATCTCTCTGGAGTAAAATATGTGTTAGCAAAGTCCTTTCCTGATGATCCACATCAGTGGAGGTGCCATGTGTGTGTCTGTGGGTGGCCAGTAGTAGCTATTCGTTAAAGTCTGGAGGGAAGCTCTGCCCTGGCTTGAAAGGAGTTGTGGGGTAGACCTCAAAACCACAAGACCACATATATGCATCCGCTGCCGCTTCCCGCTGCCTTTGAATCAGCCATGGGAACCTGACTGCGCAGCAGCAAGGCCAGCAGTTGACATTACACATTAACCAAAGGAGCATTCCAACCGAGTGAATATGCACAACAATAGTTAGGTTTTTCAGGAATGTTTGGGAGAAACAGTTTAGACCTCTTGGCTTTCTCTGATAAGTTCCACTGTTAACCAAGAACTATATGGAACAGTGCCTTTCTTATAAAGAAAACAATGTGCACAAAGCCTAAGTTGTTTTGTTTGTTTGTTTTCAATAAAAACACCTCTGTAATCATTACAGTAAATGATATCCAGCAAGTGACGAAGAGGTGTTATTGCGTTGTGGTATTTGCCACTGAATCTCCTCGCACTCGAGCACTCACCGCTCCGAATAGCCTCCCGTCGCTGGTCATGGCCAGGTAGCGGTTTGCACAAACGCCTTTGATCACAACCTCCCCCACCGAGGTGGCCTGCAGCTGAAGTTTGACTACAGGAAAAGAAAGGAGAGAATGGGGAGAAAACGAGAAAAGAAAAGAATGGACAAAAAAAGAAAAGATGAATTAACAAGGCAAACTCCTGGTTCCTACTTACTCTTAAAGGTATAATTATTTGATTATTACCAAATTGTGTCTGACCACAACATTAACTGTGGACCCATTCTGATTAAACTGAGCTATAAAAATACAATGGGTGACTTATTCGTAGACCATAGGTATTTGCACAGAATGTAAGAGGTTTTGCACAACCGTTTTTCAGACTTGTCTTCCAACTTCACCAAAATTGTATCTCAGCTTTTTCATCATTATTCATAACACAATAAATTTGATAAACTATTTGTAGTAAATTAGGGCTCTGCATGGGGTTCCACAGAGGTCAAGTTATGGCATTCAGCAATGAAACATGAAAAAGCAAGATGGTCATAACAACTAAAGTGTTATTTTTACATTTCTTTCCAATAATGTGTAAAACAGGTTTGTCCCTGCTGTCTGAAAACTTGACTTATCTACACAAAAACATCGATATGAACACAGGCCAATTATATTACCTAATGTCATACATCAGACATTTCATCATTTAATTGGTTCTAAGCTCAGCAGAAGACGAGCGAAATCCTATGACAAATATGCAGACATCTCTTCACAACACACCCACTCTGTCTCCAAGGCTTAAACCAACAACGCTCAATATGTGAGAAACTGCCTGACTGTCTATCCCAAGATATGTGGTAAATACAGGCATCTTATTTAAGGCCCATCTGGTGCCGTTAATACGCGTCTCACAGCTGTTTTGAATGCACCTGTTCTATGTCTTCACACATAGACAATTTAATTCCTTTTCCTGTCTCATTTTATGGTTCTATGGGGCCCTATCATTTAATATTACTTGACTGATATTAACCACTATCAGTCAAGTGGCCTTTGGATTATGGGAGATCCGGGGGAGACAGGGGGTGACCTGAGGTCAAAACAAGGTCAGACAAGGTCAGGATTAATAGCCAAGAATAGGGTCCACTTCAGAGTTCACCAACGACAAGGGGAAATTCAGTAAAGCTTTCTGAGATAACACATCTGTTCTTCATAAACCCTATTCCTCTTTTGACCAAATTTGTCAGGACAAAAAGAAAACTAGGTTACACCATGACTGTTTATTATCAATTAGTAATATTGTTAGTGCAATACAACTAAACTGATTACACATAGTGTAAGAGCTAACTTCCATGGCTGGGCAAGAAAACTGAAACACTTGTATTGCCACTGAACCTTCTGGAGCACTGAGTACAGAGAGAGGTTTACATAATGAATGGATGCTACTCACTGCACACGTAATGGGGGACAGCTTTCCACATTGTGGAAAGTCGAAATGAAGTGAATTCATGTTTAGCCACTAAGTTAGCTGTTTATTTTCATCCTTTGCCTCATTTGAAATTCACTTGAAAGCTCAAATGTTGAGAGATTTTGACCACATTTTACAGGCTATATGGTTTACTACTTCAGATGTAGTCCCACATTACAGTGGGCTGAACTAAAGAAGTTTTGCTTTTTACAAGAGGTTGAAAGTAATCTCTTACAGACTCTAAATTAAAGGTGTGTTTACAGAGTTTTCTAATACTCTGTAATGCATACACAGTGTACACCTTAATGCACTGAATTGTTTTCATGCCTTAACCCTTCATGTCTAATGCAAATTACTGCATTTAAGCTGCATTTTCTGTGAACTAGAACTGAAAAAGTTTCCCAAACAGAGAAGAAAATCCAAACCATGTTTGGTAGGAGATATTTATAAGTTTCGGGACCCGTTTTTGCGTAACAAAAAACTCTGGATGGAGTGCACCGAGTTGGAAAATTCTCATCAGTAGCCCGGGGGATTAGGTTCCCACTCTGCGACACCTAAAATGGAATAAAGAGGCTTTGTCTGCACCTTCTCTCCCCCCTTTGGTGCTCGGGGGAAGGAAACGAGACCTGAGCCTAGAGCCGAGAGGTAACAGCACACACTTACTATGGGGGTCGTTCTTCTCCCGCACTCCGTCCACCCTGCCATCGGAGTTGATCCGCAGGAAGTAGCCCCCGTTTTTGCAGTAGAGCCTCTTGGGCTCCTTGAAGTTGCCCGGCGGGAAGCCGCCGCTGCCGCCGTCGTCCGGGGTGGCCGGCAGGGTGGTGATCTCTCCGGTGGCCATGGCCTCTGCCCCTCGCGCCTCCCTCCTCCCTCCTCTGCCTGCTCTCAGCGCGGCGCCAGCCCTGGAGTGGCCTCTCAGGAGCGGCCTCCGGAGAACCCTGCGAGGCAGCCGGGGCCGCTCCCGCTGCTGTTGCTGCTCCTCCTCCACCTTCCAACTCCTCCGCCTTCCTTCCACAGAGAACCTGAGTCTTCTTAATCAGCGGAGGGGTCGCAAAGAGGCCCCCCTCCTCTGCTGCATGCCTTCTTCCTCCAAGGAGAGCTCTGGAAACGCTGAGGTGCAGTGCAGGGCAGTGCAGTGCAGTGCAGCGCTGTGGCTGTGGGCCGGGAGTGAGTGGGAGGAACGCCCCAGTCTGTGGATTGCAAGCCTCCTTGTTTCTCTTCTCCCCCCACCTCCTCCTCCTCCTCCTCCTCCTCCTTCTCCTCCTCTTCTGCAATCTGAAAGTGGGGAGAGCTCTCTAATGGTGTGTAGGCGGCATAGTCGTGATACAAAACAAATGCATCCGTCCGCCTCACTTTCAACTTCTTCTTTTTCCTCTTCCTCCTCTTCTTCTTCTTCTCCTGCTGCTGAAATGTTTACAGCTGGGCAGCTGGCGCGCCTCTGACCAGACTTTCCCCACGGGCCTCCAGTCCGCATGCGCTCTCCTTCTCTCTCTCTCCCTCTCTTTCCCTTTCTCTCTTGCTCCGTCAGACAATCCAGACAAGCAAAGAATGGCCGAGAGACCTCGAGGCAGACAGAGGGAGAGAGACATATGGTGAGGGATTAAAAGCAGTATGGAGGATCCTGACGGTAATGTTTTACACAGAGTTGGAAAAGGATAGGAAAAGACAGTGTCCCAAAGAGTTATAGGATGTACAGATGCAATAACATTTTTTTCTCAGACACAGATGGTCATGTAAAAATAAGTTTGTGGTCATGAACAGCACACAAATATTTAAGTGTGCCCGACTTCAAAGCCAGTGAAGGGCTTGTGCATCTGTGTGAGAAACCTCATACTGTCATGCAATTAGCATCCTTCAATGTCTTTCAGGTTTGCAGCAGCTTGGTTATTTCAAGTGGCTTTGGATACAAACATCTGGCTTCAAAAGGCTTTAAAATGGAGATTCCCTGGAAACAATTGGGCTTGGTGGTCAGGTCACTCTGTGAATATAATTGCAGACACGGTGTGTTACTGCACTGCACTGATCGGAACATTTACCATGACTAACACAGCTTTGTAAATAGCTGTAAATATGGAACTTCGAGGTATGCAATGTTTAATCAAGGATTAAAGTCCCATTGCTGTTTTATTAATTAGAAAAACATACCCAGGAAATGACCACAATGACTCAGCATTGCTCATGACTACCGGTACGATAACTGAAGTGTATGCTTACCAACAGGAAATAAATGACATCTAAATAAAGGCTTCTAATAAACATCCATTTACATATCCAATACATAATTTGTGCTTTCTCTAATGTTAATTGTGGCCAGTTTCTTCATTTTAGCCTGAGCTCCACAAATACACACACACACACACACAAACAAACATACACACACAGAAAACAAGCAGTGAAACACGGGCACACTATGTCTGTGTCTTGTCGTTGCCCATGTTTACTGAATCCCGTGAATGGGCCTTTTAACATGTGGCTACACTCCACTTGGACTGTTTAACTGGAGGGGGGCAGAGATTTCATGCTCTGCTCCCTAATCACTCACTGGCCTCTTTGCCCCTCTTCCACTGCCTTATATGGGCATGACCACCCCTCCATTCATGTCCAGCGCTTAATGAGGTTTTTTTTCCCTTTCCCTTTACAATACCACCAACTGGCAATTTCCTGCTGGTTTAAACTTTAGCAGTCAATGGTTGGCTCTAAGAAAAACACACCCTGGTCAAGGGGTGACCTTTTGGGTGTCTCATTTGGAGAAAGAATGTTGACCTATCACACAACACGAGAAAAGGGGTCCTTTCATTCTCTGAGAGATGGATTTGTCATGTCACAGTGACACAACAGACATCCTAGTTAGTCATTATCAAAGCACTCAAGGTAGCCATGGTTCCAAAACATGGCCCTAGCCTGACAAACAAGAAGAGACTGTCCCAAATGTCTGCAGCCTCCCTCCACGTTTCCTGGGCAGGTGTTTGGAATGGAGGCCATAAAATCGTGTGTGTGAAGACTGGGACCAGTAATATCCTGTATGACAATCCCAGAACATTACCATAGAGCTCTCCAGCACATATTTATCACTATAACATCAACATTTAGTGTGTGTTCATTTATGATATGGGAGTTCATTCTCTCAGAATATTGACCCTACATAAAGATATGTCTTTCCCTAGTTTGAGCAGAGATATTTCCTGGTAAACGGGGTCAATTAGGAGCAAATCACTAGGACCGTCATAATATTTGTCTCCCCCTAGTGACAGAAAAACAAATTCTCATATTTATCAAGTTACAGTACCGCACATACAAATTAATAAGTATGAACAATCATTTTTTATTGCATCATTCACTACTCATGGCTCATCTCTTGATATTATAACAGAAACTAGTTAAGTTACAAAATGTGAAATGCAAACATTCAAGAAAAAATAACTCTTAATTCATTTAATAACAACTCTTCCTCAAAGAGTCATAAAACCTTTTAAAAGTAAGTCCTCTTGTTCAGTGTCAACACCAGTGATTATTTCACAGTCAGTCTGAAGAACCAGGAACACAAGATCTAGGGCTCTTCTCCAGGCCTCCATCTTCACAGTCACATTATCATACACTTTCTCTGCCTCACAAGCAGAGTCTGAACTTGCTCCATCATTTATGTCCAATCCCAGTATGTTTACACAAAGGTCCAAATCTCCCTTAAGATCTCTTAACTGCTTACTGATTCCAGTCCAGGCATCTGCTTTGGATAAAACCTGCCCACTGTTACACAGAAGGGTGGACACGTAGTCCATCAAGCCATCTGCCATCAGCTGGAGTACCCTTCCAGCGTACGGCTTCTCCTGGCGTCCCCCTGTGGTCCTGTTACTGGAGTTCTCAACATGTTTCTGAAGTTCACGGATGCAGTGCATCTCTAGCATG
The DNA here is from genome assembly GCA_030347295.1 of Setipinna tenuifilis. Lineage (NCBI taxonomy): Eukaryota > Metazoa > Chordata > Actinopteri > Clupeiformes > Engraulidae > Setipinna > Setipinna tenuifilis. Next base: position 14,532,749 of record CM059288.1, on the reverse strand, counting down.
CCCCCTCCAGGGAGCAGCTGTCTGTCATTCAGTGCATGCTGCAGGCGATGGGCACAACCCCAAAACTGGTCCTCCAGGGACTGAAGTTTGCCATGCACTGAGCTGGTGATGACTGCCGTGACCAGGGTCATCTGCTCCGCCGTGATGCTCACAGCCATGGACTCCGCTCCTCGCCCGCTCCGGTACTCTCTCCACACCTGCAGGCGTACACCTGAGCCCACACACCTCTGGTTCACCTGGGTGATGTAAGAGACCATAACCGCACCGGTCGCCCTGGCGAACTCGCTCAGGACAACCGGCCTGACACGCTCAATCACTAAAATGTTGTGCTGGCTGCATTGGTCTCTTAGTTGCTTGGAGGCTACACCGTTTACCAGAACGACACTGATGCCATACTTCAGCAACGTGGCTAAAGCGCCATCCAGCCACTCCTGTTCCCGACTCACTCCATGTACATCCAGTTTACTAATCACATGCTGGACCCCTGCTGGTCTGTTGAACCCCAAGTGACGATATTTGTCATCCAGGTCTCCATTCAAAAGCACAATGGACATCGTCTCATTTTTTAGGCGACTGGCGACAGAGGCCTGTTCCCCAGACAGCAGGGTCAGATAGCCAGACAAAACACAGGCCTGATCCTCTGGTATTCCAGGCAGTGGACATGTATTCAGCTTACTGGCATCAAACATCCTCTGAGAGTCACCAAGGCCATTCATTCTTGACTGAATCCTGCTTGCATGCAGGACTAAGTCCATTGCTTTGTGGCAGCCATGGGACACACCCATAGCGAGTCTATCCAGTTCTGTATTTTTGAGACTGTTGAGTTGTGAGACTGACTTTTGTGTGGGTCTTTCACAGTCACTGGTTTCATTTGAGTTAAAATGCCTGCTGTGGGTGAGTTTTATTTTGCTTCTTGCTGGCTTGGCTGCTTGCAGCCCAGACGGTCTGTCAGCAGCCTCTGAGTTGCCCAAACTAGAGGGCTGGGTCAACAGACCAGCATTCACTCCACGATCAGATACAGAACAGCTTCCTGGGAGTGGAGGCCCGTTTAAAACTGTAAAGTCCTTACTGTGGGGTTTCAATATGTCCTTCTTCTGTGCCACCTCCAAATTACAGACAACGTCAACAGGAACAGCTCTGTCTCTGCAGACCTGAAGGCAAATATCTAGGCCTTCGGACATGGCAGATAGGATGTCCGGAATAGCGATGCCTTGATGAAGGCACTCCAGAGCAGTCTTGCTCCATGCTCCGGCGAGAAAGAGCAAAGAGCCCGTCCCCGAATGAAACACCTTCTGCTGAGCCAAGACTGTCTCTGTGAGAAGCTGCCCAACAGAACATGTCAGGTCCATATTATCCAAGAGTCGGAAACTAGAGCGTACCATAACAGAATCCTTGCTGTCTCCATCTTGAATAAACTTATAGCTTTCACTAGGACCAAGGAATGTGTGCGCAGTTGCTGCCAGTGTTACTAACTGCTCCAGTCCTATATGGCGTCTACTGTCGACCAAGGTGCTTTTAGTGAATGACATCTGTAAAATAAATATGCCATGTTAAACACTGTATTGTTAACAAAACCCAGACACAATTTGATTTTACATATCATATTATGTCAAACGTCATGATATTGTTGTTCTGATATAATTATTTGGCTGCTTCGCCTGTGTAGAACAAAAAGCCTCTTTGTACAGCAGTTTCACCTATGACCATTTAATCGACTATTCCAGTTTACATAATATAGCTTGTTGCCCGTGAGAACAAATTTTCGTGTAGTCATGTAGTGCAAAAAGAGTCACTGCAACCATTCAACCGGTAACTGAAGCATCCACATGGGAGTATAACACAGGCTAAAGATGTCTGCAGTGGACATAGCAAGATTAGCCTCCGTGCTAGATTAAGTTTAGGGAACCAGGGCAAATAAATCCAGCAATATTTAAACAATAGGCTGGCAACTGTATTTAGTGCCTTGATGTTTTGACAGCATCGCTTTTAGAAAGAAAATAATTGAGCACAGACCTCCTTTGATTTCCACTTTTCACACGAACTTCCGTACCATTTTCATCCCCAGACTGCCCCCATACGCATGCGCTTTCTTGCCAGACTCCAACTGGTTGCTAAGAGACGGGGCGTGTTCGTACAGCTCTGGCAGTTAGCTGCGCATGGTACAGTCATATCGTTTGAATGAAATTTGTTCAGTCTATAAAATGTATAAAGCTATTTTTCTTTTCATGTAACTTCAAACATATTTACAACGTGTCTATTTCAGAACAAGGATTACAAATGCACCGCAAAGTCTGGAAATTGTATGGTTATGGTATTTTCTCTTCCGACCACTTTTAGTATATACTTCAGATCCATAGACTGTACAGACAAAATCCCAGTCTGATTGGTGTTATTGGTCAGTCCTAGATGCATAATAAACAGAGTCCAGTGTGCACCAAACGGAAAAAAGCGAAGTAAAATAACCTAAATGGGGTCGAGACTAGATATGATCTTTTACCCCTCGACTATACAAAAACTGGTTTGGATCTGTTTTGATGGTTTGAGAGAGGAACAATGCCTCATCAGTGTTTATGCATCAGGGTCTACCACAGACTTCCTCATAGCACATGTCCCCTTACAAGAATCACAATGAGTTTGTGCACAACATAGTTCTTACCTCTTGATATACACAAACTGTTTGTTTGTTACAAGTCTAAGAGGAAGTATGTCTTAACAGTCTATCAATGCACCGTGAGGTCTATCTCCCTCAGCCTTCTCCTCCTCTCACACATCTACCTCAGTAGCACACTGTTTGTTTGTTTGTTTGTTTTTATTGTTTTTTTTTGTTTTTTTGTTTTTGTTTTTTTTACCAGGGTTGCACAGAGGGGTCACACAGTCTTCTATGTGCATTTTCAGCTAACATGGTGGAAAGTTTATACTTTGTATACTGAGTTGTGTAAATAAACAATATGTGTAACCTATGTAAACCATACAGGAATACATATTGGACTGAAACTCTAAATACAGCCTATATTTATGACTATAAATATATGACATATATAAATGTCAATGACATTATTATTGTTGTTATTATTATTATTATTATTATTATTGCATAATTATCATTAAATCTATCATTCAATAAACACCATGTGATATGGCCTTCCCCTTCTCTGGAACCAGATTTCCGACCTAACATAAGGACTAAATACACAGATGTAATCAGCAGGGGTCGCTGTTTTGGCGAGAGTAAAGGATTTGAACTCTGCAGTAGAGACGTACGAGGAGTGCGTTTGATTGTTGCAGAGCTAAATGGCGGACGAAACGGGACACTTGCCATTAGAACAATAACACCACAGCAGCTCTGCTTTTTGACGTGACTCCGCTTTAGCTCCGCACCAAAGTCCCTCATGCAAAAGGGGACTCTGGTGCATGATTTACTGGGAAAATATTTTGACTTACTTTTTTATGTGAGCGAGCAAATACTTGGCTAACCTGCTTTAGAGTTCACACTAAGGAAGTTGACTCTTCATGGTGGTAAACTAGCCAGCTAGCTAGCTAACTATGGGGGACTCTTTAGGTCTCATCGGGAAGCGACTGCTGCTGCTTCTTAATGGTGGGGGATCCACGGGCGGAACAGAAACGGATCAGGCCTCCTGGCTGCGGGGAACAGTCCGAGCTGTCAGCGTTATTGGCTTAGCCAGCCCTGGGGTAGAGGTGAGCCGCGAAGAGGGAACAACAACAGCAGCATCGGGGCTGACGGTCAGTGTTTACAAGTCTACTCGGAGACAGCACCTAGCTGTCTTGCAACAACGTCAAAGAGTATGCTAAGTTGACGGCTACCACCCAGTTCAGATCACCAATCTGTACCCGTGGTCCCCAAGGGATACTGTTTGAAAAGATTTGTCCTCGTGTTTGAAGAAATTGTTGACTTTTTTGTGGAAGCGACCAATTAGCCGCTGCACAAAACACAGCTAGCTGACATGGCTAGTAAGCCCAGGTAGCAGTGAGAAAGGCCTCGGAAGCAAGTTCTAGGATGGATTAGCTTAGCGAGTTAGCTGGCCACGGAGCTGTGCCAAGACCTAAATTACACATGAATTTTGAAATCTTTGCGTATATCCAATGTAATTTGAAGTGTGAAAACGCTAATGGTAGCGGAATGCGTTTCCAATTACATCCAATTGCATGAAAACAACATTAACTGGATGTTTGTGTCAGCCGCTATTGTATAGCCCAAGTGTCGTGCTTGAGAACAGTTAAACGCTTTGCCCATCCAAATATGGGTCAATGTCTTTAAAGTCCCAACATTACCCTATCACAATTATAACAATTTCAAGCTACATTATAAAACGACACAAGAAAGTAATGTAAATATTTACTTAATCCAACTGCTTCAGTCTTGCAGCAAATACTAATTATGCATGGATGCAAAATAATTTGAATCATCCGCCCGTGCCATTAAACAATGTGTCCACACGTCGGTGATGAATGCAATTCTTCATGTCATGTCCGCATGCTTGTCTTTCCACTAACACTTATCTAAACGAAATTTAGTTCTTGTAGTAATCAAGAACCAATGCATTTACGTTTTCTCTGAAGAAAACTTCTTTACTCTGTCGAAACGTTATTAGTTTAAAAAAAGGAGATGGTAAGTCGTAGTCTACTGTGAACGTCATTTTCAAAACACCTCAGGTGTTCAGACCTTCAGATGTTAAGTCATATCTTTGTTTACATGGATCCTACAAGGACCTGCATGGAAGGTTGTTACCAGTATCTTCTCGTCTGTCTGTCTGTAACTGGCAGGTTGATGCTTATGACCGTAGATTATTATTCTCGGTAATAGCTGACGTTTATACTGACTAGCGACAAATCCTACCTCAGCCCCTGCTCCTGTTTTCTATGATTGATTGTCTTATTATTTTGGTAGTTATCTTTGTTTTCATGAAGTGTATGGAATGACCTTTTTAGCATTTCATGTCTTTTCGTGTTGCATGTTTCATTTTGAGCTTCACTTTCCTTAAACAAGCCCATTCATGAAAATCCTTTGGCAAATCAAAATGATGGAGAAGAGCATTCATTTACATCAATTTAAGTCTGCAAATGTTTACAGTATGTCCTTAGTTTGTGCTTCATGCATGACTAGAATTAGCTAGTTTTCAGACATAACACCATATATATTGACCTAAGAAGACCTAAGACAAACTAGAAGAGGTTGGATCGCCCAACCTTCTCAGCAGGGTCATGTTGGTCCAAAATGGTCTCCAAGTTCAGAACCAGGATTAACTTTGCGCAATAAAAATGTATAAACAGACATCTTACTCTAGTAAATGGGTCAATGGTGTCTTTTCCAAGTAACAGTTTGGGTGGGTAATGTTTGCTCTTCTCTGTGTTTTTCTTTGACAATGGATAACTTCCCTTAGAGCACTGTCCTTAGATCATATGCATCTGTGTCCAGTCCTGCAGGACACTCCTTGTGTTTGATGAATTCAGTTTAGTGCCATTCACTCACTTTGATTTAATATTCATAGCGTGATTTTTTGTGGCTGATGTGTCAAAATGTTACCCCTCTTTGTCCCCCCTCTTCTACTTCCTCCCCAAGCCTCTCTGAAGCAATCTCTTCACCTCAACCTCTTCATCTCTGCGTTTGAACAGGTTTTTGTTGAGTTCGAGGGCTGCGCCTGGAGGTCGCGGTCATGGGTGAGGGTGTATGGGGATGAGGTCCGTGCCGTCTTGATGGAGAGCACCATTGTGTGGGCAGCGCACACTGATCCCTCCTCCGGAAGTGGCACCACAACTGCCTGGCCTGCTCTAGTGAGTAGCTGGTTATACATGTACCCAACAGTTCATTTAACAAAGCCAGACACACACTATATAGAATCTGTTTTCAGCTGTTGTTTCATGGTCTTTCTGTGTCTGCACTATGCATAAGTGGTACAATGTTACGCATCCTTGAAGTAGTACTTGTGTTCCCCCTTCTGTATGGTAACCATGAAGACAAATGTTTTTCTGCTTAAGGCCATACTATACTTTTACCGTAGAGTCTTGCACAGACTCTACGGTAAAAGTTGTGATTAAACATACTTCATCATTGCAGCATGTGTAGGCTGCTGTGTACATACAAAAAAGTTATTGCACACAGGTAGTCTGGTCATTTGCAAATTTGCTCTCGGAAGTTCCAAATTTGCCAGAACGCCTTGGTGATGTTTTTCCAGTTTTCTGGGACGACACTGCAAGGCAATCTGGTTGAAAAATGTTCCATGAGGCCTGGCATACCTCTGGAATCTGCCTGGACACTGTGCATGTTCTCAGGTTTTAGCTATGGGCTGTGCTTTCCTGGAAGCTTCTAAAAGTGAAGAATCGCAAGCCTCTCGGCTCCACTGAGCTCCGAAGTGTACTTAAGACAACAGGAAAACCGACATATGCAATTCCTTTAGCGCAAGTACATAATGTATGTGCTCGTTGACCATCGGTGCAACGCAGAATTGCTACTTTTCCGAGCGAACTCAAGACGATGGCGACAAGACATCGCTGGCAGTCGGCGTTGTTGTCAGTTGTCAGAAGTCTTTTTGGTGTGAGGAGGCCTTTAGCAGCATAACTCCAAAACCTTCCTCTCCAAGGGAAGAAGGGGTTTCACTGAAGAAAAGGACATATGAACTCGACAGACAGTGACATATCTGCGTAAATAAATGGTAGGGCTGGGCAATTAATCGAATTGACAGTCGTAACCGTTGAAGAAAGAATCCTGAATGGTAATAACCATTTTGTTGTTGGTATGGTAATATAATGTTTTTCAACGGCACTATTTTAAATTTTATGTATGTCCTTTTATAAATGTTTCTCATCACCCTCCAACTGAAGGAATGGAACGTCTTTTGAAACGATGTCATTGGTTACCACTACTCCTCGTTTGCATAAAGTTCAGCAGAGCTCAACTTTTCCACCGGCCTCTCTGATCTCCACCTGCCGCCTCCTAACTGAAAAAAATAGAACGCTCCGTTTCGCCTGCTTGCGTGTGTTTTGAGCGTTAGCCCCTATAACTTTGGAACCTTTCTCTTCAAGGGAAGAAGGGCTTTGGCTGCATAAAAGGATGCATAAACCCAATAGACAGTGACATATCTGCATAGACTGTCGAGGATGAGAGAATCTAATCAGGGATGCACACATGGGAGAAGCATGGTATTAAACACCTACCCAACACTTAACACCATAGAGCGTTCACTGATTTTTTTTTTATAAGGAGCACAAAGAGTACAGACTGTTGCCTAGGGGAGGTGTGGGCTGTAAACTGCCAAGGACGAGATAAGAGAAGCTGGATATTCTGACGAAGGACAGGATAGAGATATGAGCTGAGCTGAGCTGAATTGAACAGAGTGCCAAAAAAACTTGGGAGAGACCGGATGCAGCTTTATTCTTTGAAAGTCTTTTTGGCTTTGAAAAAAAGGATGGATGCAGACCACCAGTGCAGTGAATATGAGCAGTAGAAATACGGACAATACGAGCTGAAGGTGAAGTTCCTGAAATAATAGAATGAACAAACGATACGAGTTAATAGCGGTTTTATTTAGCTAATCATTGACTCCAGTAATGTGGTGATGCAGAGGCAGAAAACACTTTGTTCCTATGTCTACTCAGTTCTTGTTAACATGTATTATAATCACTGACTATTTATCAGCCTTTAACCAAGACATTTTAGCCTCTGAGCACGGAAATTCACAGTAGTTACATTAATTCTTTACAAATAATTATCATTAACCATACCAAAGAATGGTAGACTGTAAGGCCTAAATATACATTATAAAAACATATTGTTTTGTCAATCTTGTCACCAAACATGAAACTAAGAGTTTGAATAGCATGAATGTAAAACGAATAGTTGGTGTGCTGAGTAGAGCATTATTGACCAAAAAAATCTCAATGAAGGTCAGTTAGCAGACAATGTAACACAAGTTCTTCAAATGACTAAACTGTGTCTAATAAATTCAGGAACTATTTTATATTAAAATTACTATTGACCAAAGACTGTCAACTGCCTTCATTTTGAAATGTAAGTTTGAAATTGTTTTTGGTAGAACATCCAGTTCACCATTTAAATAATAATTCAGAAACTTTTTAATGGACAACTTGATGTTCTCTAAGCCTGAGTCTAAGTCCTTTTATCTCTCTCTTTTAAAAGCATAGCCTGTCCTTTTATCTCTCTCTGTTTTATAAGCATAGCCTAATCCTAAACGCTTTTGGTCAAACTCGGCAAGTTCCATGTGGTCTTACTGTTTTGCATACTGATGCTGCATACAGCCGCCTTACCACTGTGGATAGGTAACGGGCATAGAGGCTCTGGCCAAGCTGTATACAGTTATTCAGTTCCTGCATACTTCTTATCGGTTGCTGTTAGAATGCATGTGTAAGTTCAGGCTTACATATGCACAACTTCAAATGGTCAACTGGTCTTCTCGTTCAGCAATTGAGTGTGTGAAACAGACATTTCTATGAACATTTAGGGATTTCCCAAAGACAGACAAGTGACTAGGTGATATGCACTGGCTGTTATCCTGACATATAATCAATGCCATGTGATGCCGTCTACAACATGGAGAGACTGAAAGATGAAATGGCAATTGTTTCTCAGCCAGCAAGCTGCAACGTGGTGGTCATGTGTTTTTATCAATGTGAAGACTATGCATTGTGATATGTAGGCATAGACTGGTTCTGTCCAGAAATGATGCAATTGCGTATAACGAACTGGTATAACAAGGGGTCTTGTCCTGCAGAACTTTGGATTTGCTGCTGGAATTAAAGTGTTGTTGGTAGTGCATCCCTGATCGTGAGTTCCTTCTCTGATCTGCCTCTGTTGCCTGGTCTGTTTTGTGGCAAAGTCTGAACCAGTTTGTTGCTTCAGGGAATGAAAGGCAGAGCTGTCGTTTGGTTGGCTGCAGTAAGCTAGTCATAGTTGGCTAATGTTCATAGAGGTAGTCTTGAGGTCAGAGATGACTGCCCTGGAAATCACTCAAAACGTAACTTATTTTATTAACTCATTAAGTTGTGTTACTTTTTCATTGTCAGGCATTTCAACCACTCGTAGACCGTGTTGGGTTGGGGTCTCTGGTTCCAGTGGAATTCTTTGGTAACACCAAGACCTTGGAGTTCCTCCCTGATGGAAATTCTCTGCAGATGTTTGAGGTGTGAAAAAGCTAAAGAAAAGGCTGTTCTCTCAGATGTTTGGGATTTTTGACTTCCTAATTAAATATGAAGTAGTAAAATGTTTTTGTAAATCATTAAAGCATTTTGTAAATGTTTCTGTGGTAACATGTATTGATTTGTGTAGTAATTGGAATCAAATTGATATATTTAATGATTAATGTTTTAGATTATTAACTTTTAGTTTTAAATTAACTGTAGACATACATAATTGATAATCAACCTTTCAAAGACAAAATTAGAGGGTGTTTTTTTACTTACAAGTCCCTTGTTGATGTTCTCTGTAAAAACTGAAATGTTTACTTTAGTCCAGAGTCAGCCCCTAAAAGTAATTAATGTTCTGCCTCTTTCTAGATTGAGAAGGATATCAGACACACTGCTCTGCAAGACCAGCCATCAGTACAGGCAGCCATTGCCAACTGGCACAGTGACTGTGAGCTTCAGGAGATACTGAGGAAGGGTGAGTTTACAGCCAAGTTGCTAGTTTTAGCCTAGCCTATTGCCTGCTATGATTACGTATTTACAACTGTAAAAGGACCTGTCGGAAATGGTGTCCCCACTGCACTGTTGTGGCGTATTTAAGAATTGTTCAAGACACTTTAAGTGTCTGATGTGATTAATTTGAGATATAAAGCAGAAGCTGTGTTATAATCTCCATAAATTTACTTATAATCTTAAATTAGTTGAGTTCTCTTGAGTTCCATGTTGACTAAGAATAAAATGGTATTTGTCTGTTTTCAGGATCCTACACCATACAAGGGCGTAGGGTTCAGGTATACCAGCCTGAGTTCAATGACCCATGGGCTCTAGGGCTGGTGTCACAGCATGACCCTCTTTCACACATCATGGAAATCACCATGGAACAGGTCTGTGTGCCATCTGGACTTCCTAGGGTAGTTTTATAAAACAGTCATGAAGTTTTAGTAGGTTTGCTAAAATCTTTTCAATTCTGAAATGTTGCATTTTTTTTAGACTACTTCAATCATTTGGTAAGCATGAATAAAATAACCGGTCAGTACCAGGTCAGATGTTAAAGTGTAAGGTTGTGATGACTGATAATCTTATTCAGAAGGTTAGCAATCTGCACTAGTAAATGTAAGAGTTTTTATTCTGTACTGTTAATATTGGGTTGTTGTGCTTGAAATGCCTAACAGGGTGGAGAAACCCAGGTGGTTGACCCCAGAGTGATGCATGTGATGCTAGCTGAAGAGTATGAGGTAATTATTAAATGTACTTTCATCTACTGTCTAAATGTGTAAATGAGTGATGATGAAAGGCAGTTGTCTCAAATCGAAAGTAAGCACCCAAAACATCAACAAGAAAGAAATTCAAAAGTGGATAAAATATGTTATCAGCTGATTGTACAACAACTGCTCCTTCACTTCCAGAATCAAGGTGGGATTCAGGGCTGGTCTGGGAAGGAGAGTGATGGTGGAAAGGGTGAACGCCGCAGGAGAACATCTTCTGAGGATGAAGAGGATGTAATGCTGAAGAGGTTCAAAAGTGCCGGAGAAGGAAGCTCCGATGGCCAGAATGGGAGTGGCAACAGAAAGGACGATAGCATGATCACTCGAGGAGGAGAAACAATTGGGAGAGCTGACGCAAAAGAAGGACTGGTTGTTGGTGGAGGAGATGGAGGAGGAGGAGGAGGAGGAAGAATAAACAGCATCAACAGCACTTCTGAGACACCAGACCTTAACAACTCATCCCTGCAGCAGGACCATTCAACCGCTCGCCTTCCCATGAAGGAGAATGGCCGGGTGCTGGTGGTTCAAGAGCAGCGGGCTGCATCTGGAAGCTCGACACCTGTCGCTGCTTCCACTCCTACCCCTCCGCCACTTAAGCCAGCTCCTTCTCCCTTCGCCAACACCTTCCCGCCTTTGGGGCAAATGCCCAGCTTGGTGCCTGGAACTCCTGCCCCCAAGCCTTCTGCCCCTCCTCCTGCAACCGACCGAGAAGAGTCGTACCCCAAAAGTGCTGCTCTGGTTTCACCTGGGCCAGTCACCATCAACTCTCCGTCACAGCCCAACGCCCCCAGTGTGGCACTCTCACAGCCGTTCGGCCAGAAGCCAACCAGCTGGGCTGCTCCAGGTGCAGGTGCTGCAGGAACAGAGGTAGTGGGACACCCATGTTTTCTTTTAAGTCATTATCAGCCTATTTATGCTTTTTTTTGCACGACCATGTAAATTACTTATAGTAGGGGGAGGGGGGACTACTGGAGGGGCACATGGAAAATGTATGCATGTGTGTATTTTTGTCTGTACAAGACATACTCTATGTAATGCTGCCCATTGAATTCTTCTTTGACCTTTCAGAATTCCAAGACGCCTGCCCTTTCGCCTTCAGGGTTCCGTTCCTCGCAGTCCAAACAGCAGCCTAGCTCATTGTTTGGAGACCAAGGTGCCCAGACAAACGGGTCTACCCAGGAGAACAGGCCCTTCGGATTCTCTTTTGCCGGCCAGCAGGAACAAAAGCAACCGGAGTCGGACCCTTCACAGAACTTGTTCTTTCAGTGCATGGCACAGAAGCAGGCTCCCAGCCCTAGTCAGGGCCAGGGCCAGGCCCAGAGTCAGTCGAAGGATGTCAACTACTTCACTGCCATCTCGGAGAGTCTGACAAAGGAACCTCCCAGCTTGTTCAAACCCTCTGCTTCCTCGGACGCCTCCAAAAAGCCTGTCTTAACTTCTCCAGCCCAAGGCCTTTTTGGATCTGCGCAGCTCAAAGAGCAACCAAAAGCTCCCGAGGCTCAGCCAGCAGGAAATGGAGTTGTACTTAACAAGACTTTTGGCACAGGGGCAGACAGCATGCCCAAACTCACTCCTTCTTTCTCTGGAGGCCTTGTGAGCACCACACCCTTTGGCACTGGGAGTCTTCAAAACCAATCGTTAGGTATTGGAGGAAAAGGTAACACAGTAGCTTCAGGATCCACTGGACACGCAAGCAGCAGCAGCAGTGGGATTTGGAGCGGTAATGGTAATAACACAGTTGGCGGATTGGGTTTGCTCACAGGCAACAAGCCCTCAGACAACTCCCATCAGAATTTGTTCCTGCAAGCCTCCGGCGAGGCTGCCAACCCGTTCCTCGCGTGTGGTGGCGGCTTCTCTCACACCCCCTTTGGCGGGCTCACAGCCCAGCAGCCTCCAGCAGTTACTGCGTCTACTGCCCCATCCGCCCTCACAGCCCTCCCGTTAACCACTTCCGGGATGGTGGCAGCGGGAGAAGAGGGCAAACCCAACCCGTTCACCTTGGCCGAGCCTCCCAAGGGCATCCTGCCTTCTTCCTCGTTCACTACAGTTGACTCGTCAGCCATTTCAGCCTCCGCCAACACCTTCACCCAAATGCCTAAATGCACAACGAACACACAAGAAGTGGCCAAGCCTGCCAAGGAAAGCACAGACGCGAGCCCAGGGACGCTTGGCCCGATCGAAGGGGCACTTCGTGACGACAAAACGAAGACTGCATCTAACTTTCCTCCCTTCGGGGCTGCTAGATCCAACGACACAGCTGTGTTGCCCTTCGAGCCGTCAGCACAGCAGAAGTTCGCTCTGGAAGAACGTGGTCAGTCTTCCAAGCGGGACTCGGACTCCAGCACCAACAGTGACCTGTCTGACCTCAGCGAGACTGAGGAGACCCCTGGCCAGGCCCCAAAGCAGGGCGCACAGGTTGCTACGGAGGAGAACGCCTTGCTGATGCAGAAGAACAAAAGCCAAGCCGCAGCTAAGGGCAGACCTCGCAACAAGCCTTTCAAAGGTAACTAATCTAATCGGCCCTGTACACACACATTTACACTTACACTTAGTATGTTATTTTTAACTTTGTTTTGTGGAATCATATCCATAATATTGGATAACTATATTTAAATGTGAATGCTTTTAAAGAGTGCTAATGACACGTGAGCCCAAAAGGGAAGATGTTGGACCTCTGGAGCTTGTGGTTGATTACTAGATGTAAATAACATATCTAGTAAGAAATGGAATTTTTTTTTGTGATGACTAGAGTCTTATCAGTGTTTTTACGGAGGGCTACATGACGGACTGCACATTGATCGGGTTTCTAATGAAGTGATTTACAGTGCAGTACAGGAGTTTGTTGTCAACCAAGGCACTTTGATATCACCAACAATATGTTTCGTCGTGTGTGTGTGTGTGTGTGTGTGTGTGTGTGTGTGTGTGTGTGTGTGTGTGTGTGTGTGTGTGTGTGTGTGTGTGTGTGTGTGTGTGTGTGTGTGTGTGTGTGTGTGTGTGTGTGTGTGTGTGTGTGTGTGTGTGTGTGTGTGTCTTTTTAACCATGACTTAACTCATTTTGACGCTGCAGCGAAATGAGTCGCTGGAACCATGTTTACCTCTCCAGCTTGTCTGGCCTTGTCAGACTTCAGTATGGAAGGCAGTACAGATGACTGCACCTGAGCCACTCTTTACTTTTCTAAGGCCTTTGTTATGCCTACCATATTCATAGTGTGCAACTTTGATTTGCGGTCAAAGCTTGCTTTTCAAGTTGCCTTCTGAGCACTGAAGCCCTTGACCCTCAGACAATGCAGGGGACCCCTGAGTTTATCATTTAAGTTGGCTGCTCAGTGCATGGACTGTTTTACTTGTTAAGCTATTTTTATTTTTGTGTCTTACTTATCAGTCATTTAGAGAACACCGCTTTGCTGTAGTTGATGTACATGTTGCTAAGGTCCTGTTATGTGTGAAATACCACAAAGTTGTGTTCTTTAAGTGGTGCTTTTAAATTTGGCAAAAAACCAATGACTCTTACTGAGTTAATTTGCTTTTTTCTCTTCTGTGGCAAAAAGAATGCGTTCAACTCTGTTTTGACCTTACCTCATCCTCTGACGTTCGTCCCCAGGGAGAAACGGAATGGACTATTAGTGTTATTTCTGTGCTTTGTGTACATCTTGCCGTCAACATTGTCTGTGTTGTTCTGTCATTTACGTCCATGTAATCCCTGAAAGCCTATTAGTATATTTTTGGAATTTCTGTAAGATGATTTGTTTAAAACACCAGTGCTCCTCACCCCCACGGTGTGGCTGAAAGTTCTCTCTCTCTCTCTCTCTGTCTGTCTAAGCAGTGGGCCAGTCGGTGCTGAAGGACATGACCAAGCTGCGTCGCCTCAAGCAGTCCGGCGAGGCCTTCCTGCAGGACGGCTCCTGCATCAACGTGGCGCCCCACCTGCACAAGTGCCGCGAGTGCCGTCTGGAGCGCTACAGGAAGTCGCGGGAGCAGGAGGACGACGACGATGACCCCAATGTGGCCTGCCGCTTCTTCCACTTCCGCAGGTGCGTGGGTGTGTGTGTCTGTGTGTGTGTGTCTGTGTGTGTGTGTCTGTGTGTGTGTGTCTGTGTGTGTGTGTCTGTGTGTCTGTGTCTGTGTCTGTGTGTCTGTGTCTGTGTGTCTGTGTCTGTGTCTGACAACGTGCATCTGTGTAATGTAGGGTTTTGATTTTGTGTTTTTTCAACAATAGTATCTGATCAAAGTCAGAACGCTGAATTAACCCTGAAAATAAGTTGCAGTGTAATATCTCATTTATATCACTGAGAAAAAAAACTTGGGCCAGGGAGTATTCTTGGTCAAGGCAATGTTCGCTGGTTATGGATTGGAGGTAGAAAACCTTGGGTATGTTAGGCATGAGTAGCTTTTAAGGGCCTGTCCACGCAGAAACGTTTTTAAGATGATTTTTTTGAGAATGGGTTCCAGAGTGGAAAAAATCTGTGCCCCCAGGTGTCTTCAATGTTGAACCTTTCCACAATATTCTAATTTACTGAGATACTTAATTTGGGGTTTTCATTAGTTGTCAGTTATAGTCATCAATATTAAAAGAAATAAGCACTTGAAAATGTCAGTCTGTGTGAAATGAATGTATACATTATACAAGTTTCACTTTTTGAATAGAATTACTGAGATAAATCAACTTTTTTTCATGGTATTCCAATTATATGACCAGCACCTGTATAACAAAGACTTTCCTTAGGCTATCATTATGCTTATTTAATAAATGAGCAACTGTCGCTGCTCCTGGCCCACCTAAATAACAATACACATTGCTAAAATCAACATATCACATGTTTAAAGCAAATCACTGCGCAGTTGCGTTCTCTCCCTACCACTCAACCTGGGTTGTCCCTGCTGATCAAGCTGGGATGTGCACACACTCCCGGCAGAAACATTGTGTCGGACCAGTCGGAGAACATTCCCCTCTGCACATGAATATTTATTGATTCAATACATGCGATGTTATTTCAGAACACAAAAGAAGAAGAAGGAAAAAAAACGAGTGTTGCTGTGTGTACAGGGCCTTAGAGTCCAAAAGTACTGATCAGGGTTCCCACGGTCATGGAAATCCTGGAAAAATCATGGAAATCAAAAAAGTCATTTTTCAGGCCTGGAAAAGTCATGGAATTCTGTAAATTCAATTTAAGTTTTGGAAAAGTCATGGAATTCTGTAAATTCAATTTAAGTTTTGGAAAAGTCATGGAATTTTAATAGGTCGTTCACGCAATGACATTGTTCTGTCAAGATATAATTTATTATTTCACGAAATATGTGCTAGCCGACCGTAATTTGATGGGATCCGCTGTCTATCTTTGGTCGCTGAGAGTGAGGGAAGAGGGGAGGGGAGGGTTGCAACAAAACGAAGGCTTAACCTTTCATCTTTAGCCGTAAAAGCATGCAAAAATTTTACATACATACGGTGTCGTAAGGGGGTGGGAAAACACTAAAAAAAAAGTCATGGAAAAGTTTTGAAATTTTGTCAGTGAAAAAGAGTGGGAACCCTGACTGATGATGTAGTCCACTGAATGTTTCACCTTTTTCTCTCTGATTTCGGTCATTGTAGGCTGGCCTTCACAAAGAAGGGGGTCCTGCGAGTGGAGGGCTTCCTTAGCCCCCAGCAGAGTGACAACATGGCGCTGGGACTGTGGCTTCCATCGGCAGCCGCGAAGGAGGGTCTGGACCTGGACACGTCAAAGTACATCCTGGCCAACGTGGGAGACCAGTTCTGCCAGCTAGTCATGTCAGAGAAGGAAGCAATGAAGATGGTCGAGCCCCATCGTATGTATTTCCTGTAAAAATCTTACACCCTCTCTCTCTCTGTCTCTCTCTCTCTCTCTCTCTCTCTCTGTCTCTCTGTCTCTGTCTCACCCTCACACCCTCTCTCTCTCCCTCCCTCCCTCCTACCCTCTCTCTGTCTCTCTCTCTCTCTCTCACACACACACACACACACACACACACACACACACACACACACTCACTTGCTGGTATGTTCCAACCTGTTTGTCTGCAGAAAGAGTAGCGTGGAAGAGAGCGGTGCGAGGTGTGAGAGAGATGTGTGATGTGTGCGAGACTACCCTCTTCAACATCCACTGGGTTTGCCGCAAATGTGGCTTCGGCGTTTGCCTTGACTGTTACCGGCTACGCAAGAATCGCCCACCTGAAGGTGAGCTTGTTTGTTTGTTTAAATGTGGACTTATGTGGATCTTTGTATTTAGTCTTCATTACAGCATTTAAACATTAAATGAAAGGACGTGTAACGTAACGTTATCATGTAACGTCTTGATTGTTAACATTTTGTTATATATTTTGTATCACAAAAGACGTTGATCTTCCTGAAGACGAAGTGTTCGCCTGGTTAAAGTGTGCCAAGGGCCAGCCCCATGAACCACAGAACCTCATGCCCACACAGATCATCCCAGGCACAGGTGAGGCCACTTGGAATCAAATTAAGACGTAGATTTGACAAATTAAGCTAGACTGTGTTTGTCATGAGATTGCACCAATTCCAGTTGTTTGAAACCTCCCGATCTTGCTTGTCTCTCGTCAGCCTTGTACAACATTGGGGATATGGTCCATGCAGCGCGGGGAAAGTGGGGCATTAAAGCAAACTGCCCCTGCACCAATCGGCACAATAAGCCCCTAGTACGTCCCACTGCCCCAAATGGTCTCTCACAGGTATTCCACATATATTACACATATATTATCATCCCCCTTCTGTGTATTTTCAGATTTAATAAACTATGTGTCATCATGTCTGGGACAAAAACCCTTCAGTTCTTCAGACTGACTGCATCACTGTATTGTCATGTTCTTTTTCTTCTAGTCTGGTTCAGCCGTCGCCACAGGTAACGGTACGGCCACCACGCCCCGACCGGATGGCGCCGAAACGACAACGGCAGTATCCATCAAAACGGAGCCTGGCACAGAGGGTGGCAGCACAGAGGGGGCAGCGGGGGACTCCAGCAGCAGCAACAGCACCACTGCCCAGACCACGGGCACCAAGGAGTCATCGACTGGCAACCCCTCATCCGCACTACACTGGCTCGCTGACCTTGCCACTCAGAAGGCCAAAGAAGAAACGAAAGGTGTGTGTGTGGGGGGTGGGTGGGTGTGTGTGGTGGTTGTGTGTGTACACCCACGGGGCTTCTTTCCATTAACTGTATATTCTAAATTAAGCTCAGGAAGTTAAATTTAGTGAATAATAATAATGCATTAATTGTGTTCCTGTCTTTACTGTATTTATTCATTAATTTACTAATGTTATCATTTTTAATTATTAGTTTTTCTAATTCAGTAATAATTATTCATCAACCTCCTACCTCAATTTACATTCTTCATTTCTTCAAGTAAGAAATGAGGACTATAAAATTGACTCTAGTGTAGACTCTATCCTCTTCTTTTCCACATTACTACTAATTTCACTGCATGTCCTACTCTACCCAGTATGCCTATGCATGTGACAATAAAACATCCTTTTGCCCTTGTACTCTCCTGCAACACATTTCACCACCTCTCATAGCGCTTAATCTCTTCCTTTAGACTCCAGCTCCCTGCGCGCCATGATGGGGCGCGACCCACGGCCCCCCTTCGGCCTGGACTGCTTCAACACCCTGTCCAAGCCCTCCGGCTCCAGCCCCAAGCTCTTCAACAGCCTGCTGCTGGGCTCCAGTCCTGCCCAGCCCAAGGCCGAGGGCACCAGCCTGCGAGACCTGCTCAACTCCGGCCCGGGCAAGCTCTCCCAGGGAGCCACGGACGGCAGCGTGCCCTTCCCCTCGGTCTTCTCCACCTCCTCCACGGTAGGCCGGCTCAGGCTCAGTCTTAGGGTCAATGCAAGGTCATGTGCAAGCCATCTTGTTTTGTTTTATCTGAATTCTTAATTGGTCCCCTGCCGTGGAATTGGAAATGTTACAGACAGGAAATTGGAAAAACAAGACTACATGGCAAATAGTTGGAGAAAATATTGAAGATGACTTGGGTATTTTAGGAGTTGTTTTATTTTAATACGTATGACTAAGGTTCTCTAGTAGTTTTGTAAGATTTTATTTGTTGCAGTTTGCAACATCAAGAGATTAGTTGTTCTCTTACTTGCGTCTTTCAATGGCCAGTTGGTCATTTGCCAGTTTGATAGCTGCTATAGTTTAAATGTCCCATTTCCTCTCTTATCTCCTGCCAATTGTGTAATTAGACCTTGAGATTAATTAAGATTGATTACTTAATACTTCCTCCACCCAACTCCTCCCCAACCCCTCCCTGCTTTGTCCGGCAGAGCGATAAGAGTAAGGGGGGCCTGCCCAACATCCTGGACCACATCATCGCCTCTGTGGTGGAGACGAAGAAGACGGAGGGCAGGCGGCAGGGCGGAGTGGGGGGCCCCGGCGGAGGGGCGTCCGAGGGCGGGGAGACGGCCGTGGTGCCGCGGCGAGAGGGGGTGATGGGCCTCAGCGTGCTGGACCCCCACACCTCGCACACGTGGCTCTGTGACGGCCGCCTGCTCTGCCTGCAGGACCCCAGCAACGGCAACAACTGGAAGATCTTCCGCGAGTGCTGGAAGCAAGGCCAGGTAAGGGCAGGGGTTGCCCATCCTGTTGGTCCGTCTGTCTGTCTGCCTGTCTGTCTGTCTGCCTGTCTGTTGGCCTGTCTGTCTGTCGGCCTGTCTGTCTGTCGGCCTGTCTGTCGGCCTGTCTCTACTAAGGGCGGGGGATGCCCATCATGCTCCCTTCTCTGTCTTCCTGTCTAGTAAGAGCAGAGGTTGTCCTTCCTGCTTGCCTGCCTGTCTGTCTTTTGTCCTGTCGGTCTGTCTCGCTGTCCTTGTGAAAATGACCGGACAGCCACCCCATGTTTTGGGATGTGTGCCACTGGATGTGTTGTGTGAGGGGGAAAAAGGCAGCCAGAGCTGAAGCTGCTGCTGGCTCTTCCTTATTTGGCCTTATGTTCTTCTGTAGTCCCCCAGGTGCAGAATCACCTGCCCCTAAGTAGGCTGGCCAATTATCCAGTTAACATTGTGCAGGTGGACTGAGCCATTGAAGCAGGTGGGGGAAACCCCAAAACCAACATCCAACAGTTAAAAATGTCACTTACAACACAGGTTTTCCAACTACCAACAAATGCAATTTACACAAGGCAGAACACAAACCAAATACAAAAATCTGTTAAGTGCCGATAAGTTAAAGAGAAGGGGTGGTCTGCTTTTCACACTCCTCCTGTCTCTCCGTCTTCCTGTCTGGTGTTCCTGTGTTCCTGTCCTACCTCCTTTCCAGTCTGTGTGTCATGTCTTCCTTGGCTGTCTTCCAATCTGTCTGTCCTTCGCCTGTCTGTCTGTCTGTCTTTTGTCTGTCTGTCTATCTGCCTGTCTGTGAAGCGATGACACTGGTTAATGTGACACTTGCCATTCCATCTTGGCATGATAAATTGATGTTGACAGCTAAGCCTTTGTTTTGTTTTGACATCTTTAATTCCCCCATGAGCATTCCTCCAGTTGGTCGTCCTGCATATCTCTTATTGTCCTTTTTGTGTCCTTTTTGGAAAAGTGTCTCCGAGCAAAATGTTTTTGCTGA
Organism: Setipinna tenuifilis; assembly: GCA_030347295.1. NCBI lineage: Eukaryota > Metazoa > Chordata > Actinopteri > Clupeiformes > Engraulidae > Setipinna > Setipinna tenuifilis. The sequence continues at coordinate 14,512,753 of CM059288.1, read as the reverse complement.
CATTTAGCCTCGTTCTTGCATACTTCCTGTGTGTTGTGTTGTAGCAGATTGTTTGCCGAGTAAACTAAAAAAAAATTCGAGCAGGCAGCTAGTTGTTTATTGAGTCTGCAGGGCTGCTAGCTTAGTGTCACAGTGACCTTTACATGGCCTTGGAAGGCGAGAACCTGATATTCAGTGAGGCAGTAGCCAGTATCACTATAGTTTGGAGACATTTGGTTCATGTGTTTTCTGTTTGCAACTCAACACTCAGCAGTTGAATAATAATTTTTAACGATGCCAATTGGCAAAAGACAAACTTATCAGTTTCCTAATGGGATTCCCACCTGTGGCTTCTCTCTTCATGAGCCCTGTTTTTTTTTTTTGTTTCTCTCTCTTTTTCTCTCTCTTTTTCTCTCTCTCTGTCTCTCTCTCTCTCTCGCTCTCTCTGTCCCTCTCTCTCTCGCCCTCTTTCTCTCTCGCTTTCTCTCTCTCTTCCCTCTCTCCCCCTCCCCCTCTTCCTATCCCTCTCTTTCTCTCCCTCTCTTCCTGTGTAGCCGGTTCTGGTATCTGGTATACACAAGAGGCTCAAGGGCAACCTGTGGAGACCTGAGGCATTCAGCGAGGAGTTTGGCGACCAGGACGTGGACCTGGTTAACTGCAGAAACTGTGCCATAATCTCTGACGTCAAGGTCCGAGACTTCTGGGATGGCTTTCAGGTGATATCCAGTAAGTAGCACACCAGCAAGGGGGGCTGGCAAGGGGCCTCCGTTCGATTTGGTTTATTGTCCCCAGGATGTTTTTGTTTGACAGATTAACCAATGGCGAGCCTTAACTGTGTCTTGTTCTCTGTCTGTCTGTCTGTCTCCCTCTCTCTCTTTCTCTCTCCCTCTCCCTCTCTTTCTTTCTTCCACTCTCCAGAGCGACTGCAAGGGGTGGATGGCCAGCCAATGGTGCTGAAATTGAAGGACTGGCCCCCTGGGGAGGACTTCAGAGACATGATGCCCACAAGGTATGCGGTAGAGAGCAGTGTGTGTTCTGGCTTAAAGGTTAACAGCGAGTCTTCCTGCAGGACCAGACATTCAAGCTAGTTCCAATTTCAGTGCTGCTTTTTTTTTTCCAAAACCTACCTTGGCACGTCTGTGGATTTGGATTGATATTTTAGTGCCCCTTAAGAGCTGTATATTTTCATGACAATTGGAAGTGACATTACAAATGGCAATTAAAGAGAAAACTACTCTCTTTCCAATGTGTGCAACCCAGGGTTCTCAGTGATAACACAATTGTTGGCATAGGTGCACAAACATACCTATAAATTACCCCTGTGATCACAGTCTCTTGCCAGATAGTCTTCTCGTTTTGTTGGTATTGTCATAGTAATTGCAATGGCAGCTGTCTTAACTGGTGTTGTCCACCTCTTTTCTTTCTGCTTCCAGGTTTGATGACCTGATGGACAACCTTCCCCTTCCAGAGTACACAAAGAGAGACGGGCGGCTCAATCTGGCATCACGGCTCCCAAACTTCTTTGTGCGGCCTGACCTGGGGCCCAAGATGTACAATGCTTACGGTGAGGCAGCAAGCTAAAAACCCGTCATGGCTAAATATTTTTTAGTTTAAGTTTACTTAGACGGGACAGTGTTGAATCAGAAATCTAAATGTATAACATTTGATGCATCGATCGCACCAGATTTAGCCTGTTTTAGGCTATTGTTCATCTCTTGTCATGTAGGCAGGTTTGGATCAGATTTTGCTTTGAAACCTCGAGCGTATAGGAACATAAAGCTGTCTTTTCCCCCTCTTCGTGGAGAAGTGGTATGGCTTTCAGTGTATTAATGGGTGTTTGAAAACCTTGGGAAGTAGAAACCTAAAGCCAGAAGTGGTTTGGCTTTCAGTGGACTGATTGACGAGAAAAGAAGTATATTTTTTTGGTTAGTTTTAATAATACCACATTGGCAGTGAGTCGTTTGCTTGCTCGGTTGGCAGCTCTTTGCCTTTCTCTCTCCATCAACCTGCACGCACACACACACACACACACACACACACACATATACACACATACACTTTCATTTTTTTTTAGCTCCACCAGCCTCACTGTGCTCCTCTCCACAGGCCTGATCTCGAGTGAAGACAGAAAGGTGGGCACCACCAACCTGCATCTGGACGTGTCTGACGCGGTCAATGTGATGGTGTATGTAGGCATCCCTGAGGATGAAGATCATCCTGAGAAAGGTAAACTTTTGAATGGGGATATGGTGGAGTGAAAGGGGGTTGGTATAATAAAGGCCATGCCCATGACCAGGAGAGGGTCAATGTTAGCTTTTTTTAACAGTAATTATAGTGAGTGGAATAACGTTGTGATGCTAGTGTGATTTGGAGATGCTTTTTGTAAAGATATGAAAAGTTATTCATTTAAAAGCCAAAAAATACTTTTTCAGCACATTTTATTTGCCCTGTGCCAAATCATCACCTTGACTAACACATATTTATAAGATGAATCACTATTTATCTGTTTATTTGTTATTTTCTTCTTTGTTGTTCATTTTTAGTTCATTATTTGTTTGTTTCCTTGTACATTTCCATGTTGTAGGTTTTGGAATAAACTGAATAATGCATTTAACATGTTAATTACTTATGTCAGATTTCTTCTGATTTTGCACTGTTTTTGTAAGGTCACCTCACTGGAAACCCCCATCACCAATTTTATACTCCTTCACATTTTGTTTACATCTTTTCTTTTGTGAACAATAACCCGGCAGTGCTTCCCCATAATTCCACAGTAGCCTCCAGTAGTTTTTCTTTTCAGAGCCACCTTTGCACATTGTGATTGTGTGTCCTCACTGTACCCCTGCTCCGCTCCCAAGCCCAATTGTCTGTGGTCTGAATGGAGAGTCTATGGGCAGCCCACTGTATATGCAGCGTCATCAACATCCAGTACTCCTCTGCTAAGCCATTCATATGTTCTGGCCTCATCGCTGTGCTTTAACAGCAGGCTTAGAGGGGGGAATATAATGAAGGGGTTGAACTATTGTTGAACTCTGAACTCAATAGCCCAATAGAAGTCAAGGTCAGCTTTATTGGCAAAACCGTATGTGCAGGGTCATATACAGGATTCGAAATTGCAGTGCTCCCTTGGCCCACAGGGTTACACTAAACATCTTTTAAATGTAACAAGGCCCCTACCCTTGGTTTTCTCTCAGGTGCTCCGCCTGCTTCAATTCATGAACATGCATAGCCAAGGAGTATGTTTATAAATTAAAACGACTTGGTAGAATCCACTGACATGTTAGTAACACCTAAGCATACCAATTCGGCACCCAAAATCTCTGCTGACCAATTAGCCCTTCTCCTCTCCATCCTCCGTCTCCTGTCCTGTCCTGCGCTGTGTGCAAGACCACAAATCCCCCACCTCACCCCTGCCCCCCAGTGTCATGTGAAACAATTGGTCCAAACATGTTGTACAAACAGTCTGTTTTGCCTGACCATACACACAATAAACAGCAAGAAGATGAGTGAGATACAGATATTAGCAGAATTTGTCTAAAATTTCATTGCCTTTTGAGTTGCTCAGAACCACTGTGGGTGCCTTTTATAGCCTGCATCAGTCCTCACACAAGCCACCCTGTGTGTTTGCTGTCATCAGTCACAGCCCTGCTGCCCTTGTTTTTGTCTTGCTTGAAATTCATTCTTAATGTGTGATCACCTGTCTATTGCTTTCTGCAATCAAGCCCAGCCTGTGGAGAAAAAAAGATCCTTGTTGCTGCAATGTGTACACCATTCTGTAGCAGCTTATTTAGTCTTTAGTTGAAGTAATGTATTCATCACAACGTCATATTAATCACTGCCTTTGTCCACATTGACCACAAGGACAGGCACTCTTGAACACAAAGGATGTTTGAGAAAACAATAAGAATAGTAACTTCAATCGATTGCAGTTACAAGGAATCAAGTGTTTTACCAGTAGAATGCCTTGCTTTGTGCTTCTGGAATCATAATCATGTTGTCCGCTATAGCTTGATTCCAAAGCAAATTTGCCCGCCACGCCACTCCAATCCAATCCAATTCCACCCTGCCTACGTGGCGGCCATCTCCACCCTGCTCTCCTGCGGAGATGGACAATCCTCAGTTGATTTCGTTTACATGGACTGTGTGTTTGGGCTTCGGGCTGCTTTTGATTGTGCCAACATTTCTCATTCACAGAAGCAGACCGGGCTGGACACAAAGGTCTGTGCATTTTTTATTTCAACTGTCTCATAACCGCCAGCATGCCCATAGTCCTAACTTGCTTATATCCCGTCTTTCACTCTTTCTCCCTTTCTTTTCTTGTCTTTGTCTCACCTCTCACCACTTTTTCTTTCTGTCTGTGTCATCCCCAGTCCCCATTTCCTTTATAACATGTATTCTGTATAAATTATTTTGATGCAAAGGTGGCAAATTGCTGCGACCAATAATATGATATCGCCCATCTTTTTGGAGGTCCAAAACGTAAAAGGATCCTGGATCAAATGGTGGTGTAAGATTAAAATGGAATAAGTTGTGACTTTACTTATTTTGAATGGTAACCTCATGTTATTATAGGTACAGCATTTTGCAGAAGGTCCATTTTATCATACACTTCTTTTTTTATTTGTTAAAGGCCAATACAGAACATCACAATGTGTTCCATTTGGCAGTGTTCACATCATCTTGTGGTTAATGCCCTGGTATATTTAACTTTAATTGATTTTATTTCATTTCCTTAATTAATTGGCGTAGAAGTTGTCTGTCTCATTAGACACAAGATTTCTCTCTGTCCCTTACACACACACACACACACACACACACAGACAAGTATAATGACTACTTGCAACAGCCCAGAAAGCGATAGCCCAGCCTATAAGCCCCTCCTGTCTGCTTGGTCATCACAAACGGGCTGGGCTGCATTCGGCCCCCATATTAAGGTGCAGCACAGTGGAGAATAAAGTGGCTCCCGTGAGCAAGAGAGGAGATTAGGCCAAATTATAGACACCGCACAGAGGGGGCCCTGTGCCTAGTTTAGAGTAATCCTCTGAGCAGCCTGAGTCACCAGCTATAGGCGCATGTGTCACGATTATTATGATGACAAGAGTTTTCAGCGAGAATCGCTCGGGTGCAGTTTTAGCCACCCATGTTTATTCATCTTTAATGAAGACGGTGGAGCAGACGATACACACACACACACGCACACACATGCATACACAGATATACACACACACACACTCTCTCTCTCGCTCTGCAAGCTGACTCTTGGGTGTCTGCCTGGGAAAGGGAGGGCTTGTGACCTCGACTGGCCTTCAGCTGTGTGAGGCTTCCTTTCTCCTTCCCCCTTCTCAGCATAACGTCATGTGATCTCTGTCCTATGACTCAGCTTTTTTTCCCCTTTGGCTGGAAATATTTTTGTTAATGGACACCTGAATTCAGTGGATGATAAACTAATCGAGGAAAATGTTGTTTTTTTTCCCCTAAAATGCTTTGTTGATATAAGGTGGTGTTTAGATACTGTACATGCACATTTCTGTGATCTTTTTTCAGTTGCCATGCTTGCTTTTTTCATTCCTTACCTCAAATGTATTTTTACAGTTACTTTAACATTTTTTTTTTTACTTTAACAAATAACTACAAGGCACCATCAGCGTCAACTAAAGCAGTTTTAAGTTTTGCCATTTTAAGTTGTTGATTAATTAAAGTGATAAAGATAATCCAAAGTACAGGACAGATTCAGCTGTTCTTGTCATTTCTTAACACAAACTATAGAACTAGGTTAAATGATATTAGAGATGTCATAAGAAATGTATTTTGAAACGTTCAAATCACAATTTAACAAGGGGATTATGGGTAAATCCCTGTCATGTGTTATCCTCTCTGAACTCGATTAGCCAGATTGCTCTACTCTCCCAACCTTTTCATGTCTTCTGTCCCGTTAACCTTTATTCTCCTGGAGAGCCACAGACTTCAACGGTGAAAGTGGGGGATTTTTTTTTGTCAGCAAATTCCTTGTGTCAGGAGGAGGGCAGTTTCCGTCATAGGTCACTTATCACAGAGCAGCAGTGATGGGAAGTCCCATCCCAGCCCAGAATGTTCTCTGCCCATAAGCCCTGACTCAGTGGTGGATTTGCATTGTGTGCAGGGAAGGCCTGACCATTGACCCTTTGCCCCTTGGCCCTCTTGTTGTCATTACAGAGGTGATGATCACCATCGAGGAGGGCGACGTGGACGAGATGACCAAGCGGAGGGTGTACGAGGCCAAAGAGAAGCCTGGCGCACTCTGGCACATCTACGCCGCTAAGGACGCCGAGAAGATCCGCGAGCTCCTACGGAAGGTGAGGGGTCGGCCGTGAAAGGGCACGTGGTTTGAAAAGTTAAAAAGAGGGAAAAAAAAAAACAAAGACAGGGATCATCTATCGGTTGATTTACCCGAACTTCATCCTATTTAATAAGAAAAATTGCACTGAAAACACTAGCGTAAACAATCAGCTAGAGAAAAAATGTCATACTTCTCTTATATTCTAATAATAATAATAGTAATAGCTCAAACAGATAGGTCAAACAGCTCTGACTCTTGTGCAGTGCACTTGTTAATGTGAACGTGCTCAGTTCTGCTGTGAAGATGAATGGGTGCCTCATGCACTCCTTACCCTTACTGCCCACATGAATGGCTGCTTGGAGGCTGATCGTCTCAAGTTCAAGTATATTGTTATATGTGCAGTTAGAAAACCTGTTTCCTTGCACAATGAAATTCCTCCATTTGCTGTGTACTTGAATGCCATACGTAATACCACATGTAATAAAACGTGTTAGGCGCAATATAAAAAGCTATTTGTACAGTTCTATAAGTGTCTGTCTAATCTGCAAGCTGGTCTGTTGTGCAAGTTGGTATGAATGAACCAATATGTACGTTGGGTGAATACAATGTCAATGACTTGCACTTAGGTGGGAGAGGAACAAGGCCAGGAGAATCCTCCAGACCACGACCCCATTCACGACCAGAGCTGGTACCTGGACCAGGTTCTACGGCGCCGGCTCTACGAAGAGTATGGGGTCCAAGGCTGGGCCATCGTGCAGTTCTTGGGAGATGCCGTCTTCATTCCAGCAGGCGCACCGCATCAGGTCTTCATTTTGTTTCCTTTTGTTTTATTTCCATGTGTAATTTCATCAAATATGTACATTAAATCAATCTGTTAGTTGACCTGGAAACAATTCTAACACATTAGTATTGCTTATCATTAGTTATTCATACGAGGCAGTGGGAGTTCTCCTTGTCCTGTTAATATACGAGCCAATTAGCAAAATTTCCAGTGTTTTTCCTAGGGCTCAGAAAACAAAACTTCTGGAGGTTTTGTTCCACATTACATCAACTCATTCAACAATGCCAGAAAAAAAAAACAGTTCAGGCTTCAAGTCTGAATACAGCTTCAGTGTTTGTAGGGAAAGTAAGATATTTTTTCTTGTAATGTATTAAAGTAGTTTTATGTTTGTCATTGTCTGTTTAGGTACACAACCTGTACAGTTGCATAAAGGTGGCGGAGGACTTTGTTTCACCTGAGCATGTGAAACACTGCTTCAGGCTAACACAGGAGTTCAGGCACTTGTCCACCACACACACCAACCATGAGGACAAGCTACAGGTAAATAATTAACCACCCAGACCTCTGCTGTGTTACTGACAGATTAAGATGAGGCTTTTGTTACCAAATGTGATGAATTCATGGTCTTCAGACAAATACACTGGACCAGGTATTTTAACCCAAGTGTGTAGGTTAAAGTCATCACATTTGAGCTTTTTTTTTGTGGGACCTACCACTATGTTCTGACTAGCAGTCTTTCTTCATGTTGGATTAACAAACTTCAGGTCCTTGATGTTGTTGGTATATGTTGATGTATACTACCCTCTGTTTACTTGTCACATTTAGTAGACTTTCTGTCATCTTCAGGAACTGTGTCTTGTAATATGCATCTAGCTAGGCAATATTATCACTGTACGGCTCTGTGTGTTCTGCAGGTGAAGAACATCATCTACCATGCTGTGAAGGATGCGGTGGGGACACTGAAAGCTCATGAACCCAAGCTCGCTCGGTCATAGTACCCCAGTATGACCACACTGCTGCAGTCTTTCTACGCTCCTTACACCACAGACAAACGAGGCACAAGGACTTTGGGGGAGGGAGGGAAGGAGGGCATGAGTGAAATAAAGTGGTTATAATGTTCTATAACAGTTCTGGGAACGTTCTCCCAGAGAACATGGAAGCTCTTCAAAACCTCTTTTGGGCTCAGCGCTTGGATGAAGGACAGTCTTCATCAGTGTTGCATAAGAGTTTTTTTAATTCTTTTTTTTTTGTCATATTTAAGGTTTTTTTTTTTTTATTTGTTCGTTTTTTGAATATGTGTTGTGAAGACTGAAATAGATCTGCTCTGATGTGCCTCTGTGGACATCTGTTTGTCTCTGTAGCCTTTTACCTAATGTGAGCACTGGGCTAGTCCATTTGTGTTTTTGTACGCGCTAATTGATCAAGCTGTTATTTGTTTTCTTAACTAGAGAAGACCTTCGCCTTTAGCATCAGCAGGATGTTACACAGAGGGAGACAGTACCCCTCCAAACTATTTTCTTTCCTTTTTTTTTTTTTTTTGTTGTGTTTCCAGAGGCGATCAACTTAAGGGAAATAGACCAAAGTTTTGTATTTTTAGTTTTTCAGTTTCAACTCAAACAAAAACCACAAGTTCTTAAAGGTTCTTTTTTTTAAAATACACACAGTGCAAAGGATAGGTGATGTCTTTGACTCATTGTGAGTGTCTGAGACTGGCGTTGAGAAATGTGTCCATACATGTCACTCCTTCACAATTATGAAATGGAAAGATGGCAAGCAAGAATAAAAAGGTGCGAGAATAAAAAAATTCCAGATATGGAGAACTACTGGTCATGTATCAATATATATATATTGAACAGTGTGTGTTTTTTTTTTTGTTTTTTTTTTTTTCAAAATAAAGGTTTACGAAGAAACTGGCCCATGTACTTAAAATGGTAGACTCTAAATCCAATGGTATTTTTATTTGGTTTTATTAATTTCCTGCCTTTGACTGTAATAAACAGAGGGGTGAATTGTAAACTCATGTGAAATGTTTTTTTTTTTCCCTTCCCTGCTGTGTTTTGACAACTGTGTTGATCACAGATTAGTACTTTAATCACAATCAATTTACAATAAATGCTGTTCAGTCATGTTTAAAAATGTTGGTAAATTAGTGGATGAGGATATAAATAGGTTTTGGGGTGAGTAAACATTTTTTTTTTTCTGGACTCCAGCATTAAAAAGCAGGTTTACCTCTCAAGGTAACATGTTAGTGCTGGATGTAAGCTATTTGTGAGCATTTTCTTGTTCACTATTCTCAAGAGGGCTAGGCTGTTTTTATCACATAGTCATACAGTCACACATTAAGGCCTGTGCATTCCAGAAGCTGCTGTTTAATTCCGTTATCGTTGATGTTTTTTATTATTATTTATCTGGAATAAACCGACAAGAAAAATATCAGAATTATTATGAAAAAAAAACATAAATGTGGGAAATAATTAAATTAAATTAAAATTCTACTAATCGTAAAAGTTCAGTTGCAATTCGTTTAACTATTTGATAAACAACTATTGGCCCGTTTTGTTTCTTTGAGGTGAATACAGGGCCTGTTCCCAAACATCACGCACGTGGTTAGTATTTTGGCAGCACCCTTCAGCTCATGCTGTCCAATTAAGTTGGCTGATTGGATCACTGAAAGCCATTAGTAAAGCAATACCGCGCAGCAGGGAGTGCCACCTTGTAACTCAAAGCAGCAGAACAGACTGAACAGTCCCCTTTAAGAGAAGTTGGGTGCGATAGGCCACTGTTCTGTAGCTAATGCAGTAGAGCCGAGCAGCACGGTCTGCTAATGTTAGCTAGCTAGTCAGCTGCTAGTGCACCTGAGAGATACAGTGCGGAGGAAACTGAACAGCGGGCAACCACTTGCGCATCCTAACAGCGAGCTGTGAGGGGTAGTAATGGGGGTCAGTTAATACTTTGTACCGTGAGGAAACGCTGACAAAGATCAAGATGGTGTCGTGGATAATTTCTCGGATAGTTGTGTGAGTATGCCTTTTTCCAAGCGTCTGTCTGATAATCCAAGATGCCATTCGGCGGCGGCCCTTGTTTTGCCAGGCTATGCGGTTTCATGAGCCAGCTGCCTGGTGGCACAGAATGGTAACGTGATTTGTTAGGCAAGTGAAAGCCCGAAAGATGTAAATGAACATAACGGCAAGCAGGTGTAAGATTAAGATTTTTTTCGATGTATATGCAGTTTTCATTTTTTACGTACTATTTCGTTTAGTGTGTGTTCGAGAAAACAGACATGTTAAACGTCCACCTTACGCACAAAGCAGTTGAATCATTTTATGTTAGGCAACACAGGTACATTGATGTATTATTATTCAGGGAGGCACAAGATCCCACATCGTGTTTGATGTAGGCTAATTTGCTCTTCATGGTTTATGATAATGATTCGTTCAATTCAACAGTGTAATCCACCTGCATCATTCGCGATATAGACTCATTGCCACATCAATAATGGCAATGCTAGCTAACTAGAAACCGTTAGCTGGCGTCGTGGATAGAAACCAGTGTAAAATAGGGCTGGTTGATCGTCTTTATACATACAAAATGTATGAATTATAAAGTGATACACCATAACATTACAACATTGTTTTGTGGTAAACAAATTGGTTAGTGAATGCTAAATGATGACACTGATGCTCTGATGCATAGCTATAGTTATACTTGGGCGCAGGTCACCTAACTGCCTAATAAAAAGCTAACGTTTGGTTACCTGTTTCGGAGCAAGGTGAAACCTCTCCCTCTTTTTCCATTACATTATGTAATGTTAAATTTGTTAACCTGCCTCAGCTGACACTCTCTGTGATCTCAATGCTTTGTTATTCAAAGGCCAAAATGCTTTGGCCTTTTATAAAGCCTACTACTTCTCCAGGTGCAGCAGTTATTTTTAGTGACAGCTGGCTTGCAAAGTCATTCGGCTATGTGCCTCACTCGAATTCAGGAGCCATTGTTCTAAACATCTCCATACCGGTAGGGTGGTGAAGACCAGGCCCTCGCCAGTCCTCTGAAAATGCAAACCTCGGAGTTGGATTTCAGGGACTAGATCATACTGTCCATGAAACCACTGATCTGGGACGGTGACATCAGCCTAGCAAATCCCATCTGGACCCTAAGTACTGATCAATGCAGTTGATTACATCCGGTGTATGTTGTTGCTGACTGAAATGCTGTCTCATATGTAACTGGTATGTTCACCTCAGATGGCACAAACATTTGTACATACATACATACATACATACATACATACATACATACATGCATAGTATAACCACACGCACAGCCTTTACAACAGTAAAAGTCTGATATGTCTGCCACACGTGCCTAGCACACACGTATGGACTGTTAGGTGGAATTAGACACCATTAGAATGACCTGATTGGAGGAGGTGTGGGATATGCCACATTCGCATTCTGAAATAGACACAGAGATCCCTAGAGAGACACTTGCCCTCAAAGGAAGATAATTTGCTACAGGAGAGGAGACGAAACACTCACAGTTTGTCAAGTGTTGGCTAAGGAGAGCATGCTTACCTCACAAACAGAGATAGAGATAGACAGAGTGAGAGAGATAGAGATGGGTAGACAGTAAGGGAGAGAAAGAGAGTCTCTCTCTCTCTCACCACACACACACACACACATCCGTTGCCTCAGCTGATGTCTGCTCAGAAGTGGGCAGGCGTGGTCTGCTCCCCGTCCCAGCAGATGCAGCCGCCCTGCCAATAGCGAGGCGGCAGAGTCATCCAGTCACATCAGCACAAGGCGCACGCAGCCAGGGGCAGGGGGGCAGAGCGGAGAGCGTGTGTGAGAGCACGTGCTCAAGTGTCTGTGGGCCACATGCACTAGGATAGCTGAGGCCTACAGCAGTGGAGTGCTGCCTGATTTTTTTTTTTTTTTCTCCTTCCCTCATCCTTGTTCCTTGATGAGGTGTGAAGTCCTGACTTTAGAAATAAAAATGTTTATCTTGATGGCATGGCAATGAGAAATGTTTTTTTTTTTTTTTTTTTTGGGCGGGGGGGGGGGGGGGGGGGGGTAAAATGTCTCAATCCCTTCCTTTAGGATGACATGGGACATGAGAGTAGTTTTTTTTTATTTATTTTTTTTTTTTCAGTGGTGATTTTCAGTGGATCCTAGATAAACAGAGACAGACGACAGGAAGCACATTCATCATTTTAAGCCGTGTTTCGTGAGCTGAAAAAAAAAAACAAAAAAGAAAAACAATTCTAGTGTAGCCTAATCTGTAGACTTTTTTTCAATTGAGGTCATTTTACTGCTTTAATTGGGTATCTGTGCAAATGTGCTCCAGAAACAAAATGTCCCATCCCTCCTCTCTCCACAGCCTGGCTTTTGGAACCCTCTATCCAGCCTACTCATCCTACAAGGCTGTGAAAACGAAGAATGTGAAGGAATATGTAAGTATTTTGCCTTTCAAGTATGTATCGTAGGGCTAAATGTGCCGTATATAGTGGGAACCTGTGTTTTATTATTAAGAAAAGAAAGGCATCCACCACAACTCCTGTTACCTTACCTCTGTTGGTACACATCTATGAATGTTGTGGTTGATGAGCAATCACTCCAATCAGTGCAGGTTTTCAGTGCCCTTGCCTCCTGTTTTTTTGGATGTTTCTCTCATTTAGATTAAAAAAAAAAAAAAAAACTTTTTTTATTGGCCTGTATGTGAAAAAACTCCCTGCCTGACAATGCAGACAATAATTTCTATAGATGATGTCACTATAGCCAAGAAAGGATGGGGGCGGTGCTGAAGGAAATAAAACATCTAGCGGAGACTTGTTGTCCGTCTTGCCATATTATATTGATGATGCTATTGCAGGAAACCAGATCTCTTGGTGAGTGTATAGTTGACAACCCTCCTGACCTTTCAGACTGTGGAAATTCAATCGCTAGGCCTCGCGTTTATGTCCCCCACCATGTTAACCCTAATGCTGGGTGTAGTGTGTTAAGTGTCCCTCAGGGAAATGACTGAGTTCTGTTGCACAGATGTGGAAAATTGAAACAATTGAGTTTGAACAAATATTAAATCAACATATTTTCCTCTACTCTTCCTGTTTTGTACATGTAGTAACCGAAGTCTAATTTAGATTTTATTTTGTGAACTGTGTGAGTGCCTTTTCCATCGAGAGGACATTTTGAGAATAGCAGTGTCATGCCTTATCAGTGCCTCCCATTTAGCTCCCCTACTGTGAGTTAGAGGTCTCATTTTAACAAGTTGATTGGCTCCTCGTGCTGTTCTGTTTTTGTTTTGTTTCTTCTTTTTTTGAGTTCCTGCTCTTTTGTTTGCCTCTGGCCCTCGAGCGAGAAGAAGCACTCGAGCACAGACAGGGCCCTCTGACTCATCTTAGGGAAAGGAAAGGGGGGGGGGGCTCTTGCAGGTTGTCATGGCAACCCAGTCCCCCCCACCCCCACCCCCATCCCGATCTAACGGGGAGCATTTGCTTTAGTCAGCCGGCGCTGGGTGATTGGGAGACTGCTCTGTTTTTAGCCTCCCTCTAAGTGTGTCGCCCCTCTTTTTGTATCTAGAGCTGGTGTTTGTTACTGTGTTTACCATATTTTATATTTAACGTTTTAGCCAAATATGTTTGTTTTATGATGTGGTGTTTTTAAGGTTGTGCTTTGTGTTGGAGAAACTGCTACATCATATAACCATAACCATCTCTTTGGTGATTGACTGAAATCTCAACATTCTCTAGGCAGAAATTGTGTCCAAGTAGGCTAACTTGGGTAGCAGATTACAAAGGCCCACATTAAGAAGAGCTGTGCGAGCCTTGCATTCATAGTCGTTACATAGCCTAGCGCAGAAATGTTCTCAAATGGGCCTCTTTAGCCTCTTTGCTCTGATGTTCCTGATTAATGATCTCTGTTTGTGGGCCATAGACAACAACAACAGTCTATCTGTTCTCATGTGATGATGGCATGAGATATTTATATCTACCTGTCTCGCTGCAGGACTTGGCCATGCATAAAGAAATGGGTCTAACACGGCGCGTGTGTGAACATGTTTATGTGTACGCATGGGCTAGTTCACGCATGTGTGTGCCACGTACACACAGGCATGTGTGAGCGCACGTGGTTGACTGTTCACCATGAATAATACTTGTGTGTGTGTGTGTGTGTGTGTGTGTGTCTGGGACACAGGTGAAATGGATGATGTACTGGATAGTGTTTGCGTTCTTCACTACGGCGGAAACGATCACAGATCTACTTCTCTCGTGGTGAGTCACGTGGAGCTCACACTTCCCTCTGTTCGCTTTGCCTTCTGCCCAACAGCCCACGTGTTGTTATAATGCTAAATATGTTCTGGGCAGTGCATCTGTTCAGTTTAAAGTGTCATTTTATTTGTGTGTGTTTTAACTCAGACTAGCATTTAATTTGGATACAATAGCTGATATTCAGACACATCTTAGCATTTAGTCTTTCATGAATAATTTATCATTTGTCTCTACAATAAAACCATGTCACAGCTGTAATGTTATTCATAACAAAAAAAAAAAAAACACTTGTTGTCTACTCTCTCTGTCTGCTCTCTCTCTCTTTACTTGTTGTCTAATCTGTGTGACCGTTGTGTATTCTCTGGTTCTTGATCGATTTTTACTGCAGCCATTATACAGAGGCTTTTACTGTCATCTCACCTCCCCAGGTTTCCATTTTACTTTGAGCTGAAGATAGCCTTCGTTATCTGGCTGCTCTCCCCGTACACCAAGGGCTCCAGTGTACTCTATCGCAAATTCGTTCACCCCACTCTCTCCAACAAGGAAAAGGTCAGGGTTCCCCTTTCTTCTCGTCTCCTCTCCCCCTTTGCTCATCTTTCCTCTGCTCAGACATTCAGTATTATTATGAGAGTCACACTATTTTCTTAGTGGGACTAACCAGCAAATAAAGCAAGCTTAGTTAAGTTTTGAAGTAAAGGAAACTTATGTCCAAATGCAGAACACTACAGCTGTACTTGTGTGTCAGTAGCAGTACGTAGCACAGAGTATTATGATTTATACAAAAATGTTACCAGAAATAAAGTCTTGCACACTCAAGAGGGTTAATTAACGCTTGGCCATCACTTCTAATAATGCTATACGCTAATGTTTTATGTTTTGTAAGTAGTATTTGTTTACATTTGCCTTTGATTTAAATATATATATATATATATATATATCTGATGTCGTTTGTTTTGCGTGAATTCCAGGAGATTGATGAGTACATCACTCAGGCGCGAGACCGCAGTTATGAGACCATGATGCGGTTTGGCAAGCGGGGCCTCAACCTGGCAGCCAACGCAGCAGTCACAGCAGCCACCAAGGTGAGTGTGTCCCCACGCCAACACAACCCCGAGATGCAGTATTCATCCATCGCTGGCCATTACAGGGGAGCATGATGGGATACAACATTGTGTAACACTCTGGGGGGGACTGCACAAACTTTGTGTGTGTGTGGCAGTAGGCTTCACCTGAGGGATGTTTATTAGCCTGGCTATAGATTGAGCTGACTGTACAGCACCACCTACAGATAAAAAAATATATGTGGTTGTGGTTTAGTAGTGCTTACGGTTAATAGTCCACAGATTTCTAGCTTCATTTTTAGTACCTGTGCTTAACGGTTGACACCAATGCAACCCGGCCACAAATCACAGTGTGTGCTGCAGTATAGGGTGTGTATTGGGCAAATGAAACACGGACATCACCCCCTGAGTATAGCTTTGCTTGGAGGGGTAAAGCACTTTGTGTGCTGCGGTGTCCTTATCTGACCTGTTACCATGTGTGTTACTGTGTCTTTTTTTTCTCCTTCTTGTGTTGTGGAAGACAAAAGAGAGGACACACATTCTTTGCATGCTTTTGAATGGGCCTGTAACCAAATGATGTGGGGTGTGACAAGGACACAATCCATGAAGGCTTAACGGCCTTTGCCTGGCGAGTAGCCTGCTCTGGAAAGCGTTATATATGCGATCTGTGCTCGTTACATTGAACGCGAGTCTCGTGACCACTGATAAGGAGGCCATCAGCAGAGCTGAAGGGGAAAAATAACAGGATGTTCTACGGCCAGGCGTTGCCTTTCAGCTGCCCAAACCCCACATCAAATGCATACCAGAGAGAGCGAGCGAGGGAGCAAGAGACAAAGAAGAATGGTCACATGTCATTTTAAAACGATAAATGTAAAAAAATAAATAAATAAAATACTCCCATAATCTAGCATTACCTGCCTTTTGGCTATTGATTTTATGATGGGGTATAGCTTTACAGATTCATTTAAGGCTGTTGCCGATTTTTAAGGTCATGACTTGCACAGCTTGTAAATAATGCACATGTGTACATCTTGTCAGAGTTCTTCAAGCCATGAGGACCCTCGTCTCTAACCCTCCCTCCATCGTCAGTCCCCACCCCTCTATCCTCAACCCCCCCGACCACCATTAATGGTTTGCCTTTGCAGTGTACCTCACTCTTGTGTCCCACTTAACCCCCCCACCACCACCACCCTTCATTTATTCAGCGAGTGTGACCTACATTCCCTTGTCCTTGGGTTGCTGTCTGCCCTTGTTAACTCCAGCTGCCTCAAGCCTCATGTCCATGTCTAGCCAGTACCCTGATGTACCCTGTTTCTGCCCATTACTGCAGAAGAGCTCTAGTGACCAGTGCCATAGGGAGAGCGGAAAGGGCAGAGGGGGGAGGATGAAAGGAGAAAGAGACCCACATTACGTTAGTTTATTGCTCTGGAACATTGTTTTTGGACAGCTATTGCATGTCGTGGGTGCTGCTGAGTGGGCCAGTGGAGGTTGGCTTCACTGCTAGCAGTGCAGTATAGCTATAACGCTTAACCACAGCCCAGCAGGCCCTCCCATCCGTGATGCCCTTTTAAATGGAAAGATGTGTTAAAAAGTCAGGTGCAGTTGTACACAACCACTGCTTCTGGGTATAATGAGAGAATTCAAATTAATTTAATTTGCTCTCTGTGGCTAAGCCTCTGACCCTTTCCAAGTTTTATGTGGTCTTTGGTGTCCTCTTAAATGATACCAGGAAGAATATAAAAAGGGTCCCATGATCCATTAGTATGCTTCCCCTCTAACTGTCTAGAATCATCCAATATCTCTCCCTCCCTCCCTCCCTCCTCGGGGCTGATTCAGGAAAGAGAAATGCGAGATAAAAGCCTGACTGCTTCATAAGGGTTTACATCATGCTCCTGACAGTGAAAGGGAAAAGCGACCAATTCAAAGCGGAGTGTTTGATCTTGGCTACATGGTCGGCATTCAGCTTTGACTGGCTAAAGGGTTTTTGAATGGTGTGCTGCACTTTCAGTGAGACTTTCTAGTCAAAAGGTTTAGTTTGGCCTCTCTAAGTGTGAAGGTGTTGGTTCACGGTTCAAAGAAGTTTCTCAATTATGTTTGTGTTTTGTAGTTGTTTTGTGTCCATTTGTGTATGTGTGTAACAGGTGAGAATGAATAAAGTGAGAAATCAATGTATTGGTTTAAGTGTGGGTATAAATCCGTAGAGAATAATTGTGTGTGTGGTGTTTGTGTACCTGCCCGCAGTGTTTGAGGTTTGTGTGTGTGTGTGTACCAACCACAGTATTTGAGGTGGGTGGGAGGGTGTGTGTGTGTACGTGTACCATGCTACAGTGTTTGAGGTGTGCGTATGTGTGTGTGCAGGGGCAGGGTGTGCTGTCCGAAAAGCTGCGCAGCTTCAGCATGCAGGACCTGACGCTCATCCAGGACGACCAGGAGCTGCTGGACCCCTCGGATGACATCAGCAGCGGCAGCCAGACCCTCCCGCGGGCACGCAGCGGACCACGCCTAAGTACGCACCCCCACTTTACACACACGGGTTACGCACCCCCACTTTACACCCACTGGTTACACAGCCCCCTTTACACCCACTGGTTATACACCCCCCTTTACACCCAGGGGTGACGCACCACATTTACACCCACTGGTTAAAGGAGTGCTTTGTTACTCGCAGTGGTTACTCGCAGTGGTTACTCGCAGTGGTTACTCGCAGTGGTTACTCACAGTGGTTACTCACAGCGGTTACTCACTATTGTGTTACTATAAATACTATAGCAGAGGGAGCTCAGCTTCGGGCTGTATTGCTGAGGTGAGGAGGTGGAGTTGAGCTCCGGAGGCCTCTGGGAGACAGTCTGGTGTTAAAAGTGTTAAATTGGACCAGAGTGACCGTTATGAGCGGTATAAATAGTATGCGATATAAACTTGCCCAGTGGTAGAGAATTAGATTTTACCAGCCTATGGCAGTAGGTTATGGTGTCAAATTATTAGCACTATATACAGTCTACCATCTATGATTCCAATTATACTGCTATAAAATATGCACTTTTGGCCGTATTGCCCATCCCTACTATCTCACACTCGCTGGGACCATGCATTACACTATTGGGTGCATTTAGTGATGCTAGTGGATATTGCCATGTTGATATTGCTATGTAAATATTGATATTTGTTTATCTTTGTGGCAGACTCCACAGAACTAGTGTGTATTGTATCTTATTGTGTTACTATAAGAGAGTAAAAGTCTCACCTTTGGCTAATTCATGGTTAAACACAATATGTAGGTTATTAGCTATCGCTATGTTATTGTTCAATGTTTTTTTCCCCCAACTGCTGAGTATGCACTAAATGAACAAAACGCAGTGCACAGACTGTGCCAGATATTTTTTTTTTTTTTTTTTTTTTTTTTTTTACTGATTTCCCTGTAGGGCAGCTGTTGCATCTAAGGACTATCACATGCCACAGTATTCAAGCAACAAGGCTAAACAAACCTGAGTGTCTGTGTATGTGTGTACATATATTAAGTATACTAAGGCTACACACATGTGAAGAGTAATTGGTTAGCAACGCAGTTTGGTTGTCTGCATGTGTTCGCTGCCCTGCTGATCCAACAAGATCCATGTTTTTTTAAAAAGGCCATGGAACTCACCAGGGAGCAAACTGCTGATCACAGAGCAGGATGGGCAGGGCAGGAGGGAGGGGGGCAACAGTTAGGCAGGGCAGCAGGGGAGGGGCAACAGCTGGGGGTAACAGTCACATGGTGAGCAGCATCAGAGGAGGGAAAGGGTTGGGGGGGTGTGTGTGAGGAGGAGGGGGGGGCGGGGGCTGTGTTGAGGGGAAACATGACATGGAGCAAATGAGTCTCTTCTGTGTGTCTGAACACCCCTTCTTTTTGTCTTACACATGCGAAGGCTAGCAAGGCTTGCACTCTGAATAACATGACTAGACACAGTCTTTGAAAAAAAAAAGGAACAACTGTTTGGAGAGCAGATGTTTGAGCCATGTGGCTGATGTGTCTCACATACATGGACCCGAGTGCATCAGGGCACCCTATGGAAAGAGAGGCGGGGGTTGAGGAGGGAGATAAGGTGGTGTGAGGACAGGAAAAGCCTCTGCCAAGGCCCCAGGCAGTCTGAAGCGCCTCCTGTTTATCTGTTTGTCTGTCCACGGCTCATTCCGAAAATGAGAAGGGGAGAGCGAGGGAGAGGGAGAGGGGGAGGAAGAGAGAGAAAGAACATGCGCATAAAAGGAAGGGGAACCAAGGAGAGAGGGAGATGGAAGGTGAGAGAGGAAAATGGTGAAAAGGAGAGGAAGTGAAAAACAAGGGTGGGGGGTTTGCGAGTGCAATCAAGAGAGCGAAAGAGGGAAGGTAAACAGGATTAAACCAATTCTGTGTAGGTCTCCCTGGGAATGGAAATGAGACTGAACCAAGAGCAGGGCTGGTGGGAGGGAAGGGGGAAGAAGTGAGAGGCATTCTGATGAAAGTGTTGAAAAAAATCTAAAGATTTAAAAAAAGGATGGAAAAGTAGGTGAGGTGTTCTGGAGGACCTTTAGGAATAAAAGTCCACTTCTGTCTGACCGGCGTGTCTGTCTTTGCTGTGTCCTTTTTTTAGCTCGATCCATGCAGGCCGTTGTGGCTGAAGACGTCAATCACAGCTCCAGCTCGAGGTCGGACGGCGACCAATCAGACGCAAGGACTGAGCACTCCGACGAGGACGCCGGAGAAAAGCCGACCGTGAAGCGCACGGCCAGCGTGAAGGCAGCGAAGAAACCGGCCGCTGCCAAAACAGAGGTACATAGTGCTCGCACACACGCACACACGCACACACACACACACACACACACACACACACACACACAGACAGACAGACAAATCCCTCGGGCTTATTCATACATATGCCCAGTGTCAGGGCCAACAAGCTGGAACGAATGCAGCACTCCCTCACCCTCGCTTGCATACCCAAGTTGATTGAAGAGCTCTCTCCCTCCCTCCCTCTCTCTCTCTCTCTCTCTCTCTCTCTCTCTCTCTCTCTCACTCTCTCTCATTGGCATTCACCACTCTAGCCCTCCTTTCTTCACTTGCATTGTAAGCTCTCAGAAATGTGCTGTGCTTGGCCAAAAAGGAAGCCCCAGCATCAGTCCTTAGTGAGCTCAGTTTACCCCCTCAGAGCCACCTCCCAGTGAGGAGCAGGGTTGAGGTGTGTGTGTGTGTGTGTGTGTGTGTGTGTGTGTGTGTGTGTGTGTGTGTGTGTGTGTGTGTGTGTGTGTGTGTGTGTGTGTGTGTGTGTGTGTGTGTGTGCTCAGTTTACCCCCCCCCCAGAGCTGCCGCCCAGTGAGGAGCAGGGTTGAGCTGTGGGACTGGATTAGTCCTGGTGTGAATGTGTGATGGAAGTTCGCACCAGCCACCACACAAATGCTGGTAAAACATGAAAGTGGCTGGTAAATTTTGGACACAAAATAATCATATACTATTTAATGGCTGGCTAATTTTATTTGTCATTTGGCTTGTAAAAGTTTACATTTTGCCAAGTTAATTTCCACCCCTGATGTGTGCATACATCAGTATACACACAGAAATACTTCTGTCCATTTTATCGCGCACACACACACGTGCATGCACACGCCCATGCACACGCCCACCAACAGAGATTGGATCCTTATTTTTCTGTAAATCAAAATATATAGGCACAGGCACACACACGCACACACGTGCATGCACACCCACCAACAGAGATGGGATCCTTATTTTTCTGTAAATCAAAATATATAGCTGCAGGCACACACACACACACACACACACACACACACACACCCCTGGATGAGTCGTCCTGTTCCTCCTAGGCCGTTAAAGGCTGTTAGTCACCCTGGCAGCCAGATTCTGGCACAGCACCACAGCATCACTCTGCACTCAGAAATGATGGAAGAGTCCATGACCCCTCTCCTCTCCTCTCCTCTCCTCTCCTTTTCTCTCCTGCCCTCTTCCCCTCGTTCTGTTTTTTATCTTCATTTTCATCTCTGCTCTCTCTCTCTCTCTCTCTCTCTCTCTCTCTCTCTCTCTCTGTCTCTTTTTCTCTTTCTCTCTCTCTCTCTCTCTCTCTCTCTCTCTCTCTCCTTTCTTCCTTTTCTGCAGTCCATTTCTGTTACTGTCTACTAATAGGACTTTCATCTGTCTCATCTGTACGTTCACTTGCGTGGAAAAAAAAAAAAACACCTGCCCTCTCCTCTCCATCGCTTCTCTCAATCTGTCACACACTCCCACACACACACTCGACAGAACCTTTCTCTTATGTAATGTGCCATAAAGGCACACCTGGGGAGGGGGGGGGGGCAGACGGAGGGAGGGAGATGAATAGACAGAGGAAAAAGAGTGAGAGAGGCAGAGGCAGAGAGAAGGACATGTACTCAGCCCTGTATTTCAAGAGTGCTTGACGGCTGACTGTTGGTTTTGTTGTGTGAACTTTTTGTCCCTGCTGTGCTGTACTTCATGAATGGCTCGACTGAGGAATGCTGTCTGTGAACTGGGCCCTGACCTTTCCTCAGCATTCAGGAGGTGGGCCAGCCAGTCTGGTTTACACAAAGCGCCATTTTTTTTTTCCCCCTGACATGCTGATTCATTTCCTCTTCATTTTCTTTTCTTTCGTTTTTTTTTTTTCCTCTGAATCGATGGGGTGTACTCTGGATCTTATCTGTCACTGAAGGTTTTTTTTTTCTTCTCTCCCCCCTCTCCTCTTTCGCCCGCTCCTTTCTTTTTTCATTTGGACACTTTTCATTTGTCTCTGTCTCTCCCTCTCGTTGCAGACAACCAAGACGGTGAAGAAACAGCCAAAGAAGAAGACCACCACCTCCACAGCTGGCAAAGATGCTGAGACACCCTGAATACCCAGCCCCATCTCTGGCCCATTAGCATACACACACACACACACACACACACACACACACACACACACACACACACATACACAGGCACACACAGACAAGTGTACACATGCATAGATACATGCTGGCAAGGCGCCTGGCAATGGTGTATTTTTCAGTCCTTTGAGACCAGCTTCACGTTTAGGCATTGTCGATCCGTAAGTGCACCGCTCCAGACTCTTTCTGTTATTACTGTAGGATATGAGCAAGCTGTGCATTTTTTTAGTGTGTGTGTGTGTGTGTGTGTGCGTGTGGGGGTGTGTGTGCGCGTGCGTGAGCTACTGATGTGTGTTTGACATATTCAAGGGTATCTGTATTCTATTTTGTCTCCAGGCCTCTCTTTGTCATGGGTATCTCTCACATCAACCACTCCACCAAGTACTGACAACCAACACACACACTCTCTTTCTCTTATACACTCCTGTCTTTGCCCCCCCTGATCCCCCCCCACCCACAGCATCACTTCACACTCTCCAGTTAGCGTTAGCCTACTTTAATAGGAAACCTGTGTTTTCTACTCTCGCACTCGTGTTTCCCAAATAGAATAGAAAGCAGAGGCCAGCACCTCTTTGGCTAAGTAGGACAGGCGCACCGGCAGCAGCAGCAGCTCTGAGCCTGCTGAGGACTCTAAGGGGCCCAGCTTTGGTTATTCTTTTAGAAAGGGCCAGCAGCCAGAGAGGGCGGCGTCCTTAAAAATCTCAGACAGCCTCCCCAGCCGGGACAGCCAGCGAGGGAGGGAGGGAGGGAGGGGGAGAGAGGGAAAGCTAGGCTGGGCTCTTGGAAGGTCGGCACTGTTTCAAGCAAATGCTCGATGCTCTGGGTTGGCCAGTTTTTCTAAGTTCTAAGGGAGTCTGGTTTATAGTCAGAAGGCGTTGTTGGGGGGCCATTCAGAATATTGATGTAGTTGGGCCTGACATGTTATGGTCTGTAATCTGTACCTCAAAAAGTGGCCTTCTGGAGAAAGGGGGAGAGCGCTGGCTGCAATGGCTGAACTACTGATAAATTCATGAGGCGATTTCTACTGGAGCTGTTTTTGTAGAACAATTTACCCTCGGCAAGACACTGTCCTCAGACATTTTGTCCTGTCAGACAGAACTGAGGTACATGTCCATCTCTATTTATTTCCTCTTTGTGTGTGTGTGTGTGTGTGTGTGTGTGTGTGTGTGTGTGTGTGTGTGTGTGTGTGTGTGTGTGTGTGTGTGTGTGTGTGTGTGTGTGTGTGTGTGTGTGTGTGTGTGTGTGTGTGTGTGTGTGTGTGTGTGTGTGTGTGTGTGTGTGTGTGTGTGTGTGTGTGTGTGTGTGTGTGTGTGTGTGTGTGTGTGTGTGTGTGTGTGTGTGTGTGTGTGTGCTGCAAGAGTGTACTTTTTTTTCTTTTTGGTTTGTTTTGATTTTTTTTTATTACATCACAGTATCCTAATAATACACCCTCCGCTGTAATGAACTGACTGCTTCTTCCCCGACAATAGTCGCACCCGTTTTCCAACCACATCTTACTTCATCTATCAATAGACAACCAACTCTAGCTGAGAAAGCTGTATGACTTTTATTTTTATTATTATTTTTTTTTGTTAACATAGGTCTGGTTTGTTTTGGGCATTTCAAGGGACCGTTTACACCACCATCTACAGTGGTGAGGACATGACAATTCTCAATATCCGTGTCTGTTTTGCTGTGATTGATATCTTGTATGAGTAAGCTGCAGAGTATGAAGGAATCAAGTTTCTTTTTGTTTGTTTTAGCTTCAGCGCTAGGCTTTTCTTTTAACTTCTCTGGGCTTTTGCATAAAGCTGGGTGAGAGACTGTGAATCAAACTGGAATTGGCCACTTACAGAGGCCAGACCGACTTATGTCTATCTCTCGGTCATAACAAAGCATTATCTGGATAAGCGACATATCTTCAAGTGTCTTGTGTTTTTAAGGAGTCGATGGAGCCTCAGTTAGAGCTGCTTTAGCTTGCTTGGCCTGGCTGTCTTCACGCCGCAGGTGGGATATTCAAGGAAGCGGACGGTGGGGGGGGGGGGGGGGGCGGCAGGGGGGGCTTTATTATGTCAGTGAAGCGCTGGCCCCCAGGTGGCCTGAATCAAATACTGTTTTACTAGTTAACTTTGCGAAAGAGAAATGTTTTACATAAGCCGTGAGAACCGTCGTCGAGTCGCTGGGACTTTCCTGCATGAGGGTAGAAGGGAAACGCGAAGCCTGTCGTCCTACGTGGCGCACCCCCGGAGCATATAAGCTCCAGAATATTCCCCGAGTGCCCACGAAAAGCATGAGATGACTTGCACCTGTGCGCTTGCTGCAATGGGTGGTGCGATTCCACCAAAAACCACTAAGGAATAGCTCCATACCATATGAGTGGAGGAAAAGCTTCGAAAGCATTTGTGAAATTGCTGAAACAATGTATCTGTAAATATTGTACTACTGACTGTAAAGTTAGAGCTTGCTTGCCTTATTCTCTTGAGTAGGATTCTTGACGGATCTCTGTTGTATCGTTTCTTTGAGAGGGGTATTGGTATTCCCGGCAAATCTTGTTTCATACTTCTTCGGGAAGAATGGTCCTCTACGATAGATAGACCTCCAGGGTTTGTCCGCGTAAAAGTGCTGTCCCTATGAAAATTACTCTTGTTTTAATGTTTATGTGTCTGTTAATAAGGCCATGTTCTTTTTAAACTTTATTCAAGACCATCTCTCATGGCGTGTGTCTCTCCCGTTCTAACTTCTCTCCTGTGGGAGCAGGTCTATCTTTGGGCCCACACAGAGAGGCAAATGATGGTGGTGGTGGTGGTGGTGGTGGTGGTGCCATGTTTAAAAGAAACACCATCGTTGGAGCCCACTGCAGCCTTTCTGAACATGGTAGTCGTCTCCTCTACACTGGTTTACCAATACTGGTGCATGGCCCATCATCACAAAATGCCCCCCACCCCCCACCTATGACTATACCCATATCACTTCAGATATTGGCACTACAGTACGCTCCAGTCTTGCGGACCTGGTAATGTGGGGGGGGGGGCATCGTGCTGGGGTGACGCCATGTATTTTGGGGGGTGTGACAAATCCCCTGCTTCCTGCCCCAGTATAGGACTTAAATGCCACTTTATTTTAAAAGCGACATTAAAGCAAACGTCTCATTTTAAAACACTTTGCTTTTTTTTAGTATTTGTGGAATAGGCTTTTTCTTCCCTTTGTGTCTTTCTGTGGATGAAACTAAAGTGGAAGGTGTCTTCCAAATCTGAAAACAAAATGACTTGTTCGCACTCTTTGCTCTCTGCCCCCTCCCCACTTTTTTTCATTCTTTGCAGGAGTGCATGTACTATACCTGTTTTTATTTAAGCTTTTCACGTTTGCACTGAATAGATGATGTCACACATAATCAACTTTAAGGACTTAAGGAAAAAGTAAACATTTCGGGCCGACATATCACTCGGACATACTCGTTTTGAAGTTTTATTTTGATATTTATTGTTTTTGTTTTCTTTTGGTTGTGAGTGTGTTTGAAATCAGTATTATTGTGCATAGGATTTCAATTGTGAGAGAATATACAACATTGTAATATATTATTTGTGCCAACACTCAGTACTCCACATAAATAAAAACACAACTTACTGTGCAGGGATTCTGCTAACCACTATGTCCTAACTGACCCGTCATGCATCCATAATAAAGGCTACTAATAAAATACAATATTACCTGGCTCTATGTTGTATTCTTTAATACGTGTGTGTGTATGTATGAATATATATAAACACACACACGGGGTGGACCAAATAAAAACTGCACCTTTTTAAATGACTATATCTCCTCAATCATTGAGGCTACCACCACCACTATGCAAATGAAAGATTAGCCCGCTGTCTTTCTAATGACAATGAAGTTTATGAGCATGCAAGCAACGGTAAGACCACCATGAAAAAAGTTGCCAATCACTTTTGGCTTCAAAATCTGATATTTTTTCCTTAGTTTTTCAACTTCCTGCATCACTAAAGATGGGTTAAAAAAAAAAAAAAAAGTGGCTCATTTTCTTCCACAACATTAAGGAGGTGGTGATGAAACAAAGTGAACATTTGGCTAACTGGTGGCACCAGCATCCAATACCTGCTTCTTGGATCTAAACTTGGCCTTTCAAGTTGACAATTCGGTTGCACGTGGATTGCATGCCAGGAAGATTTTTGAAGTAGTCGGCTCCCCTTTCCTTCTTGACGAATATATTAGGCTCATTCGACTTGATAAAAACGTTTGCAGGCAGGGATGCTTTTAAGGCTGAAAGTGTTGCGTCATAGTTGGTCAGACTTGTTCAAAAGGTGCGATAATGATCATATGACCAAAAAGTCGGGGGAGCAAGACGCTTACAGACTAATCTTACAGACCTTCGCAGTTGCTTCCATACAACTGCAAGGAGCTAGCTAACGCCCCAGTGGTGACGCAGGTTGTTTTAAAGTTTAAAACCTTAACGTCTGTGCAGGTGTGTTGTCCGGCGCCCCCCACTGAACGTATGTACGCTATTTAAATCCTATTTGAAGACATATCTTCCCCTCTATTTTTATCGTGCTCTGGGGCTTTTATCTGATGCTGTCAAGCCCACCTTTTTTTTTATTTATTTGTTAATCTCGTTTTTTATTTCATTGCCTTGTCGGTATTATATAGCCTACCTATTAACGGTCTTTGTTTTATGGTTTTGGTGTCTTATTTTTCAGGCTTGTGTTGTGAAGCACTTTGGGGCAACTCTGTTGTTTTATTTTTATATGCTATAAAAATAAAAAGGACTCCACTTGAACTCTGCGCCCCACTACAGCCCTCCGCCCCCTCCTTATCCCACATACACCACTTGTGTGTCTGATACAAAGATCGGGAAGCTGCAAGCTCAGTCACGTTGAAGATTTGTGTTCAACTAAAGGGCCTGCTTTTTAATGTGACCAGCAGTTTTCGTTGACCCAGACAGACGAGTTTGTAAGTCAAATGTGGCTATTGTCATTGTCCAAAGGGATGGAGGACATCCTTATAAAAGTTAGTTTAAAACAGGACCTGAACTTGTCACTTTCAGAAACCTGGCAGAATTGAAATGCACGGGTAGTTTTATTCAAATGCTGACAAATGATGATATCAGTGGCTGAAGACAACTGAATGAGCTTTATTTACACAATTGAGGAGATATTTAAAAGGTGGTCCAGTTGTTTCTAGTTCATCCCAGAAATGTAACAATTGTAGAAGTAGCCTATGTAACATGTAACAATTTATGTAGTGTAAGCACATGCATAGGCATACAACACAATACAATATTGTAAGGATGTACTGTGATATTTCTGGTATCTTCAACTTATTTATCAAGATCCAGAGATCACTAACCTTCATCTTCATGTCACGAGAGAATATTTTGATCTGACTTTTTCTGTGATATATTGCATACTATTCAGAGGTTCACTGAACTAACCTATGATTTGCGACTGTGAGGCTGCTGATTTTGAGATTAGTGCAAAATCCTAAACGTTCACTCATTCACTATAGTGAACTATGCTGTGAACCAACCAATGTAACTGATGCACTATGCAGTGAATGAGTAAACATTTCGGACAGAGCCAAGATGTGTAATGAAAAAGTGCACCACTAGATGGAGCGATAGCACTACAAAACAACAGCATGTTCTCTTTAGGAAACCTGGGCCTGGATTGTCCACTGTCCTCTGCACAACATTCATAACAGCTTTACCTTGATTTACCCATCCTCTCCTTGTACAACTACCACAGATACGTCCTAAATATATGTGATATAAAATGTTCAATAAATATTTGAAAATCGAAGCACAGACACATAACATCATACAAGTGCGTATAGAGGTGGAGGATTGTTTGCTTGACATTATGGCTGTGCAGATAACATTACAAGTGCTGTAGACGATACACAGTGTTAAAATTCAGACCATAATCAGCTTTAGAGTGGCTCAGTGAACAGGATCTGTTTAACGACTGTGAACCAATCAGGACTCCCATCGAGGCAACGATTATTGCACTTATTTGCATTAGACATATGCTAATAGTCATAATTATGTTTTGAATTATAAGGCCTCCGGGGAAATGTAGCAAAGCTTTCCTGGAGTTTATAACCGTTATCGAATATATGAAAGTATGTCAATAACACAAAGAGCAATGTTGTCGCACACTTATTAAAATCTTGTGCAGACAATTAAATCTCTGTGGTGTGCGTGAATATGATTACCCTATTTCTTTTGGTGCCACTGCTTCCTATGCTCACATCCATACATGATGAAGGTGTTGCATAACACTGTCTTAACATATAAATATTGTTTGTGGGAGGTAGATGTGTTTTGTGTGTGTGTGTGTGTGTGTGTGTGTGTGTGTGTGTGTGTGTGTGTGTGTGTGTGTGTGTGTATGTGTGTGTGTGTGTGTGAGTGTGTGTGTGTGTGTGTGTGCGTGCTTCTCGGAGAGTCAGATGTTCATCTCTCTGAGCTCAGTAGCGCCTCTGACCCGTTACATAAAGATCCGCAATGGCTGAATCTCATTAGTTCTGCCAGGGTGCAGTGGGGCGTGGTGGAAAGCGTGAGTGTGTGTGTGTGTGTGTGTGTGTGTGTCTGGAAAGGCCTCTGTTGCTACCTTCCCACGTAGAGAGGGGGGAATCCCCATGTTTGCCCGTAGACATAAGAAGACGAGGGGGAGGAGGGAGGGAGAGAGGGAGGGAGGGAGGCGAGAGGGGAGAGGCTGGACATCCACATTCGTCATCCCCTCCTCTCACCTTGCTTTCAAAAACACTCTCCTTTTTCTTTCTGTCTTGCTCCCCATCTTTGTGTTCCTCTTACTTTTAATCTTTTGCTTTTTGTTCCTTTCCCCTCTCTCCTCCCTTTCTTCGACCGCTCCATCCATCCATCTTTCTTGGTCACTCTCTTATTCTCTCTCTTTCTCTCTCTCTCCCTCCCTCTCTCTCTCTCTCTCTCGCTCTTTTTCTCTTTCTCCCCCCCTCTCTCTTTGTCTTTCACTCTCTCCATCTCTCTCTCTCTCTCTCTCTCTCTCTCTCACTCTCTGTCTTTCTACCTTCTTCCTCCTATCTTCCTGGCTCTGTTTGTCCACTCCCCCCGCCCCCGCCCCTGTCCTCACCCCCTCAGAGAATGCGGTGCTGCCGGGCTTTTCCTGGAGGCTGAGCGGAGCGTGACGTCACGTCAGGGAGGACCCTGTTACACAACCACTGCTGGGGTGGACCTACTTAGTTTGCACACTGGAAGCTCCAGGGAGCCTGGGGGTGGGTGGATGGAGGGAGCAGAGAGAGAAAGAGGAGGAGGAGGAGGAGAAGGGGGCTCCCTCATTATTGCACCTGCTGAGAGAGGAGAGGAGGATGAGAGAAGGAGAGAGAGAGGGAGGGAGGGAAGAAGGGAGGAGGAGGAAGAGAATCCATAGAAAGTTTTTAATGATCTGTACACAATAGCTTTGAAAGTACCACATTGTCTCTAATGCCGGTGGGTCTCCTTTGGTGTGATGCTAGTGAGTCATGAAGCATATTGAACTTACAGCTAGCGTTTTCTTTTTCTTTTTTTCCACCACTGCTCTGCATAGAGATGTTTTAAACACAGACTACATGCATGTACATTTTGATTGCTCTGGAAAGAAACCATTATTACAGATGTTCACACGAGGCATGGCAGCACCTGTGAAGTCCATGCAAAAGCATCAGGGCACAGTCGGTGGGTTTTTTTTTTTCTTTTTTTTTCAGCCAAAGGGAAGGAGGTTTGATTCATCTCCTTCATCTCCCGTTAGGGTCTGCCTCGTACCCAGGGCTAGCCATCCCCTCATTAGGCAACAGCTGTGCCACTGAAGCTAATGGATTTTTATTGCCAAGTTGTCACAGTCCGAGGATCAGTGAGACTCCCCAATTAGTGTGTCAGTCGGTCTGGAGCGTGGCAATTACCTGTGACTGGGCCTCGTTAAAGCAGAGGTCCATGCAGTTCCTCATAGTTGTTTGTGCAATTTGCACAGTAGATGAGAGTAATGGAGCTGTGGCGTGTGTGTGTGTGTGTGTGTGTGTGTGTGTGTGTGTGTGTGTGTGTGTGTGTGTGTGTGTGTGTGCGTGTGCGTGTGTGCGTGCGTGCGTGCATGTGTGTCCGTGCGTGCATGTGTGTCTGTGCGAGTGTGTCAGATAGCTTTCACCATATCTGCTCTTGCAGCTGAAATGGTACAACCTCATGGATGACTATGTTATTTGTGTGATCAGAGTTTGAGCTCACTGACATTGATTTAGCTTGCACAGCTGTTAATATTTTTTTCAGTAGGCCTAATAGTGCCCTCAGTACAAGCATCAGTGTAAATATCTGTTTAGTATAGGCTACAGTACTGACTTGAAAAGTGCACTGTAAAAGCTTTCTTCAAACTCCCCAAAATGTTCAGTCTCGATATAGGATAGGACTTCATAAAAGAGATTCAGACAGATTTATTCTAGAAAAGGCTGATTTTTTATTAAGGCTCCTTAAAATCAATGTCCCGGTATCCAAGGCCTGAACGAATTGCCCAGAAATAGCTTATGCAGTTCTACCATGCTACACATAGAGGGCGATGTTTGATCGCGAAACATGTATTTTCTCTGCAGTGGCGAAAAACACTGGTTAAGTTGACTTGTTTTTCTGCAAACTTTTAGGTCGTTGAGATGGTTCGAGATTTTCAGTTTTTCTAACTCCTATCCAACAGGCAGAATATTTCAACCGAAAGATGAAGTAGGGTGTAGATGAAGTTCTCATCCTTATCATCCGTGACAGTTACTTTATCAGGCTCTCAGCCTTCACAATTCCACTGGCATTTTTACATATCAGCGAACTTTCTGCTTTTATACACAAATTGTTTTGAAACGTGACTCTCTGGCAGTATTTGATGTTAATCATTTTTAGCTGCCTATAGCCAGCAGCGAGTCTAGCATACCCAGCAGAGCTATTTTGACTGGGTTTTGCCTAAAAGTGGACATATTTATATAAACCTCGCCAAAGAGTCATATTCAAAGTAAAAGATGTGAGGTGGTTACACAAATGGGAGTGATAAGCATGTGGGTTCTGCAATACTTGTTTAAGCATAGATAAACCAAGTGCATTTCCTCTGCTGCCCATGGGCTGAGTATACTGGTGTGGGTAAACATCTGCTCAGCCGTCATCTCTGTGCTGTGGCGTGCGTATGCTCCAGTTTTGGGTGCATCTCCTCCAAACTCTCCTCATTCTGCTTCAGCTGCTGACTCCACTCTTGCTCTGCCAACTTCTAGGAGAGTTGCCGGGGGTGGGTGGTTGCTTTTGCAGGTGCTGAGGTGTCTGTGCGTGTGTGTGTGTGTGTGTGTGTGTGTGTGTGTGTGTGTGTGTGGTTTCATTTCATTTTCAATCGAAGGAGCCCCTTTCTCTTGGCAATCTGTGTTAAAATATTAGTCCTACCCCTGTAACACACGGAGAGCCGAGTCAATACGCGATTTAATGAGACGCGACAGCAGCGGAGGACTGCAGCGGAGGAGAGGAGCTTAGTCCCCAACAAATATTACACCACCGCAACCCAGAGCCAAATATTACACTACCGCAACCCGGAGCCAGCCTGGAGCTTCCTCCCTCCATCGCCGGCCAAGTTTTACGTTCCTTAAAAATCGATGATGAAATATAATGCGAGACAAAAAAAAAAAAAAACATCAGAAATAGCTTTGATGTATTGTGTGTGTGTGTGTGTGTGTGTGTGTGTGTGTGTGTGTGTGTGTGTGTGTGTGTGTGTGAAAGAGTGTGTGTGTGTGTGTGTGTATGTGTGTGTGTGTGTGTGATGTGGGGGCCTGATTTTAGTAGTGAGACGGCTCTTTGCTCTGCAGGGTCTTTACTAGTATTAGACGTGGGGGCTTCACCCCTGCCCTCAGATAATCCCCCCTCTCAAAGGCAGACTTCCTGCTCGTGCCTCGTGCCGTGCCCCCTA
>CM059288.1:14473032-14475532 GCA_030347295.1 Setipinna tenuifilis | reverse complement strand
GTTTCTCTCTTCTGCTCTACTCTCCATGCTTTTTTAAAATTTATTTCATTCTTTTACATAACCAACACACGCACCAATAGGTTGGGCACTGCACAGGCACGCATGCTTGAGCACACAACACACAAAAACACACATAGCAAACAGACACACACTCACACACTTGTGAGCATATACCAAACGCTCTCTCTCTCTCTCTCTCTCTCTCTCTCTCTCTCTCTCTCTCTCTCTCTCTCTCTCTCTCTCTCTCTCTCTCTTTCACACACACACACACACACACACACACACACACACACACACACACACACACACAGGCATTCCCCCTCATGTGTAACAGCTGGCTGGCTGAGGCAGTGAGGGGGAAGAAGGAAGGGAAGAAGGGGTGATGTCTGCTCCTAAATGCTGTGGAACTCCAAGGTGAGTCAAAGAGTGACTCAGTGAGTCAGTGAGAGAGAATCAAAGTAATTACAGTCAGGAGTTCCCCTGTGGCACCCCCCTCATCACCACTACTGCAGTCCTCCTCCCCCAGCCTTGTGAAAATCACTGTAGACACCGCCTTCAGTGGATTACTCACATGTGCCATGAAACAATTCACTCTGTGAAGTAGATGATTTGAAATAAACATTTGAAAGACATTATGAAGCACTTAACACATGTTAAGACTGTTGCCATGGCGCCGCTACGTTCGGACGCCTTTCTGGTTGCTTCTGTCTTTTTTACCTTTTATTAACCTCTTATTTTTTCTATTCATCGTACAGACTGATTACATATGATGCCATTTCACTCCAAAATATTGGAATTTGTACTAATGTCCAAATGACAATGAAACATCCTTGTATCCTTGTTGTACTCGATCTGTGCTCTCAGATCTGTTGGAAGAGAGAGAGGACTGTTTGCTGTCAACCGCTTTTTACAACTATTTATTTTTAAGCTTCTTACCTTTGAATTGAAGAGAAGCATCATCCTCCCAATCCTACAGGTCTCCCCCGCCATCCTCAAAGACCTTTCTAATGTGGTGCCCCCTCCTCTGAACGGGTCCCCCCCCCCCCCCCCCCCCCCCCACACACACACACACACACACACTCCACACACACACACACCCCACACACACAGTCTGATTGTGGGGCTGCTGTGTAAACTAATTGGCTAAATTAGATTAGAGGAACCGATTTGGACTGTGTCAGAAGATGCCAGTGATTTGCACACTCCAGGAAGAGCTGCCAATGAGATTATCGCAAACAGACACTTCCATCAGCCTTAATGTGTTCCCCCATTTTTTTTCCCCCAACCCAAAGCTAAGGTGTGTTTTTGTAATGTAACACAGGCCTGCAAGACAGCCTTTCCAAGGACCAGGGGCGATACATGATACATGAGAAAT
This sequence comes from Setipinna tenuifilis, assembly GCA_030347295.1. Taxonomy (NCBI): domain Eukaryota; kingdom Metazoa; phylum Chordata; class Actinopteri; order Clupeiformes; family Engraulidae; genus Setipinna; species Setipinna tenuifilis. The sequence goes on along the minus strand of CM059288.1, from coordinate 14,474,157 downwards.
GCTAAATAGTTAAACTAGGATAAAACATCAGCAGTGATAAAATGAAATAAACAAAAAAAAAAAAACGAGGAAGAGAAAGAGAAAGTGTTGGCGCGGAAGCAAATGGCCCTGCTCGTGTGATGTTCGCTGGACACAGTCTCGGTCTCGTAACTCTGAGCAATTGGCCGTAACCTGCTGAGCGGCAGCCGCAAGCCCACTTATTACAGCTCATTATTGTTCATTTCAAAGCTTGCCCATTGCCCATGACCTTGTGTGTGTGTGTGTGTGTGTGTGTGTGTGTGTGTGTGTGTGTGTGTGTGTGTGTGTGTGTGTGTGTGTGTGTGCTTGTACACACACGACGCAATCGTATGCAATATACCATCATAACAAGTACACACAGACAGATCATAATGCAGTCATATACACGGACACACACACATACACAGACACACACATACACACACACTCACAAACTTGCCCAGATAGAAAGAAAGGGAGAGAGAGAGAGAGGGAGAGAAAGGAAGAAAGAGAGAGAGAGAGCATGAAAGATGGTGCTTAAGGGTGCGTGAGTGACACAAGCGTGTTCTGACGGGTGCCTGGAAGATCTCACAGGGCAGGGGAGTAGGGGGGCGGGGGGGCAGAGGGGCAGGGGGGCAGAGTGGTGACAACAAACCCATTTGTTTCCCCCTTCTAGATTGATGAGTGCACAGACACACACACACACACACACACACACACCCCACACGCACACACACACACACACACACACACACCTACACACACACACACACACACATGCACGTGAGTCACCAAAGCGCACTGGGGCCTGCTGTGATGGACCTTGCTGTAGCAAAGTGACAGGGGCAGGTCTACGAGGCAAGGGAGGGGGGGTAGGAGGGGTAGGAGGGGGTGGGGGTGGAATGGGAGAAGAGTGGGGGGGGGGGGCGAGAGCAGAATGAGGTTAAGGAAACAAGGTGGATTAAAGGCACAAATATGTGTGTGTGTGTGTGTGTGTGTGTGTGTGTGTGATTGTGTCAGGATGCTTGTCTTACCTTTAGTGTATGTGTGTGTGTGAATGTGTGTGAGTGTATGTGTGTGTGTGTCAGGATGATTGCCTTACCCTAAGTGTGTGTGTGTGTGTGTGTG
>CM059288.1:14450532-14455532 GCA_030347295.1 Setipinna tenuifilis | reverse complement strand
CACACACACACACACACACACACACTACACACCACATGCACACACACACACATACAAACACACAAATACACACACACAAACACTCACACACAAACACACACACACACACACACACACACACACACATACACAGACACACACATACACAGACACACACACACGGCAATTAGGATTTAGTCTCTTTCCCTTTCATACTGTTTTCTAGAGAAATGTAATTTCACTGCTGTCCCCATTGGATGTTGCTAAACCCCTATATCACAGAAACAAGATGGCTCGCCCCGTTAGCCAGACAGACACCACTGTTTGAAATATAAAAAAATATCGACACGCTCAAAGCCGTGTTTGCACAGTAGCAAGCTAACGAGCAGCCCTGCTTTCCTTATTGCAGAATGTGTGTGTGTGTGTATGTGTGTGTTTCTCTCAAATGAGCACCAGGAGTACTGTACTGCAGTTTTAATGTCATCAGTATGCAAATTGAAAACCTTTAGTTTAGACCTGTGCGGTTAGATACCACAATCAACAGTCAGACAGAAAGCAAAAAAAAAGCCATAAGTCTTTTTCTTTTTTGCCCGTTGGGTTGGGGGGGAAAAATACAAGATTACAAGACACTTTCAACTGTGTGTGTGTGTATGTGTGTGTGTGTGTGTGTGTGGATGCTCTTAATCGCACTATTGTTTCCGACGGCGGCTACAAGCTCAGTAAATAATTAAGAGATCAAAATCCTGCGGAGAGAATAGAGGCCCCGGGCCTGACATGAGAGGCAACCCGCGGTTTGAATAGAGCTCAAAGCGCTCGGCTTAAAACTACTAATCATGTCCAAGATGGCTTCCGGGAGTCTGTGTGTGTGTGTGTGTGTGTGTGTGTGTGTGTGTGTGTGTGTGTGTGTAAGGGGGGTGGGGGGTAAGGGGGGGGGTCTTCTGTCAATCTGTGCCAGAACACGATTTTCTTCCTTAAAGTAAAGAAAAATAACAAACATTAAAAACAGAGCGGGAACACGGGGAAGAAAAGCGGGGCAAAGGCTGTGGAGCTCTGAAGAGTGTTTTTTTTTAATAAGCTCATAAGACACATCCATCTTAGTTCCACAGGGATCATAAGAATGCTGGAAGGATGCCCACTGTTGTGTGTGTGTGTGTGTCTCTCATTCACACTGATACACACACACACACACACACACGTATATCCACACACACACACAAAGACACAAAACACACACAAAGGCACACACAAAGACACACACACATATATGTACACACAAAGGCACAAAGACACACACAAAGACACATACACAAAGACACACACACACACACCCACACACACACACACACACACACACACACACACACACACACACACAGACCTTTGATTTGATTTAAATCCAGTGGATGAGCTAAAGCGCAGGATGGGTTAGAGCAGACAGCGGATGGAGGAGGTGTGATGAAATTTTATCCGCATCGCTCACCTTGTCCTCCGTCTGTCCTGTCCCCCCGACTGCAGACACACACACAGCTTCCCGACCGGACATGCAGTGGACATCCGGCCTCAAGCGGTGCCACCATTCGCCCCCCCCCCCCCAGTCCGCAGCCTCCCTCCGCCCCACCTGGACCTGGTTCTACCCCAGTCAGGGGCAACAGGGAACCGAGACAGAGACGGAGACGGAGCAACGATCGCTTTCGCTTTCATGTCTCTCCCTCTTCCTTTACCTTCCCCTTTCCTCTCACTCGCTCACTCGCTCGCTCGCTCTCGCCTCCTGCTCTCACCGAATTACAACACCTGCACAGACTCGCTGACTTACACACAGACACACACACACACACACACACACACACACACACACACACACACACACACACACACACACACACACTAGTGCACTTATTTATTTATTTGCTTATTCATTTATCTCATTTGGTTTTATTTTTATTCTTATTAAGGGGGGCGTCTGGGGAGAAAAGTGGGGCGTCTCGGGGTGCCACACACACACACCTACTGTAGGACTCATAACACACTCCCAGCCTCTGGCTTTGATTGACTTTTTTGACAGAAATGTCCTCATTAGGTCGGTACAAATAGCATGAAAAGCAGCATGCTGCAGCATGAAGGGGTAAAGAGAGAGAGAAAAAGAGAGGGAGAGGGGGAGAGAGAGAGAGAGAAGGAGAGAGATAGAAAGAAGGAAAGACAGAGAGAAAGAGAAAGAGAGAGAGATGTGTGTGAGGGGAAGGGGGGAAAGTTCCTGAGCTTTTGACACTTGCAGGCTTTTATCTGTGTTCTTCTTAAGGGTGTGTCTTAAAGTAGCTTCTGTACATACACAAATCCACACACACATAGACATACACACACACACGACATGCAAACACATACACACACTCATACACACACATAAACAAGACAAACTCATACACAGAGTGCACACACACCATGAGTGAGTAGAAACACACACACACACACACACACACACACACACACACACACACTCTTGCACACAACATACGGGAAGGAACTGTGACTTTAGCATGTGTGATTAATGGAAACCTCCCCATTATCATACGCAATTAATTAAATTTGAATATAATGAAATCCAGCCTAACCTCGGCAGCTCATTAACATGTCTTTGATTCCAAAGAGCACAGAAAGAGGAGAGAGACTGGAGAGAGCAGAGAAAGAAAGAAAGGAAAGAAAGAAAGAAAGAAAGAAAGAAAGGAAAGAAAGAAAGAAAGCAAGAAAGAAAGAAAGCAAGCAAGAAAGAAAGAAGTAGCGAGAGAAAGTGACGGGGAGAAGCGTGAGGCTTGGGGCGCTGCGACCCGAACTGGGAATTGGGGAGCAGACTGTGAGAGGGGAGGGGGAAAGGGGGTGGGGTGGGGTGATTTGTCTGCACCCCGAAACACTTGGCATCCGGAGATGGGGCTACGATGGGGCTCTCGAATCAAAGCCGGCTTTCTCTTCATTACAGTTTTTTACAGTTGCTTAAACTCAATTTTAAAAACTGGGCCCATGTTGACAAAACACTACACACAGTTAATGCAACCATATACCCAATTAACAGAACACCCCAGCTCTATTGCAAAATGCTATTCTTTTGTCAAAAGTGTACACATATTTATAAAAATGCAATTCTGGCACCAAATTGCACACACATGAGTCACATCATATGATTGTATTGGAATAAGTTAGACACAGTGGTAATAAATGCAAAATAATTGTAACATTTGCTCTCTTGTAAATTACACAGACAAAGTAAAATATAGTAAATTCACCCGATGACACCAATTCACAAATTCGACACTACATGACAGCAATTCTGCAGACCAATGAAAATGTTTATTTTTTTATCCTGTAACTAGACTCAACTCAGACAATAGTTGCAGTTTGACAACAAAGTATATACTGAACAAAACAATACACAACAGTATCTTTAACCATGTAGAAAAACCATGAAGAAAAAAATAGGCATCCCTTCTCCTTGCTGCATCTGGCCACAGAATTTCATCAAGATCGTAAAACTTCCACCGCCATGCTGAGAAATACTCTTCTATTGGATTTAGAAAAGATGAGTATGGTGGAAGAAAAAGGACTGTAAACTGTGGATGCTGTAGAAACCAATTTCGTACCAAAGGAGATCTATGTCCCACACAACAATGTAACGCATGCGTTCATTCGTGTTCACTGCAGTTACAATGTTGTGTACTCTGTCCAAATATGCAAGGATAAGTTCAGGAGTGACCATCATTAGGGTTATGGGTGTGCTCTGAGTACCGTAACACACTGTCTGGCTCTTTGGTGTTGTGGTCAAAGTGCATGTTTGGTACCCTGGAGACCTGGGTTCAAACCCTGGTGGGGTAACTCTTTTTTTTCTTCCCCTTCACTAAAACTGTGGTAAAGTTAAAAATATATACCGAGACCACTACACACATGACAAATGCTGTTCACTAAATATATTTCAATAGATATTTTTTTACTTTTATGTAATCCAAAATCAGTCAATGTGCTGAAGTGTTTGCTTGTTGCATGGTTGCATGTTGAAAACCATTTTTTCAAAGAATCATATTCACAGCAAACATAGTAAAACACAGTGTTGTTGGAGACAAAAAGTTACTCTAAGTATCATGTCTGGCTAATTTGGTGGCAAGTCTCAACATAGCGTTTTCAAGGTAGTCAACCAATGTCATTCCAATGTGATCAATTTAGTCCTTGTCTTTTCTGTCTGCTCTCCTCCCATTGTACCTTGTAGTGATAGTATTTACCTCTTCACTCTAATCTTTACTTTACTTTATTTACTAAGCCTTACATTCATATTCAAGTAAAAGTTATGCCCCTGCTTTCTATTTTACAGTGTTTAAGTATGATTACTGTGTTTTGCATTTTTTCCCTTAGTGTTTTGGCACATGACAATTGTGTTTAACCAGTTGGTTGCAAGTGTGTGGTCATTTGGTAGCTAGTGTTTTGAAATGGAAAAAAGGTGACATTACAAAAGCATCATGTGTGTATGGCATTTAAATGTGTGTAATGTTTTGCAAATCGCTGTGTGTAGTGTTTTGCAAAATGTGTGAAGCTGAAAATGTGCTTAGAGTGGTGCCTACCTGAGCCGATGTTTTGGTATTTGAGTATTGGGTTTCATTAATTGTGGAAAACTTTAGATTTTAGCGTGTAAGCAAACATAAAAAACTGTAAGAGGTTTTTAATGGGGAGTCGGGGTTGAAAAGGAGGGAGGGGTCAGAGAATGATCAGTTTGGTGTTGGGGGGGGTAGGACGATGGAACTGTCAACAAACACCCCCCCCCCCCTAAAAAAAAAAAAAAAAAAAAACGAGTCTCGCTCTTTTCCTGTCGTTGTTTGTTTGTGTTAGGTTGTTTATAGTTGTTTTTCTTAGCCACAAGGGGTTGGCGGGGTAGTGGGGTGTTTGACACTTAAACTACTAGAATAAACTAAGTAAACTTTATCCGCTCTGTCTGGCGCGCTCTACTCCAGTTGTGGAGGTTACATGCAGGGCCGGCTGAGTAATCTCCC
>CM059288.1:14443032-14445532 GCA_030347295.1 Setipinna tenuifilis | reverse complement strand
AACCAAATGTGGCAAGCTTTCCGCGGCTTTACACGGTGACAGAGCCGACGCGCCGCACGGCTCTCTCATGATCTCACGGCTCACGGTGGAGGTTGTAATGATCAGGGGAGAAAAGAGGGGAGAGAGAGAGATGGGGAGAGGAGAGAGAGAGATGGAGAGAGGGGAGAAAGAGATGGAGAGGGAAGAGAGAAATGGAGAGAGGTGAGACAGAGATGGGTAGAGGGGAGAGAGAATGAGAGAGGTGAGAGAGAGAGTTGGGGAGAGGGGAGTGAGATGGGGAGAGGGGAGAGAGAGATGGGAAGAGGAAAGAAAGAGATGGGGAGAGGGGAAAAAGAGATGGAGAGAACAGAGAGGGAAATGGAGAGAGAGATATGGGAAGAGGGGAAAGAGAGATGGAGAGAGGTTAGAGAGAGCTGGAGAGAGGGGAGAGAGAAAGAGATATGGAAAGGAAAGAGAGAAAGATGGGTAGAGGGGAGAGAGGGGAGAGAGAGATGAGATGGGAGGAGGGCATTGTTTGGGGCCCCATTTTTCATCACGGTGACTTTTTTTTGTCCCCCTGGTAAAAAAAAATGCAAATAGGACTAACACTACCTGTGTAGCATACGTAATGGGCCCATGACAAAGTCTCTTTCAGACATCCCACTTTGGAATTTGGGGGAACTGAAGTTTGAGGGCACTGACACCTTGCAGTTGTTATCTGACCAAACTACACCTGAACTCAATTGTGTGTTTAGCACTTAGATCAGGGGTGCTCACACTTTTTCAGTGTGCGAGCTACTTTTAAAATGACCAAGTCACAAAGATCTACCGACCCATAAAAGCGTATGTTATTTTAAAATGTATTGAAAATTCCAAGGCAATATTGCAACAAAATAAGCTCTGAACATGTTTTTAAATTACCATATAATAATAATAATAATAATAATACAGTGACAATGTATAATAATAATAGTATTAATAATTAATTCAGAGTTTAATTTGATGACGTGTAGCATAGGCTGCTTAGTTGCGCATTCGTCATTCAGCTGTTTGTATTCTGCATGTCCACTTTCACGGAAAAAACCCTTGATTTCTGGACAGAGCTCTCGGAATCGTTGCGAGAATTTTTCCGCGACTAAGCCACCTCACGTCAGTGTGTAGCAACAACTCAGAGTGGTCGCTGTCAGCCTTCTCCAGATGTGCGCCGTCTTTGGAGTGCTCTAGCTCTAATTGAGCAGGCGATCTTCGTTGCCACGTCCATGATCTCTTTCATGTTCAGCATCTTCGCGCATAATGCTCGTTGGTGGATAATGCAGTGGTAATTCACGAAGTCTGGAAAAGCATCGTCCTGTCTGCACCTGGCAATGAACCCATTCACGCGACCAACCATTGCGGGGGCTCCATCCGTGGTGATGGACACTAACTTGTAGGCTACAGTGGGAGCTGAGTTTTGTCGCTAAAGTTTTTAAACGACTGAAAAATGTCCTCTCCTCGCGCATGTTCTTTCAAGGGAATCACTGTCAATAGCTCCTCCTTTGCAGTCATATCACTGAACACCATACGAATGTAAATGCACACCTGTGCTGTGTCACTCACGTCCGTAGATTCGTCCAACTGCAGTGAGAAGCACTCGCAATCTCCGATGTCCTTCCACATCTGCTGGGTTACATCCTCAGCCATGGTTTCACAGCATCGTGTAACTGTATGCCGTGAAAGTTGCAGGGCTTTGATTGCAAAGGTTGATGAGTCCAAATGTTTGGAGATAGCCCGCTAATGGCTGGGTGATCGCTGTCTGCGTGCCGGTGGATGCGTGATGGGCCATCAGCTAACTAGCATGTGCAGGACGAACAGGGAACTTTTTTTTTCCGAAGTTGTATGCGATCTACCACTATTGGCCTCGCGATCGACTGGTAGATCGCGGTCGACGTATTGAGCACCCCTGACTTAGATCATAGCAGACTGCTATCAGAGGTGTAGCCTCTTAGTACACGCTGTTCTGTGGCAGACTGATTCGCTAGCATAGCAAAAATTCTTTACTACAACATAACAACATCACTACTTCAAAAAATTCTTTACTAATCGTTACAACTTTGGCATGTCATTTTAACAATAAATAATTAAATAAAAAAAATAAATACAGAAACAAAGAAAGAAATTGAGAAAGAAAGAATGAAAGAAAGAATAGAAAAGAAAGGAAAAGAAAAGAGGAGGTAATAGGGGGTTAGAGGTTAAAGATTTACATGCGGATTCGGCCCTGACTGAAACCCCTGCTGCTCACCCCTGCTGGAAGGCCACAGCAGCTACAAATTATAACAGCACCCAGCACATCTTGAGCAGTGTGTAAAAATGTTATTTTGCACCGAAAAATAGTGCATATCTAATGTTTGAATAATCGCATGTAATTTCAGGTGAACAGATCCCTGAGATGCAAAATTGCGGATATTTTTTTTACTGAGAAAACGTGGACAGTCGCAGTTTTTGGCAGTCAATATCATTAAAACGGGTAATGAGTTAGGTACAA
>CM059288.1:14435532-14438032 GCA_030347295.1 Setipinna tenuifilis | reverse complement strand
AAACAAAACAACGTCCTTGCTTGGCTGCACACAGCGGCAAGATTTTATTTCATTTAAAAAAAAAAGACACAAAACGAAAAGATAAAAGCTGATGGTGCTGAAGGAGTTGGAGGTGAAGTCAGGGTGGGGGGGTGGTGACTAACCGAAGTTGCAGTAAGGGGTGGGGTGGGGTGGCCTGGGTTGTGCCTGTGCATTTCGAGTGTACCGTGTTAAGAGGTGCCATTTCCGTAAATCTGCAAAAAAAAAACCCACCACCCCAACGCAGAGTGAGAAGAGGATGGGAGGCAACTGCTTCACTGCGTGCACACACACACACACACACACACACACACACACACGCTGTCAGGTTGTGAGAGGTGGCCTGGCAGTTCAGCCCCTCGCCGCGCTCATAGATTTTAGCACCTCTCTCTCCCCCTGTCTCCCCCTGTCTGTCTGTCTCTCTTCGGATTAAAAGGGTGTTCCTTCCTCCGCTCACACCGATAAATGAATTTCCATGGCAGGCCAAGCGGAAGGGAGAACCAAAGTGACAGGACAGGCAGGCAGGCAGACAGGCAGGGAAGGCAGGCAGGCAGGCAGGCAGGCAGGCAGGCAGGCAGGCAGGCAGGCAGGCAGGCAAGCAGGCGGTGACCCCTTTCTGAATCACTGCTGCACTGCCACCTCCTACCACAGATACTATATCCCAGAGACTCTCTCACCCACCACCCCAATACCCTCCAATCCCCCCACCTCTATATCCCTCGGATCTTTCCATGATCGATTATTTTTTTCCCCGAACGCTACATTCTCCCCCTGTGGAGCACCACTAAACTTTTCACCGTGTTCCATCGAATCCAGGTTACTCGGCTCCCAGAGCAGAGCACCTATCTTCCTTTTCTCCCTTCACTCCTTTTCTCTTTTCTATCGCTCTTGTCCTTGCCACTCTCTCTCTCTTTTCCCCTCTCCCTCTCTCTCTCGCTCTCTCTGTTACTGTCTATTCACGTTCACAGTCATTCTTTTTCTCCGGCGTGAGTAAAAGGAATGTCATTCTTATTTACCCTGCTCAGAATCAGGGTATTAAATGCCATATCTGTGAGAGGTGGAGTTGGAGATGGCGGAGGAGGTGGAGGTGGGGGTGGGGGTGGAGGTGGCGAAGGCAGTGGGGTCGCTGTTGGAAGGGAACAAAACACGAGATGAGCTGCAGTTGGCAATGTCATTCCTGTTTGAGAGCCGTGTTTGAGTTCCGGTCGGGAATGTCAGTCCCGTTTAAAACGGTGTGTGGGTTAATGAGTCCTTCGGGCCGGTCGCTCTCGCTGTCGCTCCCAGATTATCTGCTCTGCTGAGTTCATCACCCACACACACACACACACACACACACACACACACACACACACAGTCACACACGCGTGTGCACACACACACACACACACACTCATACACACACAGACATACACGTGGTCCTGGCAGCTGCCCCCCCACCCCCTCAACACACACACACACACACACACACACACACACACACACACACTGCCACTGTTTTAGTGTGTATGCGTGTGTGTGTGTGTGTGTGTGTCAGAGAGACTAAGGTGGGGTGCTCTACAGCAAAAAAAAAAAAAAAGGATGGGATGTGATGGGATTTGAAAATATAAGACAGCTCCGATATTCAAAATAGCCCAAAGGTTTTGGTTTTAGACATTCAGAAGCCCAAGGCCAGCAGGTGATGTGATAGATTTCAGAGTAAAGTAAAGCCCACACTGTGGTGGAGATTTTAAGCTGATGCTCGCTTTAGGTGGCAGTCTGCATTTCATTGTCTCCTTGTTAGACGCTGTGAGAAAAGGCAGAAGTGTTTCGGCTTTCTGAAGGGTATGCTGCAAGTTTTTCTTAAAAATCCCACAGACATAATATTTTCCCTGGTTCTTTGTGTCAACTTTGACTCACGAGTCGCCAGTAGCCAGGTCCAGAGTTAGCTGCCAGGAAAACTTCTCTCGGGCACCGAGGACGGGGTTGCATGCACAGTAGTCTATTTTGAGGTGTGGTTTTGACATTGTTGTTCACTGGGGATAAACAAATCTTCGGTCCAACTTTATTTTGATGGGCCATCATAGATAATCAACTTACCAGCTGTTGACACTGTTGTGACAATGGAGCATACAAATAGGTTTAGATTTAGGGTTAGGGTTCAGTTAAGGTTACAGTCAGTATGAGCTGAGAGCCAGTTGACAGCGAGTTCATAACGGGGCTATGCTGAGCTTATTGTTTGATGAAACTAATAGTTTTGTTAAAAATAACACATTTGTCCTACTTTTAATTAATCATCTTTATTTAATAAAAAGCTGCCATGAGTGATCTTGATGCTAATTATTATGATTCTCTTCGTACTGTCTGTGGGCAGTCATGTTAAACAGTGGTGTGGTATCACAATGTAAAACTACCTAAAAGGTACATAAAAAAGCTCATATCCATGTTTTTCTGTAAAAGCATTAATTTATTCCATAGCTAAGTCATTATTTTTTTTGTTACACAT
>CM059288.1:14420532-14430532 GCA_030347295.1 Setipinna tenuifilis | reverse complement strand
GTGTGTGTGTGTGTGTGTGTGTGTGTGTGTGTGTGTGTGTGTGTGTGTGTACATGTCTGTGTCGTCTGTGGGTGTGTGTGTGTCTGTGCATAAACGTGTGTACACCTGACACCACACAGCTCAGCTGGAGCCCAACGTCTTTTCTCTCTTTCCTAACACACCTGTCAGCGCCCTCATTTCCTTGGTATTGCAGCTTTGGGGCACGGAGCAACAGAAACCAGCCCGCACAAATGACTTCATAACACTCTGGTGCTGCCAAAGCCATGCTGTGTTGAAGTTCACACAGTGTGACACGCGAGCCAAACACTGGCCATATCAATATCAAGCTAAAGTCAGTCAGTCTCTCACTCCCCTCTCTTGTTCCAGCTTGCCCCAGTGCCATCCTTCTGTTCAGACAGTGCCAAGCCCTGAGAAAGAGCTGTCCCGCATGCTGGATGAGAAATTTGCTTCTCTCAACGTTCCCCCCCCCCCCCCCGATATTGCTTTATTCGTCCCTCTCAGCACTCAAGATGAGGCCGACCGTTACCGCCACTTTATCAGCCTACCGTGAAGCCTTCCGCTCGTCTTATGTTGCCCATCTCGTAAAAAGGGATTTGTGGTCATCTTTCTGTTTTGCAATCAGACGCTTGACGTGTTCAATGTTTTCTGCTTTGCATAGTGGCGCTCAATGTTATATGTGAGATATTGTGAGTTTCACATGGGCTAAATCAATGTGGATTACTGAGTCTGAGGCAAGAAGATTGTATCTGCTCCTAAATTATTCTTTCCCTACATAAGATATATGTATGGAAATGTATGGAAAATTGATGCAAATTAATCTAATGCATAAACCTGAGTAAAACGGACGGCTTGCATGTTTCTTTTTAATGCCTTGGCGCATAAGGAGATTAACTATAGCATAGTTACAGTATAGGAGAATGAATGCAGCTTCTGCACCTATATGTGTAAGCCATTCCTCTATTATATGGCGTGGCAGCAATGAAATCAGAACATGAAAACGCTTCCTTTTTTCCCCCCACTCTTTTTTGTCTTCTTTAGTTAAACTTTTTAAAACACCCTCTTTTTTTCGCTTTCTTTCTCTCTTTCTCTCTTTCTTTCTGTTTGGTTTCTCTGGTTGGCTGAGTTTTGCCTGGAGGACAGGGGGAGATGAAAGGGTGTTGGTCCCAGGGGAGTGTGCGCGTGTGTGGGGATGCCCTGTGCTTTAACTCTGCCTACCTTGGAAGCAAAACAACGGGGACACAAATACAGGGACTCGTGCTTCTTCTCCGAGTGGAGTGGGGGTCCGATTTCTTAAATTTCTTCCATCAATGCGGGTCTCCGCGGGCCGTTTTTCTCTTTTTGCTCTCTTTCTCTCTGTTTTCTCACACAAGATTCAGGAGTCCATGTGGAGTTCATGCTGTGCCTGAACACAAGTGCGTTTAATCCTGTCACGACGGATTCACGCAAGCTAATGTAAGGGCTACAATCAGAGAAAATGTCCTCAGATGAATGTAAAAAGGATTTCAAAACATATTAGATAGCTGCAGTGCTGGTGGCCTGTGATCCAATAGAACTGTCATAAAACTGACAGATGTAGACCCACATAAAAGTGGAGAATTTGTCTCTAGAGCAAAACCCTGATACAAGTTGCTCATGGATCATTAGTTCCTTTTTACTTTGTTTTTGTTTTTGTTTGTGTTTGTTTACTTGTATACATACCTTTTGTGTGTTTGGATGACCTGCAGTCACACCAAATCCTGCAGGAAATAAGCTCTCTAACCATGTATGGATGAGGCAAACCATCACTAGAAGTGTCAACTTAGGACACGGTTGGATCGTTACTGTAATAAAAAAAAAAAAGCCATTAGGGTTAGTTACAGAACCATCAACAAGACACCACTTACCAGACACAACTCAATAAGAGCTTTGTCAGAGGTGAACAGTGCAGTGTGAGAGCTATAAGAACAGCGAAAGTGTGACATCTATATCTATTCTCTCTTATGAAATATGCATTAAGGCAGCTCTGTGGAATGCCAGCAATGTAAACAAGAGCCAAGACAGTGAAGGCAACACAGGATACAAGTAAATAAGGCTATTTCTGTTTCTGCAAGTCTGGATGGGAACAGAACAGAGAGTGTCTCTATGGGAGGTGTAACTATCTGTTCTGCTCATACAGTGGAAAAAAAAAAACATTGTCAGCCACTCTAACCTGTCAGCTACATACTGGCAAAGCACACCACTGTTAACCAACAAGATCCAATACTTATTAACACAGGGTTTCTGTCCAGGAAAAAATATTGCGGGGGGGGGGGGGGGGGGGGGGACCCTTAGTTCTAAGGCCACAAGTAATTACGGTTCTAAGTGAAGCACTTCCTCTTGCATGAACAACGAGGTATACTGAACAGTCGTGATGCAAACTTGAACCTGCTCATATGAAGGTTGTGAAGGCCTTTGAATGTGGCATGTCATTAAGGCTTTATGCTCCAACTCAGTCCTTCTCAAATCTTGGTCTTTTTGGTCATCTTGGTCTTCCATGGCCCATGTACTGTACTGTAGTTGTTCTGGCCAGGGCATGAGAAAAGATGACCAGGACAGGGGTGTAATCATCATTAAATGGGTGGGCACAAAAAAAAAATCAGGTGGGCCTAACCCAAACATATACGTTATCATTAGAGAGAAAATGACTAGGGCGTTGTAAAGTAGAAGGCTGTTTTGATGGACCACTGAGGACCACTTCTGCCCTGAGGAACTCAGCTGCCTATTAGATGTAAACACAACCCATTCCATCCCATCCCCTTCCCGAGGACCTGATTAACAGTATTTGCCATCCGTAGTCGTTCGAGGATGACTGAACTGAAGGATGTGAAAGGAAATCGACTAGACCATGTTTACGTATTAGGAAGTTATGTTAGTTATCCTACATACTCCTTAGTGTCAATCTGTGGGCCATCAAGAAGAGAGCAGATGTCACGTCAGGTTATTTCATGTCACCATCCTCTTCCAGCAATCGCAGAACTGTCAGAATACAATGTGTACAAGCCCGGAGGAATGTAAATGTATCCAAAGCAATAAAAATGTCCAGCTGAGATCAAATGCTGCAGGACCCACACTGACACTGACACTGACACGAAAATATGGCCATTAAAAGTCTGGATATTACTGAGACATTTATATTAGGGCGGTACATTAGGATTTAACTGCTTGAGAGGTTGGAGAGGTACTCTTAAATACGTAAAGATGAGGTGGGAAAATGGGGGTAACAGCACAGGTGGACAGATATGGAAACCGAATAAACTACAGGAACGACTTGACAAAGGTACCTCTGGAGATGAGCGATTGTGAGAGCCGAGGAGTGTCAGACACATTGTCAGAGTGTCAGACAGCCTGACAAGACCTGTCAAGGGTCAGGCGGTTATGGCTAAATGTCTCTGTTGTTGCTGGCTGGCTAGGTGCGTACGTATTTCTCTGGACAAACTCCTGGAGCCTTTGTGTGTATAAATTAATAATGCTGTTTGCCTGAGCTAGCATCAGTCCACTGATGGAAAGTGATACTGATGGAGACCGACTGTTTTGTTGCCCACAAGTCTCTTACGGGAGGGAGAAGAAAAAAAAGAAATGCTAACCAATTGGGCTTTTGTTATTTCTCCCAGGTAGTTGAATGCTCTGCGTTTGCACAGTTTAAAATATCTCCCAATCGTCCCAACTCAGGATGTCTGCCGACGCCTATAGATTCTCTCTCTCTCTCTCTTGGCTCTCCCTCCCTCCTTCCTTCTTGTCCCCGGAGATGGGAGCAAAAGAAAAAATCAAACCAGCCATTACGGTTCTAAAAATGGCAAGGCTGCAGGACCAGATGGCACCGCTGGAGAGGGAGCGCTGAAGGCAGATATGAGGACATCACTGGACGCGCTCCATATGGAGTGACATCGCTGGGTCCCCCGTGGACGCTCGTCAGTCCCCTTTCCTTCCTTGTGTGCGCGTTCTTCTCCTCCGTCTCCTCCTCCTCCTCCTCCTCCTCTTCCTCCTCCTCATCGGCGTTCCATGATCCAGGAGAGTAAGCGTAAAAAAAAAGAAAGAAGGAAAAAGAAATGAATAGAAAGATGGAGGGAGGAGAGGAAGGGGGCCCCTGAGGGACAGCAGTAATTACCCAGGATTGAGGTGCCGCTGCTGCCGCCGCTGCTGAAGTCCTGGACCATGTCCTGAGTAAGGTCTTATTAGAGAGGATGAGAGGATGAGAGGATGAGAGGATGGAAGTCTGTGCCATTGTGCAAGGCCAGCAGATGGGAGAGCACTAGGACAGAGATCAGAAGCAGAGCAGGCTTATACAATGGGCATGGCAATTAAACAGGCTCTGGAATGAGAGCCCCATCCCAACCACCACCACCCCCCTCAACACCCCCAACACCCTCACTTCCACATCGGCGGGATTTTTAACCATCGAGGGAACGAGCAAAAATGTCAGATACGTGCAGAGATGTCACAGTGTCTCTCCTGTCTCTAGTAAGATCAAACTAGCAGGTTTGAAGATGTAGAGTTAACTTTATGCATGCCGAATGGCTACCGAAATCGGCTACTAAAACCTAAACTGCTGCCTACACAATACTGTCATTAAAAATGGAACAGGACACAAGAATCTGGAATGAAAAAGAAGAGATTATTCCAGTTCCATCCCTCTTTTATGGCACGCAGAGTTGGGCCTCTGTCTGGTTTTCACACCTTCTCTCCTCTTTTTCTCCCTCCCTCCCTCCCTCCCTCGTTCTATCTGTCCCTCTCTCTTTCTCTATCTGCTTTTTATACACACACACCACACACAAACACACACACACACACACACAAACAGTGTGTGGGAGGCCTGCTGCCAGCTTTTAATGGTGGTGTTTCCTGACACCCCTAGTCTCTGGATAAAGCTCCCCGCGCTAGCAGGCTCTGCTCCGCCGCCAGGGCCTATGAATAGCGGCAGATGCCTCTTCTGGGTCAGACACGCTCCCGCTCCGCTCCGCAGAGAAGATAAATAATTGAGGTTGTGTTTCTCTTTCTTCCCCTTTGCCGCCTTGCTCTCTATGAGGTGTAATAACTAGAGTGACTCATGTCGGAACAGGGGAAAGATGAGGACGGCAGAAAAACGAAAGGAGAGGAGAGGAGAGGATAGCAGAGGAGAGGAGGTGTAAACTGCGGATCAAACGGCAGAGTTTAGTTCGGCAGCTCACCCCCCCCCCACCACCCTTTGTTACGTAAGCTGACTGTGTGTCTGTTATTGACATGATGGAGCCGAGCTGCCAAAGTGTTCGACGGCAGTGTAATCTGCAGCGGAAAGGAAAAAAAAAAGATGCCTGAAAAGAAAAATAGATTAGGGATGCCCCGTGAGTGGAGGAGGAGGAGGAAAAAAAAGATAGAGAGAGGGATGAAAGAAAGAAAGGAGGATGAACCATGGTCAGAGGGCTGACATTGACAAACACACTGCAAAAGAAGAATGTGACACTCAGGCCACAGAATAAAAAAAAAAAAAGAAAAGCTAGATGGAGATAGAAAGATGTAAATAGAGGAAGTTTTGAAGAAGCGAGAGCCTGAAAAGCAGACAAGAGAAAGGGCTGCAAAGAGGAAGGTTTGAAGCAATGAAAAGCTGTAATACATACAAAGAGAGAGAGAGAGAGACAGAGTGATAGAAAAAGAGAGATGGTGAGTGAGGGAGAGAGAAAGAGTGAGAGAAAGAAAGAGAGAAAAAGAAAGTGTAAGAGAGAGTAAACGACCGAAAGAGCAAGAGAGAGAGAGATAGAGATAGGTAGATAGAGAGAGTGAGAGAGAGAGAGAGAGAAAGAAAGAGAGAAAGAGAGAGCCTAGCTACCTCCTTCTACTCCCATGGAGGCTATCATTAAACACAGTCATCTTTAGTAATAAGCACTCCAAGACTGATTTTCCTCTGTCTCCCCTCAGGTGCTGCATTACCATAATGGATTCTCGGCGCGGTAGTGTGTTACAGAGCCCAGGCACATTCCTCCGTAAGCCCGCCGCACATTATCAGGGCTCAACACATTAGATGTCATTACGAGCCGCCGCAGCCACCACGATATACGGTCATTATCTGTTAAACTGTTCTACCGGGAGCCGCAGAGAAGGGATCCGTAGAGAGAGAGAGAGAGAGAGGGAGGTGGGGGGGAGGGAGAGTGAGAGGAGTGGGGGGGCAGGGGGGGGGGGGGGGTGCAAATTGTTTTCTGAGTGCAACGGCGTCCGTGCAAGCCCCTGTTGCGGCTGTTGCTCTGCCCAAACGCCTGTGGATTAAATGCTAATTAGCAAAAAAAAAAGTTGGGCTAATCGTCTGTTGTAATGTAATTTCTCTCTCCCTATTTCTCTCTCTTACTTTCTCTCGCTCTCTCTCTCTAAGTGTTTGATTGTTTGGCTGTACATTTTGGCTTCTTTCACTTACATAAGCAGCAAGCATGGCAGTGGCTGGCACAGGGCAGGCTAAAAATATTGTCTGGTAAAAATAAAAGCATGACAAATCAACTATTCAACCCAAGCTCATCTCAGGGTTACGTGGCCCTTGTTTTTCACTCTCTCTCTCTCTCTCTCTCTCTCTCTCTCTCTCTCTCTCTCTCTCCCTCTCTCTGTCTCTCATTCTGTATCTCTCTTTCTCTCTTCCTCTTCATGGTTTGAGTGGAGAAAAATGGGGAACATTCTCTCTCTCTCTCTCTCTCTCTCTCTCTCTCTCTCTGTCTCTCCATGTTGTTTCAAAGGGTCTCAGCCTGAACACCCCGACACTCGTTACCTCCATCACCCTGAGAGGCACCCCTAAACTCCTCACCCCCATCACCCTGTCCTCCAGGTTTGGACATCCCACTGTTCCCTCTTTACACTCTTACTGTGTTTCTGTTTGTCTGTCTTTCTCTCTCTCTCTCTCTCCCTCTCTTTCTCTCTCTCTCCCATCGCTCTCGTAACTGTAGGATTTTTAAATTAGTTGGAGGGCTTCTGTGATGACTCACTCTCAAACCATGAGGGCACTCACTGTTCCCTTCATAAATAAAGCAAAGACAATAAAGTGCAGAAAAATGTCCCACACATTTGAAAATCCTGCAAAAAAAAAGCAAACCATGTATGGATATGAATATTTTAGCATTTATATAAACATGTAAAGTGAAGGATGGCAATCTTTTTTTTTCTTGCATGGGTTGACAGGACTTGGGTAGGTAATCTCCAAGAGAAAATTCTGGATTATTCATGGAATTAACTTAAAGAGAGGGGGAGAAATAAAGACAAAGGAAAGCCTCACACAATTAACATTCTGTGCATTTATGAAAGAAAAATAAACAGGGCACAGAAGCACACACATTTGTCTGTGTGTCAAATGTGTGTTTTGTCATGCATACACACACGACACATTTGCTGTTGTCTTAGAGCGAACCAACTCATCGGCAATTTAGTCATGACTTCCGACATCACCCTGGTGTGTGTGAAGTCTTCAGACGAGTGACAGAATGACATTTGATTGATGCAATCTTTGCTATGTGTTAAGCATTTCTGTGGTTTGACTGGGGAAGAAACAAAAAAAAATCCAAACTATTATTAGTGTAACAGAGGCAGTTGTTTTGCTTGAAACACACACACAAAAAAAAAAGATGACAGGTCAAATATTCTTTTCACAGTTTGACAATCATCCATAAAAGTGGTGTGTGTTACTGTCAACAACATTGACACTCCCAGTTTGTCAAACTTTCATCATATACAGGAAAAAATGCATAGAGATTGTAAAAAAGCAAAGAGAGAGAGAGATAGAGGAAAAGAGAGAGGGAGAGGGAGTTTGAGAGACACACAGAGAGAAAAAGAGAGAGGGAAAGAGAGAGAGGAAGAGAGAAGGGATGAAAAGACAAAGGAAAGTTTGTGGCATTCTTAGGAGATAGTGTGTTGTTGTGCTTATGCAAATGTGTGCCTCTGTGGCAGTAAATAAAGAGGATATGATGAGCGCCAGAAAACAAGCATGTTTCTGTGTGTCTGAGTCCGGAGGCATGACTACAGGCAGCACGCGCACGCGAGCTCACACACACACACACACACACACACACATGCATACACACACACATGCACATGCACACATGCACACACACACACACACACACACACACACACACACACACACACACACACACACACACACTCACACTCTCACACACACACACACACACACCACACACACACACCACACACACACACATACACACACACAGCCATGCAGCAAGGAAGGAGATATGGAAAACGACGAAAGGGGGGGGGGGGCGGTGGAGGGAGAGGAGGGAGGGAGAACGATGAGCCCTTGTCATCCATCACTCCATCTCCCCAACGCCCGATTCTCAATTTGATTTTTATACCGCTTATTGCACTCTTCCATGATGCTTTTTCGCTCACTCACTCAATCACTCACTCATACACTCACCCTCCCTTTCTTTTCTCTCTTTCTCTCTGTCTCCTCTCGCTCTCACTCTCTCTCTTTCTCTTCTCTTTCTCTCTCTCTCTCTCTCTTTGTCTTGCATAAGTGTTTTTTTAACAAAAAAGGGGATTTTATAACAAATGTTCTTTTCGATTTGACAAGCTTAATTGAAAATCCAGAACATTTTGTCAAAACTAAAATAAAACATATGAGGCTAACTAACCTGAAGGCACAGTAGACTGAGTGGAAGATTTTTTCTTTATAGATTGGACCTTAATGAACGCTGTTTTTTTTCCATTTCCTATAAAGAATTGTCGGTAACATCTGTGAACACACACACACACAGTATCTTAACATCTCTGCTGTAACACCCACTGGTTAGATAGATAGTCTTTATTGTCCCTTAGGGACAATCTTTTTCACACATTTAATGTCATAGCAATTTCACTGCATGTCCTACTCTACCCAGTATGTCTATACATGTGACAATAAACCACCCTTGTATCCTTGTATTCCAAAGCAGTAGATGTAAATAACTTAGGCAACTTACAAAGAGGGCAGTATTTAAAATACTACAGTATACACATCAGCATACACAGCCTCACAGACATATAACACGTAACATACACGAGACACAGGTTGACAGAGAAGATAATGGTAATAGTGCAATCAGTCTGAAAATATTTTAGGCAGAGTTGATGCTGTAATTAGAAAAATACTCATAAGCGCTTACGATTTTTTTAATATTGCTTTTTTCCCCCACTCTCCCTATCCCCCTTCCCTAAAATAACTATGCCTTCTGCAGAAACAATCCTTGACAGTACTCGTATTTTTGATCACATTGTAATATTCTGCATCGAAGGATCCAAGCAGCAACAGGAAATGTGATGGTTAATTGTATACTTCAAAAAGCCGTAATTGCTTTAATTCCCTGTAATTAATCTGTAATTGCGGCGAGAGAGCTTTGCTTGTGATGCAAAGACCTTTTCAATATGGTAGACATAAATATAGATGAGATGAGAGAGAAAATGAGGGAGAGAAATAAAGAGAGAGAGAGAGTAGTGAGGAGGGGCGGGGGGAAATAGAGGAAGATGGGAGAGGAAGAGGAAGAGAAATGGGTCATGACACAGACAAGGACGTTTCAAAGCTGCACAGCAGAGCTGTGTTTGTGTCACTCCGTAATCATGGATTGATTTTGTCTTCACCGTAACCATCACTAATAATCCAACACTGACACATGGTAGCCAATCTGTGATCTAAAAATAAGCTACATAAATAGAAAGAGGACTCATACTGTAAGTGTTCCAAGAATGCTTTTCGCAAAACAACCCCTCTCACATACACTCACATACACTCACAGACACACACACACACACACACACACACACACACACACACACATACACACACACACACACACACACACACACACACACACACACACACACACACATACACACCTGTCCCAGGAGACACTGGGAGTGGGAGACACCTGTGGGGTTCATCCCACTGCACCCCTCCCCATCTAGTGGCACCCCCCCCCTCTCACACACACACACACACACACCCAACACTGACACCTCTCCCCCACCTAAAGCCCCCCCTGCT
>CM059288.1:14408032-14410532 GCA_030347295.1 Setipinna tenuifilis | reverse complement strand
GGTCTTGTGTTATAGGAACCTTTTTTTGTTTTGTTTTTTTCAGCCTATCCGCCTCAACTCTGTGCGATTGCCCCTGCAGCAGCATAAGTAATGCTGTTTATAACGGCCCTAAAAGAACTCTCGGCATTGGTGATTCCTGTTGTTAACATAATTTGATTATTTTAATGATCCCGCACTCGGCAGCTCGCGACAGCTCGGACAGCCCCGGGGAAAGTCACGCTCGAGTGGCTCGAGCAAAGCTCTAATTGAGGCCCATAGATGAGTTTGAGTTTGAGTGTGTCGCTAATGTGTTTGCTTTCTATGGACAACACCCAACCTCAGAGCGAGAGAGAGAGAGAGAGAGAGACAGAGAGAGAGAGAGACAGAGAGAGAGAGAAATGGGGTCATGTAAACAAAATATTGTTAGATTGTATTATCTTCCCGACTGCTTTGCACTCCAATCTGAGAACTCAGCAACAGTTGATCACACATTTCTATCATTGTCTATATTGCATTAGCGGGAAGATGAAGTTATCATATTCAGCAGAAGTGATCCTATTATTGGCATAGAGCGTATTATTAGCCATTTGTGTTGCTGTTCCACTTAAAATGAGTCTTTACCTGGTGAAAAAGAAGTTATCCCCGTGAAAATAGACAAACTCATCTCCCATAAGCCTTTGTTTTGAGTAAGGGAACGTATAAGATTTTTTTTTTTAACTGATTTCGCATGGAAATGTCTCTTCCCACCCAGACTAGCTGCAGTCTCTCCTCGCCCCACCCTGCGATCTTTGAGGGGCGCCCTCGTTAGAAATGATTAGCCAAACTTTCTCCTCTTGTCCTCTGTCCCCCTCTCTCACGTTATCATTCTTTCAGGAAGTTTGGGCAATGGCTAGGTGATTGGTCTCATACTACTTTGTGTGTGTGCGTGTGTGTGTGTGTGTGGGGGGGTGGGGGCATGTATGTGTGTGTGTGTCACTGGATTCACACTGGTGACAGACTGTCCCCATCTTCAACTTTCTCCCACCCCTGTCACATCTGGGGGGTGGCTGGTTTGGCATGGTCACGAGGTGCGTTAACACACACACACACACACATACACACGCGCGCACACCCTTTCCCTCCTCTGTCTGACTTCCCAGCCCTCCTTATAACATGAAACAGCAGATGTCTTGGGCCTTGAGTCACACCTTTCACAGAGCCCTGTCTGCCTGATTGAGTGCAGCCACATAGACAGATAGATGAGGTGAGTGGTGGACAGTCGCCGGCCACTGGCTCTTCCTCTCTCACTCTCTCTTCCTCTCTCACTCTCTCTATCGCCCCTTTTTTTCTTTCTCTTTCCTGCTCGCCCTCTCTTCCTCTCTCTCTATATATGTCATAGCTTGTATCTCTCACTGTCACGTCCCCCCTCCTCCTCCTCCTCCTCCTGCTCCTCCTCCTCTCTTCCTCCCCCTCTCTGTCTGTAGCTAACAGCAACCATCATGTGGGAGAGACAGAGGGTCAGAGACATGTCCATCTGTTAACTTGACCAGCAGCACACCTGTGACACCCATCCCTGCAGACGCAGGTGGCCCAGTGACTGGAAGGAGGTGTCAGGCTAAACATGCTTGATGTCACCTGCACTGTCTAGGGTCACAGGGTAAAAACGTTCAGGGCTGGTCACTTCTCAGATCATGAATAGCTTGTGATTCTATGTCTCTGTATGTCTCTTTTTTTGTACCCCCCCCCCCCCCCATATGCCAGTGTTTATAACTGAATAAATAATGACTTATGTAAATAAATAAATATTACCCGACGAGTTGATTTAATTTTTCAGTTCAGTTTGATTTGTTTATAGTACTTTTAATTAAATAACAAAATAATCAACCAAAAATCTACTAATCGCTGCTAATTAAATCCACTGCAAATTTGCAGAGCTGAACACTCTGTGCTTTTTGGTCTTTTCTATTGTAACTGCCACATACGGTAGTCTGCCACATCCCCGTGTGGGTACCAGGGGCTTAGAGGAGGTCAGAGTCATGCTGTACCCCACTGCTCTCCAACGCTGCCACCTCCCAGTCTGCCATTTGTCTCCAAATGAGATGCATCACATTCAAATCCATTCCCTCCCTGGAGAACCTAGCGGTGGGCCCATCCAGAATAATAGGTTGGTGCTGGTGTACACCACAGCGTATCGCTCACACATAATACATACGTTGCAAAAGGGTAATTTTCATGGCATGGAGCTCCACAGAGGGTGGGCAAGTAAGTGGTCAGCAGGCTGCCGCCAGGCCACCTTTTATAACTGGTCTGTAATTGATCGTAGCCATTTTCAAAGCTGTATTTGGCACCCCATGGGCAAGTGGTGAACAAAAGGGTTAGAAATGTACACACACACACACACACACACACACACACACACACACACACTCACACTCATACATACATACACACACACACAGACACACACGCACACATACATACACTCACACACACATACATACACACACACACACACACACACACACACACACGAACAATCAAA
>CM059288.1:14398032-14405532 GCA_030347295.1 Setipinna tenuifilis | reverse complement strand
TTCCCAAGACGACGCCGTCGTTCATTACCTTGCAATATAGCGCAGGTCTGAACCTAAGTGCATTGAGCTGGCATGAACAGACATGTCTGCCCTGTAATGCAGGAAAGTCAGGCGCCTGGCATAGGCACAGGCATAGGCTTGGCCATATGGATATGGAAATCCAATAAAAGGTGGGGTGCCGCTGATCCCTCTGTCTTTAAATAAGTGACTTCAGGCAAGAGAATGAGTGTCATGACACGGTTGCTGTTGTCAAGACACCTGTCATTGTTTCGGCTAACCAGGAACTGTACCTGGCTAGCACAGCGGCAAACAAACTGTCACACCACGTTATGAGCTCGTTATTTGTGAGGGCTCGGTGACAGAAAATGGTAGGCGAGAGGAATTGGAGAGGATTTTTTTTTTCTCCTCAGGTCAGGCACCCCTAATCCTTCTGTCTCAACCACTCTCTTTTTTTTCCTCCTCCTCTCCTCTCCTCTCCTCTCCTCTCCTCTCCTCTCCTCTCCTCTCCTCTCCTCTCCTCTCTACTTTCCTCTCCTCTCCATTTCCCACTTCCTCTTCTTTTCCTGTCACTCTCGCTGCTTTACATTATTCATGAACTGCAGCATGTAGGATTATACTCGTTAAAATGTAATGAGGCATTGCGATAATAAAAGGTTGTCTTGTATTGTTTTACTAAGTGTCTCTCTCACGAGCGGAGGTAGTTCCTTGCCCGTGGTTTGCATGAAAGAGATTTTGACTTCTGGCAGGGAAAGAGAGGGAGGGTGGCAGGGTGGGATAGCGTGGGGTGGTTTGTGTGTGTGTGTGTGTGTGTGTGTGTGTGTGTGTGTGTATGTGTGTGTGTGTGTGTGTGTGTGTGCATCAGAGGGGGAGGCAAGCCCACAAGAACTAAACAAGAAAATAAAACACGGAAGCGGAGAACAGACAAAGGGAACTGCACACAGCTGCTCATGTCAAAAGGCTAAACACTGTCACAGAGTCTTTTTTCTCTCTCTTTTTTTTCTCTTTCCTTTTTATGTCACTATTCCCTCGTGTTTTAGCTCAAGGAGGATGTTGGGATATGTCCGCGGTGAGGTCTTTGAAGATCAGTGGTGGGACCGCCACGTATGTCACGGCAGGCAGCGCAAGTCCCAATCATGTGGGCACGGTGGCAGCTGTGGGTTATGGGTGGGGTGGGGGGGCCTGTTGTCTGAGACAAACGGACCAGGCCAGTGCTAATCTACCACACATGTCAACAGCCCCAACGAGACTTTAATCACCTCACATTTCCTCCCTTGGTGTTGAATCCTGTTATACACCACACAACAGGAAGTCAAATGAGCTAAGTTGTAAGCAACTCGACTTCTTTTAGTAGCTTGAGGACGTTTCACCTTTCATCTAAAAGGCTTCTTCAGTTCTCCAAGCCTTTTGGATAAAAGGTGAAATGTGTTCAAGCCACTAAAAGAAGTCCAGTTGCTTACAATGTAGCTAATTTGACTAACATGACCTGAATGAATGAGAAACAACAGTAAGTTCCTGAAGGGCTTCCTAAACAGGCCTAGCTAGTCCAAAGTGGGCTACCTTGCATTATTAGTTACAGTAGTAGTAATATTACATTTATTACATTACACTTAGCTGACTCTCTTACCTAGAGCAACTTACAGTTATTTAGGTTCAGGGTTTCAGTTACAGTCCCTGGACCAATGTGGGAGTTAGATGCTTTGCTCAAGGGCACTTCAGCCATGGATGAGGGCGCAGGAGAGCACTAGTTGTTTACTCCCCCACACCCATTCTTCCTACTGGCACAGGATAGTAATAGTAACAGTAATAGTAATAGTAATAGTAATAGTAATAATAATAGTAATAATAATAGTAACAGTAAAAACAGTAATATAACTGCCTGTTTATACACGTTTTACTATATACTATAGGCTATATACTGCCAATACTTTTATGCACAATATTACTATAGTATTCATGCATAAGATGTGAAATGTATCACTCTGAAAGATGTCAAATGTATCACTCCAAAGCTGAAGTGTCTTTGTATTTTGCGTTGGCTACTGTAATTTTCCAAGGTGGACCCACTGGACGCAGTGTTAATCTCTCATTTTCCTACAGGTACGTTCTCACTGCTTGTCATATCCACTGCTGGTCATGGTCTCTGCTGACATGTCCAAACGATGCTGCTGCTGCTACTGATATTTGTCAGACGGTGTGATTAGACCTCGGGCATCATAATGTGCATTAAGTCAAAAACGCTTGCATGGCCGGTTTGTGTTGTGTACGAGGCAGGCAGATTTTTTTTTTTTTCTGGCCCGCCTCCAGAGATGTCAGGTGCTCCCCCCCAATTTCAACAAAATGCAAACTCACCACTTCACTTACTAATCAACTATTAATTACTCCCAGATGGTGCTCCGAGCCCCTCCGTCTATTTCTGGGTTTGTATGTACGTAGTGGGAACGGCATGACGTTGGCGGAGAGGAGAGAATTTTGCCAGTAAACATTTTTAGTTGCCCATTACAGAGTCTGACTACAGCATATAGCAGGCTGGAACCCTGGTGTGCGCTTTCAGGTAATATAACTGTGGGTAAATGATTGATAACCAGCGGATTTAATGGCTTGTAAATTCATGGGGTTTTGCGGCTCAAAACTAATGACCTGGTTTTGATATAGGAAGGCTCGGGGAGAAATATGAACAGGCAGTGTGTCATATTCGGGAATGACAGTCTGTACTTTGAGCACCACAAAAAGCAAACACTGTGTCCCTCTCTGACCTTATGGGAAAAGCAAAAATAAAAAATAAAAAATAAAAATAAAGTAGTCAAGTAAAAAGCTGTGAGAACGACACGACACAAAGGAACCATGTGACGAGCAGGGTGAATGGTTGAAGTTAATGAGGATGTGGAGCGGGAGTGACGCTTGTTTGTGTTGTTAGAAAGACATCACATTAGAGGTCTGCATGGTGAGAGCTGCTATGGAAATCCTGGAGGTGTCTGTGATATGTCCAAGTAACCTCCCCGACTTCGCAGTGTGTTGGCGTACATTATGCCTACACAGACGATGCATCTGTTATGTTGAGATTGTTGACAGTGGGTTTTTTTCTGTGTGTGTGTGTGTGTGTGTGTGAATGTGTAAGACAGAAAGAGAGAGAGAAAGAGGGAGCGAATAGAGAGAAAATATGTACGTGTGTATGTGTGCACGCTGTACGCTCTGCTACATCCTTGTGCATTTGTTCCATCACTCCACTGTCTTACCCCTTACCCTTCCCCTTTCCCTCTGTGTGTGTGTGTGTGTGTGTGTATGTGTGTGTGTGAGTGTGTGTATGTATGTGTGTGTGTGTGTGACTAGCCTTTAGCGCTTCACCTCCCCCAGCCCCCCACGCCCCCCACCCCTCCACCCCCACTCCCGCACTCTGCTGACCTGTCAACAGGCATAGAGGAAACAAGTGGCCTGACACAAACTCCAACAGCACAAAACAAACAAGGAGCTGAGCGTGGGGGGGTGGGGCGTTGGGGGGGTTTGAGGGGGTGGCTGGGGGAGGGGGGGGTCGAGAGGTAGGGAGGGTGGGTGGGTGTTGGGAAATGCTACAATAACATCGTGGTGGATGGATGGAGGGAAGACGCGGTTTTACGCCACAGCAGATATGCACAACGCTACCGCTCAGCTCATCGCTACAGCTCAGCTTCAGCTCATCTCAGGCTGCCGCTTTCAACAGGAGTCTGTGGGTGGCCAATAGAAAGCAAATATTTCCAGGGAAGTATTGACTGTTAAATAGAACACAACAGAGGTGGAAGAATGTACATGTCCACCCTCTCAAGGCTACCAGCGTATTTTGGTACTCACTCACTGGCACTGCATTACTGCTGGTAGCTCTTTTTTTTTTTTTTTTAAGTCCTTTAAAAAGTCCATCTTTTAATGGAGCAGTTATGTGTTATAATGATCCCAAGCACACTTTATTTTTATTATCTATTTCTTTTTAATTATTATTATTATTATTATTATTATTATTATTATTATTACTACTATTACTATTATTACTATTAGTAGTAGTAGTATTATTTTATAATCCATATTCTCCATCCATACAGTATCCATACAGTACTCTGTTGTTACGACCTCCTGGGTTAAACAGTTCAGGTGCAGTTGCACAACATGACTTTAACAGACAAATACATTGTTTCAGCCAATGAACAGCATTGCATTAAGTAGCACTAAGGGACGCTGAAGTCTGATTGGCTGCTGAGCTGAGACATCGATAACTTTTTGCCAAGGTCGAACACGACACATTTACCTACCTGACTTGGCATTGCAGTTGAGTTGAATGTAGATGGGGAACAACAAACAGGACCTGCGTTCCCATCGACACTTTATTTGTTATGTCACGCTTGCTATTTTCGCCTCACGTTTAAGACGGTGGTGGTGGCTGTGGTAGTGGTAGTGGTTACCATGGTGCTGTTCTCATGGGGTCTGTTGTAGGACGATAGGCATCTTTCCTCCTACTCAACAAGAGTTATGCCAGACTTGCTTGTACAGTAGCTTCACACAAACACATTTGTATATAGATTCTGATGTTCTGATGTTCCACTGCAGTTTGCTTATTTGGAACTGCTATTTGAATAACTGCTAAGCTGCCAGACTGTTGCTTTGACACTTGCTCATTCTACCTTGACCTGTTTGCATACACTCACTGCACCTTGACCTGTTTGCATCATGCAGACGCCTTCCAATTGTGACAACAGCACTACCATGTAAACAAAAACATTTCAAGGGAACACATATTTGACTTAACTGACTTAAACATTGACGTTGACACTTAACTGACATTGACTTAAACTCTTCATTTGTTCAACAGAGTGATGAGACATATCAATTCACTGTTGCATTGTTTATGCCACATGGCCGTTAGTCAATGTCTGTTGGTCAGTGTCAGGGTAGTGTGAACTAAAACTGGAGGTAGGCTACACAAACCACAGGATGCTATCTGTCTACTTAAAACTATGAAATCATACCACTGTATTCACGTTGTCAGTGATGAGAACTTGTGATCAGTGGTTATAGATATTACCGGTGAATACTTTCAAAGACATTGGACAGGCATGCAATGACTAGTGATACTCGATCACTTTCAGCGATTTGAGTCAATGTTGAGATTGTCTCTGGTTGAAACTTCTCTCTCTCTCTCTCTCTCTCTCTCTCTCTCTCTCTCTCTCTCTCTCTCTCTCTCTCTCTCTCTTTCTCTATCTCGCTAATACAAATAAATGCACGCATACATGCACAGACACACACACACATAAACACACATAAACACAAACACACACACACACACATCCACACACACACACAGTGAGGAATGAGGAACAGATGAGTGATCACAGGGCCTTAAAATGGCGATGGAGGAGGAAATCCCTCCATCACACTTCCCTCTCTGCTTCCTCCCTCCCTCCCTCCCTCCCTCCTGCAGACAGCCCTGAGTCCTTGCATAGGGCGTCTGGGTTCCCTCGACGCGTATCGATCTCTCACAGACCTGCACACTAAATCAGAGGATGGAGAAGGATAAGAAGAATCAGGAAGAGGAAAGAGAGAGAGAAAGAGAGAGAGAGAGAGAGAGACAGAGAGAGAAGTGGGGTGGGGAGACAGGAAGAGAGAAAAGAACCAAAGATAAAAACATGAAAAATAAAAACATGAAATTAAAAAAAGAAAGAAACAGAGGGAAAGAGAAAATATGTGTTTGCATGTGTGTGTGTGTGAGAGAGAAAGAGAGATAGAGAGAGATGGAGAGCAAGAGAGAGAGAGAGAGAGAAAGAGAGAAAATGGCACGAGGGAGAGAAGGAGAGAATGTGTGAGTGAGGGGGCATGAGGCAGATGGTGACTAAGGTGGGAATCGCACATCAAAGGAGGAGGATACTTTCACTTTCCTCGGGCAAGGCTCCGCTATAGCCCCTCCTGCCTTTTCCCACGGAGAGTTCACTCCTGGAGCAGGGACGGTGCAGCTAGAGGATAAAAGAAGAGCGGCTCAAAAACAGAATATAGAAGATAGAAGAGAGGAGAGTTAGAAGCAAGGAGAAAAGCAAAAAGAAATAGAGAGGGAGAGAGAAAGTGAATAAATGTGTGTGTGTGTGTGTGTGTGTGTGTTTATCTGTGTGCGTGTGTGTGTGTGTGTGTGTGTGTGTGTGGGTGGGTGTGGGTGTGTGTATGTGTATGTGTTTATTGGTGTGTGTATGTGTGTGTGTGTGTGTGTGTGTGTGTGTGTGTGTGCATGAGAGAGAGAGAAGAGGGGGCTAAACCTAGATAGGTTAGTAACTGGAAGGAGACCTAAAATGTGGAAAGAAGAAAGACGAAATGAGAAGTTAAGAGAATGCAAAGAGCAGAGAAGAGATGAGACGGACGAGAAGAGAGGAAAATAGAAGAGAAAAGAGAAGAGAAGAGAAGAGAAGAGAAGAGAAGAGAAGAGAAGAAAAGAGAAGATAAGAGGAGAGAAGAGAAGAGAAGAGAAGAGAAGAGAAGAGAAGAGAAGAGAAGAGAAGAGAAGAGAAGAGGAGAGGAGAGAAGAGAAGGAAAATGTGTCAACAGTTATCGTTTATGGTTACTAGTTTTACTTGGGGAAATTATCCAGAACTTCCAGAACTGAGATTTCCCTGAAAACAGAATCCAACAAATTCACACACACAGATCAAAGGCTACTTTTATCAAAACACTGTGCCACTTACATCAATAGAACATGCTCCAGAGATGAAGATCCAATTAAGGTGCCAGGGTTACTTGTGTCTTTGAAAATGAAGGACTTTGGCCCACCATGTTATATTTCAAAGGTTATGAGGCAACCAAACTTCATCAAGGTCTTAATAAGCGTTGAATATTTCCTACTTTAGTCTTAGTGTCTTCTTTTTTAACCCCTCAATTAGAGGTTAGCGGTAATTTTTTGGCAGTTTGGTAAGATCACTCGGCTTTCAGGGGGAGCAAAAAAGAAAGCATAATAAAGAGAATGGTCTTCCTCAGACTTGTGATCAAATATTCAACACACAAGCCTCCTGATCCTCCCTTTTTTCCGCTCAATCTTTCTGTCTCTCTCTGTCTCATTCTTCTTTCTTCTCATGCCCTCTCTTTATGCTCAACTTCATCTTCATCTTCCTCTCTCTCTCTCTCTCTCTCTAGCTCTGTCTCTCTCTATTTCTCTCTCTCTCTCTGTCTTTATGCCTGTGAAGGCCCCTCCAATTTCTCACATAATTACTACAAACCAAAATCAGCTTTTGGGAAAGTGTCACTGTAGAGGAGGTATGGGCGATGTTCACTCATGCTTGTGAAGTTATAAGAGATAATGGTACGATTTGGAATAAAGCCAGCTAATCTAAATATCATCTGCAAGTTTAAATTTAGGGAATCAGTCGCACAAGCCAATTGTCTTCAATGTCTTTTAGTTGTGCTTTTTTCTGTGTTTGTTGTGCTAGAGCTCTTCAAAAAAGCATTGGCTCAATTATCCTTCAGTTTCTGCTAAATTAAGTTGTGATCAACCTTCTAAATAGA
>CM059288.1:14385532-14393032 GCA_030347295.1 Setipinna tenuifilis | reverse complement strand
TGGGAGCGTAACGAGGAGTACCACATTGACCAAACACCACTTAGGGCCCTTGTGTTGGGCACTTTTTGAGGGATGCTGTGTCTTTCAAAAGCTATCCTCAGTGCCACTGCAGTGCTTGGGGGCACTGCACACACACAAATACACACAAATACACACACAAATACACACACAAATACACACACACACACACACACACACACACACACACACACACACACACACACACACACACTCTCTCTCTCTCTCTCTCTTTCTCTCTCTTTCTTTTTCTCTTTCACCCTCTCTTTCTCATTGCGTACACTCTTTGACACCTTGTACCACAACGATGCACACCTATTTCACTACAAATATTTGCTCTGCTGTATTGCTGCCACCAGCCTTAGTAGCAACACCCCACACACTCCACCATCCTCACACCACCATCCTCATCCCCCCACCCAAACCCAAACCCAAACCCAAACCCAAAGCCTCACCCCCCCACCTTCCTTCCTCATGGTCCCTGCTCTCTCTGGCTGCCAAGCTGAGCGGGAGGAGAGACACAAAAAGCCAGTCAGAAAGTGTGTCACAGATGGCTTTGTCTGCAGGTTGTGGGATTAGTCAGAAGCGAGGACGAGTGCCGAGCAAAAGCGGAAAAAAAAGAAAAAAAAGGAAAAAAAAAACAACAAAAAAAAAGTATTCCAACGGAGCTAATATGTGCGCTCACACCTTAATGTGTCCTGACATCTTTTCCCTAACAACATGAATAAAGCAATTGAACTTAAGCCCCTAATCTCATACATTATGAGCAATGCGCGCTGTGCTGAGATGCGGATGCATGTAATTGATGCGAGGATTATACCATTTACATCACCCTGGCTGGTACCACCAAAGCACTACTGACAGGACCAGGGAGGGGTGTGTGTGTGTCTGTGTGTGTGTGTGTGTGTGTGTGTGTGTGTGTGTGCGTGTGTGTGTGTGTGTGTGTGTGTGTGTGTGTGTGTGTGTGTGTGTGCGTGTGTGTGTGCAAGTGTGTGTGTGTGTGTGCGTGTGTGTGCGTTTGCGTGTGTGTATTTATGTGTGTGCGTGTGTGTGCGTGTGGAGGGGGCCACGGTGAGATTAGAGAGGATTGTTTCTGGTTTGTGATTTTCTCATATGTTGTTTATTTATGGAATTAACAGCAGAACTGCAATGATGTTGTGTGATACACTTTGTGGTAACGTTTGATAAACGTTGTGATACTGTTTGATACATTTAAGTAGTGATGTCGTTGGGCATATTTTGTGTTGTTGTTTGGTACATTGTGGGAATGCTGTTTGGTATGCTTTGTGGGGTTGTTGTTTCACACATTATGATGCTATTTGATACAGTTTGTGGTGCCACTTTGTGGTGAGTTGTTTGTGTTTGTGTTTACCACGGTAGGCAACAGATGCTGGGTGAGGGTTATATTTTTTTTTGTCTAAATGCAGCAGCAAGCCACTCTAAGTGACTGACTGTTAATTTTATGGGTTTGTTTGTGCCATGACTGAGTGTAATTAATGGTTCATCTTTTGCAGGCATAATTTTTGCAGTGGACTATAAAATAACTGCTGACTTCAGTCAAGTGACGTCACAGACTAAAAGCCTGTTTTTTATTTTATTATTTTTTATTTTTTTGTAGGGAGGGAGGGTGTATGAAACTGATTTTGGTGGTGGGTAATTTGAATGAATTTGAATGGGAAAAGGTGACCATGTTACAGTAATTACATTTAAAACCCATATTGCTCTCGATGTGCAGCTTGCCATCTCTATCAGTGTGTGTTGTTATGCTGTCACTGCCCCACTCTGCTCTGTTTGTGACTAATGGCATGTTACCGCCAAGGTTATGTACCAACATCTTGACGGTCTCATTGTATTACTGTGTATGGGTCTCTGTATTGTAGAATTGAAGGAGATGATGTCTGTTTTTATCTGTGTGTGTATGTGTGTGTGCAGGCATGCCTGTGTGAGTGTGTGTGGATGTGTGTGTGTGTGTGTGTATGTGTGTCTGTGTGTGTGTGTGTGCATGCATGCATGTGAGAGTGTGCGTGCATGTGGATATGTGTGTGTGTGTGTGTGTGTGTGTGTGTGTGTGTGTGTGTGTGTGTGTGTGTGTGTGTGTGTGTGTATTTGTCTGTGTGTGTGTGTGTGTTTCTCACATTCCATCACCATCATTGATCTTGTGCCTCCCCATACATCTCCCAGCGCTTGGTCGTTAAAATAGTCACACTTCAGTTTCCACGGCAACCAGGAGCAAAGGATGGAGGATCTTGGGCCGCGCTCACCGAGTCAATCTCCCAGGACCCACAGACCACAGGCAGACATCTTAATCTGGACAGGGCTATTGCAGGGAAATTAGGTACAGCCTCAAACACTGATCCATTGTAAAAAAATAATACAAATCTAGTATTATTGTCTTTCTAGTTTAGATATGAACTGAGATTTGTTTTTAACACACTATCATTTACCGACAAGAAGGATAAGGGTCAGACCGCATTCACCAAGACCTCATCTGCTTCTCATCCAGCCATTTAAGGTAAAGCAGCAGTCTCACAAGCCAAACAATTCAGTATTCAGTTTCAAAAGGGAACAGAATCTTTGGGTTATATAACACAGACAGACCCAACAGCCTGTGCTTAACTTGGCACAATTTGTCACAATCTCAGACACAACATGCATTTGTCAAAGACGCAAAAAAGAAAAATCTTTCTCAGTGCATTTTTGTTAATTTCATAATTAATTTGTATAATGGGCTCGTTTGTTTTTTCTCCCTCCCTCTATTCACAATGGCGTGGGCCTATTTATTTATTTATTTATTTGTGTGTTTGTGTGTGTGTGTTTGTTTATTTCTTTATTTCCTTACTCACTCACTCACTCACTCATTTCTAGGGGAGCTTGAGGCCCCGGAGGTGTGGGTCTAATGCTGTTATCTCGTGGGTCGCTTCACAAAGCAGACATCATTAACTGAACCAGGAAAATTAAAGCTTAAAAAGCGCAAGATAAACATCAACCCAACCCCGTCAGTGGCCCAGCACTAACACAGGACCATGACCATCAGTTTGCTAATTAATCAAATGTTCTCCAAAGCATACAAGAGGGGATGTTAGAAAGAATGGAACCCAATAACACTAAATGGAAGAGCAGAGCGAGGTTTTAAGGGCCAAGGAACTAAATTAAGTAAATAATATGAAGTAAAAAAATAAAAACAAAAATAAAAACTGACAGCAATTTCATTTTTTTATCAATATAAATATCAATATCTTGAAAAAGTCTTGAAAAATACTCATCATATCATCATCATCAGATCATAGAAATGCCACAACACAAATTTGAGAGAAACAGGCATTTAGTGTTGTGTTATTTACATTAAATTTGGGAGACGAGGAAAAAAAAAAAACAAAAACATCTCCCAGCGATGACAAATAATACATGCTGTGGCAGACAAGAATCATGTTTGTTTATAAAGCTGCGTGTGCATGCTGAAAAACAGACAGGCCAGACAGGCGAGCCAAGCATGCACATTCACCGTCAGGGAAGTTGCTCCCAGAACAGTGGGCACCAGGACCGAGTCATCACCATCACCCAGCAGGATGTTCTACCAATAGGGGGTGCTGCTTCTGCAGAACCTCCTCCCTCTGCTGCTGGAGAGGAGAGCAGAGCTCTCAGCCTGGACCCGGGCCTAGCACAGCACACGCATTGGACTCAGCGTGGGTTGGCAGGAGTTACTGAAGTGAAAACAACAACAACAAAAAAACTAACAAACAAACAACAAACAATTTGTTGAGAAATATCTCACATACATATGTCTGAACTGTTGTGCAAGTTTTGTTTTACCCACATACATTCCAAAAAAATAATGGGACCAGTACTGGTTCTTCAAAACGATGCAATAGAAGAACCCTTTTTAGTGCTTCAAAGAACCATTGTGGTAACAGTTCTTTAAAGAACCATTTGCCGCCGATATGACATAACATAGCCCATTATGATCTGAGGCTCTAAAGAACCCTCTTTAATGTGAAGAACCTTTCACATAATGTAATGGTTCAACAGAGTTGTTACTCTCCATGGAACCATCCAGAGATTTTAAAGAACCATTTAAACACCTTTATTTTTTAGAGTGTACCTACACCAAAACCCCTGACAACCATCTCACCTCCATCTTTCCCCTGACAACCTGACTCATGATTATGTTTGTGGCCTTTTACTAGGCTTTCGTGCACACATGTTGCATTACATAAATTACTTGTTATGTAACTAGATGATAGAACCCTACCCCGCCCCACCCCCAGTCCCCAACCAACGCCACACCCCACCTTCATATCCCCATCACCAGAGTTTAAATTAGGCCAGAGCCCTCTGGAGCTCACCTCGGCAATACAGCCAGCCGGAGCTCAGCTCCTTCTGCTACAGTATTTATAGTAATACAATCGTGGGATATTGACCACTGAGAGTAAAGAAGGGCTCCCCCCTCCTTACAAAGGCCAATTTAACCACTGCCTATCACTGGATGCGGCACCCTTGCTCACTCACTAAAGCCCACCTTTCACTCCAGAACAAAGACCAATGCCATGTAAGTGTTAAGTGCTATACAGTCAGGCAGACATTTCCATTTGTAAAGATATGCTCTTCCCTGACATACATTACTTATGATCAAAGATTCACTGATTTCTATAATGGCCAGTTTGATTCTACCATTCAGCCTTTATATTTTATGTCCATAATACACACAGAAGTAGTTACAGGAACGAGTTAGAAAATCCAATTCCAAATCCTGACATCTGAGACCTTTTTTTCCTTACATCTTCACTACATTCTTGACGCTGATGGCCTTGAGCATTTCTCCAGCATTTTTCCGGGCTTTACAACGCCTGCAAGCCAGTGGCAGAGGATACGGCTATGTTCTTATCGAGTGAGCCATTAACATTTAATATATCGAGCGGCCCTCCATCTCATACAGATATAACACATTGCCTCTAATAGAGCCGTGTTTTTTTGACACCGCAGCATTAATCTCTGCTGTTTAGAGCTGAGTGAGTGAACAGTGCATATTCCTCCATCCTCCTCCTCTGCCTCTCCTCCCTGCCTCTCTCTCTCCCTCTCCCTCTCTCTCTCTCTCTCTCTCTCTCTCTCTCTCTCTTTCTCTTTCAGGGCAATCCTCTGCCTCTCCCTTTCTGTCTGTCTCTCTCCCTCTCTCTCTCTCTCTCTTTCAGGGCAATCCTCTCCCTCTCTCTTTCTATCTCTCTCTTTCTCTCTCTCTCTCTCTCTCTTTCTCTCTCTCTCTCCCTCTCCCTCCCTCTGCGGTCTCTCCCCGCTATCTCAGGTAAGGTGGGCCATGCTCAGCCAGGCTCAGTCAAAGCAGACGGGACACGC
The DNA here is from genome assembly GCA_030347295.1 of Setipinna tenuifilis. Classification (NCBI taxonomy): domain Eukaryota; kingdom Metazoa; phylum Chordata; class Actinopteri; order Clupeiformes; family Engraulidae; genus Setipinna; species Setipinna tenuifilis. The sequence continues at coordinate 14,387,668 of CM059288.1, read as the reverse complement.
AATTAGCGCATGATCACTCTTATGGTTCTCGGGGGAATTATTTCCCGGTGAGTCATCGGGCTGACCTTTTCTCCATTGTGTGGGTCCCCCCAACTGAAATTAACAGGCACGGAGAGAGAGAGAGAGAGAGAGGAGAAAGAGAGGGAGAGGGAGAGAGGGACAGAAAGGGAGAGGGATAGGATTGCCCTGAAAGAGAGAGAGAGAGGACAGAGAAAGGCAGAGAGAGAGAGAGAGAGAGAGAGAAAGAGGTAGGGAGGAGAGGCAGGGAGGAGGATGGAGGAATATGCACTGCTCACTCACTCAGAAAGAGAGAGAGAAAGAAAGAGAGAGAGAGAGAGAGAGAGGGATCCTGCTGTATAACCAAGCACATGTTATAAATCCAGCATGAATGATGGTAGTATTGGTCTCCAAACATGAAAAGTGCCAGTGGAAACATGTCAGTCAGCATGGTGCATGGTTACAGGGGCCTCCATCTTAACCAGGTGCAGTAACAGGTGAATTTGCGGTAGAGTGGTGGCTAACTGGCTTTATGCGTGTCATGTCAGGTAAGAAGCTAGTAATGTACTATGGGTAAAGGTATCTACAAAATGTGATATAATTTAAAGCACTTGCCGTCTGCATTTACATATTTATGTTAGCATATTATATTAATAGTCATGTGTATTTTGTGTATTTTGTGCCACATGTTTGTGTCCTAAGAAAACAATTCCCCCCCCCCCCTGAATTATATATAATAATAGTGTTCTGAAAGGGGCCTTCTGTCAAATAGGCCCTTAGAAAAGTTCGGTAACACTCTATGAAGCTTGTATTCATAAGACTCTATCACCGCATTATACAGCCTAATAGACTGCACTCGTAGGCAGGTGAAGCTTTATAACCAAGAACGCACTGTCACTTCAAGTTGGAATAGGCCTTATGACATAACATTATAATGCCTTAGGAGTACAGTCATGAGTATGTATAAATAGTTACAGTATGTATACTTTACCTACTTTACATATGCATATAAGCCTTTTTGAATGTGTTTATAAAGTCTTATGAATACAAGCTTAATAGAAAGTGTTACCACAAGACCTAACTTTTGGCCCTTCGATTGGCTCCATCCTTGGTGTAATCTATGACCCTTTTACTAAGTTACAGTGCATACATGCTAAAGTGTAGTAAAGTACCTATTTTTAGTAATATAATAATTCACGTACAGAAATGTATATAAGGCTGTTTGGTGCTTCTGGTAGACTATCAGACCAAGGACAGCTGAGGACAGAAAAAGAGTCTCATCATAAAGGTTTCTTCCAAGTGTCACCAAACGCCTGCAGAGTTCTAAAGTCATGGCGATGGAATATCCTTAAGTTAGTCTGCATCTCCCCTCTGATGAAGCCTTAAAGATCTGAGGAGCGTCAAGCACCATGAAGGAAGCACCTTCAGTTTTTATTCATGTTTTTATTCATGTTTTTAAGATTTCTTCTTTTTCTCATTTTTTTTTAAAACCTCCTCCTTCTTGTCCTTCTTCTTCTTCTTCTTCTTCTCCTTTTTCTTTTGCAGTGGATCCACAGGGAGAAAAAATTTATTCCGACAGAAATAAGACACACCGTCACGCTTTCTCCGAGAGGCTCCGCAAGGCTGTCACAGTGCAGTTCAAAACATGCCGGCATCTCGTGCTCTCATCTGTCTCAAAAACTTCCTCTTTGACTTTGACTTTCAAGATCAGCGAAAAACTTGGAACAGGTGCAGGCTGTAGACGACCTAAAATAGATAAAGTTCACCACAATAAGGTACCGCAAGGCGTGACGCTAAAATACACAAACGCCGTTCATATACAACCAACACGAAAAAATATACATAGATATTATTATAGTAGTGAGACAACAGAACTTTAACACAGTTCTTTTTAAATGTGAGGGCCTGTCTGAGATGTCTGGGAAGCATTTTTTTATCAGAACCTCTCTCTCTCTGGCATTGTTTTTCACAGAGCACTTCATATTCAAGATTGCTCAGTTGATGCCTATGCCGCATTATGACAGCCATAGCACTAAGTGCTCCCATGTCTGTGTGTGTGTGTGTGTATGTGTGTGTGTGTATATGTTTCAGGGCGTGTGTGTGTGTGTGTGTGTGTGTGTGTGTGCCTGTGTCTGTGTG
>CM059288.1:14350532-14383032 GCA_030347295.1 Setipinna tenuifilis | reverse complement strand
ATAGGTGTGTGTGTGTGTAAAGAGAGAGAGAGAGAGAGAGAGAGAGAGAGATTAGGTGTGGGCGGTGCCCCCTCACAAAAACACACTTAGTGGTCAAGCCACAGTCTGGTCTATCCTGCCGTTTCCGTGGCTGCTCCACGTCACACTCGATGAACACTGACTAACTGACCGACTGACTCTTCACCATACCTCCTGTCACACACACCCTTCATGCATTAAAGCCCCCCCCCCCCACCCTTTGAGATTTGTCTAACCCCTTGTCATATTCATGTATGTTTGTATCTATGTTGGATGGGTTGATGGATAATTTCGCTGGTACTTGTGACGGGTGACAATAAAGGCTTTGTGATCTGATTCCGATGTTGCACCTCAAGGGGCCTATCCTAATAGACACAATTCAAAATAAAACCCCAGTTTAGTCTGCTTCACCAGGGTTATAGAAATCGAAATAAGGTCAGTGTTTTTTTTTTTTCCGAGCTCGAGCACAACTGCATTCAGCCACTTGTTCTGCTAACATGCCAACAGATCCAGGGTCCTTCCACAGCTTCAGGTCCCCATAGCAACCTTCCGTTGCCAAGCGTGGAGGCCTTCTTCATCGATCCTTATTTGTCTGCGGGACTCGGAAATGCACGTTTACGCTCTCACTCCGCTCCTCACTCCCTTTTCATTCATGCACAGCCTCAAAACGCCACAAAGAGAGTCGCGCGGTAGTCAATGTCACCCACAGCCGGCCTCATTCAGCAGCCATGACCCCCGTCGTCACAGGGCACAACCCCTGTCGTGACAGGTCCTGCGTCTGGCCAGAATCTGTCAAGCCAGAGCCAGAGGGCTGATCCATTTGAAAGACTTGCAAGAGCAGAAACATTTTTTTTTACATTTTCTGCCCACTTTTTTTACGACAGCTTTTTTAACCACCCACCTCACCCCGCCCCCTGCCCCACATCTATGGGATTGAGTCTCTGTCAGTCGTTGGCCTTTGTGTTAAACGCTCGCTGTCGGGCGTAGCTGAGAGAGGTGGGTGGGTTGGGGGCTGCTGTGGCAGCATGTCGTCCCGCTTGTTACAGCACGCTAAAGGAGAGGCTAGGTACTGTAGGTGTAACTGTGTGTGTGTGTGTGTGTGTGTGTATGTGTATGTGTGTGTGTGTGTGTGTATACGAAAGTGTGTGTGTGTGTGTGTGTGTGTGTGTGTGTGTGTGTGTGTGTGTGTGTGTGCTGACATCTGTAGTTAGCGGTGGCATGCTGTGGCACGTAGACTAGCTGTGCTATTGAGAAGAGAAGTGCCGCTCTCTTGGACTGACGTGGTTTGGTGCCAACATGGCCAGAGGAAGAAATATGACCTTTTCAGATTCTGTGAAAGACCCACACACACACACACACACACACACACACACACACACACACACACACATGCGTGCGCACAAACCAAGACACAAATAATCTAATTTACACGTACATATTCACAGACACACAGACACAGACACAGACACAGACACAAACACACACACACACACACACACACACAGACACACACACACACACACACACACACACACACACACACACACACACACAGATGGAGACCAACACAGACACGCACAGCCACAGATTCAAACACTTTCTCTTTCACTTCGTCCCCAAAAGTGTTGCAACACCCACACGGATAGACAATGTGAAGGCAATCTTCTTTTTATAGATTCATTTCACAATTAATTGCCATGAGTAAGCTAACAAAAACAGTGACTTATTCTGGCTGTCTTTGGCATCTTTCTCAGTGCATGACATAAGCGCATTACTCACAAGCAGCATACCATACAAATATCTTATTATAGACATCCTGTCTAGTTGTCATGGAGTTGAAAGCTGAGGGGTGACAACAACAAAAAACAAGTGTCTAAATTATCTTTTTTTTCTCTCTTTCTCTCTCTCTCTCTGAGTTACACATTAATGGTGAAATTTGTGTGACAAAGACAACTTGCAAGCATGAAGCATTTCAGTCAAGTTGTAATTTTATCAAATTGTAATGTCTGCTACTCAAAGATGAATAGACGGGGGAAACTTGCATTGTTCTTCAAGGAACTGCTCTCTAATCTTCCAGCACGCTCCGCACTCAATGGGGGAATGAATGACACAGAGACATGAAAGTGAATGATTCATGTCACAAAGGCAGAGGAGATTTCTCTTCTCTCAGATTAATGTAACATTTAAACTCTTTAAAAAAAGAGAGACTGAGGCTCAATGCTTTTTGGTCTGAAGGAGAAACAAAAGCGAAGCAGCACCTAGTGCCTTTTGGTGTGTGTGTGTGTGTGAGTGAAGCCGGTAGAGTACTTTCGTTTTTAAACACCCTGCCAGTGACAGACAGAGAGCCACTAAAATTAATTACTCGCATAGTTTCTTTACTGTTTTTTTGGAGGTCGGCAGACAGCCCACAACAAAAGAGAGTTCAGACCAGTGGCCCCACCACACTGTGCAAGCGTCTCGTCAGTGGAGAGGAAAAAAAGCGAGAGAGAAAAAAAGCGCCAACTTCCTTATATCTGGTTTTCCACGCCTTTGAGACACCCTTTCTCTCTTTCCGACAGCCGCGTCACAGCAGTGTGTGGGTTTCCTCAAAGAGCGACACACAGGAAGTTTAAAAAAAAAACAAAACAAAACAAAACCTAGTCACCTTTTCCATACACTTCAAAAAGCCACAAGGGCCTAAATATAGGGGCCCTCGACACCCAAAATAAACTGTTAAAGAACACCACGGGTTTAATTTAACCACTAACTCGGGTTCTTGTAAATATGGTGGCTTGTGTTTGTCACTTGAGGTTAAAAATGGTGATGAACATGCATGGCCTGCCCATTTCATGTTTGTGAACAGGAACGAACACATATTTGAGAGGGGGCTGTTAAGTACCACTTCGGCCCTGTCAACAGAAAATCAGTTGTTGTGTACAAATCAGTTGCCTGTGTGCCTGCTTTTGAGGACATTTACAGTCAGCTGTTGTGCCCACAAGTGCCACTTTTGTCATTTTTAGAGAACGTTTCCAGAGTCTTCTGTGGAGGAGAACATTTCTGCTCATCAACATGCTGCTCAAGCACTGGGTCCCATTTCATTTTAAAGGTTTTAAAGAAAGCTGCAAAAGCACAGACCAGCTGAATACAAAAACACAAAACTTGTACTTAACTGTTTGTTTGAGACTGTCTTAAGACTTTTAAATAAAACAGCATTTAATTACACTAACAATTGTTGTACGGGTTTGACGGCAGAGATAAAAAAGAATGATGATTGGAGGAAGAAACAACAACAACAAAAAAAAACAAATAAAAAAAAAAACAGAATCACCTCTCTAGAATAGAAATGGCTGCTTGAATTAGACTGATTGAACTCTTGTGAAAGAATTTCACCAGGAAGAAGAGCGAGTGAGGCAGCCTCCAGACCTGGTATAGTGTGACTTGCTGGCTCACAGTAGCATCGCCGTTTGTAATCTACGGAGAGGACTGGTAGGGATCTCTCTGTCTAAGCACTGCCCTATAAATTATGGGCCCGTGTTCAGAGGCTAGAAAGGACTGCTTGGGCTTTTAAGGGAGAGATTCTCAATGAGGCTCCACATCGTCATGAATTAGACATCAGACTAAAGTAAGGCATTTCTAGACAAGAAAGGAAAGGGGAAAGGGGAGAGAGAGAGAGTGAGGGAGAGAGAGAGAGAGAGAGAGAGAGAGAGAGAGAGAGAGAGAGGTGGTGAGTGAGGAGAGGAGAGAACATTCTGTGAATGAAATGAGAGTGAAAAAAGAAAGAGAGGGAGACAGTAAAGGGGAGGAGGTATACTGTAACTATCAACTAACTTCTATCTATACTTCTCTTGGCAAGACTGATTATCTGTCAAATTAGCACTTTAGCTTATGTTGACTAGCATTTAAACCGGTGTGATTCTGTTTTTTTTCTCCAATGACATAATTAACTATACTCATTCAAATATGATGCCTTGTAAAAGTATATAATAAAAAATGGCCACAAAAGTTTTTAATCTCTGTTTTAAAAAAGAGAACTGTTGAGACTGAGTGACACTGAATGTAAGTGCAGAGGGGAGCTGTGGTGGGTTCCTAGAGTTTGAGTGGTGTGTGTGACCTGGGTCGGACTGACACTCACAGCAGGGCTGGTTAATACCTTCTGAGAACTGTACTCTCCAGTAAGGTGAACACACCTTTTGCAAGCATGCACTTCCTTACACACACACACACACACACACACACACACACACACACACACACACACACACACACACACACACACACACACACACACACACACATGCCCACAGAATAAAAGTGTGTTTATGTGTGTGAGTGTGTGCGTGAGAGTGTGTGTGTGTGTGTGTGAGTGTGTGTGTGTGTGTGTGTGTGTGTGTGTGTGTGTGAGAGAGAGAGAGAGAGAGAGAGAGAGAGACACGCTAATACAGCACTGTCACCATATCTACCCAGGCTGACTCATCGCTGTTCATAGGTATGTTGGGCCCATACAATAGCAATATCATAGAGATAAGCATACCATGCAGGCATATGAACTCTCACTTAACCTGACACATATCAGTGAACCTGATTTCAGCTGAGAAACGTACAGCAGTACTGAGACAGAATGAAAAATGAAGGCATCTAAAAAAACACACAACTCCCAGAGCTCGGTAAAACAAACAGGTACCACAAAACCACACAGTCCCCGGAGCCTGTGTATCAGTGTGTCATAAATAGCTCGAAGCGGGATCTGAAAGGCAGAAATAGGAAGGTCTCAGCCGACTCGGGTCTATAAACAGATAAAGGTCAATATGCAAGTAGGACTTGGCAGCAAAGTGGATTAGCTCTCATTGTCTGCGCAAGGGGAGAAAGAAAAGAAAGCAAAAAGTCTCCCCTATAAATAGGCAGATTTGCTCCACTCTGCTTAGGGCTTAAAGGACGAACTTAGACAGCAAGAGGATCATGGAAATGGGCCTAGCTGAGGTCAGTGTGTTACTATGGTGACTGTTAAGGGGGGGGGGGGTGGACTGTTAGGCAAATAGCCAGGCGTGTAATAGCTTTGCCTCACCAAAATAAAAAGACCTGAGGCTTACTTTCCATTGTGTCCTGCCACCACTGCTATCAGTTCGCCTGCCAAGGGGACAACACGGCCCAATCACGGACACTGATCTGCCCTAAAGAACAGTCCTTGCAGTACACGTTACACACACACACACAAAGACACACTAGCATGAAGACACATACATACACACACACACACACACACACACACACATAAGACATATAGACATACAATACGCACACATACACATACACACACACACACACACACACACACACACACACATAAGACATATACACATACAATACGCACACATACCCACACACACGACATATACACATTCACATACAACACACACACATACTCACACACACAAGACATATACACATACACATATACTCACACACACACTCATGCGTGACATATAAAAAATGTGTATATTTGAGCCCTTGTGTTATTTAACGCGTCCCATCTGCCCAAACATTTGTTCAGATCCACGCGTCTCTGGCCAAAGCTGCCTTTGTCCACCACTTGAAAGAGCAGGCGAACGTGTCCTTCAGCCGGTTCAGGCTTCCAGTCTAAACCCGGTTGTGCCTGAGCACGACTCCAGTATGCGAGCCTGGAGTTCCCCTGGCCTGCCTCCAACCCACCCCCACACCCCACCAGTCCAGCCTCCCGCTCTCTCTCTCTCGCTCTCTCCCTCTCTCTCTCTTTCTCTCTCTCTTCCCCTCATTCCCTCTCCCCTCTCTGGAGGATTCTACCGCATCTTCTATGAACACTCCAAAAAATGGCAGCTATTTTTTCCCGTTTTTCTTCCGTTTTTTTTTGTCTTTTTTCTTTTTTAATGTGCTCTTTCAACATCTCATTTATTTATTTTCCTGGCCGCAGCAGGTTTCTTAGTGTTCGCCGCTGACCCTTGACCTCTTCACCTCTGGCCGCTGCCGCCGCCGCTGCTGCTCTCTCTCTGTGTGACTGACTCACTTCCTCTTCCTGCAGCCGACGCTCACTCCCTCGCTCTCTCTCTCGCTCTCTAGCTCGCTCTCTTATCCATTCCTTTCGCCTATTGAGTCGCATAATTGTTTAAGCAGCGCCCCATTATGTTGTTTACATTATTAAGAAAGAAGAAGAAAGGGGACACCAATAGGGGGAGGAAAAGTTAGTGCCTTCAAAAAAAAACTAGAGTAGCCTAGTGGCTAGTTCCTTTAAACAAAAGGAAGGAAGTATACGGCCAGATGAAGAGAGGGGCCAGTGAGAGCAGAGAAGGGTGTGTGTGTGTGTGTGTGTGAGCGAGATATAAAAAAAGCACACCGATGAATGACGAATGGCTTCAGTAAAGAACAGCAGGCGAGTTTTTCATCCGAGACATCAGGGCACTTTATATTGTGCGGTACAAGATGGACAGTCTACAAACTATTGCTGATTATTTATTTAATACTCCCAAAATGGTCTATGTGGGATGAAAGGTGACTCAGCCGCCTTCCCAACTACCTGTTAACTGTTGACTGACCATAACCTGACTTTGACCCTACATGAATTTGTTATTGTCCAAGTCAGCTGATCTTTTTTTTTTTGCTGGCTTTGGGACTGAAACATAATGGCGCTTTGATATGGCATTGCATAGACAAATGGCATTTCTTTCTTTCATTCTTTCTTTTTTTCTTTCTTTCTTTGCATAGCTTGAAGTATCAAAAAGCAGTATGTCAACTTTCTTTTCACTACAGGTCATTGTGATCCCATTGCTTAATCAGGGCCTGTGCCCGTGCGTGTGTGTGTTTGTGTGTGTGTATGTGCCAGGGTGTGTGTGTGTGTGTGTGTGTGTGTGTGTGTGTGTGTGCCAGGGTGTGTGTGTGGGTGGGTGTGTTTGGGTTTGGGTCTTGGGGTGTTGCAGGCAGTAGGAACACTTCAAGTGGTAGCTCAAATGGAGCATTAAGGGATTTGCTATAATTCCTTCAGCGATGAGGTCAGACTGCGGTATGCTGTGTGATTTTGCCCATATATTCAGGGGTACAGAACTAAGACAGAGAGAGAAAAAAAAGAAAGAAAGAAAGAAAGAAAGAAAGAAAAGAAAACAAATACACATTCCAGAGCAAGGTATGAAAAAAAAACAGCTTACAGGCCCAGTGTGTGTGTGTGTGTGTGTTTGTGTCGAGACTGTATCAATCTTCCATGCAGGAGTGTGGCAAGTTGGGACCTGCTCACTTTAGCAGGTTCCTCTTCCTTGTAACCAAAAAAAGGATAAATGGGAAAACAAGAACACAATAAGACGCGTCACAGTTTCCATTTATCCATCCATTGACACCACGTCATCAGCACATTATTGCTTAATCGAAACCAAACTGCTAATGTAAAGAAAAGGTGCTAATCCACTAAGGCGTATATGCTCCATATGACAAATCACTGCATAGGTCACTGCAAGGGGCAGCAGGACAGTGCCATTGCCATACTGTATTTTGTTTTTTTGATACTGTATGGTATTTTGTTTGATATTTTACCCACTTATTTTTGACACTGTCAAACTAGTTCCTTATTATGTGTTATGTATTTGTGATATCGTACAGTGCTTTGTCCGTTTTGAAAAAAGTGCTATATAAATACAGATTATTGTTATTATTATTATTATTATTATTATTATTATTAGCAGTGAAAGCAGTAACAGTAGTGGTTTAAGATCTTTTATAACTGCTACACAAAGAGGACTCCTTAGGCCACCTGATTACTGTGTCCATTGTCGTTTTGTTGTGCACTAAATCTTGATTTGGCATCATCCAATTTACCTGGGCCGTTACGTCTCCGCTCGTGACCTCTTAGGTCATCCCAGGTGTGAAGTAAGACGATCTATCAGCAGCTTACAAAAGAGAAAACCACCTTCTGGGTCAAAGATCAAGCAGCAAGAGTAGTAGACATTGTCGTCAGTAGATAAGTGTCTTACGGAAGATTTGTTTATTTGACTGTCTGCCCTTAAGCAAGACCACATGGTTGTTTTTAGTTGCGGCCAAACGTAGTCTGTAAAAGAGAGAGAGAAAAAAAAGAACGTGGCTGAGCGGGAGAGGGAGAAAGAGAGAGAGATAGAGGGAAAGTAGAGAGAGAGAGAGAGACAGCATTTCCTCTTTCCACTCGTCAGCAGTGCAACTCTCCATCTCGCGGGCTGTGATATCACGGAGTACAGGAAGACGCATCACTTCCTGTTTTGTGAAGCCTGCTGGCAACTGCAGCAGCCGGCGTGCGCGCGCGACACACACACAAGCCACAGCTGTGCTGAGTAGAGCAGCGCTGACTGGAGACTGGAAATGAGGGGAGGTTAGAGGTTAGCTGTGTCGGCGTCGCCCCTTGTTAAAAAAAACCCACCCATGTTTCCTTCACACAAAACACCAGCGCCAGGCCCAGCTTGGGCTAATGTATCTCAAGCATCTCTTTGGTGATTCATTTTTGTGCTGCTGCTGTTTAAGTAAATAAATTGAGGGCCAGTATTTTTAATGATGCCTTGTAACATTTTACAGCCAGGCATGGAGTGATTAAAATCTATAGTTTATAGTTTGGGTGAGAGGGTGTGTAACAGATTCTCAACACGAAATTCTGACAACACAAAGCTAAAACACGCCATTCTAAGCATTTTCTGTGTAGTTTTTTTCTTTTTTTTTACTCAACTTGGGTTAATGTAACACTTTTGGTCAAATTCTGTCTGAAGGACAGCTGGAATAAAAATATACAGCTACAGTGACTTTAGGTCGGGTCATAAAATTGTGACAGAGAGAACTCTGGGAAAGATGAGTACCTGTGGTGAGCTTTTCACTATTCATTGCAGAGCACAGGTACAGACCACACATTAGCATACACTGTAGCTTAGCACAGTGTTTTTTTTCATTGTGGTGAAGCCAGATGAGAGAAGAGAAAGAGAGAGAGAGAGGGAGAGAGAGAGAGAGAAGAGAGAGAGAGAGAAAGAGAGAGAGAGAGAGTGAAAGCAATATGTACAAAAGAGCGGGCACTGAAGATAGCTGCCGCTTTTTCGGGTCAAACCCATACTGTACCACAAACAAGAGTGGAGTACCCACTGCTTCTCACAAAAGGCATGCAAATTTGTCCTTGTTGTATATTTCCCACAACTCATCCAAACTTAAAACTCCCACATGGCTGAGCCAAGCTCAAAAACTCCAATTGCAAGTAATATGCACTGGATTCATTAGTCATGGATCATTTTGACACCATCCATGTCAAACTCCTCCAATGTCTCTGAAAGGTCAAACACAACCATTTTGATAGACCTCCTGTACGCGACCAATCCATCAATGGCCTCACTGAGACCGCAGTAGATAATATGGCATGATGAATCAGCATAACATTACATTACATTATGCTTATCCAAATCTACTTACAATAGAGGACACATACCAAGCCACAGATATGCAAAGGAGAACAGAGAAAGCAAGAGCATAAGAACTACAGAGGAAGCTATACCATAACAAAGTAACAAAGTACAGGACAGCGTTGGTAAGTGGAGGTTGGAGCTGTAAGGATAGGAAGTGCTCACAGGAAAGAACATTTCTTAAGTGCTTCTTTAAGGTAGAAATGAATGGCCTTACTCTCTTAGCAACTGGTAGCCTCTTCCACTTTTGAGGGACAACAACGGAGAACAGTTTTGACTGAGATCGCCTTGAGTGAGGGGATGGCAAGGCCAAACAGTTTGCATGTAAGGATCGTAGCACCCTGGATGGGACAAAAGCCCTTTAGATATTGTCTTCAGGTAGGCAGACCCTGAAGTTACTTTGTAGGCTAGAGCCAGGACCTTGTGCCTAATTTGAGTGGCCATCTGGAGCCAATGCAGGTTAGTGAACAGAGAAGTGACATGCGTCCTTTTCAGCACAACATAAACAGAAGTAATCTGAATAAGGTATAAGGGAGAGGTCACGCTCTTATCCAACAGCACAGGACAACATTCCTACAGACAAATGGCGTTTTCATCTAAATAAAGGATCGAAAGACAATTGATTCAGGCGTCTTGGAGACCACAAGGAGTTCTGATGTCTTCTTTGCCATGGCAACTGTGTGATGGGACTATGAAATGGTGCAACGCCAAGCAGCAGTCTGTTCTAAGAAGGTAGAGACGTCCATGAACATCTCATAAATATGAACTAGAGCTGCAGTGTTTACTCTTAGGATGCTCAGGCCCATAACGAAAAGTAGCTCAAAACTTTAAAAAAAAGACTACTTGTTCCTTAGCTCAACTGAAACTGGAGAATCATAACATGAAATGTGGGAAGTAGGTCGTGTGACAGTTTTCGTGATTGCCTACCTACAGTGTCTTTGGGTAGACAGATGCAGCTGATTTGATAAGGCATTTATGAAATGACATTTAGTAGCCTACATTCCAATTTGCTCTGGTAGGTGAAAATAGAAAGTGCAATCCAGTGCGTTGTGGTCTGGTGTTAGGTGTGTCATGAGTATTAGAGTCATAATGACTAACCGGATTTTTTGGAAAAAATTAGTCCACAACTCTGACTGACAGCAGTAGGGATGGTTTTTAAAGCAAAAGTTTCTCAACACCATTCATGTGACACCACTGTGTTACAGTAAAAAACTGTGGAGGGGTGGTATTGCTCTTGCGTAAGTAGCCTCCTGAAGAAAATTGTTTGCCGAGTGACAGAACCTTCAAATTATCACCTCGGATCTTCCGTGCTAAGCGCCATCCCTGTCAGAATCCTCCGCTGGCATTTTAAACTGCAGCACTCGGGCTCTCAATATAATTGTGTTGTGTCAAAAGCAAGCGGTTAGCGAGTTAGCGCATGTGTGTGGATGCGTGTGGCTACACGTGGGTGGGTGTTTGTGTACGCTCGCTTCGTCTCTCTCCACTCTGTTTGGATAGCAAAGCAAACAAAAACAACAGGAGACATGGGGTCGACTGTTTGAGTTGCCTGCTGTTTGAAAAGTGCACATGTTAATTTCCTGCAGATACAGTGAGGATCATGCGCACGCCTGCATGTGTATGTGTGTGTATGTGTGTGTGTGTGTGTGTGTGTGTCTGTCTGTCTGTCTGTCTGTGTGTGGTGTCCTCACAGACAGTGAGAGAGGGTGAGGGCTGTCACATGATTTGGTCATGTGACCGGACATAAACTTTATGTCCATGTCCATAATAGGGCCTCACTGTGTTTTTGATTCATACAATAAACACTTCATTTTTAACAAAGCCAAGAGTTTTAATTAAAATAACAAAGTCAGTAAAATGAACATTATCTACTTTCAAAACCACTGACTCCATGTCAACCACTGACTCCATGTCAACAACTTTAAGTGTGTATCTGTTACTATCCCCTGTTGCCTGTTGTGAAGACATGAAGAAAAAAAAGAACACGGAAAAGTAAACCCATGATACACAAAGGTGCCGTGACATGCCAGAGTCTGCTGAACACGCACTTAGCCCTAACAATTAGGGTTCACACCTTACACATGCCACTGCTATTGTACAGCCATAACTGTTGACAGTGATGTTATTAAAACAATACTTTGCAGTCCGCAGGAGAAAAAACAGTAGACAGGGAAAAGGACAAAAAAATGAGCTGTCAACGAACAATTCGTTTTTAGGGGCAACATGAATGGCAAGTAGATAAGTCAAAGCAGGAAGGAAATACTGGTTTTTGTTTAAACCCAAAGAAACAGTCACTTAAGACTTCTTATGAATATAAATGTTAACAAAAACCCAGACTGACTGAACAAAGACCTCACTGCACAATGGTGTACAAAATCACTGTAAATGATCCCTTTTCTGACATAGACTACTTAACTTAGCTGACCTTTCCTTCTTGTTGTTAAAATAAATTGTATGGTCTAACATTTCAGAAACAGTATTCTAAATTAGGACACTAGTACACTGCCTATTTACATCTTTTTCCCACAGATGTATGTTTTTCATTGTCCGTTGACCTTTTAGGCAAAAAGCTAACTTAATGATGCACATTATAATGATATTTGTATTTTACCTCTAAGCATGTCAGCTTCATGCCTCTCAACAACAGCATATACACTCTACAAAAAGAGAGAACCTCGTAATTGTCATGTCAACCGTCAAGGACTTTTTCCTGAAAACCCATCAAACCATAACAAAACCCCTTGTGACAGCCCATCTTTATTTATTTAGGCCTTCCCTCAACCGGCAGCGTCGCCCTAGTGAAGATGGCCGCTCTGCTCGAGGGGGCCCCATCACTCCTTCGCCCTGTCAGTCACTCTCGCCTGACGCACTCTCCCTCTCGGCTCGCGTGATTACCGCACGTGATTTCTGAAGTGTCCCCTAGGTCCCGCCTTCGGTTGCTGTCTGTTATTCTAACCTGAGGGCAATACCGAATCAAACACCATTCCCACCGCATTGTCTTTACAGCCAGAGAACCATCGGCGCCTTGACACACACATGGGGTTTCTGTCAACAGGTAAAACTGGCTATAGAACTCCACACAAACTTAACCTTAAAGTAAAACAGTACATGAAAGGGTAGAGTTTGTTTTAAAGAGTTTTAAAGTTTTGTTTTTTTAAGGTTCTCAGAGTCACTGCTGGGCAAGTGAAGTCTCACGAGTGTCATAATCGTAAACTGTTTACTTTATCGCCTACAGGCCAAGTTTGTGAGTCAGTCTTAGGTGAATAAAAGTGTTTGATTTTCATACACGCACCCACACACACACACACACACACACACACACACACATACACACACACACTTACACACACATATAAATCCCATCTTGAGTGAAGCAAGTAAGGAGCAGACTAGGTCAATGTTGTGATGAGTAACCTTTTCCAATTGGTTGGACGATTGACAAACAACTAAACAGCTCCTAAAACATCTCTGTGTAGGAGCAGTTAAGCCACACCAGGAAAGCTTTTACCACAATGAAACTTCATTGGCAGAGTCTCTTCCAGAGAAGTTTGGACTTGCTTGAATCATACATCACTTTGAGGTGAGGGGGGGGTACAAGGCAAACGTATTGCATAATTGTGATGTCGCAAAGTTTTTTGGTTTTTTTTTTTTTTTTTCACGGTGAGCCCGTCCAATGGAAGCTTTGTCCAGAAGCAGCCGAGCGTAAGGCCCAGACGGTGCAGTCGAGTCTACTCTCCGAAAAAAAAACTACCCACAAGAGCACCCACTAGAATCACAGAAAAGCTGCCAGCATTGTCTATCTAATGTTCCTGTATGTGTAACTCCATCCGTTCCCCTGGCGGCTACGGAAGCCCTTGAAAAATCCTCCTATGTGAGCCGTCGGGTAGCGCCTTCAGTCTACCAGTCACGGGTAACACACAGCACACAGCACGGCATGGCACATCACTCATTAATAATAAATGCAAACATAGGTGCGCGGCTTTACCGAAGGTTTTTTCTTTGACTGCCACAGATGAAGTGATCCACTGAAACAGCACACCATGTCTACTGAGCTACTTTTCCACCTTAAAAAGAAAAAAAAAAGAAAGAAAAGAGAAAGAAAAAAAAACCCTGTGGGATGCAATGGATACGTCGCACAAGGGCCCCTCTCTCCCCAAACAGAGGCGCGATGACAGGGCCAGCCGTTTCACCTGATAGGTGCTGGGCTGAGGTGGCACGTCTCGTCTCGGGGTGTAAGGGAAGCCCCAGGCTCCAACGCCGCCGCCCCCTGCCCCCATCCCGTCCCATCCCATCCCCCATCCTACCATCCCATCCCCCCGCCCTGACCGTGACTCACTGCTGCTCGGATAGCGAGCCGGAAGTTTAGAAGGTTGGAGGTCAGATCCTTTGTGGCGGCACATCAAATATCCTCCCGAGAGCACAGCGCAGGAGTGAGTCACTGTGGTGGGACATCTCAAAGGGGAATTGTGTGTGTGTGTGTGTGTGTGTGTGTGTTTGTTTTTAGTGTGTGTGTGTGTGTTTTTGTTTTTAGTGTGTGTGTATGTGTTTGTGCATGTGTGTGTGCGTGAGTGTGTGTGCGTGTGTGTGTTTGTGCATGTGTGTGTGTGTGTCTGTGTGTTCGTGCATGCATGCTTGTCTGTGTGTGTGTGTGTGTGTGTGTGTGTGGGTCGGTGTGTGTGCGCGTATGTGTTCGTGTGTGTGTGCGTATGTGTGTGTGTGTGTGTGGGTGGGTGTGTGTGCGTATGTGTGTGTGTGTGTGTGTGTGTGTGTGTGGCTGTGTGTGTATGTGTACAGGCCAACCTACTAATGCGTGGGCCCCTGTGTAATTGTCTCCCTGTCCCCTGTAACCCTCACGAGGCACAGATGCATCATGGGCCGTTGCCTGGTGGCACAGTGGCATTAAAAGCATGACATTTATGTGTCGAGTTCAGAGGTGAGAGAGCCTGACTCATCGCACTACCCAGCACACCCCCGCCTACCCGATGTGGTTTTGACGATGCAGGCCTGGAGCACTGACACCTCGCACTACACAGCGTGCATTTAGTTGCGCCTGTTGCAACCCAAGCTACAATGCACTACTGCACACACTACAGAGAGTAAAAAAAAAAAAAAACAGCCAGCTAGCATTGCAAATACTAACAATTACTTTCGCAGTGTTATGCTCACTTCAGAGTGCTACATTCGCTTTTTTATTTTTTATTTTTTGCTTTCATCAAGAACCTGGGTTATAAAAAAAAAACTTCGTAATTACAGCTGGTGATCCTAGATGTTCAGCCTCGTTCTGCTCCTTTCTTTAGCTGTCAGCATATAATCACGCTTTTGAGAGGCATGCACGGCTACGGTGTATATTGTTAAACTGAACCGTGCGGTTTGCTGCTTGCTGAAACAACCACCCACTCAGGCTTTACTCCTCCATCTCCCTCTCTCATTAATCTGTCTATCATTCGCCCAATGAGAGATCATGTAATCATGTCCTTAAACTCCTTTTCTCTCTCCCTCTCTCTCCCTCTCTTTTTCTTTCCATTTAACACTGGGCTCCTCCTTCTCTATGCAAATACACACACACACCCCTACACACACACACACACACACACATACATACATATACACACACACACACGCGCACACACACACATACACATACGCAAACACATATACATACACATACACACACATACACAAACACACATATACACACACACACACACACACACACACACACAGAAACATGCATATATAAACCACAGTGCCTATTCTTAAACACACAGGCTGGCCCTGAGCATAGCATAAGCGAGCCGTGAGCAGTGTGGCGATGCCTGGCTGGCTTGAGGACAGCGGAGGCTTGCAGTAAAGCCCCTAACGCAGACTGATAACACGGATCTGCCTCCACATACAGTCTTTCTCCTGTCTGTGGATGTGTCACCACTGCTGCCCACACAAGTACAGGACTCACCTGTGTGTTTGTGCGAGGGATATCAACAGGAGGACTTGGGAGGTTGGGGGGGGGGGGGGTGTTGATGGTGTGACGATGCTAAGATGGGGTGTGGGGGTGTCACGAAAGGTGGGTGAGAGTGTCTGTCTCATCTGCCAGCCAGCCTGCCTTTCCAAGTGATTAATTCCTCCAGAAGCTTGGTATTTGCTTCAGAGTGTGGGTGTGTGAAGATCATTCTCTCTCTCTCTCCCTCTCTCTCTCTCTCTCTTTCTCTCTCTCTCTCTCTCTCTCTCTCTCTTTCTGCTATCCTCGCTCTCTCTCTCTTTCTGTCTGTTGCAGGCAGCTGAGGCTTAATCAAATATTAATTGCTGGGTGAGTCGGCGAGAGGGAGCTGGGAGACACGGCAGGACGGAGGCGTTTGTTCGGTGAGTAGGTGAGGGAAAAAACCCGTCTCTCACCGTGCGGAGGAGAGAGGAACCCCCCCTTGCTCCCTCCCTCTCTCCCTCCCTCCCTCTCCGAACTGTCTCCTCCGTTCCGGCCCAGAAACAACACGTACACAAGCAAGGGGAGTCCTCCGTGGCGAGGGCTGAGACGAGGGCAACATATTATGGGTCAAATTCACTGACCTTGTGCCTCCACCCCCACCCTCCCTTTCTCTCTCTCTCTCTCTCTCTCTCTCTCTCTCTCTCTCTCTCACACACACACGCACACACACATGCACACACACAAACAAACACACCCACACTCTTTCTCTCTGTATCTCTCTCCTCCACTCCTTCTCTCTCACTCTGTGAGCTAACTGAGTTTTCCACCCACACCCTATCAAATGCCAGGGAATCACCTTCGTCCTACACAGCCTCTCTCCAACACTTTCTCCACACTCTTCGTGCCCTGTCCAACTCCAGTCTGGTTTTTTTTTAGGCAAACTATTCCTTCGGATTAAATAACATGACTCCGGGATATGATATACTTTTGCAGTTATGTTTAAGTTTAAGTTTAGAGTTTAATAGGCATTTGTGCAGCACACATTAGCATGTGTCCTTTTCATTAAGGTTAACAAAACAATGAGGTGGTGACACGTCTTATGATGGGTTCCCCTGCCCTGCGTGCTCTGCTCTCCACATGCTCACTCGTACGCGCTTTGTTTGGGGAAAGCTGCTCCAGTTGGAGTGCATTAATTATGTATGGCTCACTATTGCTATCGCCCTAATAGGTAGAAAGCAGTTTGCCTAAGGCAAAGAGGGATATGCCTGCGAGAGAACAGGAGCGAATTTGAACAACAACAGCTTGGCATATAATAAGTGTGTGTGCTGAATGTGTGTGTGTGTGTGTGTGTGTGTGTGTGTGTGTGTGTGTGTGTGTGTTGTGTGATATGTCTAAATATGAGTATTATGCATGTTGGTTCTTCTCAGTAGCATGCTTACTTAAACAACTCTGGTCTGCCACGCTGACCATACATATTATTTATACAACTCCCACACCAGCCTTCAAGCTGTGAATGGCCTATTATCCAGACGGCATTGAATGGTAAACGGCCATAACGATACTGAATTATACAGCACAATACATACACGGAACAATTTGCTACGTGAACCTTTTAATCTCCTACAGCCATCCAGGGACACGCAAGACTGCATTTGAACTTGCGGCTGTGTCACAGGCAAGTCGTTGCACATACCGTATAACGAGGTTGCGCACTGAACTTGGATAGAGTCAGCAAACGGGAGGGGAGACCACATCGATCCCTCTGTCAGGGAGGCAGCCTAGCGGAGTCCCTGCGCTGGGGTGGCGAGCGGTGTGGGTGAGAGAGCATTAGTATCCGACCGGCGCGCCACAAGCATTTTGCAGCGTTTTACAAATGCGACCCCTATTAGCGCTGGCCCTGGATCATGACTGACAGCGAGAATCCCCGAGTATTGAGCCAGGGACACCCCCAATTAATCGAGTGTCCGTGCGCTTCATCAGCATCTGGACGCATTAAACGTAATTCATCAGTGACAACGTGCCGTGCATGTTTTGAATGTCTTAGTCTCTCACATTTGGCAAATAACGATTACTTGCCATCGTATATGTGTCAGCTATATAAATTTGGTGCGCTGCCCTAATCAATGCCCCGAGACGCCACACGTTTTTCAAGTGGTTAGGCAATCAAAGTTCTGTTTAGTCTTTAGGTGCAAGTTGCTGCAGGTTGGTGAACAAAACGCGTGTGTAGGGGTTAATAGGCCTAGCAGTTTCATAATGACACTCATCTGTCGGCAGCTGGCCCAGTCTGAACGGCATTCACCTCACAATGAGCAAAATAGACTTGACCGAATTCCGATGACACTCTGAAGACGGATAGCCCACTTCACGGATGTAGAGACATGACATGTAATTGCTCATATTCCGATGACATTGACATTTTGTAAAAAAAAAAAAAAAAAAAAGTTGTCGTGTGTTCCATCAAAATCAAATATATAAACTAGCCTACAATCGCATTAATGAACACATCAATTTTATTATCACCTCTTGCTCTTGACTGTCAAAGCAATAGATTATCGTTGCGTGAGAGGGACGACTGGAGTTATTTCGGTTATTGCAAGTTCACATTGTTCACATTTACGGTGCCGTTGCTGCGAGGACATCAATTTATACCTCTGATGCATGATGCGATTGTTTATCTCCATAGCCGACACGACTCTGTTCACACACTGATGCACATGTCTCTTGGTATTGTGAGCAGTAATGACTATTATTTTTCGCCCTGAGATGGCTCCCAGAACGTTGCAGTTTATTAAAATTGATATATAACCTAAGCACGGTTGCATTCCCCTTTCACGGTTGTTGCCGCTTTATTATTATTATTGTTATTATTATTCTTATAATTTTTTTTTATTATTATTATTACTGCAAAGTCATTGCTGCAATCGTTTTGGTAAGGTAGTATTTTGCACGTCCAAAAAGTTCTCTAATATATTTGCCTGAGAGTGTAAGGCTTAGTAATTGTGCTGACATTAGTTATTGTGCGCAGTGCTGGACTTCAATTGCACTCTACCCTGTCTTTCCCTGCCAAGCACCGATCAGTGCTACATCAGGAAACTCCAAATAAGGGCAAGGAAGTGGAAACCCACCGGAATCAGTCCTTATGTAGTCACGACCTTATAAGGGATGGCGGAGTCGGGTCTTCCGGCCAACGCTAGGCTAGCACCGAGACGGGAAATCCGAAAGCTAACTGCCACTACTGGGGCGAAGAGCACGAAATTTGCCCTTGTATCTGTAGCGAAAACTTTACCGATCATGCATCGTTTACTGCCCGAGCAGCAATGGTCTCTGTCGCTGCGATGTATTGCACAGACTTAATTTTATGTTTCCCCAATCTGCTTTTTTCCCTTCAGGCAAACGTCATGTGTCCTCCACTGCAGTGCCTAAATATGGGCTTCCTCCAGTCCATATATGGACATCTACGTCACAGCAAGAGGGTATATAAAGGAGTGGGGATCCTCTCAGACGAGAAAGAGCCCAGAGAGCCTAACAGACAAACAACGCCAGTGTAGATAGGAGATAGACAGACACACTCGCTGCGCTATCTCTATCGCAGAGAAACACATTTTGACACAAAACGTGCAAGCCAAGTCAAAACAAAAACAGTAACAACTCATTTAAAGTAGGGCCGAATTTGATTAGGTCCATGAATTAATTCCTTTGATGTTCCTCAGAATTTGATGTTTTTTCATCAATTTCAGGGAATGATCAAAAGCAACACTTTTGGTTTCTGTCATCTGTTTTGAACAGAAAACTGGATTTTTTCATTCCCTTTGGACAAAGGAAACAAGGGGAACAGAAACAGAAGAAGACATCAGCTCACCGAACAGAGCAAGGAGTCTAGCCAGAGAGAAGAAGAAGAAGAAGCAGCATCTTCACTCTTCTCTTCCCAGAGGGACTGCCGGTGATTTCCTCCACCTGCGCGCCTCTCGCGTTCTCAGACTTTTCTTCCACGCACACACACCAGCCTGTGTGCACACACACGCGCACACACACATACACAGAAGCCACGCACAGAGCCTCGCACTCTTCAGCCTCAGCCCTGAAGGATGGCTGCAGCCAAGACCGAGATGCTTCTGCCCGGCCTCCAGATCTCTGACCCCCTCAACTTCCCCCACTCCCCCATGGATAACTACCCCAAGCTGGAGGAGATGATGCTGCTCAACTCAGCGGGGACCCCCTTCCTCAACCCCTCCGCACCCGAGGGTGCAGCTTTCGGCACTGGGGAAGCAGGAGAGCAGTACGACCATTTGACTGGAGGTAAGAGCTGGATCTTAAATTTATATAAATATTTTTGTAATTACATTGCATGACAGTAAAAAGAGCAAAGTAAAAAAAAAATAAAGCTGCTTGGGGTTACAGAATATTTCATGTTATTGTTTTGGCTGTGTAAAATCAAGTGGGAAAAGTTAGATCTGTTTTACATAAATATAGTCTGTAGGAAATAATTAATTACAGCACTGGGAAACAGTGCTTCATTGAGAGATAGCAGAGGAAGAAACACAGACTGATAAGTCATTATAATGGCATCATTATTGAGACAGCATCTGGCATGGGTATTGCTTGCTGCAAAGGCACGGAGTGGCTCAATTCAAATCACATTTTTAAAGTAGCTGAATTGCACTTTCAGTAATCAATTGCCTTTGGCGATGTAATGGAATTCAGAAGCTGTGTGTGTGAGAGAGCGGCAGAGAGGGAGGCAGAGAGAGAGGGAGAGAGGGAGGGAGGGAGAGCGGGAGTGTGAGAGAAGGAGAACGAGAGGGAGGGAGAGGGGAAGAGGGAGAAAAAGCATGCATGCAGATGGCTTGGATTGAGCTGGCGCTTCTGTCCCTCTCGAGGGGAAGTTGGGGAGGGGGGGGGGGGGTGAGGAGCCGGTGCCTTTGGGAGGCATAGGGAGTGTGTGGGTGTGTGTGTGTGTGTGTGTGTGTTGGGGGGGATTCTCCTGCTTTGTGTCAGCACCTGCTGTTCCCGTTGAGAAGAGTGTGGAACAGCAAGAGTCACGCACATAAGCCGGACCCCCCCCCTCCAACAACACACACACCCTACCCCCACCCCCCTCCCTATATCCGCAGCTTTGGGGATCTCTGAATGACTGCAAACTGACAGGGTGGATAGTGTTTGGTGGATGGGTGGGGTGACACACAACCCCTTAAAAACAGAGAGAATGTTGTTTCTAAATGGCATCTCCTCTTGTTTCTGTGCCCCCCCTTCAGACACACTGCCTGAGATCTCCCTGAACTGCGAGAAGTCGCTGGCGGAGCAGACCTACACCCAGCGGCTGCCCCCCATCTCCTACACCGGCCGCTTCACCCTGGAGCCCGCTGTGAGCGGGGCTGCCAGCCTGTGGGGGGAGCCCCTCTTCAGCCTGGTCAGCGGCCTGGCGGGCATCAACACCCCCTCCAGCACGGCCGCAGCAGTGGCCGCCGCCGTGGCCTCTTCCGCCTCCTCCTCCATCTCCATCGCCGCCTCCCTGACCACTCCGTCCTCCTCCTCCTCCTCTGCCTCCTCCGTCTCCTCCCTGGCTGCGGCCGTCTCCTCCCAGAGTGCCTCCCTCAGCTGTGCCGTGCACCAGAGCGAGCCCAACCCCATCTACTCAGCCGCCCCCACCTACTCCAGCACCAGCCCCGACATCTTCCCCGAGCAGAGCTCCAGCTTCCCCAGCGCCGTGGGCGGCTCGCTCCAGTACCCTCCCCCCGCCTACCCCAACGGCAAGACGAGCGGGCCCAGCTTCCCCGTGCCCATCATCCCCGACTACCTCTTCCCCCAGCAGCAGAGCGAGATCAGCCTGGTGCCCCCCGACCAGAAGCCCTTCCAGACGCAAGTGGGCCAGCAGCCGTCCCTGACGCCGCTCTCCACCATCAAGGCGTTCGCCACACAGACGGGCTCACAGGACCTCAAGAGCGTGTACCAGTCGCAGCTCATCAAGCCCAGCCGCATGCGCAAGTACCCCAACCGGCCGAGCAAGACGCCCCCCCACGAGAGGCCGTACGCCTGCCCCGTGGAGACGTGCGACCGGCGCTTCTCGCGCTCGGACGAGCTGACCCGCCACATCCGCATCCACACGGGCCAGAAGCCCTTCCAGTGCCGCATCTGCATGCGCAACTTCAGCCGCAGCGATCACTTGACCACGCACATCCGCACGCACACTGGCGAGAAGCCCTTCGCCTGCGAGATCTGCGGACGCAAGTTCGCCCGAAGCGACGAGCGCAAGCGCCACACCAAGATCCACCTGCGGCAGAAGGACAAGAAGGCCGAGAAGAGTGGCGTAGCGGCGGCCGCAGCAGCGGCGGCAGGGGTTGGGGTCGGGGTCGGGGTCGGGGTGGGGTCGACCGTGTCGGCCACCAGCATCTCCATCCCCTCTCCAGTGCATAGCTACCCGTCTCCCATCGCCTCCTACCCGTCTCCAGTGTCCTCCTACCCCTCGCCGGTGCCCTCCTGCTACCCCTCCCCCTCCATTGCCACCACGTACCCCTCAGCCAGCAGCGCCTTCCAGACGCAGGTGGCCAACTCCTTCCCGTCCTCGGTGGCCACCAACATCTACAACTCGCCGGTCACCACTCCTCTGCCCGACATGCAGTCCACGCTCTCGCCACGGACAGCCGAGATCTGCTAAGAGACAGTTTTGAGCTTGTTTCTCCAGCCGCCTCCTTCCTTCCTTCCCCAGCCCTCCTTCCTCCCCGTGCAAACACACCTCTGCATCCGCAAAACGTGCAGCTCAGTGCAGTGGAGCTCAGCTCAGACGAGTCAACCGTCTTTGTGCAGGGGAAGGGAGAAGAGAGAGAGAGAGAGTGACAGAGACAGACAGAGAGAGGGCCATCAAAAAAGACTTGCTATTCCCCTCTGAAAAGCACTTTTCTGCTCGTTCCCTTCCCAACCTTGAGTTGAGAAAGAGAGAGAAAGAGAGAGACAGTGGAGGAAAAAAAATTGTCAAGGACTTTAACAAAGACAGCAGAAGACAAAAGGGAACTTTTTTTCACTTCCCGAAATCCCTTCCCTAAAAAAAGGCATAAGAAAGCGTAATGATAAAGACAGAAAAACAAGCTATGGCAGGTCTTTATTTTTATGACTGTACACAGACACACTCAAACATACATACACACATCAGAGAAAAAAAGGATTTCACTCTTTGAATCCAATACCTGCAGTCTTTAAGCTCATAAAAAACAAAGGAGACATTTACAAAAGACTTTGGATAATATACATAAGTTACAGTATATGTATATTGTACAGGTGCCATGTTTCATTATGTTCTCTTCATTTTTGGTACCATTGTCGTGAAAATTATTTGCATATTTGCATTGTATTATTTGAATTGAGCAGGGCCATATTTTATAAGATACTTTCCGTATTACGTAGTGAAAATGCTGTGATAAGTTCTTGACTTTGTTTGGGATAAAAAAAAAAAACGCACTTAAGTATTCTGAAGCATGTGTAAGAGTGTTGTTAGTTTCTCTTTTTTTGTAAATATCATCCACTGGTACTATCTTTATCTTTCTCACACGTGACAAGGCAGTCTGTTTTTTTTGGGGGGAGGGTGGGGATGAGACTTTTCTTTCTTTCAGACTCACATTTTCAAGTTTTTCGGTGCCTTTTGTGAAGCCTTGCTGGTGTTTTCTGACACAAGTCATGTGCGCTAGTTGATGCTTTGCATCGAGCCTTAACGTGGAAGGGATTTTTTTTTAAGAGAATGTAAGTTACATTTCAAGGAACGAAGGGAAAGGATACAAGGGCACTGGTCATTTCTTTCGGATGTAAGCAAAAAAGAAAACTATAAACTATATTTTTTTAATGTAAATACATCTTCAGGAGTTGGAATGTTGTAGTTACCTACTGAGTAGGCATGGGATTCTTTTGTATGTTTATTTACATGCAGTCCATTATTTTGTCGTTATTTTAATTTTGTATTTGTGTTTGTTAAACAAAGTGACTGTTTATGGCTTATAAACACATTGAATGCGCTTAACTGCCAATGGGATATTTGGTGTACAAGATATCCTTCCAGAACTGAAATATAAATAAAATATAAATATATATGTTCAATCCCTGTCATTTTTATTGTCTATAGACATGCCTCACATCTCCTCCTCCCCAACATGTTCATATAAATATATAATTTCACAGACATTCCCATGCAACCACATCCAATGCATGATTTAGTGCAATAACATCTACTGCCATGAAGTAGACTATACAATGGATAGTCTAAAGTAAACCCTGCAATCATCTCATCTGCCTCGAAAGCCCACTTTCATTTAATTAGTGTTTATCTAACACCTGGCTTGTAAACCACGCCATACCCTGACCTCTGACCCCTTATACAGTCTGGCGGCCGTAAACACTCTCCCCATTACAATGCCGCCCATACACATCAGTCCTGTCATCTGATATAATGGTGATGGCTTATCATTGCTGTTGCAGATTAAACCTACATTTAATCAAGGCAGACCATGTACATTCATATATTCGTATATGTATACATATATAAATATATTATCAACAGGCAGACATGGCCACAAGGTAGATTTTGTGGACACCGTAGTACACAGTAGTGATGTCATGCAGTTGTAAGATGCACAACGCATGGTATATAATCCGGTTCTGAATTAGTTCAGAGATGGAACTGTTGAGGTTTGGTTATGGAGTCAGCTGTCTGTTTGTGTAATGCAGTTGTCATTTAGTGGTTTTTTTTTTTCCCTTTTCATTTTTACCTCAGAGGAGTAGAATTTGTGTGGGCATGCCGGGTCAAGCAGAAAGGGCTTGGTCTAATAGCCCTGTATTAACACAGCTGCGGGGGTTACACTCGCATTCATTTGTGTCAACAGAACATTGATTTGACTTTTTTTTCCCATTCAAAATCTAATCATCCAAAGCCAGCTGAAAATCGCTGCTATTAATTCCTATTAATTTTTTCCAGTGGACTGAATTAAAATTTGAATGCCACATACATGCGGGTCAGTGCACAGCCAACCCCCGTCCTAGTGTCCATGTGAATGAGAGCTGACCTGAAGCTTGTGGCTGAGATGAGACGAACAGCATTTGAAAACCAGAAACAAATTCTGGAGTGATTGTTGTGCGTTTTTCGTACAACTTTCTACATTAGCCTTTTACTACCATAGTACTACCGAAGTTTCTCGCTACCATAGTGCTACTGTACTAGGCCTTGGGAAGCGCATGTTATCCTTTGGGGGCACTACTTTAGCAGTACCAACAACAGTAGTAGCTAACAAGGTATAGTAACTACACGTTTGGGAAACGGACTGGACTTGACTTGACTTGGAACGGAGTGAAGAACACTCCTCTCAGACTCTTCTGTTATATGTTCTGGCTGTCCGCACTAACAACACGCAACAAAATCATCACTCTTTCCTGAGGAGCAGATGCAACTCCTCAGTGGAGAGATGAAGGCTGGCATAGGCCTCAGTGCAGGCCTCCTCCTGTTCCTGGAAGAAAGAAGTGAGAGAAGACTTTCTTACAAGCTCACAGTGCAATTGCTTTTAAAAAATAATAAAATAAAAACAAAATAACAACAGTCGAGAAAACAAATTAAAAACTGTACTTCATGTCACAGGTCTCCTGTTTCCTTACTGCCGTCAAGAGCCAACCTCCATTTGTTCTGAAATCAAACCCTTTCCCCCACTGATTTCCCCAACTTATCAAAGACTCTGTGCAGCATCATGAGAGCGTGGTGCAGCGATATCAAAAGGCAGCGCATGTGTTAGTGTGTGTGAGTGTGTGTGATTGGGACTACCGTGGTTGCACTTGGGGCTTAATTATCCATAGAGAGCACTTTTGAGAAATCACTGGTTTGGTAATAAGCCACCTTGTAATAGGCTGACAAGCTTGAAGTCGTGCGCATAGTGTTTGTCACTTGAGAATACCCACAACTCCCAGGTTCATTTTGTAATTGCACCTTTCTTTATTTGGGGGACGCTCTTCGCTTTTCAAAGCACTTCTGAAGAAAAACAATGATAATCATCCACCCAGGCAATTTATTTTGTGTGACTTCGTGTGTATGTGTCTCCCAGCAGTAGATCTGATCAAATGACATTTGAGGTGCGCTCCGCTCATATCTTACCATCTTGCTCTCACCCAGAACCTTCTGTGCCGTTCTCATTCTCCTTCTTCTTCTTCTTCTTTTTGCTTCATTAAGGTAAAGTTTCAGAGTGAGTGCAATCATGTCAGCGCATAAGGGAACACGTGTCGTGTCCCCGATTTTGATCCCCCAAGAGGCCCCGACATGTATGTACAGAACCACATGAAAAAAAAATGGGGAAGTACACAAGGCCGATAACAGGGTGCCTGAACCACAACCTCTCAGTACTGCTGAACTGCTGGAGTTTCAGCGGATCTTTTATCAACATATTGCAGCCACGGTGATCCCCATCAGAGAGAGAGAGCACTGTGGTCTGGTGGAAGCTGACAGAGACAAGTTATAGAGGACAGTGACCTATAAAAGAATGATCTTAACACAAGTTCTACCTGTGTAGGCAATTGCAGGGCCGGCGCTACCATAACACACATTAGGCGATGCACGTACGGCACCAATTAAAAAATCAGGCTAATATAAAAATACCATAATGGTCATAATGGTGGCATATTCGAAATTAAAAAAATATGTGCTGTGTAAATAGATATCAACAATGCAAAACTAACATATTTGTTTGACAAAAAAAAGAATTATAGTCTGTGTTGCCGCGACTTCAAAGTCCCTGTGGTGCCCCCCTCCCCATCTCGAAATGCTACATTCTTTTCAAACTCAAGCTTGACAGGCATCTGTGTTTGGACTGGATTTCAATAGGGCATCATGAACCAGGGCCTGGACATAGAAAAAAAGAACAAACTGTAAGATAAATCTCACACACCACTTGCAGATATGCCTATGCTTAAGCTGTCTAAATATGGGTAAATGTGTAACAGTTAGCCCTTTATGCATGCCTATACGCACATACTGTAACAAGGTAAAGCTGGTTCCCATTACTGGAACTAAAGGTAAGCAATCAGTCAGTGCCTAATAGGCTACTATCAATTCTTCGTACTTCAGACAAAAGTCACCAGCAAAGTAGAAGTGAAGTTTATTTACTATTCTAAATGTCAGGGGTGATGTGGTGATTATTGTAAGACAAATTGACTACTAGTTAATTAGTGAGGAGAATAACAGGAGAACATGAATTAACTACACTTAATACAATGATTAACAGATTTTGGTACCATTAAGGCATAAGCTCCAAAAATGGTCTTAACCTTCACTTGCCTTGTCAAGGCTTCTCCATGACAGTCATTTTCAAAAAGGTGTCATAAATTCTTGGCATTACTGCTAATATTTCCCTTACTTTGTGCGACATTTGTCAAGGCTCAAGTTTGTTAAAATATATTTTTTTGCATTTATTAATGGGGCTGGGACATGTAAATGGTCTGGCTGTCATTGGCATGAATTGATGAATGCTGTGGCTCAGAAAGTGTCAAATGATCATTTCACAGATACGAAATGCAGCCTACAATGTATGACCTCTTACAACTAGGGCTTGTTAAAATTCAGTTACATTTTCCCAAATGACTCAACAGACCCTGCGTTTTTTTGGGACAGGTGTTTTTATGAGACAGGCATTTAATTTGCATGAAAAACTTAATTTACAACAACTTTGTGCACATCTAAGTAACTTACCATGGCCAATGAATGTTTTAATACTCCGAACGTGTTCTGAATTAAGTAGAGCTTACACTGAGTTAACGTTACCTCATGTGTTGGTGTGATTCATTAACATTAATACAAACATACTATTGGCAACGAGGATGGCAGATATTGCCCAAGGATCAATGTGTGCTTGGAGCACTTGGGTCACTTGTCCTCAGCGATTACAAAAAAGCTTTGAAACTACAAACCTTGAAACTACAAACCTTAAATCTCCACAGTGTCCTTTTTACGGTAATGTCAGCTCAGCCAAAGACAGCAGCTGACCAGTGAGTCTTTGCAACAGTATACATGCATTTGCCAGTACAAGCATGTTTAGTGCTTTGCAGAACAAGATGATTAGCAACCAGTTAATAGAGCACACCAACTACACAAAAGTGTGTGAAACTCTCGACGAGGTAACACTGCCCTGAACCATCACATTGCCAAATTCAACAAGAAAGACGAAATCAGACCTGGCATATATTTTAGACCGATGTTTATTGCCCAAATGTATTGCTAAAAAACACAGATATATATTTGGGACTCGGCTATTTTTTGCAGCTTCACGGTAAGTATCATGATCTTTTCGCAGAGTTTGTGATTCCTCTCATGGATATCAATTATTGCAGTTATTAAAGGTGTTTTTTGTGATGATATTAGTATTTTTATACATTTTATTGGGAATTGGCAAAAGTTGGCAAATATCATTTTATTTTATTTTATGTTGGGGGGGGGGATTGTTGACTGTAGTTGTAGTGACTGCAGAGATGGTGGAACACAGAGAATAGACAGATTTCTATTTGATGGGCGAGGTTGAGGTGTTCTCCCAAACAATAGTATGTTAGAATAAGGCTTGTAGTCAGGAAGACTTAAATCTCTTCTCCCAAAAGTACTCTTCCTAGGTGCACAGAAAGATAACCATACAGATCATCATACATACACATCAACAAAGAAAAGGCAGAATGAGAGGAAGGAAGAAAGAGAAAGAGGACGGGAAGAATGTAATTAAGGTAATTGGTCTCGGAATCCCAAATTGACTTGCCGAAAAATGTGTGGTTGTGTGTAAAATCATGCATGTATGCACGAGTATTGTGTGTATAAGTGTGTGTGTGTGTGTGGACTGTAAGACAACAGTATGAATGTGATACACTTTCTATTTATCGCTCACAGCAGTGAAAGACATAAAGCATGCGTGCGGGCGCACACACACACACACACAAGCACACACACACAAGTGCACAAACACAAGTGCACACACACACACACATCCCATGGGATATGTCTGAAGGCCCCAATCCTTGTTTCCATCGTGCGAGACTGCACTTCCAAAAACAACAAAACAATGTAGTGCACAACAACAGCTGGCAAGCAAACAAAAGGCAACACTAGGAGCAAAAGATGGCCCAATTACAAGACAATTTCCGTTGTTATTATTTAAAGTATTATTTAAAGCATTCAAATTGTAATCAATTGTATATTTTCCAATGTCTATCCCACAAAGGCCATACACGAACATGCACCTTTGTGCGTGCATGCACACACGCACTCTCTCTCTCTCTGTCTCTCTCTCTTACACGCACACACACAAACACATACGCACACACACACACACACACATGCAATCTCTCTCTCTGTCTTTCTCTCTTTCACACACACACACACACACACACACACACACACACACACACACACACACACACACACACACACAGGCACACACACACGCACACACTACTCTAACCTACATCACAAGGGCCATTATACAGCTTTAGTGGAGAGGCTTCAATCACTGTCTCCTCGTCTCCTCTCATAGTTTAAAAGAGCTCATCTGAAACACTGGCCCAGAATGGCCCGTCGTCCTCGCACTATAGAGCAGCAGCAGCAGCAGCAGCAGCAGCAAAGTTTTTCGTTTCGCATTTTTCGATGACAGCTCGGCCCTCTCTCGGTAGCCTGTCCGCCCGCGGTCCCCACTGCGCCAGCGTTTGGGACACAGGGAGCCCTTTCAAGTGGGTTGGAAGTGTAGATTAGCTGCTCCCTTTGCTCATTGGCATCGCTGCTGAGTGGCTTTCGCTCATATCAAAGCCTGCTTCACTCACACACACGGGCCTGCTCTGTTTGGGGAAGGGCAGACAGAGAGAGAGAGAGAGAGAGAGAGAGAAAGTGAGAGAGTGAGAGAGAGAGTGAGAGAGAGCGAGAGTGAGTGAGATAGAAAGATAAAGAGAAAGAATGTCAAAACTGAGAGTGATAGAGTGATAGAGACAGAGAGCGTGTTGAGGTAGACCGAGAGAGAAAAAAAGAGAAAGGGAGAGAGAGAGAGAGAAAGAGAGGAGAGTTTCGTTGTGCCCCCAAACCACAGTGCAGCCACCTCATGCATTGTCCTCTGGGCCAGCATTTCAAGAGGCCTGTGCCTTTGTTAAAATATGTATTTGTTCTCTTATTACTTTTTAGGGGGGTCCGCCATACCAGGGGAAAAGAAAAGGAGTCATTCCACGCCCTCTTGATCTCTTTCTCTTTCTCTTTGACTCTTTCGCATTCTCTTCTTCCTTTTTTTCTCTCTAACTTCATCTCTTTCTTTCTCCCTTCTTTTTTTCACATACTTTCTCTCTCTATGTCCCTCTCTCTCTCTCTCCCTCTTTCTCTCTTTCTCTCTCTCTCTTACTGTCTCTTCTTTCCCCGCTACACACTTTAGCTGCAGATGCTAATGAGCTCCCCCATTCTGATGCAAGGTCCGTCTGCTCTGCTCCCTTTCATCCAGATACAAATGCGTTCTTATTGCATCTTCGCCCTCGGGCCTTTTAAGATCCCTTTTTGAAATATGCCGTTTGATAAGCACATCATTGGCTAAGTCCCCGCAGTGATTACGCCCGCCTTTAATGTGCGAAGAAGAAGCGACAGATCGAGGGAAAAGAGAGAGATAGAGAAAGATACAAGGAGAGAGAGAGAGAGAGGGAGAGAGGGAGAGAGAGGGAGGGAGGGATGAAGAGAGAGTGAGAGAGAGAAGGAGAAGAAAGAGAGGGTAAAGAGAAGAGAGGGACTCGTGTCAACGGGCTAGGCCTGCTTTGGTGGCGCAGTGCCCTGTGTGACAGAACACCCCCCCCCACACACACACACACACACACACACACACACACCCTCCCCAACCCCCCCACCCAGACTTTCTGCTGCATAACCTCACTGCTCTGGCCTGCTTAGCCCTGCTAACGAGGGTAATGGCCGCACCGCACCCCCCTGAACCTCTGCCAGTCACCACTCACACTCACAGGGCTGAGCGGCACTTAACCCTCGCAGCCCTGGGACACAGATGCTCAACCCCACTCACCCCACTCACCCCACTCACCCCAGCCATCCCAGCCATGTTCCAGGCCATCATGTCACCAGCCTTATTTATTTCCTTTTGTTCGTCATTTATTTTACTTGTATCCAGACATGTCGCGTTTAATCCCAAGAAGACAGATGACATAATCTTGGCCCCTTTTTTTAATATTCTTGCGCTTGCAGCAACTGGTGAAATAATGTCTTTTTTTTTCTTTTTTTTTCCTTCGTCTTCGCCCTCGCCCTCTCTCATCCAAAATAGCGGTTCGTTAATTTCAGCTGTGTGACTAGGGCTCTGCCTGACTCACAGTGAGAGGGGCCCTGGCTGTCTGTTTGACCACACTTATAGGTACTGGATGATGGACAGGTAATGGGAAACTGTTGCAAACTTTGAGGTATGTGTGAAATTGGCTCACGGGTGCTACAAAGGGGTAATGGACAGCCTGTCAGCACCCAGGCTCAGTAAAGAGTTAAGGCCACACCATTATTAGACTGAGCTCAGTGTCTCTAATAGTAAGCTGTAAGGAAGTAAGGACATTACTGTAAAAAAAATAAAAAAAAAATTAACAAACCACAAGTAAACTCCAAAGAAATTTGCTGGCTAATTAGCTCATTATGAACGGTTCATGCAAGGGCAGTTAAGAATTTTCACAAGTTTCCAGTGTGTGTGTAGCCCTGTGCCATCTTCTTCAGCTCGGTAGAAGTAAAAATCTACCCAAAGCTACAAGCAAGATAAGCTAAGGCTACTCATTACACACAGACACCACCAGACTGGCTCAGTGTCACCAAAGGATTGAATTTTATCAGTGAAGCAACTGCCAAATTGACTGTCAACATTTCTGTTTTTGTTGATTGATGTTACATAACCATTACTGATTGATATTGTGTGTGTGTGCGTGTGCGTGTGTGTGTGTGTGTGTGTGTGTGTGTGTGTGTGTGTGTGTGTGTGTGTGTGTCTGTGTGTGTGTCTGTGTAAGTGTGAGTATTTTTTTTGAATGCCTAACCCTTACTGAATGTTCTGACTTATCATTCTCATATTAAAGACCTCGCACCTAAACACACACACACAGACACAGACACTCTCGCTCTCTGTGTCTTGCTTCATCTCTCTTTGTCTCTTTCTTTCACACACACACACACACACACACACACACACACACACACACACACACACAGACACACACAGACACACACAGACACAGACACACACACACACACACACACACACACACACATGGCCACAATCATGGCCAACTTTTTGTAAGATAAAAAGAATAAACAGCATGTGAGCATGTTTGCCATTCTTTACAATTCTCCACATTTATGTCCAGTGTTAGAATATAGGCCTACCGAACCTTCTGCCAACAAGGAAACCAGTTGTGTCTGTTTGGAAAGAAGTCAATTTTGTCGCTCTGGGAACCTCTTTTTTCCTTTATCTTTTTCAGTGCTCTCTTCAATAGCGTTTTTCAAAACTCAGCACCAGAATCTAGCCAGAGTGTAATGCTATTCATAATACACACACACACACACACACACACACACACACACACACACACACACACCTGTTATTGCTGTAACATTTCAGGCACAGTGAAATGAAGTGACCATGGTTGCTGTTTTTAAACACATGAACGCCTCCCAGATCCGACTCCCTCGTTGGAGGGACAGGCTGCTTTCCTCTGCAGTGCTACACCTACATAGTCATGACGTTAGCAGAGAGATCCCAGACATACTGTAGCCAGAGCAGCCAAACAGGTTCTGCCATTGCACAAGGAGCTCTTTTTCCGGTAGCACTTCTGGTGGCACAGAGATTTTTCAGATGGTTTGTTGAAATGTATCTCCATTGATTTATCTGTACACAGCAAATTCTATAGTGTTACATAAACTCTGAGAGGGTCAGTTTTACCACTACGACAGTGTTTATTTTGTCCCAATCTTTGTAGTGTTAATTTCACACTCCTCCCTTACATATTTAACTCCTTTATAGTTAAATCAACTTGCAATTTGTTATAATTGCAGTGTAATTTCAACTTTTAATGTTACACTTACACTAACCCTAACACTTACACTAACCCTAACCCTAACCCTAACCCTTAAATGAACACTTTTGCACACTGTGTATATTCATCTAGAATGTGTCTATTATTCACAGAA
>CM059288.1:14340532-14343032 GCA_030347295.1 Setipinna tenuifilis | reverse complement strand
CTTGCCCTTTGGGAACACGAAGTATCCCAGCATACTTCTCCCCTCCAGGGTGCCCCACATACTCATGCTTCACCCATTACTGGGGTCCCTCATATGGCTCACACAGTCTGTGTGCCTCCGATGGCCTGACGGCAAGCCCACTTCTGACACCATTTGTAGCGAAGGGGAGGAGAAGTCACCCCACCCCACCCGGCTTCAAAACCAGGTCTCCAGGCTACCAAACATACGCTTTGACCATGATGCCAAAGAGCCAGGCTCATTGGTATGGCAGTCAGAGCACACCCACAATCCTAGTGATGGTCACTCCATTACAGTAATCTTTTCAATGTATAAATTGTACATTAAACAGTATATAAAAAGAATTAGAAAAGAATGCTAACTTGTTTACAGTAATAGGGGAGGCTAAATAAGTACTCCACAATGCCTGACCCTGGAGATCCTAAAGAAAACTTACTTTATGCATGCAAAGAATACTTTATGCATTTCCTAAAACACCTTCATCCATAATTAAAGAGAGCAGTAATTAGCCTGTGTTTGTGTCTCCTGTTGCTGCATGTGTAATTACACGCACGCATGTGTATGTGTATGTGTTATAGGCCTTATATGACATTATGCTCTGTGCTCCACGAGGTGTGTGCTTTAACACGCAAAGGACCTGTGGCATTCAAGGTTAAGCAGCACTCTGCAAAGTGCTTAATAATTAAACATGGATTCACACTTATTCTCCCAAATGCAGAGCCCTCACCCGCCTCCGCCTCCTCCTCCTCTTCCTCCACCTCCTCCCCACCCTCCTCCTCCTCCTCCTGCTCCTGCTCCCCCTCGAGCTCTCACACCTATCTCCATCACCTGCCTCCTGCTGATTACAATTGGACCGTAGCCCCCACCCCCCCTACCACCACCACTACCACCACCCCCACCCCCCAGCATCCATGGCTCGGTAGGTGAATGTCAAGCAGCCAGAGCTATAAATACACATCAGTCCCCTATAACCCACAGGCACCCCCACACCCCCCCTCCACACCTATATACATACATCCAGACACACACACACACACACACACACACACACACACACACACACACACACACACACACACACACACACACACAGACCCCTTGTCCTCCTCCACCTCCCCCCTCCCCGAAGAGCCTCCATCCCCGCACCATTTCTCTCGTCTAATGTACGTGAAGCCTCGGATAATTGCACGGAATTACAATGGGGCACATCTTGTCTTCGCCCCCCTCGGCTGGCTTGCCTGGTTAGGAGGTGCTGGTGCGCCGTTATAAGTGTTATTCACACAGCCCATGATGCGTCAGCCAGCCAGCCAACCAACCAACCAGCGAACCAACCAACCAAGCCAACCAACCAACGAGCCAACCAACAACTCCAGCACCAACTCTCTCCCTCACCCCGCTGCTCCCTGCCACGCTCTAGAACGACAGTGCTTAGAGTAATGACCCTTCTCGCCGCACCGAACCGCATCGCACCACACCGTGCTGCGCCACGCTATTCTATCTGGGGCAACAGGGTAAAAGCTCGGATGAGAATGGAAATGAGAAGGGGGTTATAATTACCAGCAGGCAGGCATCTCATTCACTCACTCATTCCCTCTCCTTTCCCTATTCAAGCACCACCCTCCACACACCTACTCACTTTCTCTCTCTCTCTCTCTCTCTCTGTCTCTGTCTGTCTCAATCTATCTATCTATCTATCTATCTATCTATCTATCTATCTATCTATCTATCTATCTTTCTATCTATCTGTAAGCAGTCTATGTATCTATTTCACTCATACCCTCTCTTTTCCCTACCACCCTCCACACGTAGTCTCTCTCTCTCTGTCTCTACCTATCTATCATATCTATCTGCCCATCCGTCTATCTGTCCAGCCATCTATCTATCTGTAAGTAGAAAGAGAGAGATTAAGAAAGTAAAAAAAAAACAACTAAATACGAAGGGGAA
This sequence comes from Setipinna tenuifilis, assembly GCA_030347295.1. Lineage (NCBI taxonomy): Eukaryota > Metazoa > Chordata > Actinopteri > Clupeiformes > Engraulidae > Setipinna > Setipinna tenuifilis. The sequence continues at coordinate 14,341,070 of CM059288.1, read as the reverse complement.
AACACGCCTAAAGCCTAAAGGGAGCCGATAGGATTTTGAAATTGATGCTGAATAGAAGCTTTGCAGGCTGCATCCATCCATCAGCTGTGACACAGTGCTCTCTGTCCACTAATGCAGGCTGGCCACCGCACAGTGGAGTGACCAGAGAGACCTCATACAGATGAGGCAGCCTGGGAAATATGCAGCACACTCCTCTGTGTGTGTGTCATGATCAAATTAAGCCGCTCATGGCTTTAAAATGCCAGTGTAAATGTGTTGCAACTGGTTATGCACTGGGAAAGCATTGTGAATTGTGTAGCTTTAAGATGCTCGTTTCACAATAGGCATTTTGTAACAGTCTCCTTTTGAGCATAGAATACTTTCATCTGTAAGGTTCTTCTTTTTTTGTTGCATTCAGCTACACCAACTCTGAAATGTGCCTTTTATGAGGCATTGTACCATTTTCTTGGAGATGATGTGACTGAAAATAAATACGTATATCTGTTTACTGGTGGTTTATACTATTCCTCGCAATTTTAGGTGGGCTTGTGTATGGCTG
>CM059288.1:14310532-14328032 GCA_030347295.1 Setipinna tenuifilis | reverse complement strand
AAGGGGGGGCAAAGATTGCTTAAAAAGGACCCAAAGTTGATGGCAACAGTACTGAACCAAACTGAACTAGTAACAACATTAGTAAACTGTCATCACTTTAAGCATCCGAATGACTGCTGACATGTTTGACATGTATATTTCACCATTCAAATAGACTTAGCCTTTTTTGACGATCCTCTCTTGGGGCCTCTTTATTCTCTCTCTTTTTCTCTCTCTCTATCTATCCATCTATCTGTCTATCTATCTCTCTCTCTCGCGCGCAGCTCTATGGGTCTGAAATCTTTTACAATGTCCTAGTTGCCTGTGATTTGATACAGTTCTGCTTCACAGAGGGACACGATGCAGCATTTTGAACAAACCTTTGTTGGTCACCCTGTTTCTATTTTTCTCTTTCTGATTCGTCACTCATGTTAACAAGGTAACAAGCTTCCACAGAGAAGAGACAACTAGTTACTAGTTACTAGTTACTAGATACTAGTTACTATCTGTGCGATACCAGTGTATGTATGTAACATAACAAAAAGGCAAATTCAACAGATTCAGCGTGGACAAAGAGAGGCAGATTGATGCTCCAGTCGGCCACATCTTACACACACACACACACACACACACACACACGCACACACACACACGGCCACACTTAGGATACGCTGTGAGGGCCCATCATGCCGTGAGTGGTGTGTCGTCAGCAGGTCGGAGGACTAGGCCAGACAGATTTATGACAGCAGCTCCTGATCCAGCAGTTTTGGCTGATGGGCTCTGAACGGTGTGCTAAGGTTGGACGAGTTCGCAAAGGCTGGTCGTGCAGGTTTTCTTCCTTTTTTTGACCAGATTTGAGAATTTTCTGAGATTGAGTTTGCTGATATAGAATAAAATGTGTTTTATTGTTGCTATACATGTGTTTGGTGCACACTACACACATGCACAATGAGATTGAAAGCCTCTCACTCTTCAGTGCAGACATGTATGTGGGATATTTTCAACAGAGAGTAAAAATAAATGAGTAAGTATTAGTGCTAAGACTGTGTATACAGTACAGTCAGGTGAGGGGTGGACAGACACACTAGTTTTTACACTCCTTGCCCATGTTCTCCTCCTCTGTTTTTCTTTGCGGGTCATAAAAAAACCCCAGTGAAAATGGTTTTGGAACCAGGGGGTCAGGATTTGGCTGGTTAGCTTCAGCTGATTAGCAAGGAACTTCCTTGACGCCATTTTCCAGAAGTTGCATCATATCCGCCCCCGTTTTTCCCATGCTAATTGGTGGGGGCCTCAGCTCACTCTCAGCTCATGCAGGAGGTCGTCCACGAACTACATCACTGTCCATGTTTGAACATCCAATGACCTTGCTTAATATAGCTTTCTGCCCCACCTCATGTCAATCAGTAACAAGGCGCGTAATTGGCTAGATAAAATAGGGGCAGAAATGAGCCCTGTGAAACTCCATTTTGACACTTGGAATAGTCAGAATGGCTGAATTCACTAACCTGGCATTTGTCATTGACATTAATGGGGGTGGGACTTCCTCACTTCTTCCAGTTAATATAAGACCTCCATGTGTGGGACAGCTTTTACAGCATGTTGCCAAACGTGGAACAAAATCTGTCAGTTAAGAAGCTCACATAATGTTACAATTATGAGCAATCTGAAGGTATTTAGCAAGTTTAGGTTTAACTTTAGTTGAACTTTTTTTAAGTTTAACTTTCTGCTTTTAGACTAAATTCCCCTACTGCTGCTTTAAAAGTAATAAACAACCCTTATTACAGTGTAATGGAAATATATAATGCTAGCTTTCCTTTAAATAAATAAAAAAATAAACAACAAATAATTTCCATGATAGCCCTTGGGGAAGCGGGAGAGATGCTGGAGTTTATTTCTCAGTGCTTTGCTGACATGACTGTGGAAATGCTCCATCAGTCTGCCCTCCTTACACAGCCTGTTAACATCACAGCTGAATGTGCATCCAGTGATACTCACTACTCCCTGACATACAGGGTCCATGGGGAACACCGTGTGTGTTTTTGTGTGTGTGTCTGGGTGTGTGCGTGCATGGGTGCGTGTGCATGGATGTCTGTGTGTGTGTGTGTGTGTGTGTGTGTCTGCATGTGTGTGAGAGACTGTGTGTGTGTGTGTGTGTGTGTGTGTGTGTGTATGTATGAGAGAGAGAGACAGAGAGAGAGAGAGGGAGATGAAGACAGAGGGGGGGGGCGAAAGACCGAGAACATGGGAAAGTGTCTGTGTATGTTTGTGCTGCATGTGTGTGTGATTCAAAGTATGTCATGAGCGAGGTTTAAATACAGTGTGTGAGCGTTCACAAGCATGTGTCTATATTCCCTATGTATGTTTTTACACAGATGTGTGCATGTACGATCTCTGTGCACACCTTCGTGTGAATGAGTGTGTGCCTCTCTGTGTGCGAGAGCACAGGCTCTGGCGATGCGGCTCAGAGACCGAGAAGCCAAGAGACAGAGAGAGGGAGAGAGAGAGAGAGATAGAAAGAGAGAGAGAAATAGAGAGAGAGAGAGAGGGAGCGACAGAGAGAGAGAGAGAGAGAGAGAGAGAGGGAGAGAGAGAGAGAGAGAGAGAGAGAGAGAGAGAGAGACAGAGAAAGAGAGAGAGAGTCACCACAGCAACTGAAGCTGGGGCTGTCAACGACGGAAAAGAACCAGAAAAAAAGGACAAAAAAAAACCTGGGCAGAACACATAAGGCAACGCGCCTGACTGACTGACTGACTGACTGACAATGAGTTCAACCTTCGCCAACCCATTCAACACAGCCCTTACACAATGCGTCCGGTCGGTCGTACGTGATACCCTACACTAACCACACACACTCTCACACACACACACACACACACACACACACACACACACACACACACACACACACACACACACACACACACTGCAGGGCCACGAGGGCTAGCCCAGGTGTCCTGATGAGTGAGAAGTGATAAGGCCTCCCCGCCGTACAAAAGGAGGACACTTTTCAGTGGCGCAACGAGCGAGCGAGAGCACAGGTTTACACACACACACATACACACACACACACACACAGCACACCACACGCACGATAGTCTGCCTCTTGAATGAGGCCGAGCAAAGCGTAAAACCCCTTTGCTGACACCTAGAGGTAAGACAGACTCGCAAAAACATGCCTTGTTTTATTTGCCGCAGCAGACGACAGACAGCGTCTAAACAAAAGTTTATTCTGGCACATTGGCCTTTTTTAAGGGGTCACACTGCGTGTGTGTGTGTTTGTGTGTGTGTCTGTGTGTGTGTGCTTGTATGAGTGTTTGTGCAAAGTGTCTGGACGCTTCTACAACTTAACAATGTGCAAAAGAGTGGCTAGACACATATGATTACATGTAAACAGCTTCCCCAAACTGGATGTGTATGTTGCGCCGCAAGAGGCATACTTGTGGTCGGCGTGTCTGCCCAAGGACAGCTGCCTGGGTTCTGTTCTGGAGGACAAACAGAGAGGCCGTATGGGTTGCCTGAGGTCCCACCACCACCGATGCAGAGGAGCCTTGTGTGTGTGTGTGTGTGTGTGTGTGTGTGTGTGTGTGTGTGTGTGTGTGTGTTTGCTACAGCTGCTATTCACTCGTCTCAGCAGCAGCAACATAGAGGGTATTTATTTGTAAACACCTAGCTACACAATAAGGTGAATTTCAAAAACAGAATTTCAGCTGAAAATATTCACAAAGCTAGACAGAAAAGGCTATCCATTTATTTTACATTTCCTTTTTTAGTGTTTTTACATGTAACAACATATCAGGCACTTACCCTATGTTACAATGTAAGTTCATAATGTTACACACTTTGTTACCCTATACCTAAGTGATGAAACAGGGGCAGTGAAATAAATTGCAACCCAGAAAAGTTTCAAGCATGTACTGTGTAGACAACCACATGTTTAGCTTGACAGCTCTTAAGCTATGGCTGTCTCCCACTCTTTCCTGTTCAGTGAAGTCACCTGACACTGAGTTCTGCACAGTATGCAGGTTAAACACCAAGGAGCCCTTTATGGTGAGGTTCACATGCCCTGTGTTAGACTGTGGCTTAAACAGTTTGGTCAGGCCTCCTCTGTGGCCAAATGAGAAAATGAAGCACTGCAAAGTCCCTGCAGGGGCAAATTCAATTTGCATACACTATTCATTCTCAGTGCAATTACGGCTACCGATATAAACTAATCAAGGGGAACACACACACACACACACATACACACACACACACACACACACACACACACACACACACACACACACACACACACACACACATACACGCACACACACACACACACACACACACACACACACACACACACACACACACACACACACACACACACTATACTAAACACAGTAAAATGGCAAGATTTATTTTAAAAATCAGAGGCATTTAGCTCTCCCGTTTTAAATAACTACATATCCTGTTGTCTAGACCCACATTTTTATTTTTTTTTAGTTCAGCACTGCATCAGAGCTGGCCAAAAGTGGATTGTTTTGTGCAACACAAAACACACATTTTCTATTTTGTCCTCTCCCACTTTTCATTGGAAGCTGAAAGCTGTGTCACCTCCAATGCCTGTCAGCTGCTGTGTTGGCCACATAAATGCGCAAACACACACACACACACACACACACACACACACACACACACACACACACACACACACACACACACACACACACACACACCAAACACCACCTCCACTCATCACGACAAAATACACAAGTAACATTTTTCAAGCTGAGAGCCAAGGTTTGAAATGTTGAATGATACAAAGACAAAAGAGAAGAGAAATGGGGGGGCATGGAGGAGAAGAGCTGGCTCATGCCGCATTCACACCCCACCTCACCCTACCCAATCACATTACCCCACAGTGAGGGGCTGAGTGAATGAGTGATAAAGTGAATGAGAGAGAGAGAGAGAGAGAGAGAGAGAGAGAGAGAGAGAGAGAGAGAGCAGTGAGTGAATGAGTGATAGGGTGAACAGGACAGGACAGGGCACATTTCTTATCTTGAGGAGCCAGAAGTAGCCGGGGATGCTCAATAGCTCTCATTAGGGGTGAGAGCCTCACTCGGGGGGCCCTCTCACCAGCGGTGTGCCCCTCGAGTGGGGTAGTATGGGGGGGTGTAAGAGGCAGACTTGAGGGCCTCATAAGAGGCTTCAGTGGGCCTCTGTGGACCCCCTCGGCTGGGAAACACTCACGGCTCAAGAGCTGGCCTACGGGGCCAAAACGGTTGAGGGTCAAAGACGTTCCAACGGAGGAGATTATTTCTTTTCTTTTTTTTTTTCCTTCCATTTTCTTGTTTTATATCAGTCCCCAAACTCTCCCACACACCTCCACATGTATTTTTTCTTTTCTTTTCTGTTTTTTTCAGACATGAGCACAATGTTGTTAAGCTGGTAAGTAAGACGATTGCACTGTAGCGGTATGACTTACGTGTATGCCTGAGAGTGTATCTCTTTTCACACAAAGACCAAGGATACAGACACAGACACTGACACACTCACACACACACAGACACACATACACATATATAAAGACCCTCCCACACTCTCAGACACACACATGCACATGCAAATACACACAAAGTTATCATCCTGCTTATTCGCAAACGCAAACAGCATCAGCTTATGCCAGAGCCTTATTAAATTCTATATTAATATGGAGAACTTCACATGAGACTCTCGCGCTGTCAGGAACGTGCTCGCCTCTGCGAGTCGCACACTCAATATAGGCCTATTTACGTTATGCTTCGTATGTATTTATTTGAGCTCCGACCGACGCGCTACAAGGCTGCCTCTCGCAGAGAAGGAATTTGGCTCCCAGCAACACTGAAGCTTTTTAGTGTGAACCTGCCGCTGTGGATGGCCTCTGGTTCTGCCTTTGGGCCCAACGACAGTCAACAAGCGACTCGACCCGACCAGGAAGCCGACGTTTAGCTAGACTGAACAAGATACACAAAGGTGTTATATAAGGGCTATAAGTTGCCCATGAACAGGGCGCCTTTTTCGGGGAAATCAGCAATGACTCGTGTCGGGAAACAGGCGCTGGTGTCTGGCTCTGGTCTAACGGTCAGACGCAGATCTGACCACAGACTCTTACAGTCTAAACCTGAACGACAGACAGACAGAAGAGAAACAGTGTGTGTGTGCGTGTGAGTGTGTGTGTGGGTGTGAGTGTGTGTGTGTGTGTGTGTGTGTGTGTGTGTGTGTGTCGAGAGAGAGAGAGAGAGTGAGTGAGAGAGAGAAAGAGAGAGAGAGAGAGAGAGAGAGAGAGAGAGAGAGAGAGAGAGAGAAAGAGAGAAAGAGAGAGAGAGCAAAACCAGAGGGTTGAGATGAACTGTAAAATATCACAAAAAAGGTTTCTTAAAAAGGACTTTTTGTGATCCATGCAACTTGGTTGGCTCCTGGCTCACTTTGTGTTTTTCATGTGTTTCTCATCTTTTATGGCTATTGTAAAAATGGGCTACTTAAAATATTAGACTCTTTAAAAACAAAATCTCAAAACAATTGTGCATTTCTCAGGAAATGTCCACGTGGGCACAGGGGAGAGTCATGCCTTTAGAAGACTCCATAGCTCTCCATGGCTGCCCAGCAAGCTTTGTCTGTCTGTCTGTCTGTCTGTCTGTCTGTCTGTCTGTCTGTCTGTCTGTCTGTCTGTCTGTCTGTCTGTCTGTCTGTCTGTCTGTCTGTCTGTCTGTCTGTCTGTCTGTCTGTCTGTCTGTCTGTCTGTCTGTCTGTCTGTCTGTCTGTCTGTCTGTCTGTCTGTCTGTCTGTCTGTTGTTCCTTCCGTGACACTGTGCCCTGGCGTGACACTGTGCCCTGTTGTTCCCAAGTTTATATGCCGGGCGAAGAAAACACCAAGCCGGTTGCTAAGACAAAGAAAGGAGGAGTGCGGAAGTGTCTGGCGTTATGGTGGCCATTTTCGTTATTTACGGGGACACGTTTCATGGGTACTTCTAATTTATTAAAGCCTGATGGTCTTGTTAAATTTGCAAGGATGTGACCCACTGGTCCTGCTCTATTTACCAATTATTTGCAGAGTGATTTTTAACCACAGTTCACTTAATAGGGGATTTTCTAGCCTGCTTTCATCCGTTGTTTGGTTCGTCTTAAAACGAAAGCCAAGTCCCGTTTCGTGCCACAGTCTCAGTTTAAGCATGAACGGCCATTATAGATGTGCTGTGGATATATAAGCTAAATATTGCTCTCACATCTGCATATATTTCGGTCACATAAGTGGAATTTTAGGCTCTTCTGAAGTAGCATTAGATGAACTATCAATTTGCTAAAAATTGGGGAACAATTCACACCACAAGAAGTTAAAAAAGAAACAGGAGGTTTTCTATGTTTGAGCCTAACACCCCATGTTTTCCAGTGGATTTACAGAGATAAATACCAACTCCCTGTGTATGGTGAGCAAAGGTTCATAAATAATCACAAAAGGCATAGGGGCTGCGAGGGGGGTGGGGGTGCCAAGAGTCCAGCAGAGCTCACAAATAGCTCATGTCCGTAATCCGCAATCAGGGTTGATTGAGCATGGCTGTCCAGTGTGGGTGAAGGGACACATTCTTTTCAATTACCGCCATTTCTATATATTGCAGTGAGCAGCCACAGACTGAAGGCTCAGTCCACCCAGGGCTGTGTGGCCAGGTCCCTGACAAGCTGATTACTGTTTGTGTCAATCATTGTGTGGAAACATGCAGGTCAAGGAATCGTGGTCTCTCTTTCTTCCATTGCCCCCATCTCTCTCTCTCTCTCTCTCTCTCTCTCTCTCTCCCATTTGTTCACTCTCTAATGCTTTTCTTAGAATACTACTAAATTATAACAAAACAATTGATTTTAAAAATAAGATGTGGCCGTTTTTAGCAGGTTGCATGAACTAAAATCATAAATAAACTCCTAAACATGCCCAGTGATTATGGTGAAAATGTCCGAATCCATCAGAATTGAAAATGTCACATTCCTCTCCAAATGTCATGACACATCTTAACCAGAGGCGCTGGTATTTGGAGCTATGCATGGTATCTTGACGCAAACATTTAGATTCTGGACCAGATGAAATGCATTCTCCATCAAGTTTTGATGGCAGCCCAAAAATAAACACATGGAGCACTTCCAATTGTTGTGGCAAGCCTTGCTCAGGAAAGAAAAAAAGAGTTTCACACGTCTGTTGAACAAATTCGAAAAACAAGGGAGAGAGAGAGTTTCTGTTATTGGGTTTGGAGAGACTGGCACGTTACGCAATGTGCTGTAAGCCAGCCCTTTTTACTGCGGCAGACGGGTGTTTTGAGAGGAGAAGGAGAGAGAGAGAGAGAAAGAAAGAGTGAGAGAGAGGAGGATAGACAGTGAGAAAAAGAAACAGAGGGAGAAGGAGGGAAATAAAAGACTGGACCACAGGACACATGTTCTGGTTTTGGTGGCTCAGGTGACCCATGGGAGTCATAAATTTGGAGAGAGAAAGAGAGAGAGAGAGAGAGAAAGTGAGAGAGAATAAAAGTTTGAGAGAAAACTGAAGTCTAGTATTGGTGGCCTAGGCAGCCTGAGAAGGAGAGAGAAAGAAATCGAGAGAGAGAGAGAGAGAGAGAGGGAGAAAGACAGAGCGAGAAAGAGAGAAACAGAGAAAGAGAGAGAAATAAGAGAGAGGAAGAAATAAAAAGCTGAACCAAAGGGCACACGCTGTCTGGGTTTGGTCGCCCAGGCGGGCTGTGAGGCCTTAGCCCGGCAGACAGGCAGACAGACAGGGAAGGGGAGTGCACCCAGACCCAGCAGACAGGCAGACAGGCAGGGAAGGGGAGTGCACCCAGACCCAGCAGACAGGCAGACAGACAGGGAAGGGGAGTGCACCCAGACCCAGCAGACAGGCAGACAGGCAGGGAAGGGGAGTGCACCCAGACCCAGCAGACAGGCAGACAGACAGGGAAGGGGAGTGCACCCAAGGCTTAACAGGCCTGGGTAATTATGGTCTACCACTCTCACTCCCCACTCCAGTTATTTATAGGACGCAGTCAACACTGGCCCCAGTTTGTTAGCATGGAGGGGACTTTTTTTCTTTTTCTGTTTGTGTGTGTGTGTGTGTGTTTGTGTGTGTGTGTGTGTGTGTGTGTGTTGTGTGTGTTTGCCAGACAAATTCCATAACATTGTTGCATTTTTTTCACTCCTTTTTTTTTATTGTGGAGAGCAAATTATGTTTTGAGCCGTGTTCAGCTTTGGCAAGAAAGCATGTGTGAGCCAGGGTGTGTGTGTTTTGTGTTTTGAGAGAGGGCCAGATCTTTGTTTGAGTTCACCAAAAAATTGTCTCCAACAATGTGTTCTGTGTAAAACAGAAAACATGCCTGTGTTTATTGCGCACACTGGTGCTTTTTGGGTGCCAGCGCACGTGCTGGTGTGTGTGTGTGTGTGTGTGTGTGTGTGTGTGTGTGTGTGTGTGTGTGTGTGTGTGTGTGTCTGTGAGTTAGTGTGTGTGTGTCCGCCCGTCCCAAAGTGCCCTGGCATCTGTAAGACACATGTATGTGTGAGTGTTTACATGTGTTCATATGCATCCATTCGGTCAACTCTCATGCCTGTGAGAATATCATTTTTTTCCCTCTGAGTGGAACCTGTACCCCTGTAACAAACACAACAGCACAGGGCAGCAAACATGAAGTCAGACGCTCAGTCAGTTGCAGAGTCTTCACAACTGTGCTAAAAGTAAAGCATCCAGGGACTCCTCGCTTCCCATGTACATGTAGGCCAAGAACCACATGAACAAACAAAGGCCAATGACACTATGTGATTATTGATGACGATTAAAGGAAATTTTCGATGTCAAGCCTCAAAAATGAAGTTGCATCAATATGTCAAGCCTCAAACATGAAGTAACTGAAAGAAAGAACAGTGATGTTGTTGTTGTTGTTGTTGATGATGATGATGATGATGATGATGATGATGATGACGATGAACAAGAAGAACAACAAAAAGAAGAAAAAGAACAAGAAAAAGAAAGACAAACCAATGAAAACCAAAAGCCAAAGAAGTAAACCGCTGACTCCCAGCACATTTCAGTGAGGATGTGAGGATGGAGCCAGATGCCTGGGCAGAGCTGGGAGGCGAAAGGGCGAGCTGGCCATCCCTCCACAGCTGGGCGCTAAATGCAGAGCGGGGGGGCAGGGGGGGAGACATGACTCTGAGGACAGGATCAATTGTCCCCGCAGTGCGGCTCAGCCTAACGAGTGTGGACAGGGCTCATCAAAGAAACATGACAGTCGGAGCAGGTCTAAATCAATGTGCAGGTTCAGGGGGTGAAAGCAAGAAAGAAGAAGAAGAAGAAGAAGAAGAAGAAGAAGAAGAAGAGATTATTACAAGCAGTAAAATCAAGACGATAATAAAGAAAATATAAATAAAAGGAACATAAAAGATTAAGAATATAGCATATAGAATATAGATTGTGGGGCCTCTTTATAGTCTAACAAGGTAACATAATTTTTTAGTTTTGTATAAACATTCACAGTACATCATGAGTGCTGTTAAAATGTAGACACACCATGACTGCCTGGATAAACTAAGAACCTCCCGCAAATCAAAAGACACTATATAATCATGGTGAGCATTAAGTGTGTCTGATATAAAAGCACATGAAGTGTTGTGTGATTTCTGCCAGTAAATCTGAGATCTGAAGTTGTGGATAAAAAGAAACACTCAGCAGAAACATTCAGCATGTGCACTCTTTGTGTCGAACAATGGCTGCCATGATTTCCTCCTCAGGTGCGCCATGGTGCGTAAGGCTGAAAGTAGCTCGTAATCTCACTTCCATTTCTCTGAAATGGGGTGAGGATCTGAAAAGAGTCGAGCTGACGTACGGTCCTGTATAACTGCTTTGCACTCCAGAAGCCAAAGGGGCTTTTACGAGTCGGTGAATGTGGAACTGCTCCATGTCAAAGGTTGGCATGTGTGTGGCACATTTGGTTGTAGGTATCTGCAGGGGGGGTGGCTGTCGGTAGTGGTTTAGGGACTTTTAGAACGAGAAGAAAAAAAAACATGCACAGGATATCCTGTTCCAATGAAAATCAATAGAAAGGGGGAGGTTTTGGGGGGTGGGGTGGGGTGGGGTATGGGCTTTTTAACATAAAGGGTTGATGAGAGAGACGCACCGCACAGGCAAAAAGGCTGCCCTTGTTCTGGTGTGGTCCCGTTTTTGTCGAGCATCTGTTGGAGCGGGAGGCGGGAGGCGTTCACTAACGGGCACACAACCGCACACGTCCGCAGCCACGACTGCTCGCCAGATGCGTGACATCCCTCGCCTCGGCTTTATAGCCAGCATTGATTGGCACTGCCAGTAATAAAAAGCAGGTTGTCTCAAGTTACCTCCTGGTACCCATACACATTATGACTTTGGGCTGGCCCACTAAGTGTCTACAGTAGGTGACTTTAAGAGCAAGCGCAAACCATAGCAATTAGAAGTTTAATGAGAACTTCTGTAATGCATCTGTTTTATACAGTAGGTGGGCATGCATCCAGAGTAAGCCGTGAGAAATAAAACATCTGCCACTGGCTGTTTGTCAAATTCAACTTTATTATATTTGTATACAGTGTAAAATATGAGTATACAAATATAAGTATGTACACTAACATGCTAGTGTGTGTCTTTGATGAAGGCGCATCGCTAGATGGGTGCAGGAGCGCTCGCCCCCTCTGTGACCCTAATGGGGTTTAGCAGGCGCATCTCCCTAGAGGGGACGAGAGGGGGGGGAGTGAGAGAGCGCAGTATCCACAGCTAGCAACAAATTGTTAAGAGGCAGCCTGTCTGCCTGTCTGTGTCAATGTACATAACACACACAAATACACACACATGCAGACATTAATAGACACTGCTGAACTGTAACGCAGCTGACAGACACGCATAAACACAAAACACACACACACACAAACACAAATACACACAAAACACACAGACACAAACACACATACACACACACACACACACACACGTACGCACACACACACACATGCATATATATACACACACACACACACACAAGCAGTATGCACAAGCACACATACATCCAACCACATATTCACACACAGGCGCACAGAAATTCACAGGCAGAATAAAACTGAAAGAGTGGAAAAGGCAACAAAAAAGAAAGAAAAAAAAAGAAAAACTGAATTTGAAGCAGGCCTGACCAGAGGTGTTATTGATGGCTTGTTGACTTTCCTCGTCCTGTCAGAGGCATCCAGGAAGAGAGTGCAGCTCTGAGGCTTGAGCAGGACGCACCGCGATATGTCGCTATGGCAGCAGGAAGATCGCTGAAGGGGACACCGCAGGCGTCTATCCATTTTTCATCTCGGCGGCCGACTCCGATCAAAAGCCATTCGCCACCTTGTGCACATGAGCACAGAAACACATTTTTTAGAGGAAACTTCTCCTTTTTCTTTCCCACAATGTTGTTCCTGTGGGAAGATTTCACGTAAATTTCAGCAGAAGCGATATGACAAGTGTCTCAGGCTGGCAATGGGCAGACACGGCGATCAGGCAACTTTTCCTTATTGGGACTGTGTTCTTTTTCTGCCCTGCTGATTTGGGATAATGCAACGTTCCCCCAACCGCAGGGACAGGGCCAACTTAGATGCCACTGACCACTTACACAATAATTACACTCAATTAACCAAAATTCATTACAATCTATTTGAAATAAATACACTCTCAGAAATAATGTGACATTAGGGGTACAAGCCTGTATATGAAGGTACAATCAGCATTAATGTATCCCCAAAAGTCAATGTTTGGACCTTAAGGTACTGATGTGCACCTCTTTAGTTAAAAAGTATTTTATTTGCTTTTGAGGGTACTGCTGGTGTGATAAGCTTTGTACTCTTCTGTAAGTACAATTCTGTATTTCTTTTCTGAGAGTGTAGTGTAAGATTATCTGGATGCTTGACCAAAGTATCATTTTGCAGACATCCAGACCTTCCAATCAGCCTCCATCCTGGGATATCTAGTTCTGGACAAATTGCTTTAAGTTATCAACACAAAAGGTGCCCTGTGCACTTTCCCACCAATACAGCTGGGCCACTGGTCAAACTGATTTGCGACAGAATACATAAGGGATGATATTCTTGAGTGGGTAAGATCATTTCAAGCAAAGCCCTTCTTATCTTGCGAATGAAATAGGATAACTAGAGTTTATGTGACATAAAAGTGCGTCTCCAGCCAAGAGAAGGTTGGACACCACTTGGATTAGTGGAGCTTGGGGTAATCTACATAAAGGGGATCTCTACACCCAGCCAGTGAGTGAGGACTTAGAGCCTTTGTCCACCAAGTGTGTTTTTTTCCGCTGGCAGCATCTATTTTTATTACAAATCCTATGAGCTTCGCCCTTAGCGACAAAGGTGCCACCAGCGCTCACTGTTTTTTGTTGCAGCATTCAGAGCACTTCAAGTTGAAATCGCAGTTCTAGAACAGTGCCTAGTTTGTCAATGTCAAGTGTCACTCAATGTCCTTAATCGAGGAACAAGGGATGGGGCATACAGTCAAGAATCCGCTAACAACAATGATGTATCTTAGGTCTATACTGGGAGTAACTGACAAGCTAATCCTCTATTACCTCACAGTAAACTGAAGCATTACTATGACCAGACATTAAAAACAAAGACAGAGAGGGGTGTAATTGTGTTAGTTGAATTATCAGGTGTGTATATATTTTATCAAAATTGTATATTAAATCTGTCAGTTGAGTCACACCGTTTGATTTGAGTTAGCTATAATCGCTAACATGACATGTTTTGTAACTTAGCAACAACAATCACTGAGAGAAGCGCTGAGAAAGCGCTGGGGAATATAGTTTGAGGACGCTGTCCTTAATCAGAGAGTGTTGAGGGAGAATGTAAGATCTTTGACTTGGTTCATGTCCCTCTCTGTGCTATCCTGGTCTGTGGTCAGGCCTGGTATGACACTGGCATCAACCCTGGCTGGTTTGTTCTTCTTGAGTCCACTCGAAGGCCCAGGTCAATATTTACAGAGATGTCTTCTTGGCCAGGCACACACCACTCTGGCCAGTCTCATATTTTTAATTTATCTTACCTGTTCTGTCTTTTCTGTCTCTCTCTCTCTCTCTCTCTCTCTCTCTCTCCCCTTCTCTCTTTTTCTCTCTCTCCTCTCTCTCTCTTCTCTGTCCCGTTCCTTCTCCCTCTTTCCCTCCCTCTTTCTCTCTCTCTCTCTATTTCTCTTTCACTTGCTTTATTTATCTATCTAGCACGTTCTATAATAACCCCTCTCTTCCCTCATTCCCTCTGTCAGTTTTGGACATGACCTGGGGGGATGAAATGAGGTGAAGTGGACCCTCTCCCTCTGGAATCTGATGCCCGCTTCCCCCCGACGGAGGTGACCGTCTGCTGAGCAGTGTGGTGTGAAAGGGGGAGATGGAGACAGGTATGGGGTGGGGGGGGGGGGGGTGAAGGGAGGAGAGGTGAGGAGAGGAGAGGAGAGGAGAGGGGAGGTATGGGGTGGTGGGTGTAGGGGAGGGGAGGACAGCAGACAGTGGGGAGATGCATACAGGTATGGGGTGGTGGGTGAAGGGAGGAGAGGAGAGGGGAGAGAAGAGGAGATGAGAGGAGAGGAGAGGGGAGGAGAGGAGAGTAAAAGAGAGGGGAGGTGATGGGGGGGGGGGGACAGCAGACAGTGGACTGAGAGGTCAGCCTAGGCCGGCCTGGAGCTTGGCTGGGTTGGTTTGGTTGGCTTGGGCTCGGCCATGTTTGCTGTTCAGGTCTGCACTTCTGTCCATCGTCAGGAGCAGCATGTCTGTCTACCTTTGCACACCCCTCATCCAACCCCCCTAGCCCCCAGCCTGCTCGCTAGTGCCCTCCTACCCCTCCCCCCGCCAGTTCCACCGCCACAACCCCCCTGGCCCCTGTTTTGGACGGCAATTCAAGCTTGACATCCCCTGCCTGCCTATCCGTCTTGTCCTGTGGCAAATAGTGGTGGCAGGGCTCTGTGTCCACATGCACAAACACACACACACACACACACACACATACACACATACACACAGACACACACACAAGCACACACACAAGCACACACACACACACTCATAAGCACACAAACACACATACACACTCACCATTTCACACAAACACACACACACACACACACAATAACAACCCCCTCACCTCAGCGGACTTCGCAGGACAGACCGACCACCAACAAAGGGCATATTTATGGGCCTGTTGGAGGCTGGAGGCTGGAGGCTGGAGGCCAGGTCGAGGGCCCATGCGAAGGGGGACTCTGGCCAGGACAAGTCGAGTCGGAGGCACTCAAGACTGCACGTATCCCTCCGATCTCTCCTGTCTCTTCTCTCTCCCTCGACACCAATCCAACCCAACCCTGCAACAGCTCTGCCTTCATTATCTCTCTGTGCATGTGTATTGGCTACACCTTGCCTTGGCATTTCATTTCAAACTTTGCAGCAGCTGCACAGACTCTTGGTCGATTTGGCTCAGCATGGTAATGATAGCAGCTGCGGAGCGGATCGGAGCAGAAGACTTGGAGAAGTTTTTTTTTTTTCTTTTCTTTCCCCAAAAATGTCAAAACATCGATTCCAAGGGAGGTACACTGAAAATGTGAAGCTTTGAATTCAATAAAAAAGACATATATTTACCCCAACACGGAAAAGTGATTTTTTATATATATATATTTATATATGTATTTTTTCAGATGGGTCACAGCAAGTACGAAAAGTTCCTCAACAGTAATGAGTAGCTACGGCGACAGACACTTTTTTTTTTTTTACCAAGTCACGAAGCTCACCATTTGGCCCTCCCTATAAGTCTCCCAAGCCCCAACTAGAATCAAACCGAGATGCCATTTTAGCGATATTCTATTCCTGTCACCGTTATTCCCGCTGTCCAGTCCAGTCCAGTCCACTCCTCTCTTTCAGATTGGCAGGTACGCAGCCGATGATGAGATCGTGATTAGAGGCCGCGTAATAGAGGCGCTTAAATTGGACTCGTCGAGTCTTTTCAGGAATGGCACAAAGCGGCACCCCTGGGCACGTCAAAGGAGAGAATAGCCCCCCGGCGTTCCACCACGGGTCTCGTAGGAGCGAGCGAGCGAAAGAGAGAGCGAACGAGCCTTCCACCTGCTAATGCCACACATTACAATTTCATGGCTAAAAAGGAGTTATAATTCATGACTCTTTGTCTCAGCCGGGCCCTCGCTCTAATTAGACCGTGTTCCCTTTTCGCTTTGCTGCGGAGCCTTATTACCACCTGTGACAAAAACGAAAGGGAAGGAAGGGAGAAGAAAAGCGAGGGTGTGTGTGTGTGTGTGTGTGTGTGTGTGTCGGGAGGGGGGTGGGTGAAAAAAGAGAGGGAGAGAGAAAGGGGAATGAAAAGAATGAGAGGAAGCGGAGATGAAACTGTGTCGGCGGCGTTGCCGTTGCCTGGCGCTGGGAGAGGCGACGTGCCGTCTGAGGGGAGGATGAAGGCGCTTGTCACGTCTCATCTCCCTCGGAACTCAGCCGAGCGCAGCATGCCAAGGCGCGCGTGCGTACACACACACACACACACACACATGCACACACACACACACACACATACACTTACACACACATATACGCATACCCACGTACACACACACACACATATACACGTACACACACACACGTACACACACACAGATACGCACCTACACACACACACACACATATACACATGCACACGCACACACACACACACACACACACACACACACACACACAGATCCCATCCACTCCCGGGCCACCGTCTGCCTTTGAAGCAGAAGGCACCGGGAGAAAAAAAGAAATGAAAGACATGTAAAAAGAACAAGCAGAGAAACATTGGTGCATTGGGTATTTATTTCTGACCCATATCGCTCCCCACACATAATTCAAATGAGCAGCAAGGCCCTCCCACTCCACCCCCACATACACACACACACACACACACACACACACACACACACACACACACACACACACATGCACAAGCACACGCACACGTATACACACACACACGTATACACACACACACGCACACACATACACACACGCACACGCACACACACACACACCACTGGCATTAAGGTGACTGAAGGTGCTTTTCAAAAAATTGTTTTGGATAGGCCTTTTTTTGTCATTTTTCCAGTGACAGATCTCAGCCCTGTAAGTGAGATACTGAAAGATTTAGCACATCACAATGGGACACAGATCTCAAATCAACTGCAAGCCCTCCACAGCTAACACGTTGCAATAATAATGACAGACGCACACGTCTTCCAAAATACAAATGCATAGTTTCAGACACGCAGGATGGTAACAGTCAAGAGCATTTTTTTTACGGGTTCCTCAGTGAAGGAAAGTGTTTTGTGGTAAACTGTTGCTTTTCTCGAGCATAAAATCCATTTTGTTTTTTTTAAATCACTTAGATGTAAGTTAAACTATGTAAACTAAGTTATGCTTTGGATATGCTTTCTATATTCAACATATAATCT
>CM059288.1:14293032-14300532 GCA_030347295.1 Setipinna tenuifilis | reverse complement strand
ACATATCATGAGGGCTGGCTCCCCTCCACTGGGTGAGCTATGTGCCGTTTCCCTCTCTCCCACCTCTCCTCAAACACACACCCCTGCCAACAAAACAGGGGTTTAAAAGTTCAGGTGTAAAAAAAAAAAAAGAAGAAGAAAAAGAAAAGAAATTACAAGCTTTACCACCATTTTGGGCCCCTGTACCCACACAATCGGTGTCAGGTCAGTTGAAACATTAACAGCGCCTGTAGTTGTTCATTAGTTCATTGTGTGCACTAATTAGCAAATATCTCCTGACTTTATTTGAAGAGAGGTGGTGAAACTCTGGAAGACTGGAGCTGCCTCTGCACGACACAGCCTATCTGCGAATGTGAACGTGAATGTGAACGTGGATGTGTCCAGGGCCAGGGGCCAGTCTGAAGGTTGGGTAGGTGGCTGGGTGGGTGGGTGGGTGTCTGCATCATGCGTCCAAGTCCCACACTGTTGCCACTTTGCCACGCAGTCACTAGGGAGTCCAGACAATCTGCGGCCTCCCACATGATTAATGGGACTGAAAGGTGCTTGTAGGAGTCTGTCTGTCTGTCTGTCACATGCTGTCAGAGCAACAACGGTGAGACCGGCAAGTCCACATCCAGTCCTGCCAATCCACACGCAGTCAGAGAGATAGAGAGATGCATGCGAGTCACAAAAACGTTTTCTTTTTTTTTCTTTCTTTCGGGGGGTATGGGGAGGTTATTACACATGTCAGCCAGGACGGATTTTGATGTGTTATCACTGATATGTGTCTGACAGCTAGTGTGGGTGGGTGACCTTTTTTTTCACTGGGTGGAGTCACAGCAGGAGAGAACCCGCGAGGGGAGTGTGTACTCGTTTTTTTTTTTTCCCTTAACTTTCCGGTCTGACTTCTTCACCATCCTCCAGTTTGGCAGTCAGCACGGCTCCTGGTTTGGTAAACCGCAGCGTGTTTGGCATGTTGTGAATAGGTTGTGAGTAACAGTGTGACCTCAGTGATAATATCGCATGCAGACAGCCTTCAACATCTAGAGAGGTTCCTCTGCCCTAAGTGAAGACACTGCTTGGTGCAAAGTGTTGTGTCTAAACTGTGTTAATGCTGATGCCTCACCATCATTCTTCCAGGCATTGAGAAAGAGAAATCTGAACATACAAAAGTACATACTAACAACCCTGTAATCTCAGCAGGGTTAAATTCATAGTTTAAAAAAAAGAACTTGATAAACTATGGATCATATACTGCATTTAATAACCTTATAAAAACATGCAGTATATCACAGTTGATGAAGATGGGGATCATTAAAACTGTGAAATATCATTCAGTATCATTTGTTGTCATTCCCCATGGATCAGACGCTGTCAGACACTGTATTGGTTTATGGATAATATAATGAACTTAATTGACACAATCTGATGAACAGAAGCGGAAACTGTATTAATTCACACACAATTTCATTTTATCCAACAGGGGAGGACTTATAAACAAATGATCACTTCTATTTTGTAAATGATGCATTGTCAATTCCAAAGTAGTTTAGTTTACCACACAAATTGTGAAATCACATCATATTATATACATGCGTGCGCAAGCACACACACATACACACACACACACACACACAAACACAGACACACACACACACACACACACACACACACACACACACACACACACACACAAATTGTGAACGTTTTCTTTACCTGTCATTCCTCAACAAGGCATTTCATCTCTTTCTCTTTATATTTTCTTCAGTCTTGCACTCAGTGTCTAGAACCTGAGTCCCCTTTCCTATAAGCAAGTTCTCTGTAGCAACAGCAAGTGAATGTGTGGAGAAATCTTCAAGTCATCATTAAATGTGTTAACCATTTGTCAATCTGTGATAGTATGTCATATATTACATACATATGATCTGTATATTATGTCAGGTATCCTTGTAGTATGACCCAACACAGCCAAACAAGACGAAGATGAGGTGAAGAGATATGCCATGGAACTTTATCGGTGGTATTGCAGAGGCATAGTAAAACTGCTGCCTTCAAAGATTGTTCTCAGTGAAATAAAGAACAATGGCGCCCCCTAGCGTAAAAAGTGTAGAAAGGCCTTTAGCATCTCACAAACGGAAAATAAAAAGTTTGAGTCAGGCTTGTTAGTCATACTCAGAGTGGTCCATATATGAAACTGCTTTTCCTATTTACATATGGAACCTATTTCATTTAGTTTTTGCAAATGGCTTCGGTGTGGTTTCCCTTGCCATTGTAAGTAGTAAGGAGTAACAGTAACATGTTTACCAGTTAATTATAATTGATATTATGATTATAATATTGATAATTTGCCATTCACATAATTTTCTGCAGAGACAATGCAGAAAGTGTGTGTGTGTGTGTGTGTGTGTGTGTGTGTGTGTGTGTGTGTGAGACAGAGAGAGAGTCTACACTGCATCAGCCTACTGTCAGTGGACAAGGAACAAAGGTCATGAAACACTGAAGGGTGATTTGTCAGGATGACAAATGAGATCCAGGAAGTAGATGCAAAAAGGCACGGCAATCCGCTCTGGTAGGATAGATAATTGACCATGTCATTCATAATGCCTCATATGGTCATATGTTGACTGCTGACATGTCAAAACAAGTATTGCAACAAAATGAGAACATACTCAAGAAGAGGAATTTTAACTGACCAAACCTAAGAAGACATTGAAAAGCAGTGTAAACAGGACTGTATTGGAAAGAATTAAAATCTTGTAAATAAAAATGCATATTGACACTAAAAAAGCAGGCATTAAATAAGGGAGCATAGATTAAGAAGATTCCAAGGCCCTAGACAGGGGGCTTTTGAGGACACACTGTTTGTTATTATTAATATTAAAGGGTGCCTAATATTGTATTAATTTTTATACTGCATTCTTTTTATAATCTATCCTTTTAAATTGTCCTAGATTTTAGTGATGTGCAACTTGGATGTTCCCACCATATATGGAAGCCATCTCAGAGGGCCATCTTCAGTGCACAGTTGCAGCCTAGAGGTTAGTGAGTTGGTCGTGGGATCCGAGGGTTGCAGGTTTGAATCCCATTTCAGTAGGATAAATGGGGGTGGGGAAGTAACTAACCAGTGCTCTCCTGTACCTTCATCTGTGGCTGAAGTGCCCTTGAGCAAAGCATCCCCCACATTGCTTAAGGAACTGTAACTGAAACCCTGTATCTAAATAAATGAAAGCCTGCATAAGTTCTGCCAGGAAGACTAATATCACGGAAGCGCACTTTGCATCCGGCCAATCAGCGGCCGCCACCTGCTTTATAATGACATACCTAACTCACCTTTTCCGCTGCTTCAGGTACTGGCGTTTTGAAGTCCCCGCCTCCATCCCCACCACCACCAGTTTGGTCCAGTCTACCCGTGCGCCCGGAGGGGTGTCTCTCGGTTCCCGCTACACACCGCGGCAGGATCCGTCGGACCCCTTGACGTTAGACCCGGGCTGATGACTGGACCTCCGCCAAAGAATATACGGTACTTGTTAATTATTGTTAAATCTATCATTAAATTCCTTTAAACCATTTGCCTTTCTCTGAGTCTTTCTGGCCGAACTGTAACTGAAACCCTGTACCTACATGCCGCTCTGCATAAGAGCTGAGTGTAATATAATATTTTTATCTCAATTCTAATCTGTGTTTTCCTTTGGCCTGTTCCAATTACCAAACCTGTGTGACACCCACCCAGTGAGAGAAAGGTACGTTAATTAAAACATGCACGCAGCTGTAAAGATGGTAAGCAAACACTACTTTATGATGTAAAGACAATGTATAACTGGCCTTGTAGAAGCCGATAATGTAATAACGACCAATAATGTAATAACAACCAATAACGTAATAATTATAATGTAATAAAACCAATAATGTAATAATTGACCGATAATGTAATAAGATTTATGAGCCAATAACGTAATAAAATTTTGCCGATAACGTAATAAGGTATTACATTATTGGCTGGCTATTACGTTATTGGCCTTGTACTAAAAAAAACTCAGAAAATGTAATAACTGGTGCCAATAATGTAACATTTTTTCTTTTTTTTCTTTTTTACTCCTACATTCAGGGTAGAATGTGTCAGTCTTAAAGTACAATTTACTCCTATAAGCCACTATACTGCCTGTTTGCCTCAGCCCTGACCTGTTATAGTTGCACTACTAAAAGCAGACTGTTAGTTATGGTATCATCCCTTTTTTATTTGTACAAACTTAAAACTATGAAGTGGGAGGGAGGTGGTGTACCCCCAAATAAAACCTTGTTGGGGTCAATTGGATTATTGGCTAAATTAGAATACCAAAATTTCAAATTTTTAATTTGCATTTTAAGAGAGGAGAGGCAGAGCGTATGGTACATTTGAGCTGAAGCCCCATGTTCTTTTCCACATCTCTCATACCAGGAGGAGCATTGGCTTCCTAGTCCCTTACGGTTACATGGAGCTCCCTCAAGTTTGCATTTTCAAACAATAACCCCTGTGTACAGTAAAAAATAAATGAAGTCTTCCTGCGAGTTGCATCAAATAATGACATAAGTCTTTCATTTCCATTCAAACTTTTAATTGAACCACACACATTGTTCCTGGTCATTAAGGTGGTGACAAAGGCATACAAACAATAATCCTCATGTAAATAACTGGTAATAACTGGTGCCAATAGTGTGACATTATATTGTTCCTTTTATTCTTACATTCTGTATAGAATGTGTCTGTCCTAAAGTACTATGTATTCTTTTAAGTGAAAGACTGCTTGTCTCAGACCTAACTTCACACGTACACAGTAGGCCCGAATAGTTTAACAAACAGGCCTTTTGGTCATGAGGTGCAATACCCACTTTGGGGTCTTGCAACCAGATATAATACTTAAATTCTGACTTATTATTACCCTTGCAAAAATGTATTGGAAAAGCAATTTGGAAGTGGCTGAAAGTACCTATAGCTTCTCCATGCAATCTGTTGTTATGCTACTGTTCATCTTTCTTCTAATCTCAGTCTAATGTCATTCACATTTAGGTATCCTTCTGCATTTTAACATTTGGAGCAAAGGCTAATACACATTAAAACCAGCAGTGTTAATTCCACACTTAGAGAGTCAATTTAACACCATATGTGTTTGGTCCCACAGTATTCTGTAAGTGTTGATTTGACACTGTTTTTTTTCCTGTGTAGGGTGTAGTAAATTGGAAAAACATATTGGTAAAAGAAAATAAACAAATCATTAAAAAAGCAATGGCATCAGCCATATGTATCTGCTAAACAAAAATCTATAACCACTGGAGCTGTTTCTGCCAGTCAGCATTGGCTAAGGTTGGTCAAAGAGAAGGTTTAGCCTATGCTTAACTGCATAACTACACCTTGGTGTTTGTGGGACTCCACAGAGATACCAGCATCTTAAAATGTTGCCTGTTTCACCTGTTTATTGCTTTGTAATAGTATTTTTAGAATATGTTCTCTTAATCTGAAGTAGGCCGATTAATCTGGTAGAAACCTTTCTTATTGTGCCTTATGAAATCTAGTTGATTAATTCAAGTTTGTCTTTATTGAAATGGCCTTTGATTCTAAATTAATCTTCTTCTTCTTCTTCTTCTTCTTATTATTATTATTATTATAGGCCTAGTAATACTACTACATGTAAGTAGGTCTACTACTACTACTACTACTACTACTACTAGGCTACTACTACTAGGCTACTACTAGATTGTAAATAGGCCTAGGTAATAGTCGGTAGGTCTAGTAGCCTAATAATCATTTATCATATAATCATATTATTTATTATCTATCTATCTATCTATCTATCTATCTATCTATCTATCTATCTATCTATCTATCTATCTATCTATTTATTTATGTATTTATTTATTTGACACCATTGCTGTACAAGATCCTTTTCATGGCCGGGCCAAAGCTGTCAGCCACCCTACAAGTCATGTGACACTGGCCACAAAGATTGTCCATGGTAACGAACATTCAAAAATATTCTATGTTCTATTTCAATTGTCCACAAAATCGAATGATCATTCGTTGCGTTGTCCACAGTTATCATCAGCAGGCTTCCTTAGGAAGGAAGGAAGGCAGGAAGACTTCATTTATTCTTTACTGTACACAGGGGTTATTGTTTGAAAATGCAAACTTGAGGGAGCTCCATGTAACCGTAAGGGACTAGGAAGCCAATGCTCCTCCTGGTATGAGAGATGTGGAAAAGAACATGGGGCTTCAGCTCAAATGTACCACTGATCACAAGTCCTCATCACTGAAAATGATACAGTGGTATGATTTCATAGTTTCAAGTAGACAGATAGCATCCTGTGGTTTGTGTAGCCTACCTCCAGTTTTAGTTCACACTACACTGACCAACAGACATTGACTAACAGCCATGTAGCATAAACAATGCAACAGTGAATTGATATGGCTCATCATTCAGTTGAACAAATGAAGAGTTTAAGTCAATGTCAGTTAAGTGTCAATCTCAATGTTTAAGTCAGTTAAGTCAAATATGTGTTCCCTTGAAATGTTTTTGTTTACATGGTAGTGCTGTTGTCACGAATTGGAAGGCGTCTGCATGATGCAAACAGGTCAAGGTGCAGTGAGTGTATGCAAACAGGTCAAGGTAGAATGAGCAAGTGTCAAAGCAACAGTCTGGCAGCTTAGCAGTTATTCAAATAGCAGTTCCAAATAAGCAAACTGCAGTGGAACATCAGAACATCAGAATCTATATACAAATGTGTTTGTGTGAAGCTACTGTACAAGCAAGTCTGGCATAACTCTTGTTGAGTAGGAGGAAAGATGCCTATCATCCTACAACAGACCCAATGAGAACAGCACCATGGTAACCACTACCACTACCACAGCCACCACCACCCTCTTAAACATGAGGTGAAAATAGCAAGCGTGTCGATGGGAACGCAGATCCTGTTTGTTGTTCCCCATCTACATTCAACTCAACTGCAATGCCAAGTCAGGGAGGTAAATGTGTCGTGTTCGACCTTGGCAAAAAGTTATCGATGTCTCAGCTCAGCAGCCAATCAGACTTCAGCGTCCCTTAGTGCTACCTAACGCAATGCTGTTCACTGGCTGAAACAATGTATTTGTCTGTCAAAGGTAACTGCACCTGGGGGGTATTCCAGAAAGGAAGGTTAACAAACACTGAGTTTAAACCTGAACTCGAGGTTAGTTGAACCCAGGATGACTAAACCCGCGAAGTTGGTTCCAAAACACCGGTTATGAATGAACTCAATTAACCCCGTATTGGTTAACCTAGTGTTGTGCGCGTTCCCGGCGAATCTATGAAGACATCATCTATGGAGGGTCGAAAACACGAAAAAATGGCGAAACGAGCTGCATATTTCAGCGAAATGGAGCTACAAATCCTCCTCGAGGCTTATGAGGAGGAAAGGGTAGCAATTACTAAAAAGGGCAACTCCACCACAGCTTCCAAGGCACGCGACGAGGCTTGGCAGAGAGTCGCCAATCGCGTGAATGCGTAAGTTAGG
>CM059288.1:14198032-14290532 GCA_030347295.1 Setipinna tenuifilis | reverse complement strand
CACCATGCAGACCTCTAATGTGATGTCTTTCTAACAACACAAACAAGCGTCACTCCCGCTCCACATCCTCATTAACTTCAACCATTCACCCTGCTCGTCACATGGTTCCTTTGTGTCGTGTCGTTCTCACAGCTTTTCACTTGACTACTTTCCCTTTTTTATTTATATATTTATTTTTATTTTATTTTTTAATTTTTGCTTTTCCCTATAAGGTCAGAGAGGGACACATTGTTTGCTTTTTATGGTGCTCAAAGTACAGACTGTCATTCCCGAATATGACACACTGCCTGTTCATATTTCTCCCCGAGCCTTCCTATATCAAAACCAGGTCATTAGTTTTCAGCCGCAAAACCCCATGAATTTACAAGCCATTAAATCCGCTGGTTATCAATCATTTACCCACACAACCTTTTCTTAAGGCCATGTGAGGCTACATTACATTACATTGCTTTTAGCAGATGCTAAAACCCACACAATTCCTTTTCCCAAGGGCCTAATGTACCAGGTAGCATAGTGTGCACATTAGGTAACCCCTCCCCCCATAAAGTCTGCTGTGAAACTAGGGTAGAATTCATGGAAAAATAAACTTGTTAACCAACCAAGTAATGTCAAGTCAAGTCAAGTTTATTTGTATAGCGCATTTCATATATAAAGGCCGTTCAATGTGCTTAACAAAAATAAAAGCAAAGGACAATATAAAAGCATAAAAGATAAAAGATAAAACAAGTGCAAAATATGTATAAGAAATAAAGACAGAGAATGTAAAAAGGTAAAATAATAAATTAATTAAAGGTAAATCACTAGCAGAAAGCATCTGAGAACAGTTTGGTCTTCAGTCTAGATTTGAAACTTCCAACAGTAGGAGCATTTTTGATGTCTTCTGGAAGCTGGTTCCAAAGCTGAAATGGACTAAATGGACTAACTAAAAATGGACAGACGGGCAGATGGATGGACAGGTGGAGAAAAATGTTACTGTGCTCATGCCTGAGATTAATTTGCATTGACCAATTACCATTTCCTTTCCTTTTTTAAATTTTTGAATCCTCTGCAAGTTTGTGCACTTCTGTCGTTGTGCATGTGTGCATGTGTCTGTGTACATACACATGGCACCTTGCATAAACGTGTGACCCATGACAATGACAGACAGATAAGAGCAGGGAAACACGCTGAGAGGTGCACAGAGGAGAGCAAGAACCATTTATTTTTTAACCATGTGGGTACCCAGCAGTCTCAAACCAGCAAAGACAACTGCATTGTGATTTGGATTAGGTAAATGATCGGGTCCATAATGTTGCCACCTCTTCAAACAAACACAAATCATAACCATTAAAAACATCCCATTACTAACTGATTGCAACTGCTTTACCTATTAATTTTTACAATACATCTCCACGGCAACATCTCTTGTTGAACATGGAAGTCACATTTAGTGAGTCTCAGTATGCTTGTCTGTTTTGTAAATGCATGATTTGGAGTCATTTAGAAAAGATGTAACACTGCAAGACAGAATGTCTCCAGAATGTCTGAACATCTCAGGCATCATGGAAGGTTAGTTTCTGGGTCACACAAAAGAGAAAGCCTACGTCACACTTTTTGGTTTATTTTTTTCATTATGAAAACAAAATAAGGAAAAAAATATCTAATTTTCTGCTTTTTGCTTCTCTATGTACTGTATAAACAGTAAAGAGGAAATGGCTTTTTGTTGGACTTTGTCTGTGTACCTTGTGGCCAATGGAATTTAATTTTGAAATGAGCCCACTCTCCCTCTGTTCTTAACTTATTTCCCAGGTGTCCAAGTTTGTATACACTTTTTGAGGTAAAAGGCTGCTAGCCTGTTGACAAATACTACAAAACGCTTTATCCCAATCTTCAAAAATTTCCACTGTATAGTTCAAGTGCCAGGTGAAGTATGACGCATAACGTTCTTTATCTTCAGCCAGTTCTTTCAGGAACTTTCCTAACTCCTCCACGGAACCAAAGTCATCCACATGGATGAAGGAACCGTGTGGCGCAACTGCCTCGTACGTCTGCCTCCGTGGTCCCAGAACCACAGGCACAGCGTGGGCCATGAGGGCGTTTCTCCAAAACTTTTCCGTGATGTAGTCCCTGTACAGAGAGTTTTCGAAAGACAGGTAGAAGTAGCAACGGGATATTGTGGGCAACAGGTCATCTGAATCCAGATACCTGTGCACCGCACCTCCATACACCTCCACTGGGATTACAGCCGCGAGTTTTTTGTACACTGAAGATCGTCGGTGTCCTTTGACGTAGTGGCTGACCACCCAACAAGCCAGTGCTGATTTGTTCTTTGGTATGAAATCATCGACTGTCATCGCCGTCGCAGTCTCCCTTGGCACCAGTGTTCCGTATGGCAAATGGAGATCCGCGTTGCGGCTGTAAGACATGGTGCAGTTGAAGTAGCCCGCAAAGGGCCTCAGGTTCCCATTATTTTCAGGGCTCTCCAGGGACAGCCACACCCATCGCTGGTCTCGGGGCCTGGAGAGATGTGTCGGCAGTCTCTCATGGCCTGTAATCAGCTCCCGGTTGTGGAACACAACAAAGTCCGCATTGGGGAACCAAGAGCGGTCGTCCAGAAGAAGGCAGTCATGTATGCCCAAGGCCTCACTGCAGATGTTGGGGTTTAGATTGATTGACAGTTTAAAGGGCCAGTGCCATACTAAAATAACCGTTGTATTTTCACTGACATGGTGGTAGCCAGGCGCCCCCCACCCTTTCGGGTAGTGATAGCTGGCAAATATGACACACAAGATGAGGAGAAACAAAAAGATCCAGCGATGACCAGCAAGGGATTGAGCCCAGTGCACCTGATGATGGCTGTTCTTTCTGACAAAAAGGGGACAACATTTTGTTAGAATGTATCATACAATGCTGACCAAAATACACTTCCTACACCAGAGTACAGGTGTCAGCAAACATGCTCATTTTTTACATCACCATGCCTGGCCTTCTTTATATGTTGATGTTGAGTCACATGAAGTGTGCTGTTATACAGACTGCTGGTTCCCCAATGTGGCATATTGTTGGGTTGATGAGTTTATGGCTTTAATCATGTTTTGCACGAGGAATGGATTAAAATGGCACTAGAACAAGTGATCTTACAGTACCTGCCATTGTTACACCTTGCCACACTGGACTTTACTCAGCATTCATAAGTAATTAGGTAAATAAGTAAGCCACATATAAAATGTTGTGAGGAGCATTTTACATTTAATGTGTCATGTGAGTATTCCCACATTTTTACCACAAACATTGGCAAGACGGTCAGATTTTCTCTTACTTTTGCAAACTACGCCTCTGATTGTGTAGGTGATTTTCTGTTACCCTTTTCAAATTAAGCAATAAGCCAGAACAGCCTTTACATTTATATATAGCAGTGCTTCAAATATTAAAACACACATATTATAAAGTGCATTGTAGGGCACAACAAAGACATAATCTTTACATCACAGAGCTGTAGAGTAAAAATACTGAATAATAAATCAGATTCTAAGGGAAGGTAAAAAATCAAGTGATACCCACAGTTAAAAGCTGTGCGATGCTAAACTAATAAAACAAGGGAGCCACAGTAAGTAATTAAGTAAATAAGTAAACCACATATAAAATGATATATGTTGTCAGGAAGCATTTTACATTTAATGTGTCATGGGAGTATTCACATGTTCACATCACAGATTTTACCACAAACATTGGCAAGACGGTCAGATTTTCTCTTACTTTTGCAAACTACGCCTCTGATTGTGTAGGTGATTTTCTGTTACCCTTTTCAAATTAAGCAATAAGCCAGAACAGCCTTTACATTTATATATAGCAGTGCTTCAAATATTAAAACACACATATTATAAAGTGCATTGTAGGGCACAACAAAGACATAATCTTTACATCACAGAGCTGTAGAGTAAAAATACTGAATAATAAATCAGATTTTAAGGGAAGGTAAAAAATCAAGTGATACCCACAGTTAAAAGCTGTGCGATGCTAAACTAATAAAACAAGGGAGCCACAGTAAGTAAATAAGTAAACCACATATAAAATGATATATGTTGTCAGGAAGCATTTTACATTTAATGTGTCATGGGAGTATTCACATGTTCACATCACAGATTTTACCACAAACATTGGCAAGACGGTCAGATTTTCTCTAACTTTTGCAAACTACGCCTCTGATTGTGTAAGTGATTTTCTGTTACCCTTTTTAAATTAAGCAATACGCCAGAAGAGCCTTTACATTTATATATAGCAGTGCTTCAAATATTAAAACAAGTGCATTGTAGGGCACAACAAAGACATAATCTTTACATCACAGAGCTGTAGAGTAAAAATACTGAATAATAAATCAGATTCTAAGGGAAGGTAAAAATCAAGTGATACCCACAGTTAAAAGCTGTGCGATGCTAAACTAATAAAACAAGGGAGCCACAGTAAGTATGAGTGTATTATTGTGAGAGGAAATAATGTGTAGATGCTGAGGCATTTACCTTGATGAAGGCTTCATTCTGGATGGTGGTTTTGTCGTCGTCCTCTTCCTGCTCTTCTTCGGCTTAAAACTCTGACTTATTCACATGACCAGACCAGGTTCCCAGCAGCCCCATCAGCGCAGTGTGCCTGTGTACACTTCCACTGAAGTGTCTTGCTGTACAAAACAATCCCGGGTTCAGGAAGTAAAAACCCTGCCACGTTTTCCTTCTAACCCAGGTGACTTCACTGAGTAGCTGATCTACCTGTCTTGAGAGCTTGTTATGATCAGCTGATTCAGAGCTGGTTGGATCAAATTTGTGGCAGGGATTTTACTTTCTGAACCCGGGATTGACACCTCAATAAACATAAATTATGTTAATGGATTCCATGGCAGACTCTGGTAAGACGCTCCTTAAATGCTATTTGATTGGAAAAAACAAAACAGTCTTTCCTCGTTTCAGTTTTCAGCCTCCGTCTGTCATATTGCACTTCCCCAGCCTCTCTCCTCCCACCTTGTCTCATGTTGCTCATCTTATCTACCTTATCTGTAACATTTTAAAATCAATTCCAGCACTTTATCAGAAAATTAGTAATTAATGAGCACCTGTTTGATATATGAAAGCCTGCGTAAGTTCTGCCAGGAAGACTCTAATATCACGGAATCAGCGGCCACCTGCCACCTGCTTTATAATGACTTATCTAACTCATCTCTTCTGCTGCTTCAGGTACCGGCGTTATAGAAGTCCCCTCCTCCATCCCCACCACCACCAGTTTGGTCCTAGTCTACCCGTCCGCCCGGGGGGTGTCTCTGGTTCCAGGACCGCGGAATATAATGAATATAACATTGTGCCCGTTTCCTTTGTGGAGAAATATTTTTTTGGTAACATGACCTAGACAGGACACCTGATAAGACACTGGTTCACTCACCAGCTTATCGCAGAACAGGCTTAGACAACATTCTTATATACACAACATTCTCTTTTTTTTTACTTCCCTGACGGACGATGAACTCTGGGCTAATGGACAATCTGGGCTAATATTTCATGAACCACACCTTAATGTACCACACATTGGACATACTACAGCATGTTCAGCATGTTTGTAATGCCATGCAAGCTGGTGCCCGTGTTAATGGTTACTACTGTAGGTGCATTCATCAGAAATAAGAGGTTAACCAAAATGCACCAGAACCATACCGGTCATCTTTTTACCACCATCCTCTTTGCCAGGTTAGTCCAGAAGGTACACCAGAAAGATGAAAGTGGACACAAGTGGCTCTTGTAGGTGAAATAATGCACACACACACACACATACACACACACACACACACACACACACACACACACATACACACACACACACACACACACACACACACACATGAAAGTATGCCCGGGATGCCAAGGCCATTCTCTATTCCTGTGCTTACAAGAAGAAGAAGAATTCGTGTGCATCCTGTGAATGGGGTAAACCAGTCTAATCTCCTGCCTGTTCCAAAACAACCTCAGAAAGCATCAGTGGATATGACCCCTAAGCTCACTGTAAAACTAGCTCTTCTGAATATCAGATCACTCTCTAACAAGTCATTTTTAATTAATGATTTTATTTGCACACACAAACTTGATTTTTTACTTCTTACTGAAACCTGGCTGGAACAAGCAAACAGCTTTACTACCCTTATAGAATCAGCTCCCCCAAATTTTGATTTCATGAGTGTCACAAGAGATAATAGACGGGGAGGAGGAATAGCAAACATATTCAAAGCATCTTTTCAGTGCAAACAGACAACATTTGGCAACTTTACATCCTTTGAGTACTTAGGTGCACTCATTAAGTGTTCTCCTAGTATGTTACTACTGACTATCTACAGACCACCAAGACTCTCAGCAACACTTTTTCTGGAGGAGTTTGCTGAACTATTATCGAACATTTGTTTGGAATTTGACAGTCTTGTTATTTCAGGGGATTTTAACTTGCATGTAGATAATGTGGAAAACACCTCTGCCAATGAATTACTCACACTGATTGATACATTCAACCTAACACAGCATGTACAGGGACCAACACACTCTCATGGCCATACCCTTGACCTTGTCATCACAAAGGGTCTTAATGTCTCTACAACTGTTATAGATGTGGCCTTATCTGATCATTTCTGTGTTTTCTTTGATGTTTCTATGTCCCCTCACATTCAGAAGCAGTCTATGGCTGTAAGAAGGAGAGTCATAAACAATGACACATGTCTTCTTTTTGAGCAGGCACTCCCACAGCCCCTAAGTCAACCATCAGACTGTGCAGATGAATTAATGACAAATTTTACTTCAAAAATGACACATATTATGGATAGTATTGCTCCTTTAAAACTCAAAAGAGTCACTAAAAAGCAAAAAAAACCCTGGAAACTGAATCCATTGGTTAAACAGCTAAAGAGAGAGTGTAGAAAGACTGAAAGAAAATGGCGTAAATCTAATCTTCAGATCCACTATCAAATCCATAAAGAGATGCTCCGTAAATACAACTCGGAAATTTCTAAAGCAAGACAGTCTTTCTTCTCTAACATCATAAACAGCAATGTCAACAATGCCCGTGTGCTATTTTCTACTGTTGAGACGTTAACAAACCCATCATCACAATTGCCTCCTGAGTTTCTCTCAGTTAATAAATGCAACGATTTTGCATATTTTTTCAAAGGTAAAATTGATAAAATACGAATGAATATAACTTCTCAATTGCAAATAGCCCAAAATCTGGAACCATTGGCTCCAGGGAGAGGGGACCTTAGCTCAATGCCAACATTTAGCTTAATCAATTACGATACTCTTGAAAAAACTGTACAAAATCTCAGTTCATCCACATCTGAACTAGATATTTTGCCAACAATCTTTTTCAAATCTGTTCTTCACCTAATATCAACAGATGTACTTCAGATTATAAATACATCACTACAGACTGGCATTTTTCCTTCCTCTTTGAAAAAAGCAGTTGTAAAACCTTTACTCAAAAAGAATAACCTTGATGTTTCAGTGCTTAACAACTACAGGCCCATATCCAATTTACCATTTATTGGGAAAATAATTGAAAAAATACTATTTTAAAATATATATTTTTTAAAATAGTCTTCATTCAATTAACTGCCTTTCTGACATCAAATAATTGCTTTGATAAGTTTCAGTCAGGTTTCCGTGCCAATCACAGCACTGAAACAGCTCTGATTAAAGTTATAAATGATATACGTCTTAACTCTGATGCTGGCAAAACATCAGTCTTGGTGTTATTGGATCTTAGTGCTGCTTTTGACACTGTTGATCACTCCATACTACTACATAGACTGGAACATTGGGTAGGATTCACTGGTATAGTTATCAATTGGTTAAAATCATACTTGCAACAAAGGAGTTTCTTTGTTGCCATTGGAAACTATACATCAGCACCTGTGTCCTTGACCTGTGGTGTCCCTCAGGGGTCAATCCTTGGTCCATTACTATTCAATCTCTATATGCTCCCACTTGGACAAATCATCAAGAACAACTCAATTAATTATCATAGCTATGCTGATGACACTCAAATCTACTTAGCTCTATCACCTGATGACTATGCTCCGCTTGAGTCTCTCTACAGGTGTATTGACCAAATAAACAACTGGATGTCCAACAATTTTCTTCAGCTGAACGCAGACAAAACTGAAGTTATTATTTTTGGGAAAAAGGAAGAAAGACTTAGGATCGCCACTGCTCTTGAGACTAAAGGGCTTAAAGCAAAAGATACTGTTAAAAACCTTGGTGTCTTTATTGACAGTGAACTAACTTTCAACAGTCACATGAAAGCAATCACTAAATCTGCATTTTATCACCTAAAAAACATTGCCAAACTTAGAGGTCTTATGTCAAAACAAGATCTAGAAAAACTTGTACATGCCTTTATTTCCAGTAGGGTAGATTACTGCAATGGCCTTTTCACAGGCCTTCCTAAAAAGACCATCAAACAGCTTCAACTGGTCCAAAATGCAGCAGCAAGGGTTCTTACAAAAGCAAGAAGAACTGAACACATCACTCCAATTTTAAGGTCCCTACATTGGCTCCCAGTAAGTTATAGAATTGACTTTAAGGCATTGCTTCTTGTGTTTAAAACACTAAATGGGTTGGGACCAAAATACTTGTTGGATATGTTCTTGCTATATGTACCAACTAGGTCTTTAAGATCACAGCAGAAACATCTGTTGGTAAAACCTGCTGTCACAACAAAATGTGGTGAAGCAGCTTTCAGCTGCTATGCAGTTCAGCTATGGAACCAGCTTCCAGAAGACATTAAAAATGCTCCTACTGTTGGAAGTTTCAAATCTAGACTTAAGACTAAACTGTTCTCAGATGCTTTTTGCCAGTGATTCACCTTTAATTAATTTATTATTTTATCTTTCATCTTTTATGTTTACCTATTGCTTTACTCTATGTCTTTTACTTATCTTACACATATTTTAAACTTATTTTATCTTTTATCTTTTTTTTTGCTCTTATATTGTCCTTTGCTTTTATTTTTGTTAAGCACATTGAACTGCCTTTGTGTATGAAATGCGCTATACAAATAAACTTGACTTGACTTGACTTGACATACACACACCGTACATTATATGTTTTTTAGCTCATAGTGGAGTGTGTTTTGTTTTGGTCAAATTTGACAGTAAAAGCCAGTGCTGGCTAAACCTGGGTGAATGACACCCAGGATTTTTGCAGCCTTGTTCGGAGCAACGGTGGCAGAGCCCATATTCAGGTTGATATCATGGCAGATTGAATCCTGGGCCGGGATCACCAGGAGATTGGTCTCAGCCAGATTAAGCTGAAGGTGGTGTTCCTTCATCATCAATGTGGACAGTTTGTAGAGACAGGTGGAGATGTGTGCGGAGACCGTGGGGTCATCTGGCTGGAACAACAAGTACAGCTGTGTACCATCAGCGAAACAGTGATACAAGCAGTGGCGGTTCTATAGTGTTTTACGCCCCGGGCAACACCACCTCTCAGCACCACCCCCCCCCCGAGACAGAGAGAAACACGCTTCTGTGCATGCCACCTTCTCAGCAAGCACGGGCGCCTGCAGTTCGCCATTGTGCCGATTGCAGCATTGCGGGGGGCGCCATTGTGTCGATTGCAGCGATATGACAAACGGACCTTTTTATTTTATTTTTTTTCCCCAAGCGCTCGTGGCGCCCCCCACGAAATGCTGCCCTGGGCGGCTGCCCTGGTTCGCCCGTGCCTAAAACCGCTACTGGATAGAAGCCGTGTGAACAGATAACATGGCCCAGTAAGGTGTTGTGCATGGCAAACAGAAGGGGCCCCAGCACTGACCCCTAAGGAGAGGGTGCGTGTTGAGGACAGAACTTTGTCCTTGCCATGACACTTTAAAGGAGCGCCAAGAGAGATATGATTTAAACCAGGAGTGTTCTACGGCCATAATGTCCATGTTTGAGAGTAAAAACAAGAGTATAAAGAAATTTCCAATTGAGGCTTTTACCCAAAGTCAAGCCCTTCTTATCTTTTAAAAACTTTGAGAAGGTTATACATGCCTTTTTTTCATTCCACCTAGACTACTGCAATGCCCTGTACGCAGGCAACATTCCTCCCTATCCAATTACTTCAGAAGGCCGCAGCTGGTCTTCTAACCAGAACACGTAGGCGGGAGCATATTATACCTGTTCTTGTAACCCTTACCTGTCCATTATAAGATACATTTCAAAATTTGTATTTGTTTTTTTTTATTATTTTTAAATGATCTGGCATCTTCTTACATTTCAGATCTTCCAAAAGTTCATACACCATCTAGGTCTCTTAGGTCCGTCGTTCCTCCCTCTGGGCTACAAAGGCTCTTTGCAGTAACTGCTCCTAAGCTCTGGAACAAGCTGCCACTGAACATACGCCTGGCCCCTTCTGTGACTGCTTTTAAATCTCTCATTGAACCCCCTTTTTATGCCCTTGTGTTTAAGACAACGGGAATGTCTTTTTGTTTTATCTGTATTTATTATCTTGTATTGTTATGTTGTTCTTTCTGTTTTGTCTTTTTTTACCAAGCCATTTTACTTTACTTGTCCAGCAATTTGGTCAGCTGTTGTTGTTTTTAAAGTGCTGTATAGGGTTATGGACTATAAATAACTGTATCCTCCAATAGCCATGCATGCCAACTTGCTCAGTCTTAATCTTTCCCTGCTCACTTAATGGAAAATGAATTACAGACTTCATGTCACAAAGTGAAAAATGTAGCATTGGTACTTAGATCACATACGTTAATAGTAACTTCTTGGATACGTCATATCAGATGACTTAATGGTGCACTTATGAAGGTCTGAGGATCGAAAGTGTTCTGCATGTCACTTTGGACATGCAATGTCCTGATTGGACATTGATTCACTCGCCAGCTTATCGCAGAACAGGCTTAGACAACATTCTTATACACAACATTCTCTTTTTTTTACTTCCCTGAGGGACGAGGAACTCTGACAATCTGGGCTAATGATTTTTTTTTATTATTTCACGAACCACACCTTAACTTACCACACATTAGACATACTACATGGCTCACAAGCTGTTCAGCATGTTTGTAATGCCATGCCATCTGGTGCCTGTGTTAACGGTTACTAGGTGCATTCATCAGAAATAAGAGAATTATTCAGAAATATCAGAAATATTCACTCTGGTGAGGCCTTTTGTCTTTGTCACAGCAGGGCAAGTTCATTCTTTGCAACACACAATAAGCACATAAAGGGGTAAGTCTGCACAATGATCCAATACAATACAACAGGTGCTTCTTTGCAACAGGTGTTTCTTTTGTTCCTTTTCTTCTATTTTTGATGGATAAAACTACTTACATGAGCACCTACACTTCCATGCAAAAGCTAAAGACTGTAAACATTTCAAACACATAGTGCCATACAGAACATATTTAAATTTTTAACACTTTATGGGTAGTAGGGGGGAAAAGGGAGGAAAAAACACAATCGGGACAAGCAGACACATGGCATAAATATCTCCTTGCTTAGTGTCCTTGCCTTGCTTGCCTGACGTGCTGCTCTTTCCACTGTTTTATCGCAAAAAGGGGTGTTAAGAGTGCTCCAGACGCTTCTTAGAGATCCTTCTTAATGGCAGATCTTCTTAGAAGGGTCTAGAACAGCTCTTAGCGGCAAGAGCTTTTTAACTGCATCTTGGAAACCCAGCCATTTACGTGGGAACTAAAATGTGTTAGTAGCTTAACTGATCCTCTAGAGGGAGACATAACAAAGAGATGCAGACTACTTTCATGGGCATGTTTTATGGTTCTGGGTGCATATATGAAGTAAATGTTAATCTGTGTTTGGACTTCTGCTTATCATACTGATGCCAGTGCCAGAGGTTTTCAATATGGATGTTTTTTTTAAGTGTAGTTAAATGAATTTCACATTGTAGTTTCTGGTAAAATGATTAACATTCTACAAATGTGAATAAACTACTTTTCATTCATTTGTTTTCATTTTATGATTATGATTATGATTCATTTTTACTTCTCCTTTCTGCACTTATTTTATCAAATATTCCAATATTCAAACAATGTTCTATCTATATTTCCCCAGGCACACATGATTTTTTCAATCTTCTGAAAAGAAATGAATAGTTTTAGAGATTTAAAAAAAGCACTTTCGTTGGACAAAAGTGGGTGAGATTCTGGCATGCATGCATTAACTCCTTTCCCATAGAGGCTGTTTTCATATGTGCATTTAGACCCCTAAAAAACTAAAACCACCTCTGCAAAAGATTTAATTTAGATGACAGCATTAAATTATCAGGCCCAAAGCACTGACCATGTCTAGCCTGGTAAACCAGACCCTCACATTTCACTTAGTTTTGTACATAGGGTCTGGCACTGCTGTATTGAGAAGCTCTTTCTTTAGAATCCTTACCGGGCCAATCAGCAAACAGAGAGAGGACTATTTAAGGAGTTTCATTCGTGGAAGACACATCATAGCCATACTCCCCACGGGATCTTCCAGCTTGCTCCGTTAGTTGTAAATTCTTCGTTACATCCCGGAAAGCCTCGTACTGTAACTGCCTTCACAATCCCATACATTGCATATACGTCACGATTAGGCGTTTGGGTAAAGGCAGATCAAATCGTTTCACATTTCAGTAGTCCACACCTCCAGGGAAAAAAAGAGCTTCTCAGTACCACAGTGCCAGACCCTATATACAAAACAAAAGTGAAGTATAAGGTTGCTGATTTACCAGGCTAGACCATACATGCCATCCAACGTCAGGAGGCAGAAGATCATTGGCAAAAGTTTTGTTATTCATGTAACCACTTCAGACTTTGGTTGTGTACACTAGGTATTCATTTATCACGTCTGGGCACAGCATGTCTGGACACAGCATAATGAAGCCACTGTTATCTAAAGGTTACACATTTCTATTGGCACACTGTACAGTACATGACCTCAAAACCATCATCATTAGCGTTAGCATCTTGTCAACATACTGTACACCCCAGCCGGCCCTTTCTATAAGCATACCTTTAATGTGGGTTCTGCAACCGCAGGCATATATATTAAAATATGACCACACGCCATCATCTTTGATAGACAGACAGACAGGCAGACAGACAGACACACAGGCAGACAGACAGACACACAGACAGAGAGATAGAATCAAAACTCTGTCATACGGACAGTACCCACATAATTATTTTACAACTAGTTTGTACATAAATAATGGGACAGTAGGGGTACAAATCTGTATCTTAGGGTACAATAAGCATTAATGTTCCCCCAAAGCCTAATATTTGGACCTTAAGGTACTGGTGTGTACCTATTGGAGAAGGTACTGTACGAAGCAGTTGTAAAACAGTGGTAAAAAAAAAAAGTACAATTATGTGTCTTTGTGGGTACTGCCAGTGTGAGAAGTAAAAATACAATTCTATACCTTCTTTTCTGAGGGTGTAGAGAAAAATGAGTGAGAGACTAAAACAAACTAAACTAGAATTTTGGAAAGTTAACAGTAGTGGAGCCAAAGAGTGAAGGGCAAAGAGCAAGAGAGAAGAGGGGGTAGGGAAATGGGTTGCACACAGGTTGGGCCACTGCCAGGAAGGCACTAACCTACATTTCTGAATATAAGCAGACGCTACACTGAGAACTTTATGTGTCCTATGCAGTGATGTCTTCTTTGTTAGTTTAGAGTTTTGTTATTTATAAAAAAGGGAAAACTAGCAAGAAGATATCTATCTATCTATCTATCTATCTATCTATCTATCTGTCTGTCTTACAAACGTACATGTGGGTATAGGACAGAAAGAGGACATTTATGACCTGTGACTAAAAAAATATATTCCTCTTTTTTGTTTGTTTGTGAGTACATATACAAACATAATCCTTAATTCATAAGAACACATCCCACCCACCACAGCCCCATATGCTTAGAATGTATCTGAAAAATAAATAAATAAATAAATAACCTGTAGAACTGACCTACATAAGGAAATGTTCTAACCATCACGACCCACAGACCACACTCATTAATGTCATTACCTTCTATCCTCCACCGCTTGCTGTCAAATACCCGATGTCAGCTACCCAACCCCGGCTATCACCTGCCTCTGTCTCGCCTTCTATTAATAGCAGACTTCACCTTGGCCTTTGAAGTGTCTCTGCATCACGATATGGGCTGACATAGCTCTCCCAGTCTAACTGGGTTTCATCTCAATGCAGGAACGAAAGAGGGAGGAAAACCTCTGAATTTTTAGCGGTAAACTTGGCGT
Source organism: Setipinna tenuifilis (assembly GCA_030347295.1). NCBI lineage: Eukaryota > Metazoa > Chordata > Actinopteri > Clupeiformes > Engraulidae > Setipinna > Setipinna tenuifilis. The sequence goes on along the minus strand of CM059288.1, from coordinate 14,276,294 downwards.
AGAATCAGAATATTAGTATATTTAAAACTTAAATGAGTTTTAGAGAGTGTTGTGATGCACAAGAGTCAGACTTTGCTCTTCGGAGCAATAGTGTTGATGTTATTGATGATATTGATTAACAGCTGACAATCAGTTGCGGAAATATAAGGGATCTCACTCACTCCCAGACAACACAAACAGGACATAATTTAGAACTTGGTTAATTTAATTTAGTGTAATTGTCCTGATATTTTGTCAATGCTTTTCAAACTCTAGTGCCTGAGACTTATTATAACAATGGGATAACTGAAAAAAACACTCCCTTTTGGTGGGATGTAACCTTTTAGCAAAATTTAAGGAGTTTTCCAACCAGAAAAGACTTAGCAAGACAAAACAGGAGGTGTAAAACAATGGCAAATACAAGAAGTAGTAAGAATTACAAGCAAGCAGTTAAGGTTACACACTAAATCACCATAAACATGTTAGCATAAATGTGACCTGTGAACATGGCACTTATAATGTGGCGTACACATGGACATAAAACCATGGTGGATAAAAATGGTCGAAGCCAGCACACACTGAGGTTCTGGAGTCAATATAACAAGGAAGTGAAACTACACCAGGAATGGCACTTGTTTATTTCAAGGGTAAATAGGCCAACGCACCGAATACCGCTGTAACATCAAGTATAACCACAGAATTTACGCATAATAGTTTTGGTGGGAATAGGCAGCTGTAAATGCAGAGATCTGGCAGGTAGATAAGGTGGAAAGATCGTAGCAGCTAGCCACAATGACGACAGTCTAAAGTAAGAGGAAGAAAAGAGGTAGACAACATACACACAGCTAGATTGCTACAATACAGTGTGTGTGTGTGTGTGTGTGTGTGTGTGTGTGTCTGTGTCTGTGTGTGAGTGTGTCTGTGTCTGTGTCTGTGTCTGTGTCTGTGTCTGTGTCTGTGTGTGTCTGTGTTTCATGCAAGGCACTAACACACAAGGGGGGAAAAAAGTGTTGTGCTAAATTCTGCTGATGTTTACAAAAGACACATGATGACATTAACATAACAGAAGAACACAGTATATACAGTACCTTCCAAAGTCAAATCTTACACATATAATTACACCCATTTATCAGTACACATCTCGAGGATCAGGCAGATTGTGGGACCTACATACACACACTTGGAACACACACATAAACCCACCCACACACTTCGCCTAGCCCCAGACACACATGCTGGAGAGATGCAGCAATGAACAACAATGGGGTATTTGCAGTTTTATCATATATTAGGCACACATAATCCCAATAACCAAATTTCCTTTCAACCTATGCGCATTTTAGCTATTCGAATCTTCTAATTCATTGTCTAAAAACATAGAGTTGGAAAAGACACATAACTGGAACACTGAACACAGAATTCCACATTTACATTCTCAGTAGCCACGTATACATGGACACTTCTGATCCGAACAGATCTCTAATTGGAATAGATCTAATCCGAATGTGCGATCAGAATGAACTGTATATATGGCAGTTACAAAAGTTGCAAATTCCACGTTCGATTGTCTCGCGCACACATCTGGACCGGCGGCGACATAATGGAGATCTTAGCTATGATTGCTATTTTTATGTATTTGTTGCTGATGAAAGCTCAGCAGGAGAGACAGTTTCTGTGTCTGCTCCTTCACATAAGAAGAAGGAGGATATCACACTGACACATTGCACACATTTATGGGTGAACATGCGTCAAACACTCCAAGAAGTGTTCAGCTCTTGTGTTTCACCATACTTAGATACAGCAGCAAAAATCCTATAATACTATTGTGGGATTTCCATTAAAAGATAAAATATTCTGTATGCAACTATAACATTTTTTTTACAGTGGCCAGCATCGCTACAAGGGAAAGGTTTTGGTGTATTTACATTACATTACATTACATTGCATTTGGCAGACACTTGACTTACAAAATTTGGCAGACAAAGTGACTTACAAAAAAGGAGGACATAAGCAAACAGAGGTGTAAAGGGACACAGAGTAAGCAGACAACCTTTATACATACAGGGAGGTGCATGTGTCTGAATAAGTTTCCCGGGGGAAGGGACACTACAGACATATGTGCTTCCACATAGGGACAGAGAAAGAGAGAGTTGGTTTATATAACAAGTGTATATAACAAGTTTTTAAAGGCAAGTTTAGATAGTCTTCAGAATGTATTGCAATGTCCAGCAGGGAGCAGTATTTACCCTGCCTTCCAATGACGGACAGCAGAGAAGTGTACACGACAGTTAAATTAAGCCATGCGTAAGGTGTCATTCTGTCATTTCCACCACATCATTGACCAAGTGCTTATCTGAGTCATTCCTTCAAACTAAATTTCCATGTCAAAGACAAAATTGGAATTTAGTGTTGTTAGTGTTGACAATAACACTCACCTTCACTGAGTGTATACACAAACTGCCTACATTTAAGGACATTGCAGTTTGTTTGTCATTTTTTTTCTCAATATAAGCACTTGCAAGCACTGGATAATTGCATGTTTTAGTTTGTCTGCGGTAAATTGATGTGTCTACAGAATACGGATGCCCTGTGGTAAGGACATACAGGCGCAGGGAAAGAGTGCAGAACAAGAAACAGCACGAGACGACGATTTCAAAGTATTGCTTTATTTAACACTGGGAAGACTGTTAAATTGCCAGTGTGTTGGCAGCTTCTGTTTGTGAGGCGACATGCATGTCAGGTTGAGAGATGGCTCGCCTTTTTTTATTATTGCAAAGTAACATGTTTACCTTAACCTGGCTTGAACATATTTTTTACAAAAATATAAGTCAGTATTACCATAGATGTTAATAGGTCTATGTCTATGCAGTCTATATACTGTACCACCCCACCATCCCTAAAAACTTTATTTAAGGTAACATGTTTACCTTAACCTGGCTTGAAAATATTTTTTACGGTCGGTACTACCATAGATGTTAATAGGCCTATGCAAGTCTATATACCATCCCACCCTAAAAAACATTTATTGAGACAACAGCAAAGCAGCCCCTTGGAGATGCAGCACACATGTGAGGCGACATGCATGTCAGGTTGAGAGATGGCTCGCCTTCAGCCTCGCCGTCTGCTAACTGATAAAAAGGCTGCCTTGACTTTGCCGCCGGGCACCCGGAGACCCGGGAAGAGCGAGCGCAGACACAAGGACGGACAAAAAAAAAAAAAAAAACGGGTGTCCTTCTGTGGTGCACATAAGCCATCTGCTACTTCATTGTAGGAATTATGTTGATTTCTGTTTTTAATGCAAACAAACAACCACAACCACCTCTGTAATGGTGATCTATGACTCCCGTTTTGCCCTTAAAAAAACAATTTCAATTAGTCAGGCACCCGTGAAAATTGTACCAGGTGTTGAAAGTGATCTACAGGGATGAGTGGCCCTGTTTACGCCAATTAATATCGCTCACAGCTGGATTCACTTTAATCTGTTAAACTCACAACTGTGCTCCTCCACACACACCTCCACTATTGGTCCATCTGTCGGCGTAAGCATGTGTCAAGTTTAAGTCACATGTTTCATGAATAGAAGTTCATGTGCTGCTCTGTGCTCTTGTATGGCTTATTCCTCTAAAACAGGGTGTACCAATAGATATTTGCAGACATAGTCATGTGCTATCTATTATTACCTCATGGCATTGACTGACTTTCTTCAGTCTTTGTACAGATCTGCCCACTGTTCAGCAGTGTCAATGACAAATACACTGTTAAGGGGAAAAATCATTCTCCTCCATGGAAACACATCACAAATGTCTACTAGTATTCACCCACAGTGGGATGAAGACCACCTCTTATCATCAAAGTGCAACATCAATATTGTTTTATGTTTTATTTCACAACCGTAATACTTACCATTTGTATTACCCACTTTTTTATGGCCAAAGTGCTTTTTTTGGTTGTTGTTTGGTGTTTTTTTCCCTTAGCTGTAGAGTTAATTGAGTTATAACACTGCTGTAGCTACCTGGATACCTAGCACAAAATGGAGAGAAATGCTTGCAGGGTCTTTTTGGCACTTATGGTGTTGTTCTGCCTGAAACTGTAGCGCTGACTGTCAGCTACAGTACCAGGGCGTGTCCATGTCCTTCGACCTCTGTCATCGGTCACACCACATGGGAAAATACAGCACTCAGGGAGAAGCCGAGAAGAGCTTTCCTTCCTGACACACTGAAGCTACTGCCACATTAGACAGCCTCAGCCAGGCTCTGTTAAAAAAAACTACTTTAATCTCAATTTAACCATGTATTCACTTGCAGACTGCAGATATGGTAGTAAGTAGCAGACATTAAATATTACATATAAGAAAGAAATCAAAAGCTATTTTAGACTGTTTCTGCAAAGACTGCCATCATTCCACATGCAAAAAAAGTCCAGTATATAATGTGGAAAACGTATATTCTTGCATCCAACAATCTGTCTAAATTATGTCTACAAACACATAATGTAATGTAACGTAATACTATTTTCCAGGAAAAAAAACATACATGTGGTGCAGACTGGGGTACAGAATATGCATTGGCGTTTATAATCATCACATCCGAGCGGCAGAAGCTAAGCGAATTCCTTACTTTAATGCGGAGACTGTATGAGCTTTCCGTGTGGGGTGGATAGGTTATGAGGCTCTCAAAGTCAATTAATCATTTAGAGGCTCAGTCATGCTGAGCATTGGAGTCATCTCCATACCCCACAAACCTGAATACGCTCAGGTCAGGCAGAAGTACTAAGAAGTACTCAGTGTCGAGACCAGCATGTGAGAGGAGAGAAGCCATGTACTGCACACTGGTTTGGTGTTGGAGCGGTGTATTGGTAGCTCATTATAAGACCTTAGCCATGTCTCTGTTAGGGAAAAGATTTTGAGAACAAGGGAAATACTGTATATAGATTTCATGTCAGTGAATCCTTAGTGTAAAAGAAATTATTTAAGCAGTTAAGTGGTTTATGTAAGTCTCCTGGCAGCACATCAGAGTATTAGGGCATAATTAAGCTGTCGTATAGTAAATATTTATTTCTGGTGGATAAACTATGCATATCTTTGAGAAGACTGAGCAATAATAAAAAGGCAAGGAAACACTGTTTTTGTGATTTGTGTAAATAGAACTGAGAGCAAACCTGCTTGCCAAGTGTAGTATAGGCAGTTGAAGTTGGTATATGACTAAAAGTTGTTTTGTATTTCTCAAGTCGAATAGCTGTACAGTTTTTACAGGTACAGGAAAAACAAAGAGGAGTAATATTTGTTAATATTTGGAAGGAGTAATATTTGTTAATTCCATTCAGGTCCATTCAATCTTTATTTCAGACCCGTACAAGGCTTTCAGCAGCATAGCTCCTCTCTAAAGAATTGGGCATGCATTGGTGAAGACATGCCCAGGTTAGTTGTAAAAGCTCACGTGTTTGTTTTTGGTTTGCAAATGGTATGGCAATTATGCAGGCCCATAATTGCCATAGTAGACTGTCACGCCCCTCTGTTTTACCTGCAGGCTGCCTGAACTCTGATGATGGCCAGATGAGGTTCAGATGCCAGATTTGCATTAAAGGGGCGGCTAATTGGGGAGAATTGCCTACACCTGGATAGGTGTAGGTATTTAAGGACGCCTCACCCTCTCCTTGGTAGCACTTTTTGCTCCTCTCTCACCTGTTTTGCTGATACCCCTTTTTGAGCACACACACCACACCACACCACGCCACGCAAACATTCCTACTTACAGACATCCGACACACACACACACATTCATACATTTTTCTTCTCCCTAGATGCTTTTTCATATATTTTTCCTCTTTTTCAATAAATATATTTTTGGTTGAATTGAACCCGTTTTGTTGTGCCTTTTTTATGTTGCGCCAGTGACATCTGCATGTTGCGCCAGTGCATCTGCATGTTGCACCAGTGCATCTGCATGTTGTTCTACTGATTACCTGCTGCCCTTATGATTCCCTAATGGCTCACAGTCGTACACTTGTTCTTGTTCCCAGCCTTGTTGTTTCTTCCTCCTGCTGACAAGCATGGTGAGGGATGAGACGAATGCCAGGTACAAATAGAAGGGGTCTGTCTTGTCTCCGTATCCATTTTCTGCATTAAGTATAAATGAGCCCGAACGAGACTGATGGAAATGCGGCAAACCTCTTACACAGTGTGGCCGCAAAATATATTTGTACGCGCTATCAAATTGTCCAAAGTGGAAATGAATTTGTGGATACTAAAGGAATAATTTCAAAAACTGTTTAAGCGATAACAAATATGCGCTTGCGTGTCAGTACATCTTCCAAAATGATTACGACCCAAGGCACACAAAGCATTGTGCAAAAATATTTCTTCACCAAGAGGACAATTTGTTCTCTTGAGTGTACACGTACAAATAATGTTGACTACACTGTACATGTTGGTTTCAATTTGCTACAGGTGGGGTAGTCCACCGGGATTTGTCCCTGTATGCCTTACAATCAGTACAGTGTGTGGGCCTGGTAATCTCACCTTGTCCTTAATGTTACATCAACAGTATTTGCCTTTAACAGATTCAGAAATACTGCTACTTGCAAACTAAAAAAATAAATAAATAAAACGGAACATATCTCACATGTGCTTGCCCCTTTGTAATGGCTGCCTATTAACCGCTGAATTGAATTTAAAATGGGTTCCCACTTCATCCCTACATACAAAGCCCTACATGGCCTCGCTTATAACTACCTTGAGAAATTAATTGCTCCCAGACGCTCGCCTAAAACACATTGTTCCCAGGGCACAGGTCTGCTTTTAACTTGAAAAATATCAAAACGAACAATAGAAGACAAAGCCCTCAGCGAGCAAGACCCCCCCCCCCACACACACACACACACACCCCACAACCCCCCTTCCTCCTCCTGTGGAATAACCTTCCGATCTCTAACAGAGATATGAACCCCCTTTCCATCTTTAAGTCTGCATTAAAGGCATCCCTCTGTAATGCATCCTATACACACCAATGCTGAGCCCTCGGAGTGCATGGATTTAGAAATGACTTACACATTGTCCTACACCCTCTCACCTTTTGGCTACACCTTGGGGAGGAAGCTGTGTGTGTGTGTGTGTTTGTGTGTGTGTGTGTGTGCGTGTATGTGCGTGTGTGTGTGTCTGTGTGTGTGTGTAAATTTGTGCATGTGTGTGTGAGAGAGAGACAGAGTAAAAGAAAGAGAGATTAAGAGAGAGAGAGAGAGAGAGAGATAGAAAGGAGAGAAGAGACAGAGCAGGAGAGAGAGAGTTTGTGTGTGTGTGTGTGTGTGTGTGTGTGTGTGTGTGTGTGTGTGTGCGTGTGTGCGATAAACCCCGGGCTTCACAGGCATCTTGGAGGTTCCTCGCCCCAATGGGCTTGCTCGCTTCGCTCTCGCTCACCTGCTTTGTTCCCCTTTCTCACTGAGGAGGTCGGCGTGGTGATCACAGCCCCATATTTTCCGCTGGCATTGACACACATTCCCGCCGTCATATGAAACAGTGCTTTGAAATGCAGACTATCTCTACCCAAAGCCAGGAACTGAATCTAACTAAAAACCCAGGAAATAATCCAGAAATGGCATGAGGAAATTGAAAATGGTGTCTTTTCTTGTGCATTACTAGTGTTGAGCGTATAGTCCATAAAATGTTATGAGGAACTGAAAATGGTGTGTTTTTGTATGCACTGCTTAATCTAAGCATGGCCATGCTGTGAGGCCTTTCTCCTTATATAATGTTGCGGTAGGTCAGTAATACTGATGAAGTGGCTATGGGGACTCGAGGTTAATAAGGTTCACATCCCAGTTCCTTTCTTAGCCTAATCTGGGTCTGTAATCCTCAAGTGCTGTCTGAACCTTGACCCCTACTCTTACCTTAAATCCCCCCCAGCCCTCACTTCCTGACCTCGCTAGCCTATGACATGCCATGGTATAATGACCCTCTTTACTAATTTCGTCTGATATTATGCTTTCTTCTCTCTTTTAGATAGTGGGACCTAAATGTTAAGAACTATGACATGACATTGTTCCTGTTGATTGTTTCTATGATAGACATAGACACAGATAAGGAAACATTGTCCTTATTCCTCCTTTTCTTTGACAGAGTTAGAGAGTGTTACTATTTCCCTCCCTCCCAAAACCCAAGCATCTCTAAAGTGGGATGCTGCTCTAGTCCTTCTATCCAATCTACAGCTTGTCCAATAATAATCACAAATTCTACTTCACTCATAAGATGTACCGAGATGTATTCATCAGCTCAGCTCATCCAAAATGGCAGCTCAGGTTCTTCAATGCTGTGTCTCTGTCTCTGTTTGTTTTGTCAATGAGTTCGGTGGTTTTGTGATTACCTGCAGTGGAAATATTTTATCTGACTGTACACTATGTGGACTGCCAGGTTGCTGTACTGGTTGAGCTTTCTTGCACTGGTTGGGTCATCTATGGAGTCAGCCTCTGACGGTGGACGGAATGCTTTCCTATGGATTACTCTTTATTGCACTATGCTATATTCGGATATTGAATTCTTTCCACATCATCTCACTGAATTACTGGGTTTCTCTGTTGGGCAACCGAGAACCCGCACCTGTACGAACTGCAAGAGATGTGCTTACCTCAGTTCACCTCTGTTATCTGTAAACACAGACAGAGGACTCCATCAAGCCACCACCACCACCGCTATCCAACAAAGACGGTCTGGATGAGTCTTCTGTTACTCCTATCAGGTAACATCCATCCCAACCTGGGCCCAGAGCTGATACAATTTTAAAATACAGGTGAACTCAAAGATAGCTGTGCATTATATTTTATGTGTGCAGCTTGGTAAATAAAATCGACGCCATGGTCTGTGGTCTGAATGCGACATCATGGTTCTGTCAGAAACTTTGCTGAAACAGTCAACATCGAACACTATGATACACATCGGGGATATAATATTTTTACATCTGATTGTACAAAGAAAGTGTGTGGTGGTGGGGGTTGGTTGCGATCTACATCAAAGCACTTTGAAATGTTCCCTCATTAAATCGATCAGCAAACCTAAATCCCTCAAACTACCTGCCAATGCCATTAGATTAAATCTCCCCAGCAGTGCTGACCTGACGGTAGTAGGCCGTTATTGCCCACCAACAGCCTTACCCGAGGCCACTACTTTCTCATGGCAGTCCCTAGGCCTTTTTTAAAGTAAAAGTTAAAAATGTCAGCAGTAAAACATGTAAAACATGTAAAACATTTTGGCAGACTGATTAAGACCTACAGTAGACTGTAGGAAAACAGTGTATTTCTAATGTCTATCATCTCTACTTTCTAACTAATTTTCAGACATTCTATCTGTAAACTGTAACATGCGTCCAGTTTAGAGCAAGATACCAAAGAAATGAGGAGTTAGTTAGGCTGTTCGAGTCAGTGACTGTATAATAGATTTTAGTTCTACCTTATTTACAGTAAAAACTGGTGTCCCTCAAGGTTCAATCTTAGGACCTGTTTCATTTTCTATCACATAAACAATATCTGCATGGGTTTAGACCCAGCCACACTTTACCTATACACTGATGACACAATCCTTTATACCACTGCTTCATCACTACATAAAAATGCCTTTGCCTATAGTGTTAACCCTGTGGATACGCATACCAACCATACTGAATGACCATCAGACTGCTAGCTCGACTGTTACCTGTTTGTGTTTTACAGACTTACATTATTTTCATTTTCATGGAATCATGCATCATGTACTTGCCACATGTACATGTGCTATATGTAGTATCCTATTATACATATATACATTTATCTAATCTAATAGGTTCTTTTCCTTCTCCCCTATTTTAAATTCTGTAATCCCCCTATAGTCTCTGTCTAAAGCCAAGTTGCATCCCCTCTAAACTAAGCCTCTGGATAAGGTTTTTTGCTGTTAGAGGGAATGTTTTTTCAGTCTTGTTGCTTTAGTGCTTGCTTAGCAGGGCCAGTGTCTGACACCATTTCTGTTCCAGTCGTTACTGGTGTATTCCTAATCACAATAATTGTAAAGCTCTGAATTGTCACCAGTAAATATGAGTTTGGATAAAAATTGCAGTGTCAAAGGTAGTGTCACAGTCCATTCTGACCTTAATAATCTCCCTAAAACCAGCACAGACTCAGGAGGAAGGTAAACTGTCCTGACACAAAATGTATTAAATAAACTTTTTAATACACAGTATACTACAAAGTAGTTCTGACAACCAGATTGTTTTAGAAATTCAGAGGCAGGGCCAGGGGCAATACAAAAATAAAAAAGTGGGCCCTATGAAGAATACGATTTTGCCCATTGAGCATTTATAATAATATTAATCGTGTTCTCCAAGGTCCCTCTGCCAGTGCTGGTCCCCAGGAATCGCCCTGGCAGCATCTCAGTGTAATACACACCGGCTCCCTCTCACAAATCTATATAAAAACATTAATCAAAATGCCAGCTATGCTAGAATGAATAGCCAATAAGTGCCAGTAAGTGCCAATAGCAGCACCATTTTGTTTTTTCAGGAACGTATTGATGTTTCACAATAGTTCAGTCAGGAACCGCTGCGAGTGTGCTACCAGTTCTTAGCAAACGCTCCTACAGTATATTTGGAGCATCTTAAACAATGCTCCATACCCCTGAGTAGTCTTGGAATGCACTTTAAAGTAAAGCTATTGTAATTATTCATACTTCAGCTCTTTCCCCCTTTTTTGTCCCCACAGCCCCCTACTGTCGCTTCATCTAAACTGGGCGGCGTGGCCTTGATGACAGCTTGAGCCCGTTAAATGTGTGTCTGTGCGCTGACTCCAGTTCAGTGACTCTGCCGTCTCCCTTCACACTACTGGGGCTCATTACTGTCCGCCTCACTCCAGTGACCTGTCTTATCTGCAGAGCCGTAGGGGGGGAAATACACCCTCACCACCACCACCACCACCACCAGCGCCCCAGCCTGCAGAAACTCTCCACCTCCCCAAACATAGTAACACATACATTCACACACACACACACATACACGGACACCACACCACACCACACACACACACACACTAACACAGACACACTCACACACCACACACACACACGGAGACACACAAATACACATGTGCACGCACACAGACATACACACACACAGACACAGCAATCACATGCACAGACCACATGCACATATGCACACACGCAGGCACTGACACACATGTGAAAACTGCACCCAGCCAGGCACATGCAGACACACACACACAAACTTACACACACACACACTTACTAGGATCACTAACCTCTCTTCAGCAATGCTCTCTTTAGCAGTGACCCCTTTATCTATTTATGGGAGTGGTGAGAAGAAATATGAAATGGGAGAAAGAAGTAGAGAATACGGATGGAAAAAATATATGAAATGTTTTTAATATAATTTAGTGTGGAGAGTTTTTGTACCTTATGGCTCTGGGTACAAATGTTGTCTGGTGCTCTGAAGTAAAAGACAAAACTGGAAGGCTGTTTTGTTTTCCTAATAGCCCTGTGAGACATAATTTTTCTGTTGTGCTGTTTTTATCTTCCCTGTGCACATTTGAGCAGAGAAATGTTGTTTGCATCGATTTTGTGCATGTAAAAAAGACTGACAGCCATTGAGCATCAATATGCAATGTAAGGACATAACGTTAAGGAAATGTTTTAAAGATTTATGCATACGCTTCTAGAGGTGTTCTGTGAAGATGAAGCATAGTGTAATACAAACACACCAAGGACACATTACGTTATCCACTTATTGATCTTTCAAGAATGTATGCTTTTCATTTTTCTCAATATAAGCACTTACAGCATTAAGGTCACACTCATAAAACACACACACATGCACACACACATACACGCATATTCATAGACATATATACACGCGTACGTCATTGCCAAATATTTGCTTCAAGCAGGAGCTCTTTTCGGGAAGGGCACGATCTTTAATCCTTTTGAGTCCCAATTTTAACTTGAGACAAAAATAATTGAAATCACTTGAGTATTGCAATACAGGGTAGCTACTGCCCACTGCAAAATGTCCGTAAAATATAATCCTGTAGGGCAAACCTGCATGTCAAAATAAGCAGCTTGTTTCCACCACTGACCACCTCATATATCCCAGAATTAAAAGTGTCTGGCTCCAGTCCCTGCAGACTTAGGTCTTAAAGTGAAGCTTAATAGCTGTTGTTTATGCTAGAGCAGTGATTGTCAAAGTGGGGTACGAGTAGCCCCTAAGGGTACTTGGATCAACTCTAGGGGGTACACAAAATAAATCTGTGAATGAGTTCTCAGCTTCCACCAGCATAAAGATTAAGTATACGTCCTATACGTGAAAACAGATCTTACAGTACATTCAAGCTATCCCCTATACAAGTCAATTGGGACTACATTGTTATGTACCATATAATATGGACAATTATTATGTGAAAATACTCCTGGGGATACTTGGTAGGATAGAGTGTCTCAGGGGGTACAAGGCACTTAAAAGTTTGGGAACCACTGTGCTGGAGAAAATCATAGCTGCAACACCACCGCTGCTATTTTAAGCATACTTCAGTCCTTGCAGCAAATAAAATCACCCTAAAAGAACAAGCTGTGACTACAAAATACACTCATGACAAAAAAACAAATGACAAAATTCAAGATTAAGAGATCACAAGAATTCAGATTACAATAATTCAGATTGCAAATTGTTGATATAGGCTAGCGTGTTGCCGCCAGACAGCCCCGCCATTGTCTAAATATTTCATTATTCTCCCATTGGCTCCCACAGCCACCACTCCCATGCAGCACCAAATTAATCTGTGTCAGATGCAATCTGGGGCTGACGGACCTAAGGAGGCTAGTAGCGATGGCCACCTGGCCTGGCTGACCCAAAGCCTGTTATAGTAAGACCTCTGAGCTTGGCTTGAAGCGTACTTTGCATATTAGGCTAGTTAAAAAACACAGGGATTAGCCCTTAATCTATCTCATGAAAAAAAAGTCAGCATTTAAAACAATGTCGCCTTGCGGTGTGTTGCGTTTGGGAAGAGGTTTTGTAGCGGGGGCCCCTGTATGGAAATGGGTAATCTCCCTCAGCTGCGCACACGGTGATCCGATCTGCACTGTCAGGAGTCATTACCATTCTCATGAGGATGTGGCTGTCGGCCCATTACCCCTGCTCCAGGCAGATGACAAAGTCCTGGAGAGGTGGAGGGCATTTGTGGTACTGGGCAGCTGTCAACACCACACCTGAGTGAGGTGTATCATTTTACTTCCACTCCCCGACACGTCAACCTTACTTCATAACTGGGTAAAATTGTGAATAATAATGCGTTAACCGACAGCCGCAAAATGTCTCCATGTTTCATTTGCATGCGTTGCTGCCATAAGTGGCTACATACAGGATCGTGATGACAGTGCAGATTTGCGCACTCCCACCCCCCACCCCCCTTCGGTCCCCCTGTGAAAACCATTGCACTAATGTCTACATTAAGCGGGCTTCATAGGTGGCTGCACCGAGCTGCTTTTTGAGAAAGCGCCTGAGGACCACCCCTGGCCCAGTGCCTAGTGAGCCCGAACACAAAAATGTCCTTCGCCGCCTCCCCAACACCACCACCACATACCTCCCTCTCAGCCCCTCACTGTTTGGCCCAAGACGGAGCAGCGCTGTCAAAGAGGCGGCGTCAACAGCGGAAATTGGAGGTTTGCCTTGAGGGCCACTGGCCAGTGGTCTGAAAAGCAGACACCTGCCGATTGCTTGGAGCACATCAATAGTGGGATTTGAAAACCCATCAACACCCTTTTATGTTGGCTCAGATCTAAAATAGATTGTGTCACAAATATGACTTCAGATACTGATAAGGAGAAAAATATCAACTTTAAACTCAACAATCAAGGCACTCAAACTTTGTGACTTCTCATTTATGATTTTATTTACTGAACAGGAACATTTTTTGCAAGAGTGCTATAATTTCACCTTTATGTACCTATATGTCATAACTGTAATTGATTGTTATTATTGAGCTAATCACTTTGTGCTGCAAAGGTATGTCTTACCAATGTCTCCTCTCCTGTTAGGCCTATGCAAGTTTCTTCTGCAAGTCTGTTTGGCAAACCATGCACTCAAGCAAAAATGTAAGCTGTAAGGCCACTTTAAGACTTTAATACTGTTGTGAATTGACCTAAAGCCCATTAGATTAAGCCAGCTTTGATTATTTTCCCTTGAGGAATGGGAGAACAACATCTTTTGGAAAGACATTGAATTTGATACTTCATGTTTTGTGAGATTAAGAGGGATTGTTAAATAACACATTCGCTAACTGCATATATATATCAATATATTTGACAGGAGAAGTCAAAAAGGGCTTAACAGGCTTCTGCTTTGGTTACCTGACGATTGACAGACCTGCAGCAGTATTTGGAAGCGATCCCCTCTAACCTCTTAAAGCAGACTGGCAGGTCTGGCTCTCTGCTCTCTGCTATCCAAGTATCTCCTTCTATCCTACTATCCAAGCCACTAATCCAGCTCTAAATCCCCTTCCCACCTGTCTTTTTGTCTGACAGACACACGACCAGTGCCAGCCTTCGGGGAAGCTCTCATCTCATCTGCAAGGTGGATAGAGCCTGAAAAACCAGAAGAGAATCACAGATGACTAAGCATTGCTTTGTAGATAAAACTTACAAACATGGTTTGATGTAGTCTTGCATTACCTGTCCACAATCTTAAATCACAAGTTGACAGGATTGACTTTTATGTGAAATGGACCACCTGTTAAACTGGCATAGGCACTTACTGAGACAAGGACTAATGTCTCAACTATTGTAAAATCTTTCATTTTCAGTTTTCATTATATGTATTCTCGTGGAGAACTAAGACGACTGCAGATATGGGGAATACATTTTGACACTTGGTTGAGGCAGTAAGATTATAGTGCTCTACAATGTCTTCTTAAATCCTCTCCACATTCCTCAGTCAAAAGAATAAACCGATCTTCTTAGGTGTGCACCTCCTTTCCATTGCTGTGATTTTCATATCAGTAAAAGAGCACAGTATTTATCACTATTATCCTGTTTAATGTTGATGTCCCTTTCAGGTAGCTGTTGCCTGATAAGCACCTCGGCACAGTGTTTTATTAATAATGTTCACCTTTTAGACGTTTTAGAATTTTATATTCCATTGAGCGTTGAGTTTAGTCAGAACACAGAAAAAGGCTTATCTTTTACCTAAGAGATGAACCGCTATGTCCCATAAAGACGTAAGTGACATACAAATGAACTCAACTCCTAGAGTTGCATCAGCCTGAGTTGACCCCCCCACATTAGAGGAAGTTTGGAACTTGGCTGCTTGGCTGATATGCACACAGACTGTGACACAGTTCCTGCAGCTAATTCTGGAGCCAAAGAGCAGTCGCCGTGTTGTGAGATATTTATATTAAAAATGTAATTATTATGGACATGCTCAAAATGAAGGCTCGGTCCAGCAGCATTGAGATAAGAGCACGAGGTGGCGTCACCATTGCCAGCTCATTATTATTGGCCTGGGTGATCTCCACAGGAAATCTATTCACAGTCACGCACAGCCTATTTACCATACGTATCAGGTAAATGACTGTAATCAGATTCTATTAGGCACCGCCAGAAAACGCCGCTCTAATTGCTTATCAGGACTGCCATTAACCTTATCGCTGTCCTTAAACCCCAGTGTGTGCTGGGGGAGCTATGATTGAGCGCAACGACTACTCGCCTTCTTTGGTGAATCTAAATGGATCAAACAAGGGAGGAAAAAAGGGATTTGTGATTGGAAGCTGTATTGGTAGGCTATATTAGGCAGCAGCATTTATAAACATCCTGTCTTTATGTTTTTTTTTTCTTGTACACGAGCATGTTTGTCTGCACTCTGCTTTGTATTCTCTTTCAGGTCATACTTATTACTCATATTTAAAAGCCAAAAATAAAAGATAGAGTCTTCTTTTCACCGTTCTCTTTAGTCCAGACCATGAATCTTGACGAGGAATAGTTTTTGTTCCAACAAAGCCTCTTACCAAGAACTCAAATGATCTTTCTGGGTAGGCATGGAAAAAGTTGTTTCATCTGCAGACTTTTCCCACAACATAAATGCACATGACACAAATCTATACTCAAAAGCACAGCCAGAGACAACAGATACACACAGATCACCCCCCCCCCCCCCCATGCCCATCATACTGTACTGAACGGTTCCAGATTGACAAGTGAATGAAGCGCTGATTTATCGCGTCTCCAGTGTGGGCACTGAAATAGAAAAGTGGAGTGTCGCGGCACTTTGGCCCTCCATCATTGTCCCAGCGTGACAGAAGATGTATGGCGGCGGGCTTAATGAAAGTGTCTGGCAGACCTGGGTAAGAAGCCTCACCTTTGGAGTCTCCCTCAGTCACTGCAATGGGGGAGCTTCACTCTGTCACTGTCCGAGGCAGTCACACTAAAGAGCCACACAACAGGGATGGGGGGGGGGGGGGGGGGTGCTGAGGATACTGTATTTGTGTGTGTGTGTGTGTGTGGGAGTGTGTGTTTGTCTGTGTGTCTGTGTTTGTCTGTATGTCTGTGTGTGTATGTGTCTGTGTGTGTGTGTTTTGGAGAAGACTGATCAAACAGTTTTTGGAAGGCTGCTGCAGGTTATTTTTGTCATTTTTTTTGTGTTTTTATCTTTTGTCTTTCATCCTTTCGAGTCTTTTTCTCTCCTTAAGTGTCAAATGTATTGCTTGCAATTCTACAAAAACTGCTGTTAGTATTCTGCAAAGCTTAAAAAATAGTAGTTACTTCATATACCACTTTTCAAACTTAAAAAGAACTTCACAGAAGTCATAGCTACAGTCACAGAATGCTCGGCTTCTAAAGGAAAACACACTTTCCAAATCAATGACTTAAAACTTATTTGAAGTCTCTTCTTTTCGTGGGGAAATACTTAGTGGAGAAAGATGGTGGGCTGTTATGTATTTTACACCTAAAATGATTTCAGTTGCACAATGCACAACAATGAGCAGCTCTACAAATCCTTTAATATATAAGAGGATGTTGTTTACAACTGCTGTGCCATTGTTTGAATACCAAGTCCCCAGTACATTTTAGAAGCAATATATTCACTAATGCTTTTGACATGACAATTCAAGTATTTTTTTTTAAATAGTATAAAATATATTTTCATTTTAAATAGGTCTCCTAGACTGCCCTTTTGCAGGCCTTCAGAAGTACAGTGAGACAGTGATACAGAAATGGTCTACATAAAGCAGCATAAACAGAAAAATAATATAAGCGCCATGAATGCCAAGCAATGCTTTTGCTGCTCAAAACAATAATGTATTTTGTGATGAAACCAGCTTAGAATATTTCATCCTGTTTGCCAATGGCCTGCTGCCATTTAATTTAGCTATTTCTTTCCCAGTGCCTAGAAAGAGCGCACTGTAAAATGTGCTGCCTTGAACCAATGTAAAAAAAAGCAGGCAAGCAGCTGCATGGATCTATTTATGTTGTTTTAACAAATTAATGTACTGTACTACATTCATAATGTAAGTTGCATTGTTACTGTACAATAAATCAACATAGTGTAACCAGCATGCAGCGTGTTTTCTCCACTGTTTAAAAGCTGGTTCTCTGCTTTACTTTTTACACTGTGAGTGTCCCAGGTAAACAAATCTAAGCAAAAGAATATGGCAACTGATCAATCTACAGCAACGTATGGAGTCAATGGAGACAAGTAATGAGGACCTGCTACCTAACATGGACCAGTAGAGCATTTAACTCATTTTAGGATGGAATCTATTTGATCAGATCCAGTGGTATAGTGTTAACAGGGAAGGTGGATAAAAATATGCACAGCAGTAAAACAGTAGATGAGATGTTCAAATTCTGAACATAAACTACCACAATAAGTCAAGTAAAAGTTGTTTTATAATAATTATTAAAGGTGCATTTTTTTATTATATTTTGTTTATGTGTGTTTACCCCCCACTACACCACTAATCAGATACTCCTTAAATACTTTTGATAATACTTTATTTTACGATTCCTTTTTTGTGTATCTACATGTAACAACATATTGCATTATGCACTTACACTGACACTAACACTAATCCTAACCCTAACCTTATGGTACAGTGTAAGTACATAATGTTAAACATTGTTACACACTATCTTACACCGTACCTAATTGATGTAACAGAGACAGTGAAATAAAGTATAACCATACTTTTTTCTGCACTCAGAAATACTCTTTGGGTTCATTGGGGGGTAATTAACCATTGTCTACTAAAAGCCCCTATTCTGGAAAATGCACTTCATATCACAAGAGTCAATATTTATCATCACTGTCTTTACACTTTACATAGAGCAACATAACAAATAGTAGGAATATGATTTTCAGGATGTTCACATAAACTTGTATGCATGTATACCAGGGGAGCTTATTAAATTAGGAAGTTACGGGTAAAATGGCAAGAAAGTTGTCAATATTGACTTCAATTTCCGGTCCACAAGGTTTTGTTAATTATGTTAACATGGGATAATTAGAACAGGGATGATGCAATTAATGTAAATTATGAATGGACGAATTATGAACCAACCAAGCATGTAATTGCTCTTGGATATAAGCGTGGCCAAACTCCTACAATGTGATTGCAGTTTACTTTGTTGTCCAAGCCCGCCACAGGCAGAGGAGCAGTTGCAGACTTGCACACTGATTAGTGTGTTAACCCTTTAAGCTCCAGTGAAGCCATTCTGCAGTGTCATTTTCCTACACATTACTTAGAAAAGTCATGAGTTGATGATTGTTTATCGTATATGTTTATTATGACAGACGTAATTGGTAAACTGCTTAACGCTATGTGTGGAATTCTGTTAAATCACAAATCAGGAAGTGTTCCACATTTACTGTATGTTTTTTTGTTTGTTTATTGATGTCGTGATATCAACCAGAAATGTTCTCTCCCAAAGATTACTGTCACATATAATCCTTAAGACTTGAAAGTACATAACTGAGCCTAAAAAAAGTGGGACGCAATTATAATGCAGAGCGAAAGCTGCAGTGGTAGCAGTGTAATGTCACAATGTAAATCTACTAGATAAATGCTTTGAATATAAAAACGCTTTTGAGCATTGAGCTGATAAGATGGTAAATTTTTTACTTTTAAAATGGTAATGAAAAGGTAGCAAAGGCCGGTACTTTTTTAACTGTGACAAACTTAAACAGTTGCTCCACAAACACAGGAATTAAAACATCACAAATAAAAAGGGAAGGATCATAGTCAGAGGCAAACGAGTGTCAATATTCCCCTGTGTGTGAAAAGTATGGTTAATAATCTACACCGTAATTATGCGCAGGCATATGTCTTAGCAGCCCTAAGAATGCTAAATCAGTAAGGCGTTAAGCAGATGTTTGCTGCGGTTAGCATAGTTAAAATCAGCCCAAACAGATGCTCTGAAGAGCCTCCTCCTGCTTATCCCCGAATTTGCTTTCATTCATTGTCATCCTCTGCGTCGGCTTTGCATGCATGCGTTCCAGAATAAGAACACACAATCAAATTTGTATGGGTGGATCTCCCCACTGTGGCTCTGTGGAGCTCTTAAGGCAATATTGATATCGGTACTGTAGGCTCACTAAATGAACAGCTCCCACTCACAAGCAAATAAGATCGGGGACATTTGTCCTTGGCTTCGCCAGGGGAATCACATTTTATTATGAAGTGCAAAAGACATAATAATGTATGGGGGCCTCATTATCCCCAGCTCAGTGGGATTATTCTAACAAGGCTCAAACACAACTTTATGTTGCAGACTTTCTCAGTTAGTCTGAGCTTACTAGAACATATCACCTTAACAACAAAAAAATCATTACCACACATAATACCATGGATGTGTGTAGGACACTACTTATGATAAACAATGATATATGCTCCTCACAACTAAGGTTGTAACATAACACGAAACAGGCAAACGTTTAGGTACCAAGCAGAATAATGGTTTTGCCTGTGAGGTTAATCTTTTTGTCCCCTCTGTGTGTACAGCTCAAGACAGGCATGTCAAAGTGTGAGTGAGTGAGTGAGTGACAGGAAGTAAGCAAAGAGCACAACTGTGATGTAAAGACATCTGATCTGATGTCCAGCACAGCAGACTACAACATGAGGTGACAGCCATACGAGATGGACTATTAGACTGCTGTCTGTGATGTAAAGGGAACTGGGGATTTGGCACAAAATAAATAATAAATCTGTCCCATCACTGTCATGTCACAGCAGAATACCTGATGTAAATTCCCTCTGTGGTTCAGAGTTTAGTGTTGTTGATGTTGATGTGTTGATGTTTTTTGTACATCATTTGTGTTTCTTTATACAATTTTCAAAGCTGATGGA
Source organism: Setipinna tenuifilis (assembly GCA_030347295.1). Classification (NCBI taxonomy): domain Eukaryota; kingdom Metazoa; phylum Chordata; class Actinopteri; order Clupeiformes; family Engraulidae; genus Setipinna; species Setipinna tenuifilis. The sequence continues at coordinate 14,255,960 of CM059288.1, read as the reverse complement.
GGTTAAAAAAATGCAATATATTTTTGAACTTTCTAACTATGTTAGATATGTCCTGCCCTTACAATACAAGACATTTAACACATTGCTGTAGCGAACCAATTAGACAACCCAAATAATATTCCAAATAGTATTCCTTGAAGAAATATGCTAAAATCTGAGACCATGTATGATGGATGTGCCAATCACTCACCAATCAAATCAACAACAATAATCCTAAAGTTTCAGTGTGTAGGACTTAGTGTCATGGGACAGTGTCACCACAGGCGTTCGAGTGTGTCAGAGGAACTGTGCTGGCGGACGAATACGATACAGAAATAGGATGCACCTCTCCTGAGTCAGTATTTGTCTCTCTGTGCTACTATGAAACTGGCAACATGCAATACATTGCAATCTGTGGAAGAGATCCTGCTTGTTATGGGTATACAAATGGTTCATGCTAAGCTAACAAAAAAGCACTTTGATTCACAGTTAGCACTGATTACACACTAATGACGACCTAATTGAGAATATTTGATTCATGCTAATAGATCACCTTGAATCCTTCACACATTGCTGCACCCTTGAGGTTACTATTTCCATATTTGTATTTTCCAGCGAGCGATCAATCACTTTTCCCTCAGCCTTCATTTTAACCCATTAAAATGTTATCATCCAGGGCCTATACTTCTCCTCCCGCCCCTTGTAACCAACAGATGGTGAGTCTCCATCACTCACAATATACAGTACATCGCTGTCTTTACAGGCAGTCCCCAGTGACTGTGTTTCTGCTGCTGGAGGCTCCGCATGAAACATGAAGAAGAAAAGGGACCAAACACACACACACGCACGCACACACACACACACACACACACACACACACACACACACACACACACACACACACACACACACACACACACACACACATAACACACACACAAAAAATAGATGCAACAGATACGGTTTCCAGTTCAGGACCTGTGAACAATGAACTGCCATGGTGCCATTCTACTGAGTCAACTTATTTTGGGAAGATCAGATTAGCTTTGGGGCACTGGGCTTTTGGTGTTATCATATCTCTAACTTTTTTAAAGCAGTGGGTACTGCGTGGGCTAGAGTAGGGTATTTTGATACAATACCCCTGAATGACGCAGTGGCGAGTTTTACTGTAAAGAGCAGGTTTCAGTTGCAACCCCCACCCCCCTCCTGGGAGTCATTAACGCCTTCTGATTTTGTCCATGGAGAGAGTAATCATTAATCTCAATCGTGTCAGGTTTCCGACCAGTATCACTCCACTGTGAGCAAAGGTTACATCATCACTGTAATCAAATATGGATGGGAGTACTCTTCAAACAAAATGTCATCCCTGAGTTACAACAGTGAAAAAGGTGTGTGATCATCAAATGCGTTTTTATGACAAGAAAGACTTACATACCTTTTCTGTTGTCTGTTTTTTTGTTGTTGTTGTTTTTTTTATTATTGAAAATTTACCTTCAAAATTGACAAGCCATTAGTGTGTCTTTTCTACACACCCCTAAGTGAACACACAGTAAACTGTTCTGCTATTCCAAATCAAAAGACTGTAACTTCAATTTTAAGAGAAAATGACTTACTGTCATCTCCAGAACAATAAACATCACTTTTATTACCTGACCAAATATCTTGAGTCAATTGTGTTGTTTTGGGGGAAAAATAAGATGTTGTTTTTGTGTTGAAAAGACATGCAAGCAGAAGATTTTTTTTCTCAGTTTCACACTCTGGTGAGTTATGGTCTTTTGCCTTTGTAGGGCAGTATTGCAGCAAAATGACCACAGTCCTACTTTTCTTTATGATGGCCTCATCTAGGAAGTTACACAAAGGAGAAATGTGTTGCAGTCTTCCAGCATCCCTGTGTCCAGTGTGCAAATGAGCTATACTGGACGCGCGCGCCCACACTCACTTGCACGTACACACGCACGCACACACACACACACACACGTGCGCACACACACCCACCTCAAACACACCCACCTCAAACACAAACACACCACACTACACCAAGAACGTGGCTGACCACCAACTTTTTTCTCTTGCCTCATCCTTTCTTCTCCGCACTCTGTCACTCTCTGTAAATAATGACTGTATGTATATTTATTTAGATAAAAACATTGCAGCCTTGCAGCTGAAGGAGGGGCAAATCAAAATGCATGGCATTCGTTTAGTCCGAAGCACCTGAATTTGGAGCGCTGAAGATGTTTCTGATGGTCCGCTCCTGCATTCTGTTTTCCATTTCTATGCTAATCAGACTTTTACAGTCATCAACTGGGCATCCCTCCGTTATCACTCTCTCTCTCTCTTTCTCTCTCTCTCTCTCTCTCTCTCTCCTAATCAGTCTTTTATGCTCTTTCACTCTTCCATCAGAACAGTCACAGACACAGGCACTCCAGTCCGTACACACAGTCACACGGCCTGGGTCCGTCTTGGTCCTCTGTGACATTTATGTTGCTCTGTGATGGATGTGTCATTACAGCATTGCTTTTTTTTCTCTTCTCCTCACATCTCAATATGATTTTCTACGTCGAGCCCATGAAGCATCAAAAGAAGGGGGCACATCACCAATCCGTGCTCAGTGGCAGATTTCAAACGGATTATCGATGCATGTGTGCGGAGGGGGCGGTGAGGCAGATAAGTGCCAATTCTCCATCAGGCTCCTTCAAGGTGGAACAAAAAAAAAAAAAAAAAAAACTTACCTAGGTGCACGAGGGTGGATGGGTTTTGGCATTTTCAGTATATTTACCAACAACAGAGGCCACGGTGAACTGTCTGCTTACAGTAAATGCCCTTCTGTTGACACTAATCACCGCGCTGCAAGGGGTGAATGGAATTCTGTGCTCCCATTGAGGTGAACATAATATCCAGCATTTCATGGCTATGGAGCAAAAAAAAAGATTGACACCGTGACCATTCATTTTCAAGCCACATTTAGTTCCTTAATCACACGCAATATATATGTGTCCCTGACAGTGAAAGCTCAGTGGCTGGCTTTAATCACGACACAGAGACAGAGCCAGAGCCAGAGACAGAGACAGAGACAGAGACAGAGACAGAGACTGCACCTGCGTGTGTAGCTTTCCAAGAGGATTGGCTTTACCGAGAGCGGCAGTCTGGCATTCATAGGATGTGCACTGCTCAACAGCCCTAATCCACATATTCAGCCATAGAGATAAAATGGCTTCTGTATTGGGGGCTGTTCTTTTCTGTGCATTTAGTTCAGTGCTTCTGGATAGAAATGCTTTTGAATGGCAGGCAGCACTCTAAGACGGAGAGCACCGGAGAGACTTAAGAGAGAGAGGGTGAAAATGTGTCTGTAAGGGTCTGTGTGTGTGTGAGCAGGCTGGTGGGAGATGAGAGAGAATGTGTGTGTGTGTGTGTGTGTGTGTGTGTGTGTGCGTGTGTGTGTGTGCGTGCATGCGTGCGTGCCTGTGTGTGTGTGTGCGCACGGGTGTGTGTTTCTGTGTGCGGTCATGCAAGCGTGTGTGTGTGTGTGTGTGTGTGTGTGTGTGTTTCTAAGTGTTTCTGTGTGCGGTCATGCAAGCGTGTGTGTGTACGACCGTGACCATGGTCATGATAGGGATTAGTCAGCCAGAGAGAGAGAGAGAGAGAGAGAGAGAGAGAGGGAGGAAGAAAGCTCTCTTCGGGCTAACTTAGCCAGGGCACTCACCTGTGTGGGACTTGGGAGTGTGTTGGAGTCTGCTGGAGTCTGCACTTTGTGAGTCTGCTGGACCAGTGGCAGGGCCGGGGTGTTACTCAAAAGGGAATATGTGCTGCAGCCTGAGTCAGCGCCACGTGGCCAGTGTTGTGTGGGCGTATTACAGACCCTCAGTTTTACTGCAAATGAGTGCCCTCCATCCCTACGCCTATGAGGCATGAATGTCAGTGGGCTTTCCAATATTGTCTTCATATATATTGTGCGTAAGATGGAATCAGTCAGTCAGGGCTCCTTCTCTATAGCTCTTTCTCCGTCTGTACACACACGGACGCATGCATTGATAGATACATACACACAAACATGCAAGTACAAACACTTATACACGCTAACGCAAACACACATGTCCACGCATGCACACACGCATGCACATACGCATACACACACAATCTCTCTCTGTCTCTTTGTCTCTCTTTTTCTTTTTTTTCTACACAGAGGCTTGATATGCAAGCACTAAATTTCCTTCCCCTCTCTCTCTCTCTCTCTCTCTCTCTCTCTCTCTCTCTCTCTCTCTCTCTCTCTCTCTTTGTCTTTCTCTGTCTCTCTCTGTCTTGCACTTCCTCTCTGTGTCTAAATCTTTACCCTGCCTTTGCATCTCAGTAAGCTGCTTATCACAATACATCTGCTTGTCATCTATCGCTTGGTTTGGTCTGACAGCTAAGGGTGGGACATGGCGGTGAAACATATTTACCATGTTGTTCATATCTTTTGGACTCCCGTCATTGCTTGTCAAATAGACCCTGACTAATAGGCTATCTTAAGCGCTAGACTGTGTGTTGACACATTTGATAGATTACGTACTTCAAGGCTACATTTCTTCAAACTTGTGTTATCATGAAAGAGGTCTAGTTGATGACATGATCAAAATGCCTTCATGCGGGTCCTACACTAATGATTAATAGCTGATGGAAGTTTTTAATAGTGGGGAACATTCAATGCTCATCTTTATTTGAGGTTATTATGTGCTGAAATCATGTTTGCTCTATTAAGACAGATCATGCTGTGTGGTCTGAAGACACACAGTGCTGGACTGGTCACATGGTGCTAAGCTAATAATTACATTCTACTGCTTAGAATTTAATCCTTATCTGTTTCATATTTTCATATTTATTTAACATACTCGCTAATACTCGTAAAGGCGTAAAGCATGACACAACATTAGTTAGTAGTTTGAGTACAGTATTACAGTCAATATGCTTTAGCTTTGGACATCAGCTTTTTATCTGTACAGTGTGATGCCTATAGAATAGTGTTCCACCAAGCGCATGCTTTATTCCAGAAAGGTAGCTGTCACAATGTCATGACTTTTCCGGTAATCCTGCTTTCGCCTTTTTCACATTATGCCACAGCAGGGTAGCGGTTTCAAAAAGTTGCACTCTGGAAGGGGGGGTCACAGAGTTTCTGAGTGCGGTTTCTGTCACCGACAATGTCGCCATTTTGTAAACAAAAGACAAAGTCAAAGTCAAAGTGTACTTTATTGTCAATTCACTATGTACAGTAACACGCATTACACAGAAGATTGAAATTGAATTTAAACTATAACACGCACACATGCCACATACACACGCACACACGCGCGTGCGCGCACACACACACACACACACACACACACAATACACAGACACAAGACAAAAGGCCCAAACGGCAAAGGAACTTTTCCTTTCCTAATGTCCTAATTACTTAAGTGGTGTGAATTACCACCCCTCCCCCCTCCCCCAATCATGTAATTTAATGCAATCAATCATCTGAGGACTTTTTTAGATGACTTTCACATACAATTAAGAATCCACAAGCGGAAACTGATCTTTATGGAGAGAAACCTCCCATCAACACCACAAGCTTAACATGCTTTCAAAATGTTCCTGTTCACTGAATCTTGTTACAGACACTGTTAGTGTCTGTCTGTTCTGGCCTTGTATAAATCTAACAAAAGGTCAGATTTGTTTGTTGTTTTTTTTTGTTTGTTTTGCTGTTGTTGTTCTTTTTTGTAATATTGTTATTATTATTATTTCCATCTGCTACTCACATAATATTTACCCCAACTCTTCATCTGCCCATCCCGCCCATCTGTTCCCACTCAATCTTCAGGAAATGAGAGGAAAGAGAAAAACAACAAAATGAGCAGGAGTAATCAGATGGAAAGGCTCTGAAGGTCACATCATCTCGCTCTGACATTTAGCCAGTATTAGATACACTGCCAGGTAATTGTTTTTTTTTCTTTCTGTGCAGTCCTTAATCTGCTGGTCTAACTCAGTGATAACTGATGATGTGAAATGCATTGTTGATCCAAAGTATTGCTTGTTTGTAGCACCCTAACAACATGGTGTATTATTTCTATTAGGCAATAAAAGAAATAAAATGTCTGTGCGTTCATGGCTTTTATGTAGTAAAAACCTTGCCAACTCCTACTATAAGGTGTATTATCCTGTTCCTTGTATTGTTTATTGTAGTGGTACATTTTGGGGGTGCTTGAACGTGAATTAAAGCCAAATTAAAGAATTAATGTCTTGCTTGGGTATCCAAACACAAGCCAAAATTTTTGTGTGTCTTCTCAGGGAATTTGTTTTACTTCAGCCAACCACTAAGTTACTTAGGGGACTAAATATTACCTCTTCATGCCTCTTGTTTTAACAGCAAATGAGAGATATTTGAAAAAGTAATAGCACTGTCATGTAAATCAAGTAGCGTTTATAATAACCCACTGGGAGATATTCCAGAAACCACGTTTAGCCACTTACCCGGATATGTTAACTCACACGGTGTTAACCTCCTAGTAGCAGAGCCCTATGGCTTTGTTTAAAAAGACGAATGAAGCAATGCGACCCTTCTATTAGTAGGTTTACCACTCACCCTGAGTTAGTGTAACTTCTTTGGGTTAGCTACTAAACCACCTACTTGGAATACCCGACAGGACAGCAAACATATGCTATACCTGGGTTGAGCAGTGTAAAAGTAAGGTGGGATATTTACCGGCCTTTGCCTGAAGACGGGTAGGGGGGGAGGGCAGAGAAGTGATACTGTGAAATGATGAAACTATCGTGTTTTGAAAGTGTGGAAGTATGATAGTGCATTCCATTTTGTCTCGGCAACTGAGATTCAGAGATTAGACTCACCTCACGTCCTCTAAAAACAAAACAAAACAAAAAGCGAGTTGGATGTGTTCCATTTGCCAAACTTGGACACATAACACTGTATTTCATGAATAACATCACTATAATAGTGTGTAGCATTGACTAAAACAACACTTATTATGTGCAAGGCTAGATGACAACACCAAACATCATGACAAACATTTGCATAGAACATATCGATGCATTCAGACAACATGCTTGAACTGTGCAGCCATCTTGAATTGTGAACTTGGGGTCCTCTGTGCTTCTCTGACTCTGTAAGGTGAAAGTCCAAGACTTGGGGCCGGGCATGGTGTTACTTCCTGCTTTTGAACACTCACAACTATTCGGAAACTGAGCTCCGACTGCAAATGGAACAAAGTAGTACTTGAAGTCTTACTATAGACTTAGATTATGCACCAAGGGATAGAATAGAGAAGAAAGATAATCCATGTCTTTTGTGTAATAGAACTGCATGGAGCTTTAACCATCATTGTGTGTGACTACGCATTACAATGAAAAAGTTATTTTAAAGTCCAACACAATTACATGCCTGTAGCCTGAATGGTTACTACCGCATAACAACAATAACTGTTCACAGGGGTCATAAATAGTTTGCCGTGTGAATCACAAATATGAGCAGTGGTATTTAGTATCAACTTATAATTAGGTGACAGGTTTTTTAATTCTCCGTGGCACCCTGGTGACTTAATGAAATTCACGTTCGCTCTGTTTCACCTCACACTAATTTCATTGTCTGCTACCCCCTTATCGTCCCTCGCACTCGGATGTGTGTGAAAACGTGCCTGAATGCTAAAGCTTGTTTTCGTCTTTAACAGGATTCCTCTCCGGGGGAATTAAAAATCAGTGGTAGGGTAGGGAAGGTGAGTCACGATATGTTATTGTGCTAACAACACTAACCCCATTTCCTTTTTCCAGCGTTGCCACTGTCCCCATGTCATGGCACCAAGCTACCAAGCTATTGCTGACAGCCAGGCTGCTAGTAAACATCACCTCAGGGGTCTAATTGAGGCCGCTCTACCTCGGATGTCAGACCAGAACTGTGAGGGCCCTAATGGGACCAGTCTTCAGTCTGTGGAGACAGATAATAAAGTGTAGTTTAGGGACACACAGTGCTAGACTCGTCATGTAGTGTGACACTAGCTGTGCCATTGCATTGCTTTACAGTGGTGGCAACATTTAGACAAATCTCTTAGCTCTTACCTCTATCTCAAAAATTGTAACTTTCTCTTACACAGTTGGGGTCAATAGAATGCCACAGTCGTGACTGTAAAATGCTATTTCCAAGTAAGTTAAGCGTTGGAGTTCAATGGAAATAGAAATGGCAATCTACGGCAGGCACTCCTCGACTCTTAAGAATGCTCGAGAAGAGTGGATAACTGTCTTTATCTCTCACCATGCCAGCACACACTCCAGAAGAGATAAAAAATGAGCAGCAGGCAGACTCCTAGTCACAAGAATTGAATGCAAAGTTGTTTAATTTCCACTTAGTCTCTCATTGACTCCCGTGGGTAAATATATGATGTCATAGGTCATGCGCTTGCAGAGTAGGTATATTTAACATTAGCTTTAGACAGGTATGACTTTGAGGCCCTCGATTACTCTCTATAAAAAGGATGTGACACTATTCATGACCTTTCTTAAACTACCAAAGTAAATATCTGGCACCGCGCATAATTGCCTAGCACTCTAGGAGAGAACAAATTGAACTTGTGTAAATGATCTCACATCACTTTGTTGCAGGAACGCATGTGTGAGCAACCTGCACTCTAATTATTTTTCATCACAGAATTTCATTTACTATTCACTATTTTTATAAGAGAGAAATGGGTTTTTTTTTTTTCGGGCGCCTAACTTTTTAGCTCAGGTGAAGGAGCAGGCAGGCTATTGGCCCTGCAGCTGCAGCCGGTGAGATTAAATGATATATTGACCACAAATCAATGGCAAACTGGTTGCTTGTAGCGACCAAGATAAATCTTCTCTAATCTGTGTGCTGCAGGAGCCTAGCGCCGTCCTTAGCAATGAGTCTCCATAGCCCCTATCACGATAGCATAAACAGCACAGTAAACAGGAGATAGTTCAGCGGTCCATAATACAGCTGATTTTGGCAGTAAGACCTGGGGAAGGGAGTTACTGTCTGCCTTGACTTTGCGGCTTAACTTTAGGTGGCTTACAGTTTCAGCACCAGGTGTGTGTGTGTGTGTGTGTGTGTGTGTGTGTGTGTGTGTGTGTGTGTGTGTGGAGGTGGGGGGGTGATGAATATAAAATATGCTGCCCAGGCAGTATGAAGATGATTCAGCAAACAACAGCCTCCTGTGGCAAGATTTCCAAGAGGTTAAAGGTTAAGACTGTAGTTAAAGAAAAAACTCCCATATTTTTCATATTCACAACATTTAAGGGTAGCAAAACCAGCAAATACTTACCTAAATAGGCCTACATATATCTACAATTAACATTTAAACACTGTTTAAAATACCAGTAGGCCTACCACCTTCATATTTCACTTTTACCCCTAAATTCAATATAAATTCTTCATCTCATTTGTGTTGGAAAATTATTCTAACACCCCTGCCCGCTGGTTCCGAGTCCGAGATCCTCACACTATACAATTCTACGCGGGCCATTTCTCACGGCTGATGGAAACTAGGTCTTGAAGGAATGTTCCCGTGCCCGCGCTCCTGACCCACTGTTACACCAATGTCACATTTAAGAAGAGGGATGGCGGCGGTCGCGCGTTCATTTCCACCCAGGTAATCCATCAGGCGGCGGCGGAATTATGGAGGAATAAACTTGCCCTCCTCAATCACGCCCTCTCATTCTCCCAGGAAGGAATCAAAGTCACGCTATTAATAACCGCCGTATTGACATTGACATCATAGTCCTCGTTCAGAGCTTCCCACTGAATGTGGCAGTCTAATTTATGGGGGATGATGAGCGATGCTACGCGCAAATGAGAGCGCCGCTCTCTCTCTCTCTCTCTCTCTCTCTCTCTCTCTCGCCGGGATCCGCTAATTTGATCAGACATACGCACGCACGTCTGTGCACCACCTGTGTGACAGATGAATCAACTCGACTCAACTTCGCTCGGAATGTACTGAGCAGAACGGTGCGGTGCACACACTTAACGGGCCTTTTCGGTGGCTGGAAAAGCACAATCTTGCCTTTACTTTAATTTTTATATTTCTTGCATGCAACAGTGGGGGTGTGTGCCATTTTATAAAACAATGGGAGGTGACCTTAAAAAGAACCCTTGAGTTGGGCCCTCTGGGAATTAAATGACAGCTGAATTATTGACTAACTGGGGTTTTATCTCACATGAGCGGTTCTGGGGCCTCAAGGGTTTTCTTGCGCCATTATTGACAGGTCCAGCAGTAAATATCACACAAACACACACAAAAAGCCATTTTAAACATCTCCGTAAAGGTTTGGACGACTTCGTGAGCATTATTAAATGCACATTTCTACTTTGAGGTGCTTTTCCAACCAGCAGTTATGTGACAAGAAAAAAACGTGTTTAGACTAAGCATACAATGTTTTGTATGCCTAGTCTAAAATGTAATATAACGTAGAATGTCACGTTTTTCCCCAATGTCTGTACCATATAATAATGCTATCCATACAGGGGCTTACAGCATAGGGATGGCTGTACTTGCTGTATTACTTATTGATCAATATGCTCGCCTTTTTATGTATTTTCTGCATACAACGCAGACACATATGCTTTATCTTTCTGAGCAGAGTGCAAGCCAGGAGGAAAAGATCATCACCAGGGAGGTTACACATTTGTGTGACAGCAGCCTCTATTTTCAGTTTCTGCGGTTCACATCCACTCCTAATGCCCAGGGGCAACGTCTCTCTCTGCCCATGGCTCCCTGCTTCTTCGTTCACTGTTAATTTCGGTGACTTACTTGTTTTTGAGAAGTACACTAGTGTAACGTGTGATTGACGCAACATTCACAGTTTTGTGAAACACTGAAGATGACATCCTGCAGTTATACTGTGTGAAATGACACAGGCATCCACCAGGAAAAGAGGAGCTATAAAAGGCACTTGACATTTGTAAATAATTTACATGGGGTTGAGATAGACATTTTAATGAAAACTCCATGTGAATTACAGTGTTGCTAAGGTGTCTAACTACAGTACCAAACTACAGGCCCATCTTCCTGGACTTATTTTACATGCCCTGGTTAGCACACATAGAGACCCTGCCATTCTGCCACATATATGATTCAACCATCTTCTGAACAAACTGATCTTAATGTTGACACAGGTCATCAGTGCAGTAGATGAATATGTTTAATCACTTGTACATAAGCAGAAAAAAAAAACATGGCAGGGTTTCCTGAAGCGATCCCCCTCTGCTGATTCGTTTTGCAACATGATATCCTAATGTCCCTGTTATTCCACAGGAGCAGACATAGGCCTACAGAGCTTTCCATAATGAATAGTAACACATTATTTAATCCTGGGACACATCCATATGTGTTCTTTTTTTAGTTTGCCTATCGTGGCAAAGTTCTCTAGGCTCCGCGGCTGCCTTCATCACTCGATGCATGATAAATGGACCAGCGCCTCGTTTGTTAAAAGCACTCTAAAAGCAACAGCAGCCTAGATGGGTAATTAGCAAAACAAGCGCTTCTTTCCTCTTCTATCCTCTTCTATCCTCAGCATATCATGGAGGCACCTTTTCCAATCATGGAGTTGAACTGCAGCATTCCAATGCTTCTATAATGTGCTGCCTTTATTTGGCCGAACAAAAGGGAATCCTGTAAATGTTCCTTTGTGGAATGGTTGAAAAGAGGTTTTTAGTAGTACTACTGTGTAGTGGAGAGGTGGCAAAGTGTATTTTTTGCCATAATTATCCTTTACTTATAGTTTTTCTTCTGGTGGAGGAGGAATGAAACATAATTTTATGCCCATCCTTTCTTGCAGCAAATGGCTTCTCTCATTTCATATTCCTTATCTTTCAAGTCTGTGAAAGGAATTAAGCTATGACTTTGAAACTAACATGCCTTATCAAACTCGTTCACTTTACACATTTATAAGAAAAATATATTCTGTTCTTTCAGGGTTTAACATGGTGATAAGTCCCTGACATTCAATATAGTTTAAGTTCAGTACAGAATACAGTGGCACCTTTTCAACACCATTCGTCTTTTACCATACATTGTTTTTTATTATCATCCAGCTCATTTTCTGACTCCCACCTTTAGTTAAGGGTACAGAAATGACAAAAGCTGATACTTCAAAGACAAAAATAAATAAATAAAATAAAATAAAAAAAAAACACACACACACACACTCACAAATACAGTAAGTAGTAGCTGGATGGGGGGACTGCGTGCTATTCAGAAGCCACCCACACATACAAAGCCAGTGACTAAAAGGTTCTGAGCCTACCCACTGGTGCGCTATGCCAAGGGCCACATTTCTAAGCAGTCACTTCTCTGCCAATGCTGTACTGGCAGCCCTGATCACACCAAGGGAACACAGTGTCTTTTGTGAGCCAGATTAGCTCACAAGCGCTCTTAAAAAGTTGATAGAAATATGGTATAAGAGAATAGCAATATTGTGATCCCCACATATTACAGTATGTAGGCTATGCTGATTTATGGTGTGAAATACAAAGAAGTGTTCCTCTTAATCCATTGCAACTCATTACTTACAGTATATGCAAGCTGGTGTTAATTTCAAGATAAGCCTCTTTAAGGGTTTGTATGGCATTTGGAGATGCATTAAACATATAAGCAGATGAATATGAAAATATATAAACACACACAAACACGCAATATAGTGTTTGGAAAAATACATCTTATTGTGCACATCCCCTCAGTGATCTGCCTGGAAGGCTGTCTCTGCTTCACATGTTGGAATCCACAAGCCAATACCGAGCACCAGGGGGATTATGGGAGTTCAAGCAGCTGAACTGTAAGCGTTGGACACAGAGCAGTCAGTCCCTTGCCTTCCCACACTGCATCAACCACCCCCCCACCACCATCAGCAACAACCCCCCCCCCCTCCCCACACACACACACACACACACACACACACACTGCACTGCATCAACCACCCCCCCACCACCATCAGCAACAACCCCCCCCCCCACACACACACACACACACTGCATCAACCACCCTTCCACCACCATCAGAACCAACCCCCCCCACCCCGCACCCACCCGAGGGCCGCTTTGCCCACACGAGCAAGCCCATATGCCAGTGACGGCACACAAATCCTAAGATGGAGACTGTCATTAGGATGTGCAAGCATCGGCGGTCCCACAGCGCCATGCAAGTTCGGTAATTGCGTTCTGATATCTAAAGGATCAGAAAGCATAAATTGTAAATTGCAGCTTGGTCTATGTAAAAGGTCTCAACACATATTTGTGTTGTTTATGTCTGTTATGATCGTGAGTTAAAGTGGGAAAAAAGAAAAAGCAGGGAGAATGAGTTTGAAAAAACAAAAACGTCAGAAATAATACAGACTTTAGGACACACACACACACACACACATACTCATGCATGCACACAAGCATACAGATGCAAACACATGCACACACACACACACACACACACACACAAACACACACACAAACACACACACACACTTCCGTGCGCGCAGGTACGCACAGCAAGAGCTTCACCTTTTCTGCCCGAATACTCCCTCCCTCTCCAATAAGCCTTTCTAATGGCACTGAAGTGAGAAGGTGTTTACGTAAATGCACTCCTTCCCTCTCCAGCCATTATAAGCATGCTGGATCCTGTAAAAAGCATGCGGTGACATTAAGATGCCTGCTGAATGACGGATTTCCATTTAAAAGGGGAGAATAATAATTATGATGATAACACTCCTGAGGACTAAAGCGGAAGCATGTGAGTCTTTGTGTGTGTGTGTGTGTGTGTGTGTGTGTGTGTGTGTGTGTGTGTGCCAGTGTGTGTCAGTGTGTGTCTGTGTGTGTGGATGTGTGGATGTGTGCTTGTATGTGTCTGTGCTCACACATCTCTGTGTGTGTGTGTGTGTGTGTGTGTGTGTGTGTGTGTGAGAGAGAGAGAGAGAGAGAGAGAGAGAGAGAGAGAGAAAGCGAGAACTTTTGTGATGAGGGAAAGAAGTGCGCGTAGTGTGTAGTGTGAGTCTTGGTGGATACTGTGCATTCTCGTACAACCTCCCCTCACTTCATTTCTCCGCTGCCACTGTGATGCAAATAAGGACACAGAAACCTAGCTGTGGTATTTGTTGTTAAAAATGGATTGCTCAAGCACAACAGCACTCTGAATGCTGATAGTTCTGCCTCAGAGTCTGTTATGCCCTGATAGAGAGGCCAAATGGAATTTCAGAGCAGAAACATCAGAGCCCTATACAGCCGGGCAGATTACTATATCTGAAATAGGATCTTTTTTCTTTTTGCCTTTCTCTTTCACCTTTTTTTTTTTTTCGCAAGTACCCAAGCACGGCAAGAGCTTTTCTATAAACCCTTGGCTCCATTACATGGCTTTCCGCAACCAAAACATGCGTATCCCTCCCACCCCCACCCAACCACCCTTTGAAAATATATCACAGAGTACACTTTTCCTCCCTACAGCCTTTCTGGGGGGGGGGTGTTGCAGTGTTTTTTAAACCCAAGAGGGTTAATGAAACTTGCACAGCCATCAGCCATCCACTATCCGCTACAGGTCTTGAAATCCTGCTACTGATGTGGTCCTGGAGGTTACCCTCACACTGTAGAAAACATCAGCTTCAGTAGGAGCTGCAGGGATGGGCTCCTCATCTTCTCCTGCTTTTACTGGCTGGGAGATGCACAGCTCAGTTCACAAGGGCTTTCTTGAGAGACGCCCTGACAATCAGCTGTGGGAGTCCTATTTTTGGCGGTGCTTACATGTATTATTCAGCACCATGGGTGTCAAAATGGACATGATGACCTGGTCTGATTAATTATATACAGATTTGACATACATTTCGTTTAATTTCATTTATCCCCATCATCTAAATGAATAGGACAGTGATGTTTGATGTGCACGTTTAATGCTTTCATGCTGTTCCATTTTGATCTGAATGTGCTTTTTAAATATTCAATTTTTTTTCTTATCACAGATATACACATTATAGGCTAAGAGTGTCTGGTGATTTAAAAGAGCCGGTGGTCATAAATAACCTACCGGAAAGTGACAATAAAACAAAAATAAATCATTTTAGGTTACTAACAATAACTTACTGTAAATGGTTTGTGCCTCCGGAACATACCAGTAACCCACATACATGAGCGAATCTTTGGTCAGAGATTGATGACATCACGCCGAGGGGAACCGCATGCAAACAGATTTGGAGAAGCACTGCTCCTGCCTCTGTAGTCAGGCAAGTCGGTGCTGCGGAGCAGGCGGTTACGTGTGTGCGGTCGACTACACTTACCTTGTGACAGACTGAAGTTTATCTGATCTGACATCGGGAGAAGTATGTTTATCGTCGCAATGCTCGTACCGGAATTTTTCCTATATACACTTTTTTCTTTGTAGGCAGATTTTTTTTTCCCCGTGTGCACCTGACCGTTTATTACTGCTCTCTATTGGACTATTCTTCCGCTGAAATGGTAAGAATTCCTCAATAATAATAATAATAATAATAATAATAATAATAATAATAATAATAATAATAATAATAATAATAATGACTATAAATTGGATCACAATAAATTGTGATCCACTTTTGATTGAAGTCTACATGCAATTTGTGTGGTAGTTTTGTTTTTCTTGTTTTTCTTTCCTGCACGAGTACGAGCGTTTTAGACTATGAAACAGTTGAGTGGAATGTAATTGTTATGGAATTACTTTAAAATACTTGACAGTTTGGCTAAACCGCAATGTCCTTTCTGCATTACGACTCTTAATGAAAACTTTGCACAATAACGCAAATGGGAAAGCTTATATCCCGAGTATTTACAAACATTCATGTAGTGTTCTTAATTAAACTGAATGCACGAGCTGTTTGTAATAAAAAAAAACCTGCCATCGCCATTTCGCCAGAGGAGACACAGGTGTTTCACCGTCTCTGTTGTTAGACACGTTATTGTTTGATGGTTCACTATTTCATTGCTTTGTGGTGGTACCTACATCGAATAAGCCACACTGACATCCATCATAAGTTTTAATAAGGTTCACTAAAACGCGGTGGAGGAATGGAATTTCCATCTTTTAACTGTAGGCACATAACACGTTATATTTTATATGCCTGTTTGTATTCCTTGACAGTTTCTTGTGTAGACATAATTTTACAATCACATTATGCAAGAGGGCTATTGTTTATCTAGGCCTGTCCTTACTTCTTTCACGTGGCATTTTATTTACTTCCTGTTATTTTCTTTCAGGTTTGATGACGTGAATGTCATGATGGGGGAATACTGGTCCATCATACTAGCAGTCCAGGTCCTCTGGAGGTGCACAGTGACCCAGGAAGAGCACACCTTTTCAGCCCTCCAGTTCACACAAGCACTTTACAATGTGACCATATACGAAAATTCGGCTGCAAAGACTTACGCTGAGGCCCCCCCTAAAATGGGCGTACAATTAAGGGACCCTGCTTGGGACATCCGATATAAAATAGAGTCTGGAGACAGCGAGCACATTTTCAAAGCAGATGAGTTTTTCCTGGGCGACTTCAGCTTCTTGCGTATACGGACCAAAGGGGGCAGCCTGTCCACTCTGAACCGAGAGGTCAAAGACCGGTACGACCTGGCGGTGGTGGCACAGGAGCGGCTGAGTCACGCAGAGGCCCGGACACGGGTCGTCGTGCACGTGCTCGACGCCAACGACCTCAGACCACTCTTCTCGCCGACTTCGTACAGCTTCTCCGTCCCCGAGAACACGGCGCTGAGGACGAGTGTCGGCAGGGTGATGGCGACAGATGCCGACGTCGGGACCAACGGCCAGCACTACTTCAGCTTCAAGCAGTGGACGGACATGTTCGCAGTCCACCCCACCAGCGGGGTCGTCACGCTGACAGGCAAGCTGGACTACGCCGAGGCCAGGCTGTACGAGCTGGATGTTCTGGCGGAGGACCGGGGCCTGAAGCTCTCCGGTGGCAGCGGGAGCAGTAAACATGGCAGCAGTGTGGCCAGGCTGAGGGTCCAAGTCATTCCCGCCAACGAACACGCACCTGTTATCACAGCTGTCCCAGTGACTCTGTGGAACTCGACCAAGGGAGAGTCCACGTTTGCCATGGTGACGGTTGACGACAGTGACCAAGGGCCAAACGGAGAGATAGCATCCCTGAGCATTGTGGCTGGGGATCCACTCCAGCAGTTTAAAGTAGTCAGGACGAGCCAGGGCAGCGACGAGTTCAAGATCAAAGCGGTGAGAGACGTGGAGTGGGAGGGCCACCAGTATGGTTACAATCTGACTCTGCAGGCCCAGGACAGGGGCAACCCGCCACGGTTCTCCCCCGCCAGAGTGGTGAGACTGCAGCCCCCTCAGCACTACACAGACCCCCCCCAGTTTGAGAAAGCTCAGTACACGGCCAGGCTGAGTGAGTTTGCCCCTTCCAACACCTCTGTTATTACAGTCAGAGCTCTGCATAAAAGCCCTTTAATTAGCTACTTACTACAGTCCAGAGCTCACCAGCAACTAGGTCCGTTCACCATCAATCCAAACACAGGACTTATCACCACCACTCAGATGGTTCAAGCCGATCGTGTTAGCAGGTACGAATTCGATGTCATTACCAGTGACAGACAAGCTGGCACTAAGGTGTCAGTGGAAGTTGTTGATGAAAATAATAACACGCCAAAATTCACTCAGCAAGTCTACACTGTAAGTGTTGATGAGAATGTGCCACTGGGGACCAGCGTCCTGACAGTCAGTGCCAGCGACCCAGACGAAGGTGAAAATGGCTACGTGACCTACACCATCGCCAACCTCCTCCCACAGCCTTTCCACATAGACTATTTCACCGGCGTAATCACCACAGCCGAGGAGTTAGACTATGAACTCACGCAGCACGTCTTTCGCCTTAGGGTGAGAGCATCTGACTGGGGCTCTCCTTTCCGTCGAGAGGCAGAGACGACCGTTTCAATCACGCTGAACAACCTGAACGACAATGCGCCTTTGTTCGAGAACATTGACTGTCAGCTCACAGTGCCAAGATCCTTTAGCGCTGATGAGATGATAGCCATCTTTTCTGCCATCGACATGGATGACTTGGGTGTAGTGCAGTATGAAATTAAAGCTGGGAACTCCATGGGGCTTTTTGGCCTTGACCCAGAGTCTGGCATCCTGTCACTTAAAAGGCCATTAAATTCTGGCGCGGCTGCGAAAATGACTTTGCACACTTTGGAAATAGCTGCGAACGACAGCGAGAATTCCAGTCCGCCCGTCGCTGTGAACATAACAGTTGTGGCAGGTGCGCGGCAGGTTAGCTCAGAATGTGTCGACACCGGCGTTGCCAGAGACATGGCGGAAAGACTGTTGCTGTTTGGCCTCGCAAACCGCCAGGTAGACTCTGAGGAGTCGTTTACAGATGCTTACTTGGTTAATCAACACCCCCCACGGCTAATTGAGATGCCTAATGTGCTCGAGGTTAAGGAGGATGTGGCAGTTGGTAAGGAGGTCCTTCGCATCAGGGCGACAGACGCAGACAGTGGCTTTAATGGGAGGCTGGTTTTTGTCATCTCCAGAGGAAATATTGACAGTTGTTTTTCTGTTGACACAGTCACAGGCAGGCTCGTTATAAGTGAACCTCTTGACAGGGAGACCACAGATCAATATGATCTAAACATCACGGTTTATGATTTAGGATCACCTCAGAAGTCTGTGTCACATATTCTTAAAATCAAAGTACTGGATGCCAATGATAATAGCCCACAGTTTCAGCAGCGGGAATACTCTGTACACATAAGTGAAGACACAGCTGTGGGGACAGATATTATTCAGCTGCAGGCGACAGATAAAGATTTGGGAGCGAATGGGGATGTCAGATACAGCTTCATGACACAGACAAACCAGTTCCACATCAATAGTAAAACAGGCATTGTGACAGTAAGAAGCCCTTTGGACAGAGAATCCCACGAATGCTTTGCACTTAAAGTTGCTGTACACGACAAAGCTGTGGACGAGCCTGAGCTCGTTTCGACTGTGGTGCTGAAAGTGACACTTGAAGACATCAATGACAATCCACCTGAGTTCTCACACCCCCTGTACCGTGCCCGGGTTCTGGAGGACCTCCCCGTCGGGTCTCTGGTGGCCTGGCTGGAGGCATATGACCCAGACGAGGGCCTGTCGGGACAGGTACGCTACAGCCTGGTGGACGACGGAGATGGAGACGGAGGCGGAGACGGTGACTTCCAGGTGGACAGGGTGAGTGGGGCTGTGAGGGTCTTGCGCAGCCTGAACTTTGAGAAGAGGCAGGTGTACAACATGACTGTCCAGGCCAGGGACAAAGGGAGGCCGGTCTCCCTGATGTCAACGTGCCAGGTCATGGTGGAAGTTGTCGATGTCGACGAGAATCTTCACCGGCCAGCCTTCCCTTTTTTCACCCACTCAGCGTACGTGAGCGAGAACGCCCCAATTGGAACTGAAGTGCTAAAAGTAAAGGCAGTGGACAAAGACGCCGGCAGAGATGGAGAGGTCAGGTACTCCATTCGCGAGGGGTCAGGCTTTGGAGTGTTTGCAGTCAATGAAGAAACAGGTGAGCTGTCTAACCACATAACTACAACAAGCGCAGTCAAATGTGCCCTATATCGCCCCTAATCTTTCTTGAGATTAACTCCTCTCTCTTCCCAGTGATAAATAAACAACTTACAAAGGTCAGTAGTGAATAAAGGGTTTGGAAAGCTACTGACCCAAAAAAGTACACGTATTATCGCCACCACAGAAGAGGCTGTGTTTGTTGGGTCCCTCTGCAGTGAAAGGTGATCAGTTTAGCATTTACTCTCCCTGGATGAGTCATAGAGTTACACGATGAATAAAAGGCTCAGGAATGCAGGCTGAGAGAGTGTACACACAAACACACACACACACACACACACACACACACACACACACGCTTGATAGCACTGCAACTGTCCACCAGCAAGCCTCCATTCTCCCCTGTCCTCTTCAAGTCAGAGTTTGTGCAGCTCAACATTATGTATATGGGGTAAAAGTCAAATGCCCCCTGGTTAATAAAGCCTGAATAAAATATTACTTTCTGAGGTTTTTCTTTTGCAGTGTCTAGCTGTACAGGAGCATAACAAGGCAGAAATATGCAAATCTTTCATTGAAAGGCTCAACTGTGTTTGCTATGCAAAGTGTTAGGGCTGTCTTAACATGACATGACAGTTATTTTATGACCACACTTTGCTATCTTTGCTCTGCTCATACTTACCTCTGCTGCATCAACATCCATGAGAGTTGACCTTTTGCAGATCATGTAGCACAAAATGTTTCTCCTTCTGCTTTTTGTAGGTGTCATATACACACAGGAGAAGCTGGACCGCGAGACCACAGGTCAGTACTGGCTCACTGTCTACGCCACTGACCAAGGGGTCGTTCCGCAGTCATCCTCTGTGGAAGTGTACATCGAGGTAAGGGACGTCAACGACAATGCTCCACAGACCTCAGAGCCCATCTACTATCCGTCCGTCTACGAGAACACCCCGAAAGACACCTCGGTCATCCAGATCGAAGCGTTTGACCCCGACGCTGGCGGAAGGAATGATAAGCTGTCCTACAGGATAACCAATGGGAACCCTCAGGGGTTCTTTGTCATCGACCCCAAGACAGGTAAGCGTCTGGCAACAATTAGCACTTTATTGGTCACTGAAGTTCTGCAGGACTCTGTAAAGCCAAGGCCATTATTGCAGGTATTACAGGTATTATTGCAGGTATTACACCCCCCTCCCCCCACCCCCCCAAGTCATATTTTTGGAAGCAAACAAGCTGTATTCTTCACACAGTAATTATTATATCAACATCACATCTCTTTGTCATCAACCCCATAGACAGAGCTGATTGGGAATAATAATAATCACTGTGTTGGTCACTGAAGGTTTGCAGGGCTGTGAAATGCAGAGCATGTTTTGGCAGGTGTAAGTGATGTTGTGTTTTTTTTTTTTGTTCCAAAGAGAAAGAAAAACAAGCATATTCTTACTTCATATTTTTGGAAGTACACAGTAATATTCAAATCAACATTGTATCAGTTTAAAGTTACTTCATACCTTCCCACATAAGCTTAACATTTGCCAAACGCATCTTTCCAAAGTTGGAGAACTCGGCTTCGTCTGCTTAAATGGTAATGCTTTGTTGTCAAGGGGAAAGCAATTTGAGAGGCGATAATAAGGAAAGTTGGTTCGGATTAGCATGTCTGAATAAAACATGTGTTTGATGCTAAAAAGTAAAAGCAGCTGTTCTGGCTGATTTAAATTTGCTAGAGAAAAAAAAAAGAGAAAGAAAATCTGGGTGGATAAGGAGTAGCGATGTTCTTTCTCTCGTTCATGTGTAAGTTGTTCAGGTGCCCCTCTTTTCGTCTGAAATAGTTTAAATTGACCCTTTGTTTACGTTTGTGAATTTTCAAAACACTTTATTTTTATCTGCTGTACCGGTATGCATATGGTGGTGTTGCCTGTGTATGTTAATGAAGACTATAAAGTGGGTAGACCGTTTCTACATGTTCAGTAAAGGTGAAAACAGGGTGTTATTATTGTGCAAACCATTAGGTGCCCATGGTTAGTGGTAGATAATTGGAAGCGTTTTTACTTGCAGGACTGCTGACAACAACATCCCGAAAATTAGACAGAGAAAAACAGGAGGAACATCCTCTTGAGGTAAGCCATCTTTGTAAGGCGGTTTGTGAGAACATGCCAAAATGTCAGTGTCAGTATCACTGTAAAAAGAGACCAAGTCTATATCTTTAAAGCAGAAGAAATTCAGTATGTGATGCTAATGTTCAAATGGGTCAGTGAGGTTTTAATTATTAAAAGAAAGGAATATGAGGGAAAGACTGCCAGATGAAGACCATCAGTCAGTGAAAGGCCTGTCAGACAATGGCTGGCCTTGAGGTGGTTTGTATTCAAGCTCACACATTGTCAGACCGTTCCCATTAAAATATGGCTCTCTTTCTGTCTCTTTTTTAGAGAGCTAGATTTTTTTTCTTTTTGCCAAATTGAGGTCATCATCAATATAACAGTTTTTGTTCCTTTTTTTTCGTTTTTATCAAACATAATTTCTCACATGTATTATGTGCCATTTATATTATTAGGAAATGTCAGGCACAGTCTGTTCTGTGTTGTTGATGTCTTGCAGAATTATAATGATAGAAACAGCTGGCATTTCTTTCCCTTAAACTTAGAAATGTCATAGCGGGAAAAATCCAGAATCTTTACATCACCGTCTAAAATACAATATTATATTCATTATTATTCTCTCAATTCCTCAATTCACTCCATCATCTTATAACACCTACATTTTCAAAAATATCCCCTCTCTCAATGAGACTAGTAATTCCCCTTGACTATTCTTTGGATAGCTATTCACACATCCTTTTCAATGGCCTGTCTTCTCCCTGCATTCACTCCTTGCAACACGTCTTGTTTTGATTAGGCTCTGAATGAAAAAACTGTCAGCACAGTTTTCAACAACATTCATGTTTATTCCACACCTCCACAGATCACTGTTACTGACGGTGGCACCCCGGCTAAGTCTGTAACCGTCCGAGTGATTGTGAACGTGCTAGACGTGAACGACAACACGCCTCAGTTCCTCGAGAAAGTTTACAAAATACAGCTGCCGGCGAAGACCAGGACTGTGGAGAGACGGCCGGTGTACAGGGTGATCGCCTCGGACCAGGATGCTGCGGCCAGCCCAAACTCTGAGGTGTCGTACAGCATCGAGGATGGCGACAAGCACGGGAGGTTCTTCATCGACCCCAGGACTGGGCTTGTGTCCTCTAGAGAGTCATTTTCTGCAGGGGAATACAATATCCTCATGGTAGGTTGCACTCCCACCTCCCCACCCTCCCCCATCCCCTCCCACTCCCCCTCCTCATCTGCACTGTCAGTTTTATAATTGAGACCCATACTGTGTAGTCAGACACACTTGAGCTGCTCACTGGGTCTTTCTTACCAGTCAGCATCCACTGAAAGTTTTTTTCTTCCTATTGTGCAAAAGAGAGTGAGAGAGAGATAGAAACAGATAGACAGAGAGAGAGAGAGAGAGAGAGAGAGAGAAAGACTGAGAGAGTGTGTGTGATGTGTGAACATGCTTACGCTGCGTTTTTCACAGATAAAGGCCGTGGACAACGGCAGGCCTCAGAGGTCGTCTACCTGCAGGCTGCATGTCGAGTGGATCTTGAGGCCCAGAGTTCCAGCCCAGGCCCTGGAGCTGGAGGAAGTGCCGCCGGCCTTCACGGTCATGGAGTCCGACGGAGTGGGTCATATGGTGGGGGTCATTCGCACGCTGCTCACTGACTCTCCCGTCTGGTTTGCAATTAAAGGTAATGTTGTATAACAAAAGGACGTCATTGTAGTTTGGACTTTAGAGGCAAACACATTTAGATTTTAGTTTATGGGGTGAATGGGCCTTAAGATTTAGTACGCTAGTCTTTTAGTTTGTACATGCTTGTCTTACAAATTCATGGTAGTTTCTGTCTACCTATGCCTATGTATGTGGTTTTTATTGTGTGTCCTTAAATATTCTGACATTACAGCTATACCGCCTTAACCAAACATCTCACCTTAATGCTTACTTTTTCCTCTTTCCTTTCTTCCTTCTATTTTGCATGCTCCTTTTGCTTTCAAGGAGACCTAGATGCTAAAGATGCTTTTCACATCATTCAGAGGGCTTCTGACCTCAATGGTACAGCAGAAGGTATCTGCTGAAATTCTGTGATTTCCTTCAAAAAGTATTCAATGTATGCTTAAGTTATATAGCCATGTAATGTAGAACATCGAATGGAACCATTAGGTTTAACATGCTTTCTTAGGACTTAGGTCTGATAGTAATTTATCTGTGTAATTTTAGCTGTAAAATCATTTGTATTTGAGTGTTTACTTAGTGAAGTTTGGGCAGGTCCTCTGTAGCCTTCCTTTGATACTTTCAGTAGGAAAATACAAATGGACCCCTTTATTGCCAAGAGATGTGCGACAAAAAAAAAAAAAGGGGCTTACTTTCTTATGATTTTCTATTGTTATAACAGGCGGAAATTCTAAAAGCAACTTTGATGTCAACAAGGGCAGTGGAACTCTTATTGTGGCAGGGCCACTAGATGCTGAACAGCAGTCAAGTTACAACTTGACCATCGAGGTCACTGACGGAACCCGGTCCATCACCACACAGGTAACGAAAGCTTTTTTATACAACACCATGTAGGATGCACACACACACAAACACACAAACACACAGACATGCATATGCCCTACTGTAATATAATACAGACAAGAAATGATCTCTTTATATTTCCCACTCACGTGAAGGGCACAGTAAAAGATCCTCATCTTTCAAACACCACCTGACAGGACAGATTTTCCTACTGGGAGTGTCTTACCCACAACCTGGCTAATACATCCAACCCAAACCACGATTGCGGGGAAAGGAAAATGTGTCTCTCACATTTCAGGGTAACAGCCCTCGAGGAAATTACTATCACTCAAAAAAACGGCTCCACCTGAAAAGACATATGGTGCACATTAAAATGAACCCAGGCATCACGGTGCAGTGGTGTGTCTTTTGGGGGTTGTTGTGATGTGTGTTTGTGTGTGTGTGTGTGTGTGTATGTGTGTGTGTGTGTACTGTAGGTGTGTGTGTGTGTGTGAGGGAGAGACCGCCTTTTGTATCGACTGTGACACACTGAGAGAGCAGACTCCCTGTGTCCTCTGTGCTGTGGTGTGAACATACCTGTCCTGAGGCAACACTACATGTGTGTTTGTGTGTGTGTATGTGTGTGTGTGTGTGTGTGTGTGTGTGTGTGTGTGTGTGTGCTTGCTTGCTTGTGTGCATGTGTGTGCACCCAGCCTTATCAAGTCACAGCAGGGAGACTCGTATATCAGTGGGTGCAGTTCTGCCTGAGGTGAACGGGGGGGGCAGGTTGGGTAGACAGAGAGGGGGGGGGGCAGAGAGTGACAGAAAGGGAGGGGGAGGGGAGGGGGGGGGGCAAGAGAGGACTGACAGAGAGTGATATTTCAGACATAAGTGTGGGGCGCCTGCCCTTCTGGTGTGAGCTAGACTCACTCCATTCACTTTATCTCCATGCCTCTCCCAGTGGCTGTCTGTCTGTCTGTCTCCAAGTCTGCCAGGCCGTGTGAGGCTCTTTGCAGAAGGTGCTATGTAAATAAGCAGAAATAAAAATGATCACAGGTGCTCTCATCTAAAAAAGCTCAAGCAGCTTTGGTTTTAATAAGATAAAATGATTAAACACCCCTCGCCTTATATCTATATTTCATTGAGATGTTTTTTTTTTCACGATGCAATGAAAAAAAAAGCCTCTATCAGACAGAAACTGTTTCACATAAAATGGAAATCTGTGTGCTTTAATCCTCCAGCACATTTGGTGATGATAGAAACATTTGTAGCTTTGTAGCGCTGATCAATGACTATACCAGATGCAGAATGCAAGGTGGGGAATGGATGAACGTGTGTGGGATATAAAAAGAAAAGTCCAAATGGAAACGCTGATGGCTAGTAATGCACAACGGCTGTAATTATACCACTGCTTGCTTGATGCTATTGTGACACGAGAAATTACCTGCGATATTTGCGCACTAAGTCGTTTCATTTATTTTTTCGTGCCTATTACTGCGATATAGGCTGGCAATATTTCACAGAAATTGTTTTTTCCCCATACATACGCTTTACTTTAAACACCCCTTTTAAATCTCTCTCTCCACTCTCTCGCTCTGTCTCTCTCTCTGTCTCTCTCTCTCTCTCTCTTTCTCTCTCTCTCTTTCTGTCCCTGTCCATCTTTCTGTCTGTGTGCATCTGTTGTCTTTGTCTCACCTTCAAAGGTTCTAATCGAAGTGATTGATACAAACGAACACCGCCCTCAATTTTCCCATTCTACGTACGAGATAAGCATTCCAGAGGAGACGCCGTCCGGCACTAAGATTCTTGAGATCCTTGCCACCGATAAGGACTTAAAGAACAAATTATCTTACACTCTACTGAGCAGCACAGACCCACTCAGTCTGCAGAAGTTTCACCTTGATGCAGGAAATGGGTTCTTGTACACCGCTGAAACACTGGACCATGAAGTCATGAACAGGCACACTCTCACTGTGATGGTATGCTTATGTGTTCTCAGGCATGGAAATGTATGACATCAGATGTATCAAATGTCAGACCTTTTTTTCACTGTGCCAATGTTTAAACAGGCAAATGCCACCTATTCAGATAACACAGCAGTGCATGTGTGCAGGCGTGTATGTGTGTGTATTTAGCCCTATGGATATATTTCTTGACTTAGTTCAGCACCTAAATGTATCTGTCTGCAAAAGTTAAAGAAATACTAAAGCTAAAGAAAAAACTACCACAGGCTGCAATGCGAATACAAACCAGTAGACCTCACTTCAGGGATCCTGTTTGTTTTTTCCCCCTTAGGTACGAGACCAAGAGATCCCAATAAAACGTAACCTGGTGCGGGTGGTAGTTACTGTGGAGGACAACAATGACAACGCCCCTTACTTCACAAGCCCTCGCTACTCCGCACGTGTGTTAGAGACGGCCGCCTTAGGAACTGTAGTGGCTCAGGTGACTGCCCTGGACAAGGACAAAGGGGAGAATGCCGAGCTGCTCTACAGCATATACTCAGGTGTGCGGCCTTATTGAGACGGTCTCTTTGGTGGCAGAAAGTAAACAGGGGATCACAGGGGATTTTGTCTGTTGTACTAATGGTTGACACACCTACATCACTCCTTGATGTTTCGAAAGTTACTCAGTGCCTGGGTGGTAAAAGCATACTGTGTTTGTGTAAAAGCATAATGTGTTTGTGTGGTAAATCTATAAATCAATACAATGCCAAAAAAGCAAGCAGGGTGGGGATGGGGGATCTGGTGCCATCTTATCATTTTATATTTTTCAGATGGACTTAATAAAGGTTTATTTGTAACTGTTAAGTAACTAAATCAAAAATATGAGAGAACAAAGAAACAGAGCATGAACTAAGTTTGAAAATTGAACACTGACAACAACAGCTTATCTCTTTCCTGTTTTCCTGTGTTTTTTTTATTTTTACAGGAAATGAAGCGAGCACATTTGCTATTGATATGTCATCCGGAATGATTACTGTGGCTGAGGAGTTTGGCTGCAGCAATAAGATCGATGACTTCACTCTAATCATCAAAGCCACTGACAAGGGGGAGCCTCCTCTGAGCACCGAGACAACCGTCCACATTTTAATCACAGTCTCAGACAACGCCAGACCCAAATTCACCTTCAGTGAAGTCTCAGCAGAAGTCAGCGAGGCTGCTGCAGTTGGGAGTTTGGTGGCCTTGGTCGAAGCCTCGAGTCAATCGTCTGTTTTCTACCAAATCAAAGAGGGCAACAACGACTCGGCCTTTGTCATAAATCCACATTCAGGTGCCATTGTTACACTAAAGCCTTTAGACTATGAGACCATATCTTCATACAGAGTGGTTGTGGGAGGTACAAACATGGCTGGTTTTGAAAGTAATGTGACTGTTTTTATTTATGTGAAGGATGAAAACGACAACCCTCCTGGTTTTACAAAAGCTGAATTCTTTGGAGTGGTCAGTGAGTCGGCCGCAGTGACAAGCTTGATTTTAATGGATGAAAACTCCCCCCTGGTTATTCTTGCCACTGACGCAGACACAGATCTGAACGGCAGGGTCGTGTATGAGATTGTGGAGCCGGAAGCACGCAACTACTTTTCCCTCGACTCCAGCACAGGTGCCATTCGGACAAAATCGGCTCTCGACTATGAGCAGAGGACCGCTTTCCAATTCAGTGTGCAGGCCCACGATATGGGCAGGCCTCGCCTGTTCGCCAGCAGCGCTGCCAGAGTGACCATCCAAGTCATTGATGTAAATGACTGTGAACCAAAATTCAGCCAGGGCTTGTATGAGGCCACTCTCCTCTTGCCAGCCTATATCGGGGTGCGAGTGCTCACTGTCAATGCGACAGATGAAGACTCTCAGGGCAATGGCAGACTGCTTTTCTCCATTTCAGATGGCAATGTCGGAGAGAAATTCAGAATTGATTCTGTCTCTGGTGCCATTTTTGTGCAGAATGCCACTCAGCTGCGCAGCAGGTACAGGCTCACTGTCAGAGTGTCTGATGGCAGATGGCAGAGCACTTCCATTGTAAGAGTTTCAGTGAAGGAGAGCAGAGATCAGAGCTTGCGGTTCACCCAAAAAATCTATACAGCCATTGTGCGTGAGAACTCCTCGGAGAGGAAGACACTTGCGATAATCTCCACTGTGGGGAGAAAGATAAATGAGCATCTTTTTTACACCATCCTCAATGAAGACGGCCGCTTTGAAATAGGTCAAACGTCAGGGGTGCTCTTTACGACCGGATTACCGTTTGACCGAGAGGAGCAGGACGTGCATGAGGTTGTGATTGGTGTCACGACAGAGCCAAGGTCACCCAAGGTCATCGCCAGTGTCCTTGTTAGAGTGACGGTCGAAGACATTAATGACTGTCCGCCATTGTTTGTGAACATGCCCTACCATACCCTGGTTCAGATGGACGCCGAAGTGGGCCAAATTATTCGACAGATGTCAGCTGTCGACAAGGACGCTGGTAAAAACGCGGAGGTCAGATACCTCCTGAACGAGCACAGGTATTTTCAGATGTCCTCCTCAGGAGACATCACTTTGAAGAGGCCTTTTGATCCAGAGACCTTAAACACAAAGTTTGTGCTAAGTGTGGTCGCTCAGGATTTAGGAGAGCCTGCACTGTCCTCCACAGTTGAAGTGTCAGTGACTGTGCTGAATGAAGCTGCACCTGTTTTTGAAAAACCCTTTTACAACATCGAAATACCAGAAAACACACCACCACACACGTCAATAATGCAAGTTCAGGTGAATGGCTTATACAGCGCCAGAGCTGTCTACAGCATCTTTGAGGGCGATCCCCTCGGCCATTTCTCCATTAACTTTAACTCAGGTGTCATAAACATCATTCAACACCTGGATTTTGAGGTCCACCCGGCGTATAAATTGAGGGTCCGTGGTATGGATGCTGTGACTGGTGCTCATTCAGAGGTCTTCATCGACATCATACTGTTAGATGTCAATGACAATGCCCCAGTGTTCGAGACAGATCTCTACAAAGTCACCCTGTCTGAGTCTGCTGTGATTGGCACATCAATACTTCAAGTCAAGGCCACCGATGCTGACTTTGGGAGTAACAAAATAGTGTCCTATGAGCTGCTGGAGCCAGAGGGCCTTGTCTTGGCTCTGTTCGGTGTTGATCGGGACACCGGTGCCGTCTCCCTCACTGGCCCGTTAGACCATGAAACAAAGCTAGAGCACACACTCAGACTGAGAGCTGTAGACGGAGGCATCCCTGCCCTGTCTAGCGAAGTCTCTGTGATCATCAGTGTATCCGATGTGAATGACAACCCGCCAACCTTCACACAGGAGTCTTATCAAGGTGCTGTTAGCGAGCTGTCTATTCCTGGCCACTTTTTGCTAAGTGTCAAAGCCGACGACCCTGACGCTTCAGACGCAGGCAAGCTGGAGTACTTTTTCCTCTCTGGCAATGAGCGTGCGCATTTCACGTTGAATAAAAAGACCGGGGAAGTGCTGGTATCGAATCACTATCGCAGTGGCATGGAGCCCTCCTACAGCATGAATGTCTTGGTGACGGATGGTGTTTTTAGAAGCTCCGCTGAGGTAAAAATCAGAGTGATCCATGAGAACTCACACAGCCCTTCTTTTGCCCAGAGGGAGTATTTTGTACAGCTCCCAGAGAACTCGTCCACTGGCACTCTGGTTACAGGGGTCAAGGTCACAGACAAGGACAGGGGGGTACACGGTCAGGTGAAGTACTCCATCGTCAACGAGGTGGTGAGGGATAAGTTCACCATTGATGCCAATGGGCAGGTTTACACTCTGGAGAGCTTTGACAGGGAAAGCAGTCGAGAAAAAGCACTAGCTATAAATGTGATGGCAAAAGATGGTGGTGGCAAAGTTGGATTTTGCACAGTCAGTGTGAACATCACAGACATCAATGACAATGCCCCTCAGTTTGTTGTGTCTGAGTATAATGTGACAATCCCTCAGAACATACTTATGGGATTGTCAGTTGTGAAAATAACAGCTGTGGACTTGGATGAGGGAGTCAATGCAGACATTCTGTATGAAATAGACTCTGAGGTCCATGACTTTGAAATACATCCTCAGACTGGTGTTATCACCACAAAGAAAAGCCTTCTGGAATTTGAGAACTATCTCTTCACACTCTATGTGAAGGCCAGGGACTCGGGGACTCCTCAGAAGCACACTTTCATTCCTGTTCATATCATGGTGGTGCCATCACACGTGTCCGTTCCAAAGTTTGTAAAGCCAACCATTCAGCTACAGATTGCAGAGGACCTGCTTGTTGGAACAGAGATCGACGCGATCAAGGTAGATGTTAGCGACCGGTTTGTGACATACAATCTCATCAGAGGCAATATACCTGAGAGCAACAGAGAAGATGTGTTTGTGATCGACAGTATGAGTGGTGTTCTGAAAGTAGCTAAACGTCTCGATTATGAAAGCACACCTTGGTACCATCTCACAGTGCAGGCTGTAAAACACCAGGGTGGGGTGGAAATCCTGTCTTTGACGGAGGTGAAAATTGAGCTGAAGGATGTTAATGATAACAGCCCCCAGTTTGATTCCGACCCATACGAGTCCTACATCGTGGAAAACTCTCCTAGACAAACGTCAGTCATCCAAGTCAGGGCCGTCGATCTGGACACAGGACTGAATGGCCAAGTGATGTATAGTCTGGACAAAAACCAGGAGAGCCCAGAGGTTCTGGATCTGTTCGCTGTGGATACCACAACAGGCTGGCTCACCACACTAAAGGAGATCGACCGAGAGCAGAAAGACAGGTACACCATATCTGTCCTAGCATCGGACCGAGGGAAGAACCAACAAATGACAGCGACCACCATGGTGGAGGTGACGGTGCTGGACGTCAATGACAATGCCCCACGCTTTGCCGAAGAGGTCCTCAAAGCCGTCGTGAAGGAAGATGATTCTGTGTCGACAGTAGTGGCTGTGTTTATCATCACAGATGCTGACAGTGAAGAAACAAACAGAGATATCAGCTGTTACATCTCAGGTGAGCATGGTCAAATCAGGTAGCGAAAACAGGCATCTGAGAGGAAATAGTTTAGAACTAGATGAAAGACACAAAACAGCAAACTTGACAAATGTATTGGAAAATGTGTATCGTCTGCTTTGATATGTTTGATGCGTTTATAAAATTTGCCCTATAATTTTCTCTCCGAAAAATAGAGTTATGTTAGCAATAACATTTAGTATTGCCATCTGTAGGTAGTTACATGCCTTTTGCTCTTTTTAATAAAAAAAGACCATTGTGTTTGCACTGTGTACTGTTTGGAAGCACATGGTTAATATGCCACATTACCAGCAGGGCTTGATAGTGCAAACAAACAATTACTGGAGTGCTCGAAATCACAGAACAGGGCCTGCCGCTGTCTGGGTACACATCTGTGGAACAATTTGCCATTGTGCAGAGCCTATTCAGTTATGACAGCACCTCAATTTGGGCATGTGTAGGGCTGTATTTGTTCAGTCACTGAGTTATTATCTTACAGACGTACTGTATGACAACGCTGGCTAATATAAACATATTTGGGGTGCAAATCAGTGCAACATCAATACACTCCTTAATGTGTTTGGTCAGTTAGTGTTCTGTGTGCCGATTTTGTTTTTCCAGAATAATAGCGTTTTGTATTTGTGTTGTTCTGTGTGTGTGTGTGTGTGTGTGTATGTCTGTGGTGTGTGTGTGTGTGTGTGTGTGTGTGTGTGTGTGTTTGTGTGTGTGTCTGTGTGTGTGTGTGTGTGTCTTGTCTGTGTGTGTGTGTGTGATTTCAGGTGGGGACAGCGTGGGGCATTTCGGTGTTGTACAGAGTCGGGGCGAGTGGAA
Organism: Setipinna tenuifilis; assembly: GCA_030347295.1. Classification (NCBI taxonomy): domain Eukaryota; kingdom Metazoa; phylum Chordata; class Actinopteri; order Clupeiformes; family Engraulidae; genus Setipinna; species Setipinna tenuifilis. Next base: position 14,224,020 of record CM059288.1, on the reverse strand, counting down.
AGTGACTGTGAGGAAACCTCTGGACCGCGAGAAAAGGGATAATTACCTCCTAAACCTAACCGCCACAGATGGCAGGCATTTGGCCCTCGCAGCTGTGGACATAAAGGTCCTGGACGCCAATGACAACAGTCCTGTTTGTGAGAAGGTAAAAAGCCAGCCTAATTACCAATGACCTGTACCATACATCTGCATGTGTCTTTGGGCTGAATTTACATTTAATCCACAAGCAAGGTGTAATCAAATCGCTAACCATAAAATGTTATTATGCAACATAACAATGATGGGAAAGGATCTGAATTAATGTATGGACTTTATACATACCCCCCCCCCCTCCCCCATAACATAATTGAATGGCTGTGTTTACTATGCTTGTTGGTGTAAATTACCCTATTGATTTTAACAGAATTTTTTCTATTAGAAACCACTAGACCGCTATGATTCGGACCTGAAAAAAAAAAAGCTTAGAAGTGGTTGTGGTGTGGCTGGGGTTACTTTGAAAAAATGTGTAGAAGAGAGAAGAAGTAGTGGTAGGATCTGGAGCATGTTCTACTTACATCTTGTGGTCTAAGGATACACTTGAATGGAGTTAATGAACACCTGGCTTTTTGGCAGTGTGTGTGTGTGCAGGACTGTTTGTGTGTGTATGTGTGTGTGTGTGTGTGTGTGCAGGAGTGTGTCTCTGTGTGCAGGCGAGTGAGTGGGTAAGTGTGTGCGTCTGTGCAGGAGTGTGTGTGTATGTGTGTGTAAGTGAGCGAATGAGTGGGTAAGTGCGTGCACATGTGTGTATGTGTGTGTAAGTGAGTAATTGAGCGAGTGAGTGGGTAATTGCGTGCGCTCGTGTGTATGTGTGTGTGTGTGTGTACAGTATATATATGTGTGTAACTTTTTAGGTTGATGTGTGTGCTTTGGTTTGGTCACTGGTTCCTCAGCTCGTGTATACTGGAACGGTTGCCGAGGACGCCCCTGCTGGACGGCCCATCCTACAGGTGTCTGCCACAGATGCAGATATCCATGCCAACGGCGAGTTATCCTACCACCTGTCTGGAGACGGGTCTGAACACTTCAGCCTGCATCCAAGCACAGGTGAAACAGTACACTCACACATACACACACACACACACACACACACACACACACACAGACACACACACACACACACACAAACAAACAAACACATATATGCTATATAATATCATTAACTGGTAAGCTGGTGATTTTTTACAGCATGTTCTTAAACAAAATATTGTTAAGCTATGCAAAAACCGTGCAAACAGTCCACTAAATATAGATCTAATAAATTCCTGTTTATGAAAATGATGTGAAAATCCATTACTGTAATTCCACACAGCTCAATACCCATACTAGGGGTGGACATTTGCTTAAAAGCTACTGTATGTAAAAATGACACAGTATGAGTCATAAAATTCAGCATGTCAAACACGTGCACATCCCACATTAGAAACATTCCTATGTGCTGCCCACACCAGGGCCCTGTGAAGATGCCGACACATGCAGAACCAATATGCACATCTTCAGAGAGGACCCTCATGTGTATTCTATTCCATCAAAAATTATATATATATATATATATATATATATATATATATATATATATATATATATATATATATATGGAACAGAATATGTATGAATGTATATGTATATGTATGTATGTGTATGTATACATTATTTTTGATGGAAGAGAATGCACATGAGAGCTCTCTCTCTCTCTCTCTCTGAAGATCTGCATATTGGTTCTGCGATTCTGCATATGTCGGCTCAGAAAATGCTCTTAGGTATGTCCACTAGTTAATGCAGCATTGGTATGCTGGCTTCAAAAGGTCCTAACTGGCGTTGTGACCCCACACCCTTCCCCACCCATGGGGGAGACAGGGGCAGAGGAAGCTGCTTTCTGTCTGGAGACTGTACTGTAAGTACTTAGCATAATGAGAAGGACTTCCGTGTGTTTCTAAGAATTAGGCGTTTCAGGAAAGGGTTCTTCTCAGAGGTGTCTCTGTCTATGAGTCTAAAGCCATTATCCATCTCAAGGTCTTCAAAACCAACACTATGAACCAAAAGAAAAGGTTATTTTCTTGTCTGTATGAATGTAGCAGAGCTTAATGCCTTTATTGATGACAGAGAAATAAAAAAAACGAGTATATTCAGAGTGCCTGGTAGTTTTCCCTTCTTAAGTTGTAAAATCGTTAGGTAAATAGGAATGATTGGCAAGCTGTGTGTAAATATGAATTATTTTAGGCACAAAAAGATTAGAGCTTTGGCACTAGGTACAGAGGAATGTTCAAAGTGTTCCAAGTGTCTGAGGTTTTTAAACAGGGCTTTAAACAGATTTTATGTGTGTGTGTGTGTGGGTGTGTGTGTGTGTGTGCGCTTGTCTGTGTGTCTGTCTGTAATTGTGTGTGTGTGTGTGTGTGTGTGTGTGTGCTTTCTCACTTTTGTTTGAAGGCGAGCTGAAAACTCTCCTGCCCTTGGACCGTGAGCAGAGAGAGACGTTCGCCCTCACAGCGCGAGCTCAGGATGGTGGGGGCCTCTCCTGCCAGGTCGCCGTGGTGATAACTGTGGCCGACGTCAATGACAACCCCCCGCGGTTTACACCGGATGCCCAGCACTTTAGCGTGGCAGAGAACACTGCGCCCAGCACCTACGTGGCCCAAATGCAGGCTGTAGACCTGGACTCTGGTAGGTGGTGGTGGGGGTGGCATTCAGCAGGTGTGAAATCTGTCCCTCTGTCCGCCTTTCAGCCCACTCTCAGACAAACATAAAAAACACAATGTTTTTTTTTTGTTTTTTTTGGGGTTTTTTTTGCAGTTGCAAGTCTTTTAGAGGTACTTTAAAAACTGTAAAAATGTCTAGAAAGCCTAGAAAGCTGACTGGGCTTATCACAGTGACAAAAGGGTGCTCTAGTGTGTAGCGCTGTGGTAAACAAGTTTGTTTCTCTGGTTGGTCGTCACGCTATCCTATCCTGCGTGCACAGACAGTTTAAATGACAACCGTTGATGCCGCCGCTTTGATTTGCAACTGGCCTATCCATTGTAGCCACACCACACAACTTCATGTTGACTGGCTTGTTAGGCTCGTCAGTAAAAACATAATACTATTTAAAAAAAATCGACAATAAATGTCTAGTTTTAAATGTGTAATTATTCTATTGTCCCTGTTGTCAGCAGATGTAATTATTCTTCAAGGTTAATCAGACCATTAATTACTCTCTATTGACTATCACTCCTCACTATTCATCTACAGCATGTTCATTCTCAGTGGATGTATTAGGGGGGTTGGGGGGGGGTGGGCTGGGGGGGGGGTTAGTGGTGCTTCTGTGCTTCTATGAGCCGCTCGCTGTGCTTTCTGAGACTTTCTGGTGACGGACGGTGGCATCAGATCAGTGGGAGACCCAGAATGCTTTGCACCAGTGCCTGCTCCTGCTCCGCCACATTGGCTGTACGCATGCCTTCTGTTGCCTGTCAGCAGGAACCACTAATGGTTCACACATGCATGTCGCATTAGCGTCCTCTGGGAACAATTAAACACTTGACAAGATGGGAGCCGAGTGTTTGCATTGAATTTTTAAAGCCGAAGTCATTCACGCTCCTATGGGCTTTTCCTTTCCTGCTTACAAGGATGGCCCTCTCTTTTCCCACTAGGCTCTGACTGACACATTTACATAGATATCTGCTGTGTTTTTATTGCAACATCCATCCCTCTTTTTTTTCTTTTTTTTCCCCTCTCTGCCTGGCAACTGAGTGCAAGAGTGACATTTTGAGGTCTTTGCATTCCCCTTTTTTTACACAAACATATAGTGAGAACATGAGAACAGATGCACGACAGTGTTTGGACTACTTACACATCTACTATATATCAGTCTAGGGAACACACATAAAAGAAACAGCCCTTTTTCTGTCAGGCTGGTGTGTTATCAAAGGCTGGCTGCTGTTGCCGACTGTGTTCACACCCGACTCGCAAACAAACACACAGTGTGTTGTTCACTAATCACTCAGTGTGAAGCAGCAATGTCGCACAATGACAAAACAGGGCATCTCTGTCATCATTGCTCCATCTATGTCCCCCACAGCCTTGAAGCCAGCGCCATCGTTTCAGTGGGAGCATGCTTATGTACCCACAGCCCTATGTTCCCACATGTGTATGTATGTAGGGCATATATATGCATATATGTAGCATGTGGTTGTATTACATGTACTGTATATACCGCAGGCGTATTTGTACTTATCTGGTTTTGTTTGTCTGACTGAAGGAAATGAAAATAAAGTTTCAGCATCTATTAGCTCTGCTTCAATCACATGGTTGTGATTGAGAATGTGACAGTTTCTGCTGATGCTGATCGAAATAATATTACTACTTCATTCATTCATTCATTCATTCATTCATTTACTATAAAGTGCTCCCAAAAAAGCATGTGGGAGGATAGGGCTTAAATTGAAGGGAAATGTAGGAACACAAGACCTAATTTTGAAAATGTCCTAGAAATGTAGGGACATAGCACCTAATTTTAAGACAAATCTTAGAAATATGGGAACATAGGGCTGGTGGAACATAGGGCTGACCCTGTTTTGGTTGCTAAAGTGGAGAGTTGCTAAGTGATATGGTCCAGGTGATTTAATGGGCACATTCCTATTAGGGTTGTTTATCTGCATGGGAGTTGGTAGGAGAATAGAACAGTAATAACAGCTCACTTGTCCTGTACTCTCAGAGAAATAGGTACAGAATTGTACTTTTACTTGTTACACCAGCAGTACCCTCACAGGTACATAATAGTACCTTTTAACCACAGTTTTAGAACTAGATTGTACCTTCTCCAGTGCTGAATAGGTACACATCAGCAAAACTGCTCATTCTCTGTTCCATTGCTTTTTTGTCTCCTTCTCATATCTGTATCCCTTTTTTCGTCCCCTCTTTTTCTTCTTTTTTTTGTCTGCTGTCTTTCAAAAGGAATGAACGGCAAAGTCCTGTACTCATTGGAGGACTCGGGCAGAGGCCAGTTCTCCATCCAGGAGCACTCGGGAATTATAAGTCTGGAAAAGCCCCTGGACCCTAGTGTCCAGGCCACGTACACACTCAAGGTCCGCGCCACCGACCAGGGCTCGCCTCGTCAGCTGTCCTCCCTCAGCACCGTCACAGCCACCGTACGCACCGCGGCCGACAACCCCCCGGCGTTCCAGCTCAGGGATTACGTCGCCACTGTTGCGGAGGACGTCTCCCCGGGAACGCAGATCCTCCGCGTCTTCGCCAGCAGAGGAGACTCTGACTCTGATGCGCGCGATGAGATTACCTACTCCATCACTGGCGGCAACGAGCAGGGCGCGTTCAGCATCAACTCCCGCACTGGTGCGTTGCCGTCCTCATGTCTCAGGCCATCACTCCACAGTCTGTCACGTCACATCACACCACCTCTGTGCTGTGACACCAACAGATAACTGTTCCCCACAAAAGATCTTTGCGTTAATTGTGTGCCGATATGCTGGTTTGCACCTGGCATGGCAGCCTCACCCCCTCTATGCCGTGACACCAACAGATAACTGTTTCCTGCAAAAGGTCTTCGCATTAATTTGCGCCGATGTACTGATTAACACCTGGCATGGCAGCCTCACCATCGCTGTGTAAATGTGTGTGAGAATGGAGAAATGTGAGGCATTCATTCCCTGAAAAGCGCTTTGAGTACATCAAAACGCTCCATAAATGCAGTCCATTTACCATTTTGCAATGGCCCATCTGTAATGAAAATGTTCTCTGTCTGTACCCCACCCCCCCCCCCTCCCCTCCCTTTCCACAGGTGACATTTTTGTGATCAAGCAGCTGGACTACGAGGCATCCCATGAGCACTTCCTGACCGTGGAGGCCACAGCAGGGGGCAAGGAGCCACTGAGCACCATGGCCTCCGTCAGAGTCAACGTGACGGATGTCAACGACAACAGCCCGGTGTTCAGCCAGGGGGTGTACGCAGCTGTGGTCAGCGAGGACGCCAAGCCGGGGACAACTGTGGCGACGGTGAGTCATCCTCAGAAGCCACCTGTAAAATGAGCCACCTGTTCTGTAAACAATGCCCTTTTACTGACATTAATTAAAATTCTGAAAGAGTTGTTTTGTTTAGTGTGAGCAGATAGTATGGTATTATCATATGGAGTATGAATTCTTTGAATGGATACCTTTAGTATTATAAGTTGGTTTATAGTTATTGGGAAGTTAGATGTACAGCAAAGGTAGGTATCTTTTTATGTGATTAAGAAAATATAATACCTGTTTGTTCCCTATTGTTATTTTCCCAAAATTTCCTCCAGGATACATAGTATCTATCTATCTACCTATCTGTCTGTCTGTCTGTCTGTCTTTTTTTACTGTCTGTCTACATCTATTTACATAGTGTTCCGCATACTTTGTTCAGTACTTTCTTTCTACATGCATGAAATCGGACAAAGGTTAATCTATTCGTTACCCGCAGGATAGCGTTTTCATTTGACACATTAGTAATGGCTTCAGCATTGACCTAAAGTGACGGCTGTCTGTTTTCTCCTCAGATCATGGCGAGCGACACTGATGGGCCCGCCAATAACCGTGTCCACTTTTCCATCGTCGGCGGCAACCAGGGGAGTCCGTTCATCATCGACGCAGTCAGCGGTGAGCTGAGAGTGGCTCGGCCACTTGACAGAGAGCAGGTGAGGCCGCCTGCCATCCCGTCTGACAGCTCTCTCACTTCTCCCCTCTCTTTCTCTCACTTCCCCCTATCTCTCTCTCACACACATTCTTTCTCTCTCTCTTTCTCGCTCTCTCTTTCTCTCACTCTCACACTCTTTTGTCTCTCATTCTCTCTCTCTCACTCTCTCTGTCTCTCTTTCTCACTCTCACACACTCTTTCTGTTTCTCATTCTCATTCTCTCTCTCTCTCTCTCTCTCTTTACTCTCACTTTCTTCTCACCACCTCGGATGAAGATAAATATAGAGACAGGCTGGGGGGGGGGGAAGAGAAGACTTCACAAATCTTTGATGGCACAGCTAGTGCCAAGCTTCATTTCCCACAAAATGCCACTAAGGTGATATAAGGCTGATGCTTTTTCTTGTTGCTCTCTGTATCCTTCTCCTCCTTCTTTTCTGCTCCCTCTTTTCCCTCTTTTCATGTCCTTCTCTGACGTTTTTTCCCCCTCACTCCCCCTCAGTCTTTCCCTTTCGTCTTTCTGTTTCCTTTTAACTGTTTCTGCCTCTCACACGATGTCTCAATGTGTTCTCCTTGCCTCGAATTTTCTTTTCTTTTTGCTTTTTGTGTGTGTCTCAATCTCCCTCTGTTTCTGCCTGTCCACTGGTTGGTTAACAATATCCCTCTTTCTCGCTTTCTCTCTCTCTCACACGCTCTCTCCCCATCTCCCTCCCTTTCTCTGTCTCTCACTCTCTGTCTCTCTCTTTCTCTCGCTCTCTTCCATCTCTGTTTTTTCTCTCTCTCTCTACCTTTGTCTCACTCTTGCTCTTTTTCTCTTCCATCTGTTTTTCTCTCTCCATGTCTTTCTCTCTCTCTCTCTCCACTTCCCTTTCTCTCCCTCCTCCATTTTGTAAATGAGATATCGGAGTACACGCTGACTGTGCTGGCCTCCGACAGTGGCAAGCTGCCCAAATCCAGCAGCACCGCCATCACCATCAATGTGTCGGACGTGAACGATAATCCCCCCCTCTTCACCCGGGCCAACTACAGCCTTGTCATCCAGGTAAGACCGAGAGGGGGCTCTGTCAGGGCCACACTTCAAATGGAGCTGACGGGCCCAGGAGACCTGCCCAAATACCCCACCGCACTCTTCGTTTCCTTTCAAAGAAATAAAAGAGCCCAGAGTAACTCTCAGCACTCTCAGATGAGATCTGAGATATAGTCACCTGCTACCTTACACTTTCATTTAGCTGTCACTTTCAGTGAGGGGGGCGATGAAGTGTGGGGTAAGGTAAGAGCCCTTATTTTATTTTTTATTTTTTATTTTTTTAGTTTGCTAGCACCTTGAAAATGAAAACCTTGAATGCCAGGGTTGTTGGCATCATACTTTGCCAGCTAAGTTACAAGATAGCCCTTTCCCTTTCTGGCCCCTACATTCACACACACACACACGCATTCACTCACTCACTCATACACACACACACAAACACACACACACACACACACACACACACACACACACACACACACACATACACACACACAAACACATGCACACACACACACACACACACACACACACACACACTCACTCACTTACTCACACACACACACTCAAACACACACACACACACACACACACACACACACCTAGTCACATCAATGACTGTAAAGGGCAGCAAAAGGGTAGTGTCTTACTGCAATGTCCAGGGCTGTGTAAAATTGCAATTCTATATTCCGTTTCTTACCTTGGTGCAAAATACTGTTCCATTTTAGGGATGAAGACAAAATTGAAGAATCAGTGTCAGTTCAGTTCCGAATTTTGCACAAATCTGATGCTGTCAGGCTGTAAGAAGCCCTTGACTCTCTCTCTCTCTCTCCCTGTCTGTCTCTTTGGCAGAAATGAGAAATATCACCAAATTTTGGCTCCTCTTTTTTTTCCTCCTTGCCAGGAGAGTGTCCCTGTAGCCAGCAGCATCCTGCAGCTCCAGGCCACAGACAGCGATGGCCCCCACAACGGCCCCCCCTTTTCCTTCTCCATCCTTCGCGGGAACGAGAAGGGAACCTTCCAGATGGATCCGAGAGGAACGCTTACCACCCGCACTCAGCTCAGCCGCAGAGTTCAGGAAAACTACCTGTTGCACGTGAAGGTGAGCAGCACTTGCCGCATCCGTGGTTGACCGATGGCCAGGCTCAATAACCTTGTAACGCAGTGCAGTGTGATCCACATCCATGCACATCCATGCATATTCTACCCCTACTTTAGGTGGATTCAGGATTCAAACATCCATCCAAAAATCTTATCAAAGAAATAAAAACAGTCAGAATTTATCCGAACATCGTAGAGCTCCCATTTAGGTGTTTAATAGTGGCTTTGGCTCATTTTTAAGGAGCTTGGCAGTGTGCCGACTATTTCTGACTGTTTATGATTCTAAACAACCTACCCAATGCCACCCAACTCAGGGTTGGGGGGGGGTGGCGTTAATGAAAGGTTTTCCCACTCTGTCTTCTGAATTCCAAGCAGTTCAATCTCCCCCAGCCTTCACACACACACACACACATTTTGATTATTTTATTTGGAAGCACCGATACTTGTTTATAAAGTAACACACAGCACCCAAATATTTCCAAACACCATCCTGTGTTAACACAAAGAATGTGCTGACATACAACCACATATAAGTGTAAGTGTGTCAGGCATACAGGTGACAACGTCTTCTCCATATAGGCAAATTGCCTATGATTGCTGACACAGAGCACTATTTTGCTTCTGCCTTGAGTTCTTCTTCTTAAGTCCAGCTATCTGCAGTCCACACACATCTACACACACACACCTACACAAACACACACACACACACACACACACACACACACACACACACATACACCTACACACACACACACACACACACACACACACACACACACACACAGCTAGATGGGATGAAAGCTTGTTTGGCATTGCCATCCGTGCCCCCCCCTCATTGTGTACCCAGCCCAGGCCCTTACTTTGTCAGGTTAATAGGGAAGGACAATGTTTACGCCCTCTCTCTTGTTTACCGCTGCATCTTAATTTGCGCCTCACTTGCATGTCACTGTGAATAAATGTCCATGCTGAAGGAAACAAAGAGAAATAGAAAGGTAAAATGTGTGTGCTTTGTGTGTGAGATGTCCTTACACTGTAAACAGTCAGTGGTTGCCAGGGGCTTGTTTGGGGACACTGTGTGTGAATGTGGGAGACGCCAGGTCTAGGCCAGGGATGTTTCCTGTAAAAACACAAAAGGCTGGTTTAATTCCCTGGGGTCATATCACTTGAGGGTCACTGTGATCAAATTTCAGTAGACCGTGTTGGGTTTTTTTTGCGTCCCCAAACATTTAGCAAAACACAGGTAGCCAGTGAGCATCTAAGCCAATGGGAGCACTAGCTGTGACAGAGAGTGCGAAAAGAGAGCTCCCTCTCCTGTTGAAAAGATGTCATCACATCTCATGTTATTGGGAGCACACCATTCTTAAACAGAAGTGCCAGCTGGTTTCATTCAATGGCCTTCGTCTTCAAATAACTACACATTTCAAGTTGAAAATATTATATGTACTGTACATTGAATATTTTATGTATATTGTATTTTAAAATGTTTTATTATGTACTATGCTTATGATATATTTGAATGACAATGTCGTGTAATGTACTGTAAGATTTTGGTTTAGTGCTGAGCTCTTAAAACCCCCAGGCTCACAACCCTTTTTTATGAGCTCTGTGTAACTTTGACACAATTTGTTTTGTGGTCATTTTTGCATGTCTTAGTTAAGCATCTTGACCTACTTCCTTTGTGTGAAAAGCCCTTTATAAATAACACTTGTTATTATCATTATTGTTATCATTAATTTTTGCTTGCACTCTTCAGGTGTCAGACAGTGGCAAACCGCCCCTGTCCTCCACCACAGTGGTCAGCATCAGAGTGGTGGAGCAGAGCAAACACCCCCCGGTCGTCCACCCTCTAGAGGTCATCATCTCCACCCCTCGAGACGAATACGCGGGGGGCTTCCTGGGAACTGTCCACGCCACTGACGCCGACCCATACGACACCCTCTCCTACAGCCTTTCCCCCTCTGCCCGGCCCCTCTTCTCCGTGTCCCCCACAGACGGGCAGCTGCGGGCTCCACTGGGACTGGACGCGGGTTTCTACCCTCTCAACGTATCCGTCAGCGATGGACGCTTCACGGCGTCCGGGGCCGTCAATGTGCACGTGCGCAGGGTCACCCGCAGGATGTTGGAGCAGGCCGTCCCTGTGCGCCTCTCGCCCGTCACGCCCGAGGAGTTTCTCGCCTCGCACTTGAAAAACGTCCAAAGAGCTGTACGCAGCGCGGCAGGGGCCCGTCGCGGTGACGTCCACCTCATCAGCCTCCAGCCCTCAGGACTAGACCCTCAGGGTCCCAACCGGAGTCTGGACTTGCTCCTGTCTGTGGAGCGCTCGCCTGCAGGTACTCGCCTCGGCCAACAGGGGGCGCTGTTGCGCAAGATAAATGCCTCCCTGGCCGCTGTGAGGCAGGCGAGTGGCCTGCGGGAGGCCAGTGTCCTCAGAGGCCTCTGTGCTGTCATGAGGGACTGTCCGGTCACGTTCTGCAAAGAGGTGGCCGTGCTGGAGCAGAACGCCATGTCCACCCACAGCAGCATGAGGATGAGCTTCGTGTCTCCCTTCCACCGCATGTCTGCCATATGTCTGTGCAAAGGTACGGCACCAACGACTGCAGGACAGTTTTAGCACTTTGGTAGTCGCTTACAACTAAACACACTGAGCTTGTTGAAAAGATGCTATTTTGCACACTGTCTTTCTCTATTTTTGTTGTCTTTTGCTGTTTTTGTTGTCTGTTAAATTGTCATTTTTAATCATGAAAATATATCATGATATTTAAGCTGCTATCTTGGCCAGGACTCCCTTGGTAAACTAAAGGTTACTTACTAAACAGGCTAAACAAATACACCTTTTTCTTCAGGGATATCTGCAGGATTTACCTTTACTTTACTGTGTCTTATTATGTCCTCCCTTTTGTAGATGGAAAATGTCCGAAAATTAGCAAAGCATGCGAAGACAACCCTTGTCCAAATGGATCACAGTGTGTTCCTGGCGAAAAAGGCGACACATATAGCTGCCTATGTGAGAGTGGTAAAAAGGGAAATTGCTCAGGTATAATTTTTAAAAAACCACTCCCCACCCTCCTCATACAAACCAGCATTAGAACAGAGCGACAGACTCATACATACGACTCCCCCAGTCTGGTTCTGGCCAGCACGTCACCAGACATAATATATATTGGAAGGTGACATGATTTAGAGTTTCATTATGGTCCCATTACACACTTGATTTTTTTTTCACCCTACTGCGAGTGAAATCATTGAAGTCGACACAGCACTTCTCACGACTCAAATGTTAAGCTAGCAGTGCTACTTTCATGAGCAGCTGTTTGAAGTCACTCTTTTTGAAGTCAGGCGAGTGTGTGTGTGTGTGGTGATTGGGTGCCTGATTACTCCTAATTTAAAAGTTTTTCCCCATGAAAGCCCACATATAAGGAAATGGGGTTCATGTCCCTGGGTCTTCATGGCGCAGATCCTTCTAAGCAGATAATTATTGAAGTGTCATGGGAGCAGTGAAAAACTTCAGTTCTAACGAAAGCCGAAGCCTTTGGACTGTCAATTTTTATTTTAACTACACTCTAACTGCACTAAAATGCACTACTAGCTTCATGAAATTAAATCAAAAAAGTGTACAAACTCAAGGACCATGTGGATTTAAAGATAGACATAGTACTGTTTAATCATGTTCTGATATTATTCTCTCAGCGTTCTCTATTTTCACATTTAGTCATTATGTTCTCATTCTCTCTCAATGAACCCATCTCCTCATTATAAGCTAATATCCTCACAGGTCTGTGAGTGTAACTGAATCATAGATCAGCAGAGCATGTGCTGTAATGGGCAGTGAACTAAACGCAACTCAAGTTCATAGCTTTGTACCCATTACCCCTGCATCTCTCTTTTTATAATAACGTTAAGAATACACATGGACAGCAGTGCTAATCTCTGTGTATTGCTTTTTTTTCAGGGGCAGCGGCATTGACACTGCTTGAGAACAGTTTTATTAAGTACCGGCTGCCAGACAACTTGAACAAAGAGGAGCTGAAGCTCTCTCTTAGGCTGAGAACACTCTCCACCCATGGCACAGTGATGTTTGCCAAGGGGCGTGATTACAGCATCCTTGAAGTAAGTGCTGTGCTTAACTGGACAGAGTGTTTAGTGTTAACTGGTACAGACGACAGTGAAGGATACAAGACATTAAACTTTACTGCGCCATTCTCCAACGTACAGCTTTGGCATTCAGCTCCATATAAATACTGCCCCTAGCGCTCCTCATGCACATTAACTCTTAACATCTAGGCAGTATTTTAGGTTTAAATAGGGTAAATCATGCAATTTTCAGGTACACGTGTTTGTGTGGTGTCATGCATACAATGTCATAGTCACAGTCATAGTTTTTTAAAATATATTCTAGATGATGTAGTATGATATATTTTTATTAGGTTTTATGACTTACCATGAATGAGTTTTTAGTTTTCACAGCCACAATCACAGCCCCATCTCATTTCCCTCTCTGTGTAAAAGCAATACAGCAGAGGGACTCGGCTGTGAAATTGCAGTATTTTTGTTGTGCGGCGGTGTTAAATGAAGTGAAACTAGATTCCAGATGAAAAAACAGGAACATGGTTGAATCCATGTCTGTGCATCCTAAACATTTGTTGAGTTTGTGCCTGTTTGTGCCTGTCGCCCCCAACCCCCTCCTTGTAGATTGTGGATGGCAGACTGCAGTACCGCTTTGACTGTGGCTCTGGCCAGGCGGCCGTCTCCGTCCACAGCGTCCAGGTGAACGACGGCCAGTGGCATGTGGTCTGGCTGTCGGCACAGGGCAGCCGCGCCAAGCTGGTCCTGGACCATGTTCACAGCGCATCTGGTGTCGCTCCCGGCGACGGCTGCTCCCTCCACCTCCAGGACACCGCCATGTTCCTTGGTGGCCAGGCCCACCTCCTCAGCCTCAGGCCCAGGAGAAGTGTGCCCATGTCGGGAGACAACGCTGGCTTGCGTGGCTGCCTTGATTCTGTTTTGGTGAACGGTCGCCCGCTGTCTCTTGCCACATCGCCCCCTTCTGGCGACACCGTCAAGGTGGAGAACATGGTGGGCGTCCTGCCCGGGTGTGCCATCTTCTCGGCGGAGGACTGCTCCAGCAACCCGTGTCTGAATGGGGGGAGCTGCACACTGAGGCATGGCGGAGGTACCCACAATCCCTCCCTCAGGCCTTAATTGAATTGAAAATTAAACACCTGCACCATTATTACACAGATGGCTTTAGTGTGTGTGTGTTTTCTACCGTGAAACATAAATATCTATCTTTGTGTAGAACCCCCCCCCCGCGCGCGCGCGCACACACACACACACACACATACACACACACACACAAACACATGCGCACACACACATAAACACACACACACACACACACACACACACAAACACACACAGCGTCCTCTTCTATACTGTACAGGTAGTTAAACCCCACTCCATGACTTATCAAGGTGAGTCTCCCATGATTTTCTCCCATAGGGTATTCCTGCCAGTGTGGCCCCATGTTTATGGGGGTGCACTGTGAAGCCAGACGCAACCCCTGTGCCTCCAACCCCTGCCTCTACGGAGGGACCTGCATCGACAACCACAGTGACTTCTACTGCCGGTGCCGGGGACAGTACTCAGGACAAAGGTATGGAATGATGGAGAACGACATTCCCAGACAGGGTATGAAGGTGGTAGATATGTGGAGTGAGATACTTCATGGTAGGTCATGTCTGTGGTAGCAAAGTGGGGATCAGTTATGGGCTGCATACATAGGTGTGTCTTTGACATGCTTGGCTGTAGTAGATTAATGTAATACTATATACCGTAGTGTTACAAAGCATGCCTCTGCCGTACATAAAGGGGGATTTATTGCTTGGCTGTAGTAGATTAATATAATTCAAAATAAACTCGGTGCACACCTGAATTAAAGTTGATTTTTTCCCAGAGTGGATAGTCATAGAATCACAACATTTTTCTGAGGGGGCAGTCGGAGATCATGATATCGTATCTAAAATGTACTTCCATTTTTTTTAAAATAATAAGGCTTATAAATGTTCTGTGAAATTCTAGGGTTCTGCCATAGACCTTAGTGTTACAAAGCATGCCTCTGCACTGCATAAAGGGGGATTAGTGCCATGCTGCCCCCCCCCCCCCTCATGGTTCCAGGAAGTGTCTCATCATGAAGGATCTTGCTTTGCTTATCTACCATCTTTGGTGGCGTAACCTTACAGCTTTGACCTTTCACCTGCATTTTAATCAATTTTCTGAATACAAGAAAGTGTTTTTCTTTCCCTCACACACAAAAAACATGGAAAAAGGAGATTGAAAAGCCAATGGCAAATCTAAATGTCAAGCATATGACCTTGCCTGGCTTAGTAAGAATAATTGCCATAGTTGCTGTCACTGCACAAAAAGCTTTTAAAGACTGCGCGGTTAACCCAGACTAAAGAGACTGCATTGTGTTTGTGTTTAATTTGTGTGGTGATTAACCCCAGGTGTCAGGTAGGCCCTTACTGTGCCAGTAGCCCCTGCCACAATGGCGGACACTGCATCGAAAGCCTCGACGGTGCCGTGTGCGAATGTCCCCCCGGGTTCAAAGGTGAAAGGTACGTCTTGACATTGTCTGCATAACTAGACAGTTCTGTAATCTTGTTTTGAATTGCACACGTCTTGTCTATTATGGTGATGTAAAATGAATGAGGCGTACAAAATAATGTGAGTAGAATGTGTGCAGGTAATATGTGCATTATGTAAATGTATGCAAAAGTATGCATTGGTTATGAATGCAATTACTATGTTAATTATCAGCGTTATGCTACATGAGAAATACTCCATTCAGTTCATCCTGAACTGCTCCCGATGTGTTGATTTGTGGCTTGCAACTTTTCACCACTGCTGTATGCATGAATAGAAGAATGTAAGGCATTTACATGTAAAGTGCATTTGAGTCCTCTCCTGAGTGGAAAAGCACTGTATAAAAAGTCTGTTTACCATGAATTTAGTTGTATGCACTTACTAGGAATCTTGATATTCCACTGGGTGGGTAGTGGTGGGGGGGGGGGGGGGGGGGGGGGGTTGTTGAAACAGGGTAGCTTCTGCTTCTAGTTTTCTGCTTTTCACTCACTCACTCACTCACTCACTCACTCACTCACTCACTCACTCACTGCCGTCCTTCCGCTGGCCTTGCCCTCAGGTGCCACACTGACGTAGACGAGTGTGAGAAGGCTCCCTGTGCAAACAGCGGGAAGTGTGTTAACACGCACGGCTCTTTCCACTGCATCTGTGCCGGGGGCTTTGCGGGCACGCTCTGCGAGCTCCCCGGGGAGCCCCGACACAAGCTGGCCTCCTCTTCCTGGAGCCTGGGCGTGGAGGAGATACTGGGAATGGCCCTGGTGCTCGTCTCCGTGTTCCTCTTCCTGCTGCTCTTTGTCGCCTGCTGGAAGGTGGGCTGCGGACATCTGGGGATGAAGCGCGGGAGGGGGGAGGAGGAGGAAGAGGATGATGAA
This sequence comes from Setipinna tenuifilis, assembly GCA_030347295.1. Lineage (NCBI taxonomy): Eukaryota > Metazoa > Chordata > Actinopteri > Clupeiformes > Engraulidae > Setipinna > Setipinna tenuifilis. The sequence goes on along the minus strand of CM059288.1, from coordinate 14,207,699 downwards.
GAGGGGGCCGGGCACCTCAGAGAGGCTCGGGCATTCCTGCAGAGGTCGTACCCCGACAGGAAGCCGACTAGGGTGACGTTCGCGGCCGGTGCTCCGCAGGTGCCCAGCAGACCTGTGTCCTACATGACCAGCGTGCCCAGGGGGTCACGGGGCATCCCAGACGGGCACACTCGCTCCGGCTCCAGTGCCACCCCGGAGTACTTTGAGCCGGACACGTTCAAGCAAGACCCCCCTACGTGTGGGCCGCGCAAAGCAGTAGCCGTGTGCAGCGTCGCCCCTCATCTCCCATCACGTTGCCCCCCTGTGTCTGCCACTGACAGCGACCCCTTCCACAAGCCTCACTGGGACTATGAGGATGATGGTGAGTCTGTAGGAGATGACTCTGTATTGGCCCAGAAGTGAACACTTATCACTTCAGTGGCTACTTTAGTTATATTTGTGATGTGACATCAAAATGTCTATAAATAGTACTTGTAACCAGAGTGTGAATAACCCCTCTACAATTGGGGGGGGGTTACTACCTTTTATGGGGGGATACTACTTATTACATTTTACATTAAATGCATGAATATGTTGGTACCCCCTAGCTATTTTTGTCTTTGAGGGGGACTGGGTCTTGATCTGGGGGTGCCATACCCCCCCAGTACTGCCTGTAATTAGAACTATGCTTGTAACAATGAACAAGTACCCAGTTTGTGTAAAGCAACGTGTGTTCCTCTTTTTATTTTCAAATATTTTCTTGTCCAAAGCTGAGCCGTTCATGAAGAAGAGGGCCCGTTCTCGCAGCAACAGAGGCAACACATCAGAGCCCTGGTCGCCGAGCTCCCTGCGGTCAGAGTCAAGTGATGATAATGGTGGGTTCATCTTTGTTCACCATTTATGCTGTTATTGCCATGCACAAAGACTTAATACCCAGACAACTCAAGCCCTCTTTTGAAACAGCTCAGACAACAATAAATAAAACCCCCCCAGATTTTTCGACTCAGCTTTGGCACCAGTTTCCCTTTAGTTTTCTCATTGTCTGTTCCTCCCCACAGCTCCCCCGAGCGACTGTCTGAGTCTGTGAGATGTGTCGGACTAGCTAAATATATATTCTGGGCATGCAGTCCGCTTTAGGCTGTAAAAGACTTAAGTTGTGCTTTTATGCGGTCTCAAGTGCCTGCCAGACTGCCTGTTGTTCTCCAGCGGAGGCTTCTGATGCAGGCACAGCGCAGCGTGTGCACTGGCTTGTGGTTTTATTTGACTGTTTCTCTCTCTCTCTCCCCGTCTCTCTCTCTCTGACTGTCTCCCTAACCGTGGCCTCAGCCCCTATATGGATTAAATCCCTCTCAAGACACAAATCAGCGTATGGCAAGAGCCAGACCGTAAGTGGGGTTTCCAGTGTGCTCGTCTTAGTTTAGTGTTTAGTGTGGCCATTAGCCGCTAGTGCTGCTAACTGCTGTGGAGGTCTTTTTAGCGTACTGTAACAGGGGGGCAGTTAGTATTTCAAAATGTGACAATAAATGTGTCACATGCCAGCATTATTAACTTTAATCAATTTAATCAATCACTACAATCAGCCCAATTTATGCAGATGATTCAGGTCACGTAGACAAGTGGATGGTGATTAAGATCATAAATAAAATGTCTGTCTTCACCAAAATATCTTCACAAAATGATGCTAGAAAATGCTAATGATTAGTTGTAAGTAATGAGGATGCAGCCAGGCAAGAAATTCTGGATACAAAGCTTGCTTTTATCTTTCCATAAAAATAAAAAAAAAACAACATGTGAAATTTAAAGCAGCTTTCAGTCTCTTACAGAGCTGAAAATCTTCTGCGTATACTCTGGTGATGATGGTAAATCCAGTCATTCCAGCAATAAGTGCACTTGCATCTGTGCCAAAAAGGCCTCTTTTACCTTACCTCACATTGCCTCCCCTCCCTTCCAGAGCATGAGTTGCTGTGTGTGTGTGTGTGTCACATTCCCATTTACGATTTCATCATTGTTTATCCGGCCTCGATGCATTCTGATGATGTTCCGAGTTCGGTGCTTTGTAGACAGACTCTTTGCTCTTTATTGTAAATATGACCTTGTTTTCATATTATACAGAATCTGTGATTATATCAGGACACATTCAATGCACTCCCAATCCAGCCTCACCAGACAGATTTATTTCTCATTCATGTTTGCGCTCTTGATCGATTCCTGTGTCTTAATTCCTTCTCTTCTCCTTCTGCCAGCCTTCATAGAGATTGTGGTACACCATGTCAAGTCATGTGATTGACATAGTGGGGAAAAAAGGTATTGATTTTAGCACAGAAAACAGATATGTTTTGGTATTTTTTTCTAGTTTGTTTTTGATGTGTCGATTTCATTCCTTCTCCCCATAACACACTACATTATTAAGAGGTAGTTAAAGATTAACAGTGTTTGTTTGCTTATGTTCCACTAATCCCACACATCCTTAAAAATATACCAGAAGAAACGTGCTTGAAGGGTAAATTCTTTGCTCTAAAATGCTCTTTCTCTCCTTTTGACGCTTCCCATCATGTAAGTTTAAGGAGTCCTGTGACCACCTACGTTCCAGAGGTGATTCCCGCATTGCTTTTGTCTCGCTTGCTTCCTCTCTACAAAACACACAGCCCTGCATGGAGTTACAAACACACCGCCATTTCACAACTCTGAATATCTAAAGCTTCATAGTGATTCAGTCTCTCTCTCGCTCGCTCTCTCTCTCGCTCTCTCTCACTCTCTCTCTCTCTCTCTCTCTCTGTCTCATGCTCCCATTGCATTGGTTGAGATCCTGCAAGCACCTTGATGTTTAATCTTATTAAGGATGGAGGAGATTTAACAGGGTATTTCAAAGCATTGCTTAGAAATCTCTAATTATCCACAAGTTGTGATCTCCAAAACCTCATGGCAGCCCGAATAGTCTTCAACAATAAGCACTGACTGTCAGTTACCCTGATAGCTAATAGTGAGTGTGTGTGTGTGTGTGTGTGTGTGTGTGTCTGTGTGTGTGTGTGTGTGTGTGTGTGTGTGTGTGTGTGTGTCTGTTTGTGCAGTCATTTGTATGGTTAAGCCTAGCAGATGCTTTCAGATTTGTTCACAAGTATGGAAGTAACAGACAGCCCTAAGAAAGTCAAAGGCTTTCTTGTTTTCTCACATGGCATTTGTGAATCATCTGATTTATGACAATTATATTCGTAAGGACTGTTCACTTAACCTGCATGCATCTCCATACGTCATTAAACACAATAAAACATGTGCATCAGCAGGAGGAGGATTATGTAAGTATTACTGTGCATACTTCATGTCAGTGTTATGACTTCTGACCAGTAGGTTTACTCTATATGTTCTGATGAACCACACAGGCTATCACTGGGACGTCTCTGACTGGGTACCCAGCATGCACCTGCATGTCCAGGGACTCCTGCACAGTGACTTTGTCCAACCCGCTCCTACGGGCTACATCAGACCCACCAGCATCAACACGGATTACCTCACCACCGGCTTAGACATTGAAAGTGACACGACACCTGCCCCACATTATCCCACCGACGTCCAGCTGCCACCTGTCCCGAGACTTCCGGAAAGTTACAGTCCGACACTACCCCGCAGGGTCGTCCCCGTGTCTGCGGACAGAGGACCTCCTGATTGTTCTCAGAATGCACAGCGTCCAATCCAGAGGATGAGGTTTGCCGCTTCTTTGCCTGTGTCAGTGCCTCAAGGTTCGGTACCAGGGCCATCTGAATTTAGGGCGTACGGTCATGACCACTCCAGCCGCCTGGGACAAGATGATGGAGACGACACAGCCTTTCCCATGTGCTCGCCTGTGCTGTCATGCTCCGATGTGTCAGCCTATGGTGAGGACTGTGACTCCATGTTGAGTGACACTGAGAGTTTGGAAAATGGCCTTTCCAGTCCCCCAACTAAATTCACACGTTGAAAATAATGCCTGTTGTTCTTTTAGTCAGTGATTTATTTATTCACTATGAACCTTTGGAATGTCATCGTCAATTAACATTTTGGCATCTTTACCATCAGTTTTGTGTAGGATTAAGAACTTCACTGAACAACAATAATGGGGCACAGTGATGTTTTTAATCCAATCATTAAGATCATTTGCGAGATCAGTGAATATCAGTAACAAGAGGAGAAGAGTTGGATTTCTGTACTGTTGTTCGACCTTTCTGATGTTTGACCTTTGCAGTCACTGTAACTCTTTCCCAGTGTGGTCCTTCTGATTGTAAAATGTAAACCTACGATTACCTGTTGGGCAGCCCCAGCAGATCACAGATTTGTTGCAGTTTGTCACAAAATCATAAGTACTTTGTAAATAGTGGTCAGATGGAATGTATCATTTGTTGTCATTTCAAAACAGAAACAGCTTTTGTATAAACATGTTGACCTTATCTGTGGTTCCTTGTGCTCTGTGTAGTGGTGTGATCATTGTATACAGTACATGTATTCATGTATTCATATGTATTCATTTTGTAACTACTTTACAAATACACTTATTACACTTGGCCAGTTTTCAAATGTTTATACAATATATAGACAATTGCAGATATGATAACGACTGGAGGATTATACTTATTTAATACATACAGTAGGTCACCAGCTGTGACATGCAGTCCCGTATTTAGTGACAGGCATGAGTGACATTGTTATCTTCACCCTCATTCACAAATAGTGGCTATTGTAGTTAGGTTAATCTGCGTATGCATATATAACTTTAAAAAAAGATTGGTCCAGGCTTGTATGTCAGAGGAACATAAAAGGAGACCAGGTGTTAACAAGTTTTTCCAAATAATTAAGTTTTCATTTTCAATACTAACAAAAGGCAAAAAAAATTGTAAATATGGTAAGAACTAAAAATGTATGTGCATAGTGAAAAGCAAAGTGTAAGATGGAGAAAAGTAAAAGTCAAAACGGTGCCTGTAGAGAGAGGGAACAACTGGCTGCGTGATCAGGTGGCTCTTATGCCAACACAGGTCAATTAAGCCAGCTGGCCACACCTGAATACAATCTCCACCTAGAAGGCAATCAGGAGTAGAACAACTACATCCCACAAGCAGGATTGTAACACAGACCCTCTGTACAAACTGAATTGAAGTATGAGGGGCTAGTTTACCAGGCTAGCCCATATCCATCACCATGAAAAAAACATGATTAGTTTGTGATGAGCATAAGTGGCATTTTTTGTCAGCGATGTACAGTATGTCACAGAAGTGAGTACACCCCTGACATTGTTTTCCTTTTTTTATTATATCTTTCCATGGGAGAAGTCTAAAAATATAATATTTTTCTACAATGTAAAGTAGGCAGTGTACAGCTTATATAACAGTGCAAATTTGCTGTTCCCTCAAAATAACTCAACACGCAACCATTAATGTGTAAACCACTGGCAACAAAAGTGAGTACACCCCTAAGTGAAAATGGACAAATTGTGCCCAAAGTGACAATATTTTGTGTGGCCACCATTATTTTCCAGCACTGCCTTAACTCTCTTGGGCATGGAGTTCACTAGAGCGTCACAAGTTGTCACTGGAATCCTCTTCCACTCCTACATGACGACATCACAGAGCTGAGGGATGACAGCCATGCAGACCAGTTTACAGATTACAAAGACAACTGTGTCCTGCTAACAGTCAAGCATGGTGGAGGAAGTGTCATGGTTTGGGGCTGTATGAGTGCTACCGGCACTGGGGACCTACACTTCATTAAGGGAACCATGAATGCCAATATGTACTGTAACATACTGAAGCAGAGCATGATGCCCCCCCTTTGAAACTGGGCCGCAGGGCGGTATTTCAACATGGTAACGACCCCAAGCACACCTCCAAGATGACCACGCCTTGGGTGAGGATGAAGGTGATGGACTGGCCTAGCATGTCCCCAGACCTAAACCCAATTCAGCATCTGTGGGCCATCCTCAAATGGAAGGTGGAGGAGCTCAAGCTCTCAAGCTCAAGGTCAGCTTTGTGATGTCGTCATGTAGGAGTGGAAGAGGATTCCAGTGACAACTTGTGACGCTCTAGTGAACTCCATGCCCAAGAGAGTTAAGGCAGTGCTGGAAAATAATGGTGGCCACACAAAATATTGACACTTTGGGCACAATTTGTCCATTTTCACTTAGGGGTGTACTCACTTTTGTTGCCAGTGGTTTACACATTAATGGTTGTGTGTTGAGTTATTTTGAGGGAACAGCAAATTTGCACTGTTATATAAGCTGTATACTGCCTACTTTACATTGTAGAAAAATATTATATCTTTAGACTTCTCCCATGGAAAGATATAATTAAAAAAGGAAAAAAATGTCAGGGGTGTACTCACTTCTGTGACATACTGTATGTAAACAATTGAATACAGTGTGCATATAATGTTCTCTGACTGGTGGAGAAGTTGTCTCTCATTGGTGAGCTTTAGAGGGCAGTGCCAAGGGCATTGAGGTTCCTCATGAGGACAATTAATGCATCTCATTCTCTCAGTAAAGAGAGGGGGCCAGAGGACCAGAGGAGGAGAGAGGGAAGCATGTCTGAAGCTGTGTGTGATGGTGGTAAAAGCCAAGATCCCAGGAGACCTCGTACTGGCTGGACTTAAAAGGGGTCTGTGTCCCTCCGTCTAAGGATTAAAAAAAAAAACTTTTAGCAGAATTGGATGTACAAAAAAAAGACTGATTGGTGTGCCTTAGCACACAGCCAAAAAGCCCAACCAGTAGTCTTTTAAACTTGAGTCAAAAAACTCCCTCTTGAAATGTCTGTTTTAAGGCTTCCCTGGTGGTGCGAGGTACTGTGGAGTCATTTGCAGTCATTAAAAAACATTTTCATACAAAGAGGGCAAAAGGTTTTTCAAAACTGCTTTTCTTCTTACAAAAAAAGCTCACAGACTGTTGATGTGTACTCTCCCACACAGATGTTCTGCCTTCTGTTCCAAAACAGCTCCGAGATACAAGGCCCCCCCTCTCGCTTTCTCACCATGAAGTTAAATATGGATGCATTGTCAACAAACAACACAGTCACGCCAACGGGCCCTTTGGAATCCCATTGTATTTTGAGAGACATTTATATTTACGACGCTGCCAAAGTCCATGTTCAAACGATCCTCTAGAGTTTAATTGAAACATTTGTCTTCTGTTTCGTCAAGGTCCAGGGGTCACATTGGCAACACGTGACAGACTGCTTGGACCGCTCGATGTCTTGAAGGCTTGCCGCTGCCAACGAGACAGATGTTTGAGATCTATGTTTAATGGCCAGCGTTGCCCTAAAACACACTAATTGCAGAGAACCTTCTTTAATATCATGCCTCAAGAATCCAATTAACCTCTAAACCGAGAAGGGCTCATGGTTTGAACTATAAGTACCGGGGGATATCACCAGTGACATGTAATTGTTCTTATGAAATGATGAGTGACCTTGTGCTAGGTTTTTAATGGCTGGCTCGCACTGGCTCGATCAATGATGAGACTTTGGGTGGGGATAGAGAACGTCTGCCTAGGAAATTAAATAATTTAGTCTTTTTTTCTGTTAAAGATAGTGAGAAATGAGTTTCAACCAATGTCATTGAACACAAGATGGCAGTGTACCCTTGATAGCCTGGATGGTGGGAAAAGGTTTGGAACATGGACGGCATAAGAGCTGTTTGAAACACATGGACCACATTCCTCTGCCAGTAAGATGTTCAGAGGTCATGGGAGAGGATACCTTTGTAAGGAGGAACACACCTGCGCCTAGGTAGTTTGCCAAAAGCCTATTTTTATTAAGCATAACTAAGGTAAATGTTATCAAGGACATTTGCTAACCATACCTTCATATCCCCACCACCCTTTTTTCACACTGTATTTTAACAGCCTTTGTTAGAGTGTATCTGCATCATTAAGCACAGTGTACCAGAGTTTAACAATATGTAACATTGTGACCTTACACGGTACTTTAGGCTCATGGGAAGGATTAGGATTAGAATTAGTGTTAGGTATGTACATTGTGTACACATTCTGTTACATGTTGTTACATGTAGTCTAGAAGCACTGTGAATGGGACCGTTAAAATAAAATGTTACCTTTTTTTTTACATCAAAATAGTTCTTACATTTAATATGAGATTGTGATGTTAATGTATAATTTAGCCTAACTTAAATATCATCAGTTGACCGTGAATGATGAAATGCTACTGCATTATAAAAAAAATATTCCGTCTTTCTATTAAGACATCCAGAAAAAGATCCAGGAAAATGTAGTGTGTGGCGCTCCTTGGATAAAAGCGGTTTGTGTTTGTCTAATGTCTTAGGAATCGTCTGGCGGACTGACAGCACTTAAATGCTCTGACATGTTGTGGCAGTGCCTTGGGAGACAGCGAGTGTGACGCATGTGTTTAACGCGGGATGACAGGTCAACCTTGACCGACACCAGCATGTGATGCCACTGCGTCGCGACAAGGGACAGATATGTTGGGTGGTGTGTGTGTGTGTATCTGTGTGTGTGTGTGTGTATCTGTGTGTGTGTGTGTGTATGTGTGTGAGTGTGTGTGTGTGTGTGTGTGTGTGTGTGTGTGTGTGTGTGTGTGTGTGTGTGTGTGTGCGTGCGACGTAAAAGTACAGTGCAGTGACAGCCACAATGAGAGTTGTTTGAATTCCTTGAATGCCGAGCTTAAGTGCTACCTTAACGTTTCCTTTTTAAATCTCCTCAGACGTAGGCTAGACCTGACCATCCTTTATGAAATGAAAGGAGATAATGATACTGCGCAAATCCCCACAGCAGAAGCAACCGATCGATAATGTCTGTCTTCTCACACTTACGAGGCTTTGGGGAAGTGTGGTCTGATTTCACTTAGCACCACAGCCGCATGTTTCTTGGGCCTTAATGAATTCATTCATCTTCACTATTTACATAGAGGTCAAGGAGGTGTATGCATGAAAAGATGAGAGGAGGGGTAACCTGACTGCAAACCTATATTATATATGTATAAGCCTGTCTTTATATGATTCTTCTTCAACTCAACTAGCTACATAAAGAACATTTTCAAACAGTAAACGAACACTTTATACCACTTTGCATAAAAGCATCCAAAAACATGTAAATGTCTAAAAATCATTTTCCTCGACATGTGTGCAGTGTGCCATCCATTCCTCTAATTGCTCGAGTGATTTCCTTAGCCACAGATGCTTTTGACCATACTTTCACGCATTCACATGTGGATATAAACCCATAGAGAGAGACAGAGGCATAGAGAGAGAGAAAGAGAGAGAGAGAAAGAGAAGAAGAGAGAGGTGGAGACAGACAGCGAGAATGAGAGAGAGAGAGAACGAGAGAGAGAGAGAGGTGGAGACAGACAGAGAGAATGAGAGAGAGAGAGAACGAGAGAGAGAGAGAACCAGCATGAGAACGAGAGAGAACGAGAGAAAGAAACATGCTCATATCAGCATCCACCTACTCAGGGTTCAATTTAACATGCTAATGTCTAGACCAGGTGGTTATGGAGGCTTTTAGCACCGCTAATTGTGCCAAACAGGCTGTGTGCACCTGGCAGACTAGCCGGGCAGTAAATGTGACATGTGTGTCCCTGTTTAAACTCTGCTCAGCGGCTACAGCTGCAGTCACTTCTCTGTGCCGAGAGCTTTCAAGACAGAAGAGCTCCCCCCCTCCCCGAAATATGACCTCTTCATCATCACTACTGTGTGCCCTGAC
>CM059288.1:14138032-14195532 GCA_030347295.1 Setipinna tenuifilis | reverse complement strand
TACTTACAGCAAATATCATAATAGTTTTTTAATATTTGTTTCTACTATTTGCCATCAGTTATCTTTTTTGTTCTATTTTACCTATTTTCTAACTTACCACATCTACTTAGTTTAGTTCAAAGTCACAGTGGAAAAAAACAACAAGAAAAAGAAAGTGATTTCTGTGCCAGATCCACTCCCTGTTTTTCGCATCTTTTCCTTAAAAGCTTGTCTGCACTCTTCAACTCAGCCATTCCCATCCTGTGACAGAGATAACTCTCCCTCCGTCCTTCTGGTCTACGACACAATAGTGACTGAACACATCCATTCATCTAGCTTACTCCACATGAAAGCAGGCAAGTAAAAAAAAAAAAAGTTAGACGTTCCATCGAGGTCAGTCAACATCGTCTTGTCTAACGCTCAGCTGTCGCTTGGTTTTTTTGCATCATCTCTCTCACTTCCTTTCATCTCTCTCTCTCTATCTCTGTCTGTCTCTCTCTGCCTGTCGTCATCCCTATATCCCTATACCTCTCCTTTTGTTCTTTAATCTGTCTCTCTATCCCTTTATCCTCTCTGTCATTGTCTTTTCTTTTTCTCTCTCATCCTTTGCCTTTCTCTCTCTCTCTCTCTCTCTCTTTCTCCATCTTATCCCTCTGTCAGGTTTCTGCAGCCCATAAATCTTTCCCAATGCCTCCTTCTTTCCTTCATTACCCCCCCCCCCCCCACCCCCGCCCCTCCTCCCAACCCCACCCCTCCTGATGGCCTTGCTTCTCCTGCTGTCCATCAGGAGGGCTGGAATGTCTCTCTTGTCTCCTCCGTCTTCTCCTCGATCTTACTCTCGCGCTCCATCGAGCCTCGTTCGGCCCTCCTCTCGAGTTTGGCCCCGCTCCAAATTGATGCATATCAGCTGGGATTGCAGGGGCTCTTTTACGCACTTTCTGGTGTGGCTCACTCCGTCTGACCCTCCCTCTAGTCTCTCTCTCTCTCTATTCCTCTCTTTCTTGTTTTTTCTCTCTCGTTTTTTCTCTCCTCTTCTCTCCCCTCCTCTCCTCTCTTCTCCTCTCCTCTCTTAGTCCCATGACTGCCCCTTTCTCTCTGTCATGCTCTCTCTTTCTCCACTTTAAAACCCAATTTCTCTCTCTCCCTTGTTAGAAAGTTTTCTGTTTTCTTCTCCCCACCACCCACTGACTCACTGGCTTTATTTAGCCTTTTTTGCTCTATCCCACTGCCCCTTCCTCTCTCAGTCTCTCTCTCTCTCTCTCTCTCTCTCTCTCTCACACACACACACACACACACACACACACACACTCTTTCTCTCTCCTTCTGTCTTTCTTTCTTTCACTGTGGTGTCTGAAAGAACTGCACAGTACAGCAGGCAAGAGAAGAGAGATGACTCCTGTGTCAGACAGCCCTCTCTGAGTAATGACCATGCACTGTCAAAACATCAGACCCTTATGTCAACGCGAATCACAAATAATGCGCTATCTAGTGCTCCTTATTTGAGTTGTGCTTATGCAGTGTGTCTGAGGGCCTGCTTTTATTCCCAAGCTGTTTTCTTGCCCAAAGACCAAAGCCTGCGGATGTTTTTTAGGGAAGATGTTTTCCAATAGTCAGTGAACCACGAAGCATGATGGTTTCTCTTTCTTAGTGCATTTCTTCTTATTCAGGAACTCATTTTGAATTCTCAACATCATGTACATCCATGGGCATCTGAATTAAGATCTGCTCTTCCTTCATGCTCTATGAGCATTTAATTAACACATTCAATTAATAATATCTTTTCAATCATTTAATCACCAAGGGTCTCATGTTTGTAGGGGCAGCCTCATGCCGTACTTCCTCATTTTTTCCACCCCCAGCCCGCCTCTCACGCCCATGTTTACTCTCAAACAACAAAGGATCTCTCTCAGAATGAACTCGCAGCACTGGTAGCTGGAGTACTCTAATGATTTATTGATGGTCATGGTCCTGTATCCACTTTCTCACACCCTCTGTGTAAAAAGAAAAAGTCCCAAGGTTTTCCCTCCACCGTGGAATGACTAAGAGTTACAAGCAGTGGGTGAATTGGCTATTGTAAGGAGGGGGAGCCCTTGTTTACTCACAGTGGTCAATATCTCACTCTATTGTATTACTATAAATACTGTAGCAGAGGGAGCTCAGGTCTGGCTAACTGTATTGCCGAGGTGAGGAGGAGGAGCTGAGCTCCAGAGGGCTCCGGCCCAATTTAAACTCTGGTTACTTGCATTTCCATTTCAGTGTATTTATATTTGACACCTGTGCGATCAAGCTGCTGTCTCCTGATTCCTTTGAGTGTCACCACAAGGATAGACTGAGACGTGGCGTCAGAAAGCTAAGACGGCCTATCCGCCCTTGTCTGCCAAATGCCATAGAGAGGAGAAGCACGGTTCAGCTACTATGAGGTAATTTGATTTTTTTTTTCTATTTCTGTCTGAGGTAACCGTTACATTTTTCGGCTCTTGTGAAAGCTGACAATGTATGACTATCAAGTATGCACACTGTACCTGCAATGTGAACCAGCTGATACAGCAGAGAAATGAATTAAAGAACAGTGTGTGCCATGCATTGCAATTTCCCATGGCTCCTTTTTTTACTTGTAGTTGCAAGACCTTAGCAACACTACGTCGTTTTTTCAACCTTAAAATAATGTTTCTAAAATCATTTCAGTGGTTCATCAACATTAACAGGGTGAAAGGTGAAATCGCAGTAAGTAAGTTTGGAGGAGCGGACCGTCTCTCTGTAGTTCTCTATGAGAGACAATTCCGCTTTCAACCTGCAGGACGACCAAAGACGCAAGCTACTTACTGTTGCTTTAAACTTTAAGAGCAAAATTTTCACACATCGATGTCAATGAAGTCTTACACTGTTTTTTATCGTGCCTGAACCCCGTGGTAGGGATTTTTTGGATGTGTACACAAACTACCCTCTCTACCCATATTTAGATCAAAGCATCAATTAGCAAAAGTGGAATTTAAAAGCACTGGTGATGTGAAGATGGCCCGTGATCTGAATGTAAAATATTATATGACTGATTTAGCACTGCACTGTGTGTATGTGTGTGTGTGTGAGAGAGAAGGGGAGATAGATAGATAGATAGATAGATAGATAGATAGACAGATAGATAGATAGATAGATAGATAGATAGATAGATAGATAGATAGATAGATAGATAGATAGATAGATAGATAGATAGATAGATAGAGTGAGTGAGTGAGTGAGTGAGTGAGTGAGTGAGTGAGTGAGTGAGTGAGTGAGTGAATGAGAGTGTCATTTGTTCATAGCCTGCTTGAAAATTAATACCCTCCCTCACAACTGTCTGCACAGCTAACCTGTGCCACACAGCCAAGCTCAAGATGCATGCGTCCTTCTTCTCGAGCTTATGTAACAGAGCCGTGGGAATACAAAGCATGTACAGTACACATACCACAACACTGTGGCTCATTACACTGCCTGTGGTGCTACAGACCGGTCTTGCCAGTTCCTTCTCGGAGTAACAGGACCAGTGACATCCCACAGAGGTGCAGGTGTGATTTCAGGTGATAACATACTTGGAGAGGAGAGAAAGGCTGAGGAAAGATGGATTTGACAGTCCTCTCTAAAAATACCTGCCTCGTGATGTAGGGGAAACTGTGGTTGGTGTACTGCAGACGAGCTTGATTGATCAGAGGTTTTAGTTTTAAGGTGCTTAGGAGTCTCTCTCTCTCTCTCTCTCTCTTTCTCTTTCTCTCTCTCTCTATCTCTGTCTCTCTCAATTTCTCGCTTGCCCCCTACATCTGATGGGCCTACATAGTGATTGATTGGCGAGAGAGGGAAATGGTGATAGCCTGTTAATGATCATATCCATTCATTTCTCCCCCTCCTTCTAGCCTTGTCGTCATCATTGCAATGTGTGTGTGTGTGTTTTTTTTAGCAACAAATGTGCCACCGGCCATCATTTGTATATAAGCTGTCATATCCCTCTGCTGTGTACAGTGCAAAGAGGATTTGGAGGAGGAGTTCTAATGTGTGCCGATGGTGCGAGTGTGGCAAGGCATCAATATACGTGAAAGGCTGCTATCTTGATGAATTAGCAAATGCTAAATGGTATCGAATGCTTCCTCATTAAATTGTCTCCTCTCTCACCAGCTCATTAATCTTTTCCGATCCTCTGATAAGAAAATCTTTTCGCGGCGGCACGTCCAGGTGTCCCACGCAGTTCCCTCTTCTTTGTCCTCGCCTCAGAGGTCATGTCCATTGCCCGTCAGACCCAAACAAATGGTTTAGAAAGAGACTCGCTCTCAATTTGACCCCGGTGTGTGGAGGATGTGGCGAAATATCCCTCGATAAAAATGCAGGGAGGAAATGGGAAATAATCTGCATAGGATTCGGCAAATAAACATAAATCGATTCATTTGGATATTTACATACTAATATAAATTTAAAAATGTGTGTATGTGTAATTGCTGATATTTTTTGCATACCTGACAGCTGCAGTTGTTGAGCACTTAAGACCCGTTGTCACAAACTCAGGAATCAAATTTATGCTCTTTGTTCTGGAGCGTTTGAACTTTGAGGTGGTGAAGATGAAACATTGCTGCTATCATTTAAGCCATCAATTAATCTGGAGAATCTTAATGCTTGATGAGAAATGGCTTGGACAGCAGTGAATCAGTCAGTGTCGCGGGCAACACAGCATTATCGTCATTAGTAATCATCTCCCTACTTCAACGCCGAGTTACCCTAGCTAACTTTGCAGTCATTATATTGAATTTACGTATCTTAGCTATTGCTCAGGTGTTAAAGGTCATGTTTATTTGTTTCTGATGGACGTCTTCAGATGTACAAAATGTCAGGCAAAGCACTGGACAGTATTTACAACTATTCAGTTCGTAAAGAACTGATCGAGTTCTAGATTGAAATAACAGGATCCCTTTAACTATACAAAAGGACTTTTTATGCATAATTATGCTGTGTTTTCTTAAGCCACGTGCCTCGTAAACACGTGCAGCAGAGTTCCAGAATTCTAACGGGAAATATATGCCTCTACAGGACAGGTAAATTGCTGTTTTTATTGTTATCATTTCCTCATAATCAGTTGATGAAAATCACAATAAACTAACTGAAAACAAATAATTCACGTGTTAATATCACATTAAAGGGACATTAAATGCCCATTTTTATTGTCGTTTCAATTTCAATAACAGTTTGTAGATGAGTTGATATAAGAGTCAGCAAGCTTTTCTCAAATCTGTGAATGAAACGATCAACGGGTAAATAAAGTACTGCGTGAATGGCTGAAAATAATGAATGAAAACATGCATAAACCATCGACTTCACATGTGTGTGCCATGAATGAACATGTGAGCATGTGAGCGGCGGTATGGTCGAGATCTTTCACGTTCCTCCACTGTGGGGCAGCGTTTCTATAGTCAACAATTATGTGCGCTCATGGTATTCCATTGGAACTTAAGTTGACGCCGGGATCACACACACAACATTGTGATGGCAGATACAAAGGTATAAAATTGTTGCCACGTGTGCCTGTGGTAACAGACAGTCTAGTTCCGATCAGATGCCTGCACAATACAAGGACTACAACATGGGAGCTTCGGAGGTCGTTGCTTTTCTCACGCTTCTGCGACCTTTGCGCGTTGGTGACTCCGAAATACCACTGAAGTCCAATGAAACCCACTCCAGTGATGTGTTGTTTTGCAGTATGAGAAAGTAAGGGATACGATAAAATGAAAATAAATGGCAGCCGTCTGATGAACACTTCTTCACTGACCCCACACGAAGTGCCACTCAGTCGCCCTGCATGGGTACCTACAACTTTGGGAGGGTTCTTGATTTTTACGATTGTCGTTGACATACTGGGCAACCTCCTAGTGATTTTTTCCGTCTACAGAAACAAGAAGCTAAGGAACGCAGGTAGGTGGTATGCTATATTTGTCACCTGGACTAAATTAGAAGTTTGCTTACACACGACGGACCCGATAGTAATAGCTAATCAGTTGTTGACAAGACCGGGTACTGAAAGTGGAGCGTCTTGCAAATGACCGAGTAGAATTTGGAAACATAACAAAGTCGGTGTGGGTGCGCGTAAATACAGATGTGGTACAGTTTTGGAGTGAGCAGCCGGGGCGTATTTATTATCATTTTGTTATTATGACCTTGGTAAGGAGCAAAGTGTGTAAAGGTTGCATATGATATTCGTATGACAAATACGGAAAGAGAAACCCTCAGAGAGGGACATTCCTTCACATGTTGTTTGTGTCAGTTATCCGAGAGAGGGAATTGCGCAGGGATTATGGTCGCCTGGAAAAAAACCTCGAAAATTGTGTACCAAAAGCTTTAAAGCTCTCTAATCTAAAGCTGTAAAAACCGTGTTCAGCACGTTTCATTGAGAACGACTGATTATTGAACGTCATATAATAGATGTAGTTTTCGGAGAACCTATATCTTACAAACATTGGGAGATGAGGCTATACAGATGCAACTAGAGCGAATAACATTTCGCAGTGTTACATCGCAAACAAGAGTGGTGGGATATGACTTCACGACCCATGGGGTCAGCGTAAAAGCTCACATGTTTGCGCAGGTGGCCAAGTGTTTGGTATGAGTCTATGTACGTATATGACTGTCTATGTTTGTGTGAGCGTGTACGTGTGTAGTGTGTGTGGGTTATGAGTATAATGGCAAAAACAAAAGACCGTAAACTTTTGAATTCGCCAATTTCAATGATTGACATAAGCATAAGATGTATGTGTGAGCCAAGCAATATCAGCCCTATTGCATTCAGCTCACACATGTTGTAGTTTACTCCACCATAGCGTATCCCATTGTTTTGAATTGTGCAAAGGAAAGCATTTCTAGCGCAGCAGATTTTCTTGCCTACTTATGTGTCGATACGCATGATGGATGGCATATTACTCAATTCTCAGATAGCTGTTTTCCAGTTCAGTCTCTCTACCCGTATGGACTTAATGCATTTAACTTATTACCTAATTATCTTAATATTTTAGAGCTATACGTTAACGTGGTGATAAGTTTGGATAGAAAAACACTGAGTATATGTGTTTTACTGTTAGAATAGCTGTTAGGAAAACAAGTTAAGGCTTATTTAAGTGGCACTGACAAAATGAGTTATTTCATAAAGGTCGCATAGGGGCCGTTTTCTACTTTGGCGATTTTTTTTGTTTGTTTGTCTGTTTCTTTGTTTTGTTTTTG
The DNA here is from genome assembly GCA_030347295.1 of Setipinna tenuifilis. Lineage (NCBI taxonomy): Eukaryota > Metazoa > Chordata > Actinopteri > Clupeiformes > Engraulidae > Setipinna > Setipinna tenuifilis. The sequence goes on along the minus strand of CM059288.1, from coordinate 14,188,329 downwards.
CACAAACTCCACAAATGAGTGGCCGCCTTACACTAGTCGTCTCTGAGCAGGTACAAAGCATAAGAGGGCGCCATACACAGTGCGCTGTAGAGCTACAATGTCCCCATTTGAAGGTGATGCAGGTAGTTTTTGGCTTTGTATCAAACAGAGCTTGCCCCAGCCAATCAGTCGACGTTATGTAGATGAAACATATCCCAGGTGTCACCATCCATATGCCACTCTTTGCTGCCAGCGAAAGGTGTGTCCTCCAAGAGCTCAACCTATTGAGTCCAAAAACAAAATACATTTCACAAACCCAAGCACATGGTCACAGTGCCCTTATCTAACCCGCATAAGCCAGCGTCACTAAAAAAATTCCATCTACTTTACATGAAAGGAAAAAAGCCTGCATTTGAGCATTTGGTGTGCCATTTTAGAAATAAATACACATCTACATCATCACATCGACCATCATCACACTACTGTTTGAAGCACAGTGTGCCTAAAATGTGCAGAAGGCACAAAACCTATGCTAATCAAGCAAGAAGTAAGCCAGATCAACCTTTTGACTTTCAGTGGAACAGATGATTGGATGTATGAGGGCTTCAACTCTTACCTGGCTCTGCAATCTAGCCTCATTTTTTAGTTTTTTTTTTTTTTTTTCATTGGTAGAACTATTTAAATAAGGCAATAAGGCGCTTCACCTTCCACAATTGCTCGACTTCTAGTTCTCGTCTGAGAACATGACTGAGATGCCATAAGCGCATATTCAGGATGCCGCCCCGAGGCTCTGCCATGAAATCTGTAGAACACCGCTGCTTACATAACTACTAAATGATTAACCTACTTTTGCAGCAGCGACCCTGCTGTTACAGGTAGACTGAGCGGTAAGCCGTCTAGATAGTCGGTAATTGTATTCCCACTACTGCTCCCTAGCAGGGCCTATTATCTATTCATGATGTGGTGCATTTAAAAATAACATATGCTCTGTTTTTCTGGAGAAGATGGATTATAAAATGGACTGGTCCCTATAGTCTCTTCTTGTCTGTTCTTCTTTAAAACCAGACAGGCTGCATAATTCAGACGTTGTTTCTTTTTGTTGTTTTTGTTACTGATAGAGTATTTTTGTGCATTGATTTCAAGGATATTGCTTTACTGCCAACCAGACGGTTCTCGATTAGGAGCACATTAAGTTACGTGCGGCTGTCTCAGTGGGGCATCAGAAGACTGTGTGGTAGCACTGCACCATTTTACAGGCAACTGGTACTGTGGAAAGAGGGGGTAAAAAAAATCTAACAGCCGCACACAAGACCACAAGCAACTTCTAGTTTCTATTTTGTGCCATCGCAATGCTATGAGGAAATGAGCCTCCCTTCGCTCTCCACATCTCCAAGTAAATTAGTCCCAGTGGCACCAACACTGGTTTGCCTCTTTTAGTAGATGCTCTCTGTAGTGTGAGGTGAATGCTTTTGGGAGGAATAAATTAGAAAGCACTCATGGATTGAGGTTGACACCACACACACACCCCCAATAAAATCTTCATAGGCCTCATTGAGTGCCTTAATAGCACAACTTTCTTACTTATTTCAACACCTATCCCAATAAAAGGGATGAACTTTACATTTACAGCAAATGTCAGTTCTAGAGGATGCTAATGGGCATATGAGATAGAAACATACAGCTCTATCTTTCTTCAAACATTCCTTTACCGTTTGTTTGCAGTTGTCTTGCCCATAGCCTGAAACATGCTCAACCCAGCAACCTTCCCATCCCCAACCCCTACCCAACCCCAACCCAGTCCAGTCCAAACCCCCTCCCCTGCTGTGACGAGTTCACCATGTACTTTGATTATTGTGCCAAATGAACCCAGTAGCCATTCCATTTAGTCTCCCACAATAAGCTCTTCGTTATGCCGTCGACCAGGGAGCGCGTATCCCATAGCCGATACGATCGTGGACTCCCCTGACCCATGAGTGTGTGATGTGTTGAGTGTTGTTGAGCGTGACGCAAGCAGAACACTCACTCTACCGCCTCCTCCTCCTCCTCCTCCTCTTCCTCTGCCTCCTCCTCCTCCCACTCTCTCTTCTCTTCCACCTCCTCCCCTTTGGCATAATTATTATGCATGTGTGTGCAAATAATTCAACACTCAACACTCTTTGTTCTTTAAGAGCCAGAGTATCCCCCCCTAAATTATTATCATGAATGCATGTGCAAATAATTATTTCATTATTCTTCTTCAAATAGCAGCAACCCCAAAAGCAGCAACCCCCCTGAGTTCACAGTCTTGATCTTGATCTTGATCTTGATTGATCCTCAATTGACTTTAATGACACAAACTGAGCCATGAAGAATCTGTGCACCCTGGCACTGTTGTGTGTGTGTGCATGATTCAGCTTTGGCACCTGCTCTCAGGTAAAAAACTTAATCTAACCAAACACTGTTTATACCAAGTGTGTGAGTATTATTCAGCTTTTGCACTTACTCTCAGGTAAAAACTACATCTCACCACAGACTGTTTGTACCCAATGAGTAGCTCTGCCAGTGACTCGTGCATGATGCCATTAGTGAAGTGGAATGAAGTGAAGTGAATCCGCTAAAGGCTGGCGGGGATGAGGCTCCGGAGAGGTGAGGAGGAGGCGGGGATGAGGCTGAGGAGAGGTGAGGAGGAGGTGGAGAGGAGGCTCTGGAGGAGTTGAGGAGGAGGTGGAGATGAGGCGCAGGAGAGGTGAGGAGGAGGTGGAGAGGAGGCCCAGGAGAGGTGAGGAGGAGGCGGGGATGAGGCCCCGGAGAGGTGAGCCTCTGAGAGGCTGTGGTGGTTGGACATGCGGCCTCTCACGTGTGGGGAGCGCCGGAGCGCCAGACCGCCTCCTCTGTGTATCTTTAGGAGATCATCTTTCACAGATGAAGAATCCATTTCACTCCTCCACCTCCACCTTCACCACCTCCTCCTACTCCTCTTCTCCTTTTCTTTTGCGTGTAATTTTCATAATCTTTGGCTTCCTTCACAGTTTTGCCCTTTTCTTCATCTTTCTGTTCTCTCTATCTCATTCTTTTGTTTACTATCCATTTTTCTCTGTCTGTCTCTCTCTGTCTGTCTGTCTGTCTGTCTGTCTCTCTCTCTCGCTATATATATATATATATATATATATATCTTTGTCTATCTCTGTCCACTTTCTAGCTATCTTGCCTCTATCTCTGCCCCTGTATCTCCTCTCTGCTTTCTTCTCTTAGTTGGTATGACGAGGGCCTGGGGCAGTCTTATTAAGTAAAGCTCACTGTTCATTCAAGAGTAGTGGAGCATTAGCTGTACAGTATCTCTAATGGCAATAGGCTCCATTCTCCCCCCGCATTGACATTGCCATGGGAAAGGCGGTCACTGAAACTGTAGTCAAGGCCAGCTAAGCTTCTCACCCATAGTGCTCTGTGTATCGAAATAGACTTGGGGAAACCTTTCTCACCTTTGACTCGAGTTCACCAATCCAACAGTGTCGTAGCTGCATGAGATCACAACATTATACTTGTTGTTTGGTGATTTTGTGTTTTATTTGTTTTGGGTTGAGTGATTTCTCACAGCAGTCTTTGAAAGTAACAGGATACCACCACATTAAAACACAAAGGAGCACTGTCAAGAGAGAGCCAGTGTTACTCTACAAAGCTGAAACTCTAAATCAAGTTAATTTAATCATGTAGCCCTTCAATCATAATTCAAAAGACTGTCACAAATATTAATTTAGCACACATTTTTTTATCTAATGCAATATGCTTTAAGGGCAAAATGGCAAAGCTGAGCCATTTTTGGCAGGAGACATCAGAAAAGGTTTTCATTTTATCAAAATCATTTCCTTTTAAACACTGAAGGCAAAGATATGCGAGGAGACATGACAGAGCTGTCAAACGAGCTGACATGAGCTGGGGCCATGATTCTTCCACCGCAGTATGAAGGAGTCCAGTTTTTTTTTTTTTTGGCGGGGTGGGTGGGGGGGTGGTTGTGGGCTTAAACAAGTGGCTAGATATCAAATGCCAAATCTCCCTCCCTGATAAGACCCCACAATAGGTCTCATTTGTTGCTTTTTGCTCGGAGACATTGGCGTACTATGAAAGCTGATGCACGCTCAGGGGGAAAAGTATTTTTGCCGCTACTTTTTCTGTCATCGGGCTCAGACAGTTCACCTTTTTTATTCCAGAGGACAAAGAACACATTAAATACAATACACTGTAAGTTTCACCAGTTTCAATAGGCAGCAAAAACTATTTAAATGCCTTTTTAAAAAAGTAACACTACAGACTGACAATGACAGATGGCATGTGCGTTGCACTCACACACACTGACCACATGGTTCTCAACAGTCACATGGCCACATATCCTTATAACCCAGCCATATTTCTGCACGGTCTGGAGAGCTGTAGCTTACTGTAAGAGAGGCTGGCACGCTGTCCTTAGTGAAGCGTGTGCATATTATTCCGTGCTAGAGACCCTTGTGAATGCATGGCTCCCACACATGCTGTTCCAAGAGCAGTGAGCGCTGTGAGCAGTGTTTCGTGGCCTTCGGAGACTTCTCTGCTTAAGGGGGCTGACAAGCTGCTGTACACTTGGCTAGTGGCACACGCATTGGTGTGGAGGAGTGAATTTTACTTCCATTTTTTTTTTTTTTTTTGATGTGTTACGGGTTGTAGCTGGCACTAGAGAGTGTGCTAGGAGGATCTCTAAAAGCTGATGTACACACTTTGCGCTAGTGGCACACACACATTGGTGTGGAGAGGTGAAATTTACTTCTGTTTTTTTTTTTTTTTGATGTGTTAGGGCTTGCAGCTGGCACTAGAGAGTGTATTACGAAGATTTGCCCCAGTTTTGTTTTTCTGAAGTTGTGTATGGCCAGATACACATACACATACACATACACACACACCACACACCGCACAAGACAAAATGGACAAAACAACTATAGACACCTGTCAGTGAAAGGGTGTCATTAGTAGCCAAAGATGAAAGGAATGGGGAAGGCCAAGGCTGGACCCACAACACTTTGTGAAGAAAACTAAATGTGCTCCATGTGAATGCTGTGTCTCACAATGTTAGCATGACAGCAGAAGTTGAGCAACACAAAATGTTCATGGAGACATATCATGAGTCAGATTCAGCCCAAACAACTTTTTTCCCAAGATTCATGAAAACGGGGCCAGCAGTTTTTGTGTATCTCACAGAAGTTTTTGTGTAACAGTTTGTGCCAGCAAACAAACAAAAACAATAGACGTGAGTGACACCTTAAGCTCCTTGATGGAGATAATCCATGTAAGGTAAACTGCACTGTATGAAAAAAAAATGTAGTGAAGACTGCCATGTAGTAATGCCTACTGTGGATGTTGCCAAGTATACTGAAATGCAGACAGCACTAATGGAAGACCGGTATGTGCCAGAGTCATCATACATGAAATATGCCCCTTTCCTCCTCTCTGGTAATGAGACAGTCAGTGCACTTCAGCGCACTCCACAGCACACTTAATCCTTGAGAAGCACACTGGCCAAACCAGACTGCACTTCAGGCACACAAACACATGCACTTCAGGCAGATTTTAAACACAGTCGAATGTCTATCCTAAATCAAAATACGGTTTTTATGTGTGGTCCCCTCAGCTGACTCCATACCCCAGACTAATGCATTCTACAGCAGTACATGGTATGGACTAATGGACCCCAGAAAATAACAAAATGATCCAGTTGCCATTTGTCTACCTCAGTAGAAAAACTTGGCTGTTTTTTATTTTTCCTGGGCTGTTTGTTGCTGCCTTTTATGAATCAGAAGGAGGAAGGAGGGGAGGTGTGAAGGAGGAGAGGTGTCTACCACTGTAACATATCGTTAGCTTGATAGCATAATTGCCTAAGTCATTTTTTTGTGTTTTTGGAAAACAAGAAAAAACACATTTTCTAAAAATCACATGCATATTTTTTATTGATATTTTCACAGAACATTCATGTAGATGTGAGAAAAAGTTTGGAAAAAGAACAAAACCGAACATCATTTTTTTTATCAAATAAAAGTGACTTAGGCAGTTTTGACGTATGCAAAATGGCTGAGAAGAGCAGAAAAACTGCCTAAGTCATAGGCATAATCTGCCTAAGTCAAATTGATTGTATAAAAACTGCCTAAGTCCAATGGTAAAACTGCCTAAGTCATAGGCATAATCTGCCTAAGTCAAATTGATTGTATAAAAACTGCCTAAGTCCAATGGTAAAACTGCCTAAGTCAAATGAATGACTTAGGCAGCTATGTTTTTTTTTACTTTTATGAGTGTTGTGATTGTCCAATGACATATGCAGACAGACAGGATGATGCAGAAGTGGTAGGGGAGTAAAGTTGTGCAAAAATCTCAATTTGACCAAAAAATGACTTAGGCAATTATGCTATCAAGCTAACGATATGCCCCAATGTGGCAACACCTACAGTAATATATCACAGGCTGTGGTTGCAGCTTGCAGAGCAGAGTAGAGCAGTGCAGCGTAGATCCCACGCACATTCTTAATTTCGACATGTCAGTGCACCTGAGTTGTTGTTGAACACCTTTCCTTCTGTTATTTGTTGTGGCGTGGTGTGGTTGGTGTGAAACAAGCATAACAAATGATCCCTTTGGTGGGCCCTGCCAGGTTTCCACCTGATGGATGAAATGCTGACCATGCTGTCGACCCTAAAGAATGTATTCATCTTCATCCACTGGATTAATTGAAACATCAATTTCGATTTCCCGCATCCTGGCCAAATAAACAATTTTTGACATCTGAGTCAGAATGCCGCACTCTGCCGGGAGCTGGAGCGGGTTTGAATCCCATTACGCCCGATGCGTGAACGGCCCCGAATCCCATTTATTCGCCGAACTTAGTGATTCTCTTCTTCTTCTTCTTAATCTTCATGGGCTGTGAGCAGAGCTCGTCAACAGGAAAATTGTGAAGTAATTAGATCCTGGTTTTTCCACCTCTGCGTACAAAATAACCCATCCCCACCTCTACAGGCATGCACAAACACACACACACACACACACACACACACACACACACACCTACACACACACCCACACCCACACACACACACACACACACAGACATTCACACACAAACAGGTTCTCTAATAAGCACAACCAAAATTGACTTTCTGCTTGCCGCATTTGTGTGGGCTGCCATTAATTGTTTCTCAAAGTAAATAATTTCCTGTGTGTTTGCGCTTACTTTCCATTGTTAGCTATTTCACCCCCTTTAGTTTATATTCTGGAGTATACTCCAGTTTGTAATAACTGCAGCAGGTGGATTTCAGCTGTTATTTCAGTGTGGCACCAGCGTGTTGCAAACGACTTCAGGAGTTGAAGGGCAGATTGTTATAAAAGGTTGAAGTATCTCTTCACAGTGGCTTGTTGCAGGCGGTGAAGGATTCTACAGTAGGCACTCTAGAGCTGGGGCTGTGCAGGCATACAGTACGGCAAAGACGTGTACAGCCCTGGGCTTCCGAGGTTCTCCCTGGTTCCCTGGTGCCTCCAAGGAGGTCCAGCAGCCCCCACCCCATCCACCGCCTTTCAAGGCAGGGTAAAAGCCCCCACGAAGCATCAGTCAGCCGCTTGGCCTGCACACTGCAGAGTATGCACTCAGTCTTGCTCTCAAAAGACCCCACGAGTTTAGCTGCATGTCTCTTTCAGTGTGTGAACTGGAGAAGAATAATCCCGACCAAAGGTTTGCCCCACAGCTTATATACCATTAGTGGCATTAGCTTGCTCACTGAAGAGAGGCGACAGGCTGCCCTAGCCTCCTTTTTCTTCTTCTTTTTTTCCCTCTCTCTCTCTCTCTCTCTCTCTCTTTCTTTATTTTTTCCTCTCACATAGTCAGTACTTTAGCCTACTCACACACTGCTTTCCCTCTGAACTCTCCACTACCTCTGTTGTCCCAGAATGACAGCCCCCTCGTAATGGTTGGCAGTGTGAATAATTTGTGTGTCGCGTAGCAACGATCTCCTCGCGTGCCCCGTGTGCACTGGGTTCGTTAATTTGTGCGGTAAGTGTGTGGAATTTACGGAGCATCCATTAAAGTGATCCTCTGTAGCTGCTTTGCTGACCCAGGGTGGGACAGATTACTTGTTTGTCACATTTATTTTCGAAATTCTCTCCTCTCACTGTCGTCACTCACTCTTTCATGTGGGACCATGTTCCGGGTATTAATTTATAAAAAAATGTAATGCAGCTACATTAACCCATCATCACCAGTGATGTAGTGTTAGGGTTGGGGTTAGGGTTAGGGGGTGAAGATGCACCACACATACCCAACTATTACCATAAAGGAATTCAACAACTTGTGCTGTGCGCAGTTGGGGCACAAAAAATGATGTTTTGAATGCCATGCATAGTTTCCTTTAATTTTCTGATGTTGCGTTCAGACTGAAGGCATATGGACTAAGGTTGGTCATGTGACTTGACATAGTCATCTCATCGTTCCTCACACTGAGGTGATCTCCTGTGACTGCCGATGTTTGGTTCATTGGAAATAATTTACCTGAGCAAATTCACTTTGCCTAATCATTTACAATGTTTTAGTATTAGTTTCTTAGCAACAGGCTGATCGTTTTGTGTTTTTCTTTACCTCTACAGCTGAGTTACCTGTTGCCTTCACCTGCGTGTATTTGAAAGCTAAAGCAAATCACAACACTGTTAGCCTGTACCTAGGACACTAATACAAAAAATCCCATTGGTAGTAAATTGTGAGTAACAGTGTGACTGTGCCACAGTGGGCAGACTGGTGATGGTGTCTTGCCATAATATGGCAGGTGATTCTGCCACTGCAGTTTCCCAGTTGTCACATATGCTGTACAAACAGTACCTAAGCCACCCAAGAGTCTTGCCGAATGTGTCAAATGCTTGGCTCGATATGGAGACAGGTTGTGCACCACCTTTCTTTAGGAACTTAAAATCTCTCTCTAAAATTCTTTATTTCACTTACTTTTTTACTTACCCCAGTCTACAACATTAGGACGGATTAGCATAGCAAAAAGCTGAAAAGATGACTTACATCTTGCTGTGCTAAGTCCTCATCATAAATTGAAAGTAATGTTGGAACTGTCATCAAACATTTTTTTTGTCTGTATAAAGGGAATGTAAGTGTTTCTAAAACTAAGTTATGAGCTTGGATTTAAGCCCAGGAGAACTGAGAATTTTTGTGTGTGATCCCCAAAAACTAAGCTTTTGATGAAGATTTTTAGTCTGAATGTTGGAGCACTAAATAAAACATTTTGTTTTAGGTTTAGCACCAGAACGTCTCTCTTTTATGTTCTCTTTCCCTGTGATGGTCATCGCTCCCTTCATACTGCACCTCGTACTTGAAGCGTATCGCATTCCTGTTCCAAGAAATCGTGAAAGAAGAGAGAATAAACGCGGTCCCCTTAAAATTTAATAATTTAACCAAAAAGTCTTTGCAAAACAAAAATGAAAGACTCTTTTTTTAGTTGGGGGGTGGGGGGGCGGTGGGGGTGGCATCTCAGACTAATAAAGACACTGAGGAGACATATGGTGTTATCAGTGTGTGAACACAAAAAGAATTCTTTAGACAGCTGTGAAATGTGAAAAGATTGTTCTCTGTCGGGAGATGTATAAAAATGCCGCTAAAGTGATTTAACAGTTTTTGTCAAATTTGTCTCATTGTCATCAAAAAGCACACAGCGAGCATCTTTTTTTTAACTCTGTACAAAGTTGTGTTTTTTTTTTTTTTTTTTTTTCATCTCAGGGTTGGATCCAACCAAATTGCATGACTTTGAGGCCATTTCCTAATGACAGAAAAAGTTGACCCCATTTATCACCCAAGCCAAGTCACAAAACTCCAACTGAGGAAATGCATCCACCAATCAAGGCAAACGGAACACTGGGGACACAATCAGCAAGGCAAGACCATGGGGTCCCTCTAGGTCTCTTTGAGTTTCCAACACTCTAAACTGCCTTTCAATGTTTTGTTTTTCTTTTTTTTTTTTTTTGCTTTTTACACACTTGTCAGTGACGAGACATCAAGGAACAATATTCTGCAAATGAGGACTTTTCTTCCTAATTCTGTCTCCCTGTCAGTGCTGTGGAAGATGTTGCCCTAATGACCACGCCGTTAGCATGGTGGAGGATTTTTGCGCAGCCACAAACAAGGAGCGATTGCTGAACTTGAACACTTTTTTGCCCCCCCCAAAAGAATGCACATCAGCCTGTCAGCGGCAGGCAGTGAGTGGGCAGCAAGGAGTGTCAGGGGACAGCCAGGCCAGGTCAACAGGTCATAACAACATTAGCCAGCCGGGCAAACAAAAACAACAACAACATCAACAGTGTATTGGAGATTGCAAAGAGAGAGAGAGAGTGTGAGACAGAGAGAATGAAATGCTGAGTGTTTGCAGTCTCTTCAGAGTTTGCTGTTTGTTTTTTAAATGAATCTGCACCCCATGAAGGGATCTTAACGGGCGAGCTGCAAGATGAAGGAGCTGAGGAGATGTACAATAATGAACACTCGCGCACTGGCTCCCAGAGAGAGCCTCATGGCTGTGGGCTGTAGCCAGGGAGGCCACAGTCAGGCGGGTTTAACAGTAATGAGAGAAGACAGATGGGAAGAGAAAGTTCTAGGTCACCAGTGTGCAGGTCATACGACATGCTTCATGTTCCCAGAAAGCATCAGAATGTTGGGCCTGATTGGCCGTTCCCTTAAAGTTCATGTTTTAAAAAAAACCCTAAATGTAAAAAAAAAATCTACATATGGGATTGAAGACCAACTATAGGTGCCAGTAATATTAATGTTCCAATTAAACTTGCTTCCTATATAGAGCATCCATGCTGTCCTCAAAATCTGCCATCTGTCTCTCACTCAACCCCCATCCGCCCTTCACCCCCATCCCCACCCACACCCCTACCCCCACCTACCCTATATATGTTTCTGTGAATAGTAGAGCCAGAAAGTTAAAAGGGAAAGTTCTTTGGAACTTTGTCCACATAGTAAACACCATGTGGTGTTGATAGCAGGTGCTCCACAAATCCCCTATAATGAGCATGGCAGATGACAGCCTTGAGGCATATGTAGAGGTGCTAAATGTCATGCTGTAAGAAAACAACCGGCATCATCTTTGAGCGCGCCACTCCGGGCTCTGCCACAGGTGTAAGGTTTCAGTCAGCTTAAAACCTAAAGCCATTGTCATGACATCGGCTTGCGCGCCATATTACACACAGATATGCACGATTGAAGATTGCATTTCATATTCTCTGTTTACCAGGGCTTCACAGAGGGGGGGGGGGATTCATGTTTATTCAGGGTGCCACTGAACGTGTTTGTGTTGATCTGATGAAATGCTTGCTATCTACGTGTTTGATGATATGACTTTGACTCGACTAGAGGGGTTTGTACAGTTTTTGGCTTGTGTCTGTTCTGGTTGACTTTTCCTGCAAGTACAATGGACATTTGTGATGGATGTAGACTGGCTTGACATGACAATGATGGCTCATGCCTATGGCGGACATTGCAGGTTGAGGTTGAGGATTCGGCAGATGATTTCATCTGAAGTGACTTGAAAACATCTGATTTAATCTATTCTAGTATGAAGCAAGGGGTCTCTGTCTGTCTGTGTCTGTGTTCTGTGCATCTCGAATACAAATCTCTCATCCTATTGACATTGTATTTTACCAGTGTATTCCTTAGGGGTTAAGTGGATCCAATGTCAAGTATGAAATTGCTTGGATTTTAAAAGCTAAAAATGTTGTTAAAACAGATTTAGCCAGTAATGACCTTTTCATTGTGTCAAATAGTGTGCCAGCTGATTTTTCTATGGCTATTACACTTGTATAAAAAATATGAAAATTGACAATAAAAAAATGGAATAACAAACAGTATGATAAAAAACTAATTTTTATAGTTATAAGAATTATAATAATAACTAATAACCATAACATGTTTAAATGGTCATGTGTAACACTATTGTTCTAACACTTCCTTGTTTCCTTCTCCAGGAAACATCTTCGTGGTGAGCCTGGCCGTAGCTGACCTGGTGGTGGCCGTGTACCCCTACCCTCTGGTCCTGGTGTCCATCTTCCACGGAGGATGGAACCTGGGCTTCTACCACTGCCAGATCAGCGGCTTCCTCATGGGCCTGAGCGTGATTGGCTCCATCTTCAACATCACGGGCATCGCCATCAACCGCTACTGCTACATCTGCCACAGCCTCAAGTACGACAAGCTGTACAGCGACAAGAACTCGCTCTGCTACGTGCTGCTCATCTGGCTGCTGACGGTGGTGGCCATCGTGCCCAACTTCTACGTGGGCTCGCTGCAGTACGACCCGCGCGTCTACTCGTGCACGTTCGCCCAGTCGGCCAGCTCGGCGTACACCATCGCCGTGGTGTTTTTCCACTTCATGCTCCCCATCATGATCGTCACCTACTGCTACCTGCGCATCTGGATCCTGGTCATCCAGGTGCGCCGGCGGGTCAAGCCCGAGTTCCGGCCCAAGCTCACGCCGCACGACGTGAGGAACTTTGTCACCATGTTCGTGGTGTTTGTGCTGTTCGCCGTGTGCTGGGCGCCGCTCAACTTCATCGGGCTGGCGGTGGCGTTGAACCCGGCCCGCGTGGCCCCGCTCATCCCCGAGTGGTTCTTCGTGTCCAGCTACTTCATGGCCTACTTCAACAGCTGCCTTAACGCCATCGTCTACGGACTGCTCAACCAAAACTTTCGGCGCGAGTACAAGAAGATCATTGTTTCGTTTTGCACAGCTAGGATGTTCTTCCCCGACAGCTCCAACGACGCCGCGGAGCGCTGCAAGAGCAAACCGTCGCCGTTGATGACGAACAACAACCAAGTGAAAGTAGACTCTGTCTGAGCAGACTCCCGATCAAGCAGCCGTCACTGTGAGAATGAAAGCATACCAAATACCCATCTCAGATGATTGACTATTTATACACAAAACAGAATATGGGATGAATGACAAGTGTGTGTATGTGTGTGTGTGTGTGTGTGTGTGTGTGTGCGTGTGTGGGCATGTTTGCCTTTTTTTGATGAAATGTGCTTCTTAAAATGTCCGTTGAAGTCTCGTACAGTATTTTCCATGTGTCTCAATGTTTACAGTAATTAACAACCATCCTAGGGAAAAAACAGACTATTCATTTTGAGAGATGTATAATTAGCCATCGATCCTTATGTGAGACAGTGTTTTTATGAATTCATAAACACATGTTCCTGCAAAAGACAAATACGACAACAATTACATGACGTAACTCGTGAAACTGCTGGGCTGTGTGATTACTGTGGAACTATGACAGCAATCTCTCACCATGACAAAAACCACAGGTAACCTATCAGCCTCTGCGACAGACTATGAAACATGCTGGTTTTATTCAGTCCTCAAGTGCAGTGTATTTCAAAATGTATGTTTTGCATTGCACTGTAATGACAATGTATTTTAAGCATTTTTGACTGGGTATAAGCATGTTTGTGTGCATTTAGATTCATGTGCCATGATGGTATAAAGTACATGGGATTACCTAATGATAATTGTAAGAGGAAATGTAAGATACTCTTTCACAGGGTGTTACCTGCCATTTTGACACACAAAAAAAGGCTTACTACCATCTTGGTAGAGGCACCCATACTTTTGCCAGAGTCCGGTCAGTGGTTGCAATCAATGGCGATAAAGCCTACTGTAAGTGAGAAGCAATATCTATCCAGGTGACTCCTTTGCCCTCGGTAACTGTGATATCTATGATCAACACTCTAGAGAATTGAATCCTCCATTGAATCTGCATTGGCCTTTTCTCAGTATGTCAGTAATGCTGTATAAATCTTTGTTACATTTTGCAGTGTCATAATTTCAAGCAGCTCAATGAGAAAACACAGTTGTTTACAAACATGACGAGACTGCGGAAATCCTGTGCCCTGTCGTCTTTGAACTATAAACCATACGAAGAGAGAAATAAATTGAGAAGAAAAATAACATTGTGTCACATTTACCACATCAGAAATTAGGACTTTTGTGTAATTAAGCTTTTATCAAGAATATATAACAGTGAGTTAGGTTGTATATTACGTCTGTATACTACAATATATACTGTATATTACTGTATACTACAGTATATACTGTATACTACTGTATACTACAGGTGTATAGTATGTCTTTGTTGAGTTTTTGAGGCAACATTCTTTATCAATATTTTTTATAACCATGTGACCAATGACAATCATACACCATGTTTTTAAAATGTCCTTATGTGTGCACATTAGTATGAACGCTTTTAAAAGTTAAAACTTTAAAACTTTTTGTTATGAAGTGGCTTAGTAAAAGGATAAGCAAGTGGGGATCATTCGGTAAACATCTCCAAGTTTGCCCCTACAAATCTCCCTTTAAAAACTCAACCAATAGCCACAACAGTAAACATCATTAAATTTGGTACTTTTTTCCATTTTAAGTTTATTTTCTTTGATATATTTAGCAAAATGGCTATTTCAGACTCCCTCTCTATTTCTGTATCCTCCAGGGCACTGTATCCTGTGCTTGCCCACCACACAGGCCTCACAGCTGTTAGGTAACCCCATCATGTGTTGGGTGGTTGTGTGGGGTGTTTTGGTCATATGCGCGCTGTATGTCCGCAAGTATGATTATTTTATAGAAGTGACTCATCCCATGCTTTCTGGTCATGTTCATGCATGGCAGCGTACAGATGAGCTTTTATTTCTTTCTTTTTTTTTTATGCCGGTTTTGGAGCCAAGTCGTGGGCTCCTCGCACTGACCTGCTTCCCGAGCCCACGGATGTTGGTTATTTCTGGGCTCGCAGCTGAGAGTGTCTTTAAAGCTGGAGTAATTGTGTTTGTCTCTACACTGCCCCCACAAAGGATCACACAGCCTTTTGAGAGCCTGTGTGTGTGTGTATTTGTATCTGTGTCTGTATGTGTGTGTGTGTGTGTGTGTGTGTGTGTGTGTGTGTGTGTGTGTGTGTGTGTGTGTGTGTGTGTGTGTGTGTGTCTGTGTGTGTGTATGTGTGTGCGTGTGCATGTTCGTGTGTGTATCTGTATCTGTGTGTGTGTGTGAGTGTGTGTGTGTGTGTGTAGCTGTATCTGTGTGTGTCAGTGTGTCTGTGTGTGTCTGTGTGCCCCCGTGTGCAATTGTGTGTCTTTTTCTCTCTTTCTCCTTTGCTTTTTAATGAACTTGAATGGATTGAGTGAGTGCCTAAAAAATGAGCTTTTAAGAATCCACCCCCTGCTTCTTTAAACCACAGCATTTCATCATCACTGGCCATTTTCAAGATCACCTCCTGAGAGACTGTCTGTGCAGAATACCAAAAATATTCAAAATAGTCATATATGCATCAAATTTCAAACCAAGTTAATGTATCCATAATGTATCCATCCATAGCCATTGCAAGAAACAGCAGCAGCTAAAACATTTTAAACGCATTGCTTTCATACAGTCTTTTCAGTATTTTTTTTTCATATATTGGATAGATAATTCTGGCACCAGGACCATTTAAAGTGTCATATATCCAATACAGTTTTTGTGTCGAAAAGCTTGGGAGTGTGAAATGAAAAAAAAAGAAAAAAATGGCTTGTATCAGCCGATGTAGGGGGGTTTGTTGCGGTAATATGAGAAAGGCGCCTGGGTCTCTCACTCTGCTGGAACAAGCTCACAGCCGGCACTCTATATTGTCAACGCTCAATTTTCCAGCGCAGGCCAGCCGCCGTCTTTTCGTCTTTTTTTAACTCCTCTATTGCATCGTGAGACTTCAGACTACTGTGCACTTGCGTAAGTAATAAATAATTCCACATTCCTCTCGTGGAAGGACATACTGTTTCAGTGCGAGTCGACTGGCCCAACCAAAGCCTTCGGCCCAGCCAGAGCTATTGCCCCAAGTGCTTTTTATGACGCGTTACATAAGGAATACTATGTGCTTCTGAACTGAAGTTCTACTATTTTTAAGACACTTATTTATGCAATGCATGGCTTTGTTTCTATGAAGCAGAAGCATATTTGTGCACCTACGTACTGTGAATTTATCATTGGAAATGACGCCTGTTTAGCAAAAAAAAAAAAAAAAAAAAAAAGGATATTGGAATAGGCCACAGGATTTCCCACTAAGACGCTGCCTCACCCCAAGGGGCCCAATCCACATACATTTCAAACATACCTTCCAAACATACCATATGGGGAAGCACACGCGGGAGAGGATTACAGCTGTTGTGACGTGCGGTCGGCTGGCTTTGAGTGCCACATCAAAGGGCCGGCCCAGACCCAGACTCAGACTCAGACTGAGACCCTCCCCTGGATGGGTTTGGGTTTGCAGGGGATCCAGGTCAGACAGGCCAGGCCCGAATGAATGACATGCCCTTTCGTGCTTACAGCTGCCCCAGCACAGCACAGCCAGGCGGGAGTGTGTGTGTGTGTGTGTGTGTGTGTGTGTGTGTGTGTGTGTGTGTGTGTGTGTGTGTATGTATGTGTCTGTGTGTATGTATGTGTCTGTGTGTGTGTCTGTGTGTACATGCGTGTGTGTGTTTGGGTGGAGGGTGGCGGGGTTAGCGTGTCTGGGGACAGCGTGGCCTTGCTACCCCCTGCTGGAACAGGCAGAGCCCCTCAGCGGAGCGGGGCCAAGTGGAGTGGGGGGCCAATGGGGGCGCGGGGGTAGGGGGGCAGTACAGTGACTCCTCTGTGAACTAGGAGGGGCGTCCTCAGCTCATTGCCTGCTCTGGCAGCGGCCGCACTGTTTGTGTGCACTGAGCTGAGAGCAATCGCTCCACAGAGTGGGTGCGTGTGTGTGTGATAGAGACAGAGAGAGAGAAAGATAGGGCAGGTGTGTGTGTGTGTGTGTGTGTGTGTGTGTGTGTGTGTGTGTGCATGTGTGTGTGTGTGTGTGTGTGTGTGTGTGTGTGTGTGTGTGTGTGTGTGTGTGTGTGTATTAAGACAGAGGGGATAGTTATGCATTCATGCATTCTTTCATGTAGTATGAATTTATGGTTGCGTGAGGAACACAGACTTGCGTTTCTCTCTCCCACTCTCTCTGTTTCTGTTACTTTCTCTCTCTCTCTCTCTCTCTCTTTCTCTCTCGTCCTTTCTTTCTCTCTCTCTTTCTCTCTCTCTCTTTTTCTGTCTCTCTCTCACATACACACACACAATGAGAAACAGACAGGGTGTGTGACCGCATGTGTGAGTGGTGTGATGCGTGCAACTGAAGAGAGATTATTCTAAAATCAGCTCTACTCAGCCCAGTGTTCTGTGTCCTGGAGAAAACCGGGTGAAAATGGCCAAAAAAAATTAAAATTCAATGATTTCAAAATAGAAAAACTCATTAGAAAATCATCATTATGCCATAACTGAGTTTACTTGCTGGAACACATAGGGGGTTGGATTCCAGCTGGTCTTTCCCCACTAACAGTAACACAAGACATGTATTTACATAGCACCTCTCATAAACTGAGACAAGGATCAGCACTAAAGATACAAAGCAAGACCAGAAACAGGGAGATGTCTGGAAAGACATACAGAAGATATGAAAATACGCCCAGTCTAAGTAAAAAAGAATAGTTAAATGCAAGTAAAATATGAGGGAGAGTAGATTAAACAGGCAGTTGAAATGAGATGGAGACATAAATACGTTTTTTGGGAAGAGCAAGATGAAAATATATTTTTTTAAATCTAAGCATTTTTTTTTAATTAAGTTGTTTACTTAATACTTGAGACAAGATGCTTGTCCTTGTGTGGGGCATGAAACAGATGGATGTCTCACTCCTTTTCATATTCTGTCTGGGGCATATGTTCCAAAAGACAACCAGAAACATGCAACAGTTCATTACGACTTACAGTAGCAAACAAGAGTGCAAAAAATAACAGATCCAAAAGGAGGCAGTGCAACTAAAACTCCAAAACCTGGCTGGTGCAGCTCACAAAAGTGTTAGTCTATTTATGTCCTCATTTGGCAAACTCATTAAGGGTGCTTGAAAATAAATCCATTCATCAACTTCCAATGCATGTCTCTCCCAATGGGGAGGGAGAGAGACGGGGGAGAGACAGAGAGAGAGAGAGAGAGAGAGAGAGAGAGAGAGAGAGAGAGAGAGAGAGAGATTATCAAAAGAATTTGGTTCCCTGCATTTTCAAACAGGATGCACAGATTTAGGGGGCTTTTGTAATAACGTTTGAAAAAAACTGCAGGCACTGAACGACCTCATCATTCCATTATCCAAGGACTGCGTGTGTTTGTTTTTCCTCCCTCCTTTAAAACAATCCCAGCCTCCCATAAGAGGACAGATTCCTCGCATTGTTTTCATTCACAAACTTATGGGAATGTGGGCACGACAAGCTAAAGATAAAACCAATCATGCATGCAAGATTAGTTTGTTCTTTTCAGATATTTGCCAAAAAGCCTGATAGAGTTCCTTCTGTGACCTCTGTGGCACAAAGAAAGCAACCTTTAAAAATGCAGAACTGACACCATGCCAATGGTGCGAATGAATACGACCTGAATGCATCTGTGGCACCTTGTTTCTTTGGGTGTATTCAATTCTGTCTGGTTGTTCGGGGAGAGATGAGAAAAAAAAAACAAAACAAAACAAAAAGCGCTGATGCACACAAGGTCAGGACAGAGACAGTGCTTACAAGTCTGTGTGCTCTTCAGTGACGAAGCCCACGGCTGCCACAAAACACTCAAGGGAAAAGCACTTCAAGGCACAAGCAGTCCTCAACCTGCTGCAGTCACCTCAGCTAACAGGTTAGGCATAGTTATACATCAGTATTTAAAAGAACCCGCTGCTCAAACGGGGCATTTTACAGTCGGAGAAATTCACCTCGCATCGAAACCCTCCGGCACAGAACCTTCCAATCTGTGAAAAAAAAATGTGAAAATGGTTCTCATAACTGAAAAAAAAAAATTACCCAGTATATGTGGTTCAGCTGAGTCCATCTTCTAACTCTGTGTGGTTGTGATTGTGGAAGAATCATCAAATTGCTTCAGCAAAACAATGGGGATTTTAAAAAACGTTTTTTTTTTTTTTTAATATATGAACTACAGCATGCTGCATGGTGAGCAGCTCTTTATCCCAGCTGGAATCAGCCTGCTGCCGCTGTTAGCCTTTAAATACAAATTTGGCTAACTGACTGCACTTATTTAGCACATATACATACAGTATATATTTAGCAGAGTACCCAAAGCACTTCATTATTGATCAGTCCCTCATATTTACCCATTTACACACCCCATTTACACCAGTGGCAGAAAGCAGCTATGCAAAGCACCAGGTCATCGTGAGCAGTACGAGGTTATGTGCCTTGCTCAAGGACACTTTGACCTTGGCAGGAGGTGTGGGAACCCAACCAGTGAGCCTCCAAATCCTCTACTTCCTCAGCAACTGTCACCCATAAGCTCGGCAGTTATGAATAGTTCTCCACCTTAGTGTCCTCACATTCTTATTTTATTTATGTTGTCCTGAATCCCCACGGCTTAATTTGCTCGAGTTTAACTGTTTTCTGCCAAGCTGTTTTGTTTATATTTTTATTTATTTTTTATTTTTTGAACTTTGCACAGCTAAACTAATGAGAGAGAACTCCAGTGAAGGAAATAATTGCCTCGGAGATGAGTAATTGAAACTGAATGAAGTTACTGTGCCATAATATGTTATTGTAGGCAGCAACCATGTGGCAAAATTCAATTAACAAAAGACATAAGTATTATCTCATGATGCCTGAGAGAGGGAAGTAAAGACAAAGCTGAAAAGCTTGAGTTGTCTTTTTGCCTTTGCAAATCAAGACTACAGTACCATCCACACCTCAGGTTTCAAGTAATGAAGAGGCAAGCTGCCCTTGGGGTGATTTTGAAAGTGCACTATTCACCAAATGCCTTTGAACTTTAAAGTGCATCGGCTGTGTGCCTCAAGAGTGGCAGTGGTGATGGTGGGGGTGGGGGTAGTCGATACCAGAGAGCGGAGGCAGTAGATCCACGGAAACATGCCTTGTAATGCACTCTTGGGGTGGTGTTGGACACCACGGTTACGCCTTAAAGGCTTTGGAAATGGATCCTCCATCAAAAAATGGCCTTGGGCTGGCTTCAGAGTAGAGAGGAAAGGAAACAACCCAGCAACCCCACATATTTCTTAACTAAAATGAAAAGACACCCGTTGTGCAACCGTCGTGTTGACCAAAAAGATGAGCCAATTAGAAAAGCCATTATTGAGAGGCAATAGGGATGCTAGAATCTTAGTCTCAATTCCATTTCTCATTCTTACTGTACATGATTATTCCACTCCATGATGTGAACTTACCAAACTAAGAAGAAGCACTAACGGACAGAAATAGGATTCAATCTTAATGCTGCACTCAGAAAAGAAAAAATCTCATTTCATATAAGCAGATGCCATGTTAAGTGACCCATATGTACATTACACACATCTATTACTGGATATCATGATGCCATTATGCCCCATAGCCTCCCTCGCTCCCTCGCTTATCTCTTCCCTCTACCCACACAAATGACTTTCTTAACCAACGTTCAGTTTATGATGCATTACGTACAGTACAGTACGCTCAGCATCCAGTTCTGCCTGCACCTTCATTCTTTCAGGGAGCTATCTGGAATTATTTAGATGGAGTCTCCCTGCAACCAGAGGACGCTGCATTATTTAGAAATCAGCTACGGTCATATTTCATTCATCGGAGGGTATTTTTAGCCACATGCTAAGTCCCCACATGCGAGGTTAATTAGGTCGTTATTGAATAAAATGCGAAAACGTGCCTTGGCTAGCACTCGGGCCTTCAGTAAGCTCGTCGCCGTTATGTCATGCGCACACAGCGTCAACATCACAGCTGGTGAGAAGATGGGAAAAGTCTTTGTTTATAAATAGCAATTTGCATGTGTACATACACGCTAGCACATGCATGCTAGCATGTGCACACATTCACATGCGCATGCATACACACACACACACACACACACACACACACACACACAAACAGGCCAACACATATGAAGTCTTTGCTGTATCTGTCTGCGTAAGTTCTCCCTCATCCAGGTCATGGTGGTCCTAAGTTGTAAAGCAACTGGAGTTCTTCTTGGAGACTAAAGTCTGAACTAAACTGAACTTGAACTGAAGAAGCCTTTTTGAATGAAATGTGAACCTCCGGTCTCCAGTCTCCAAGAAGAACTCCAGTTGACTTACAACTTAGCACTCGCGTCTCCTTGTTGTATCCATAAACAGAGGAAACAACAGCTACGTAAAAAATAATCTGGATAGAGGTTTTGCCTGCAGCGGCGTCTTCCTCTTCAGTGACGAGTATTTAAAACATGGGGGGTTGCAGAGCCGGGGACTTATTCATCATTTTCACGAGGGGAAACGCCTGCGAGAGGAATCTGAGCTAATTTAGATTAACTGGCATACCCATTCCATTCACTGGCAGCCACGCTTAATGGCAATATTCAAAAGCGGACTTATGTCATTATACGCAAGCAATTTGTATCAGCTTTAAAAGGCAAAACTAATTAACCAATCTGAGGCCTGCCTTTCAGTCCCTTTTCCAGGAAGGGGAACAGCTGCAGAATCCTGATCTCTGGTTTAACGGTGCTGTTCTGTGAGGAATCCTTCCTACCACCCCTCACCCACCACTTCCTGGAGAAGAAGTAAGAGTTAAAAGCTGAAAGTGTGTCTTGTCTTCGAAACTGAAACGTTTTGCCGGACAGGGTATAATTTGGGGAAACAAGAAGCAACAGTTGAAGGCATTTGGGAGGCCACTGACAGCCCAGCTGAGTCACTGGTTTTTGTGTTTGTGTGTTTGTGTGTGTGTGTGTGTGTGTGTGTGTGTGTGTGTGTGTGTGTGTGTGTGTGTGTGTGTGTGTGTGCGTGCGCGTGAGTGTCTGTGAGTATGTGTATGCGTGTGACAGTGTGTATGTTTGTGTACACGTGCGTGCGTGTGAGTGTGTATGCGTGTGACAGTGTGTGTGTATGTGCGAGTGTGTGTGAGTGTGTTTTTTCAGGCATGTTTTTGTCTTGCCAGTGAAAAAAACACACTCGTACATGGTGGCAAAATGATTAGTTGTTTGAACAGAATTAGTTGTGACCTTTCTTGCTGGGTCTCAAGCGCAACATAAAAGCGGACCTTTTGACAGTTTGCGGTGCGGGTCATTAATGCAGATAAGATGTAGCCCCAGTCTGCCCCTATCAAGGTGTACACAGACATTGACAGAGAAAAGCAACAACATTTTGCCTCAGGTGAAACTCCCAGCGGTGATGAATTCCTAATTAAGCAGTGTGCTCATTTGCAATGCAAGGCCCTGATGTTGCAGACAACACCTACCCACTGCTGAACCACTGTCTCACACTCTTTATAATGTGCTCTCTTTGTCAGAATCAACGCCCCCTCCACAGACACAGGAACACACACACACAAACACAAACACGCACACACACACACACACACATACACACACACACACACACACACACACACACACACACACACATAAAGAGAGAGAGAGACAGATAGAGAGAGAGAGAGAGAGAGAGAGAGAGAGAGAGAGAGAGAGAAAGCGAGAGAGGTTTATTACATCATTGTTAGACAATTCCACAATTCCACATTCTTCTGTGAATTATGGAGGTAGCCCCACCCTCATTACACATTTAAAACCCCCATGCCCTCAGCAGTGACATGACACAACATAACCCCCCCGCCCCACACACACACACACACACACAGCCACAAAACAGACAGAGAGAGAGAGAGATAAAAGCATACACATGCATGTGGACATAAAGATCAAGAATGTGGACATAAATGGCTGCTTCTGATAGGATGCAAGTGAAGCACGTCATATTTGCTGCAGTCCTTCAGCACCCTTTGACACACTTTGAGGGCCACCAAACAACCCCCCAGCACCTGCACACACGGAGAGAGAGAGAGAGAGAGAGAGAGAAAGAGAGAGCGGAAGCCAGGCAGCACGTCACGGTAGCACTTAAGGCAGCACCGTCTCCACAGGGGTGTGCGCCTAAAAGCAGCTTCCTCAGCCCGCAGGGGAAACAGTGAGTGGTAGCGTAGTGTAGCACTGGGGAACGCGACTGCTTTTCCAGATGCTCACATCCAGTCCAAAATCAGGCCTCCAGACCATTCGGGGTGACACACCACGCCACGCAGCAGAGGAATGGATCCACATGCCGCATGGACCACTCCACTGACCTAAAAACAAACAGGCTGTGAAATAAATAAATAATAACAACAACAACAGTCGATGAACCGTTTAAAGATTTTGAGGTGGGAGGATATGAGGTTCATCCAATTATAAATATAACAATCATTTTAGAAAGGTGGGAAACATGAGGGAAGTGTAAGGAAGTGGACCAAAGAGAAGAGTAAACAATTAAGAAGTAAGCTTTCTCATTTTTGCCGCTAAGGTAGCCTTTTTTTTGAAAATGATAATCAGGTAACTCTCTAAACATCCCTCTTTTCGTATTTTGTGTTTGCTGCTTTAACAGTAACTGAATAGTTTCCTCAAACACCCACACCATAAGTCTATAATACCTGTTACATCTTTATGAGTTATAACAGCATGAATTCCATTACATGCACTGAAAATTTGTCAGTGATCTTTTTTAGGCATATTTCTAATGACAAGTGGTGGGGATGTGTAAAATAACTTGTAGAGTGCCAAGTCTTCATCATGTACTGCTCACACACTTGCACACTTGCAGGGAGAGAGAGAGAGAGGGAGAGAGAGAGAGAAAAAGAGAGAGAGAGGGGGAGAGAGAGAGAGAGAGAGAGAGAGAGAGAGAGAGAGAGAGCAGCAGCACCCCACTACTGCAACCCTTGTCATGTTCAAGCGCACGCATGCTGCTGCTTGTGCTGTTGCTGCTGTCTCCTCCTACACACAAAAACACTGTTTGGGCTCGGTGCTGTCAGTATGTCCCCAAACCTGCTGGTGGGAAACGGGGGGCCTTGCAGCATCCCGTAATCATCTGTTTGCCTCTTCAGCTGTCCGTCTCGCGATGCGCCGCGACAGCATCGACCTTTGCGCTTGCTCTCTCATTAGTGTCCTCGTTCCGCCGCTCCGTACACACTGAAACCTGCTCGCGACGGCTTTGATGTCTCACTCCATCTCGAGCGCTTTCATGTATGTGCTCGTGCTCGTGTTTTGCACTCACCTCGACCAGCACGTGGGGTGATTACTATTAAAAGAACGGTTGGTGATTAGCCCTTGTTATTTGTACTAGTACGTCGGTAATCAAAGTCTGACCGGAGGCAGTTCCTTTACCAGGGCAGCGGCTGAATTATACCAGGAGGGCAATACCATAGAGCATAAATCAATCCTTTCCCCCCCACCACAAACGCACAGATTGATGACTGTTAGACTTGGGGAGCATAAATATTCAATAAGGTATTTTAAAACATTTTCAGACCTTTAAATGGCAAGTCACAGCGAGCTATTTATAGCCCAAGCACTGACTGCCAGATCGCGGCTGCACGTGAGCTCTAAATATTTCCAAACAGAGCTCAGTGGGTAATAGGCTGGAGAGAATGAAATGTCACCGGTGATGAACTGCTGGTCGAATTAATGGGAACTTTGAATATCCCCCACTTAGGGCAACCCAACAAATTATTTAACAAATTGCTGTTTGATATGGGAGGCTATTTCTGTGACCAAGATTTAATTTATTTTGCCCCAAATGCCGTGGCCAGGGCATCCGTATGTTGACAATAATGATGGAAAATGGTTTGTGTGTGTGTGTGTGTGTGTGTGTGTGTGTAGGGGGGTGGGGGGAGCTGATGAACTCAGTGTAGCATTCCTGTACGTAAATTTGAGGGAGCTGAAATGAACATTTCCCTTCTAATCATATTCAGTGTTCAAGAGCTTAGTGGGAATTAGGTAATTACTACAGTTTCAACCATTAAAAATAAACAATAAAAGATGTGTTCTGTTGCATTGTACACATGTGTATAAAACCCAATTTAAATTCTCATTATGGTGGCTTAATGAAAATACACTACATTTGGCACTGGGAACCCCAATTTTATATTGCATTAGACGTTGGCCACTGGACTCCAATATAAATTTACAATGAATTCACAATTAGCTCCTGTATTCCCAAAGGGGTTGTGTTTATTATCACACCAGAGAAAACAACATTTCTCTCTCTGCCTGCCTGTTAAGCATCACACCACCCTTACCTGTTGCTGGTTTGTTTTCCCAAAGAGAACATCTATATCTGTGCATTAAAAAGTCAAAGCGTGTGTGCATGTACACACACACACACACACACACACACACACAGGCACACACGCACGCACACATACACACGCACATACGCACACAGGCACACACAACCCTGACCTGATTTTGAAGCGCTTTAATCACAATAGGAGTGATGCACGTCTCTAGCTGAAGACAAAAAAATAATGATGTCGTGATATAACATATAGCATACTGTCAAAACAAGTAGAGTAGGCATACTGGTCTCATGTGTCAGACTTGTAGTTCTTACTTGTTATTGTTTATGTTTATGTATGCTGTCAAGTGTAACACTGCGGGCCTAGGTAGCACTGCAGTTTCAAATCCTGTATATGGCCCTGTGCATACTGTATGGTTTTGACAGTAAAAGTGACTTTGACTTTGACCTTGACCTTGACTTTGAAGCTGAGGAGGTTTGTTTAAAAACGGCTGCCGGGTTCATGACATTGAGGACTAGCTTACTAACTTAGTCCATGAGTCTTTGTCCTTGGTAGGACACAGGGTCTGTAATACTTCTTCCCACTTACTGTACTTATACCAAGGGCATAGGTTTGCTTTTGACATTGGATAATATACATAAAAGCTATGTTTAAAGAGTGTCAAAGGAGGAGAGACTGAGATCTTTGTTACAGTGTTTGGGAAGTAGGATTTGTGAATACTGTCACTCTTACAACCCTGGAATGTTGTTGTTTTTGCCTGAAGTCGTACCCACTTCTTTGCTTTTAGGGGGGAAAAAACATACTTGCTGAGATATTTTACTTGAGGCTAACCGGTTTCAACCTTCATGCTCTCCTTGAGGATCGAGATGTAAAAGATTTTTGTTCTGCATAGCAAAGTTTTAATGAGATAACATTATCTGTCTGTTCTGTGTATCTGTGCTTTTTTATTTGTCTGGTTGTTTTTTTTTTTTTTAATAAAGCCAGTCGCTGAGTTGGAACTTTATTTTGATATTGGGATTTCACCCATGGGCCACTGTTGAATCACCACTTAAGTAGTAACGGACACACACACACACTGACACACACACACACACACACACACACACACACACACACACACACACACACACACAGTATTGTTCTTAAAGGCTGTACTTATGCAAGGAAGCACTCCATTGTACCTGTCTCTGCAATACTCAAAACACAATGCTGAAGACTTTGAATGGATTTTAATTTTGATTTAATTAAGAGTCTGTGTGGCAGGTGGAGATGGTGATGGTTGGTAATGGGGGAGAGGAATGGAGAGTGGCCCTGAATAAGTATAGACTCCTACTTTAATCACTCAGTCACTCAGCAAACAGTGTGCCACAGGTCTCAATCTAAAGGTGCTTTTCATCTCCTCTGAACTCATCAGGACCAGACTTTTGTGTGTGTGTGTGTGTGTGTGTGTGTGTGTGTGTGTGTGTGTGTGTGTGTGTGCGTGTGTGTGCGTGCGTGAGTGCATGTGTGTGTGTGCCAACCTAAAATGGACAAAAGAAAGCTTTCACACACATGCTTTCACACAACCTGATGCAGTGGTCATCACCACAGACCCAACTCTTCTTCTGCAGGCCTGTCTGCTACAACGGATCACAACACATACTCCAGAACACAACAGCAAGAAGAATTCTCCTCCACACTAAGCAGATGGCAACAAAACAGCACTGGACAACAGGACTAAAAATGCAAGACTAGTTGGCATAGTTGGCCTTGACTTTGCTGACCACTCTGTCTCCCACTCCATGTACAGAAATCCTGCTGTGGGGGAGGACATTGTCTGTTTTACAGTCAAGGCCAGATTGCAGGTGTTACCGACCAAATGCAACCTGGCAGTATGGTACCCTGAAAACCACCACCCACACTGCGTAATGCATTCCGACCATGTTGTGCACCTAGAATCTGTTGCACAGATTCGGCTGTAGCCTGTAAACAGCTGTAGCATGTTCAAAGGACTCTACCCTGCACGTATTGTTAATCTTATTGCCAGTACTGTTAAAGCAATCGTCACAGACAATGTGCCTATGTACAAACACTCACGCATAGTGCCAGAATGGTTTAACAGCTCTGATGATGGGTTTTGTAACATTCCTAACACCAGATGTTGTGTTTCTGGATAACGACAGAAAGCAGGTGATGGTCCTTGAAGTAGGGTGGGTATATGATGGGTATATGGACATGACTTTCCAAGATGACCAAGTACCAGCCCCTGGTTACAAAGATGAGTGATCTGGGCTACTCCTCTAGATTGATTGTACTGATATTCGGTAGTTTGGGACATATTCACAGAGTGCCTACGAGTGGATTACGACTGGCAGGGCTAACTAAAGGAAAGTCTAAACAATTGGTAAGGTTTTGTTCTGTATCAGAAGTAATAGGCAGCTGTGTGGTGTAGGCGATGTTTTTCAAAGCTGTATTTAACCTCTGAAGAATATTTTAATCCTGTCTATAAAAAATGTGATTGGTGTGTTCAAATAAAGAATTTAAATCAGTGTGTGTGTGTGTGTGTGTGTGTGTGTGTGTGTGTGTGTGTGTGTGAGGGTGCGGAGGGGGGTGGGGGTGTGGGTGGAAGCTCAAGACACAGTACAAAGGAAACTATATTAGACAAGGTGTGTGTGTGTGTGGGTGCGGGTATGGGCTGTTTGTGTGTGTAAATACTGTGGATGTATTTTGAAGGATTTCACTTGTTGCTGCTGCTACTGCTGCTGCTAAAACCACCTGCCTTGTCAGAATCTGTTGTTCAAACTGAACAAGAGACCATGTCCTGTGGAGATTTAAATTAAAATACATCACAGGTAATAAATATTCTTTCACGTTCTATATTGAATTCTACATTGAATTTATAGACACACCACACGAGTGGAATTGTATTGCTGCCAGAAAGTCCCACAGCTGCAACTGCATTTGGTTTATGCTGTATAACAGAGTGTGGCCTAATGAAATATGTAGTGGGAAATGCGCATCTGTGTGTGTGTGGCATCCCCCTGCGACGGTTGTTTACTTGTCTGCCGCTGCTTCACCACAGCGCTGCTAAAGTAAAACAGAATATCTACTTAAAAAGAGATGAAAGTTGTGACGTTACGTAACCTCACATTATGATCAGATGTCATACCAGAGAGAGAGAAAGGGAGGGAGAGAGAGAGAGAGAGAGAGAGAGAGAGAGTGCATTTCTGAAGTTGGGTTTTTCTTTTTTTTCCCCCTTTTTTTTGAAAAAAAAAAAGAATGAAAAAATTCTCATCCTGGGCAAGAGCAGTGACTCATAGCTGAAAGCTTGCGATGTTCATCCATGCAAGTTGATTGAGGCAGCTTACTGGCTCCCCCCCGCCATGCCGGCCCCATATGGGTCGCCCCAAAAGATGGGGGAAAAAAAGCCATCTTTAGACCGTCGACAATTAGCCAAAGCTCAAATTACCTCATCTCTTAACAGCCCACCTCGCACAACAACAGTGGGGCAGCCCCTCTGGTCTGTGAACAGCCTGATGCATGTGAACTCCTCTCGGAGAGGATTTTTTAACATGTCGGGAGAGAGAATGGAGTGCTCTTTTGTTTTTTTTTAGAGCTTTCCAGGAAACCCTGTTTTTTGGCCCCAGGAAAACAATTACCTGGTGCTAATGGAGCACACCCAGCAGAGAGTGTCTGACAGGGGCAGATTTGAAAAGCTGTGTTGCTGTTGTTGTTGTTTTTTTTTTTTCTACATCAGCGTAATTATTTTCCATGCTGCCGATTGCCTAACATTTTGCAGTAGTTTTTCCTGTATCCACCTTTTAACGGCTATGACTTGAGAGCCTCTGAGGATACTTCACTTGATGTACGAGCACTGTGTTTCAGCTCCTGGCCAGATGTATACCTCACGCAAGCACACAATCTATATTGTGAAGAGGGCAGAACAAGCACACAATCTAAATTGTGAAGAGGGTAGAGGAAGTATACAATCTATATTGTGAAGAGGGTGGGATGTTGGCATTTGAAGTGGTTGCATGAAAAAAGGAATCATTACAACAACATCTTTCTAAGCAGTACTGATTATTGTAAGGAGATGAGAAGCTTTACCAGACAGTCGTTTAAGAGGAGTGGTTTTCAACCACTTACTGTGCAGTGCTTTGCCTTTATTTAGACAGATCAGGAATGGACTTATACGGTTTGTATGTCAGGTCGCTTTAAGTCATGCCAATGATCCATTTTTTTTCACCAGCAATGAAACTGTGGTCCCTTCAAATCATAAAATGACATTAATATGGCCATACAATTAATTATGCACTCTCCACATTCACATACTTTTTATTTGTCTCTTTGCTTATCAGTGGAGTCTCCTAAGGAAAGTGAATTACTACTTTATAACAGTAATTTACAGCATGCTGCCTTCTCCACAGATAAACACTTAATGAAATAAAAGGTAGATCATTGGCCTTTCCATGAAGTAAATCCACCTGCCACAACAGGCTCTTTTCTCATTAGCTTTTTGCACATGACCCCTACTACCACCCAATGCGAGGCTTTCCCAGAACGATGGCGAGGTCCAAGAACAGTCAGCTCTCAGTCCACCACCTGCTGTGTGCAACCAAAGATTCTAGAATCCAGAAGCATTCCACAGGAGAATCTTTGGTGATGAAGCCCAAATATAGCATAGAACATGTTTGTGTGTTTGTGGCTAAGCCCGAACATAACACAGAACACTGCTATTCTACAATATAGTAAATAGAACAGTCTGATTGAAAAACATTGTTTTGCTTGCATATAACCACACATAAAAATCCTATAATGCACATACAATAGGCATTTGCGTAATTTTTATCATCATATGAATTGATCTAAAGTAGCAAAACAGATGTGTCCTTGAAGCTGAGTTTTTTTTTTTTAAGTAAAGATGAATGACTTTGGGCTAGAATAAATATTTGTGTCCATCGCATTGTTTTGTGCTTTCCCTGGTAACGTATTTCGACTTGCAAACACCGCCTGCTGCTCTACATCATGATTGCCAGTGATCTGCAAAAGGATTTGTGGCCCCCTCAGAAGGCTTCCTGGAACAACAGTCAAGCCCCATCTCCATTCACCGTTCACACGCACTCGGCAGAGAATGAACAATGCTCCAAACTGAATGCTCCAAACTGCTGTTGCACATGCAAAAGCACTGCGAGGAGATGGAAAGAAATGCAGGAGAGATGAGGGATGAGGGAGACCCCCCTCCACTCCATCTCTTGGATGGCGACAGGGCACCTGCAGAGTCTTAAGAGGTGTGAGCTACACACCACCGCGGGCGATAAATACATTTATAATCATCAGCGTCATTCGTTTAGGCAGTCTTAATTAACCATAAGCATGTTACTGAATCCGTAATATCTCTGAGGATGTGTTTCTCTTACAGTGTGTGCAAACCCACAGACACACACATACACACATACTTTCTTTCTCTTTTACTCTTCCTTCCTCAATCTTTCCTCTTTCCTTCACCCTCCCTCTCTCTCCTTCTCTGGCATTTCCTCATTAATGGTTTGTATTTTCTTTTCGTTGAGCCTCTGTGTACAGTTTCCTAAAAATAAAAAAAAGCCCATTGAAAACACCGCCCTGATTGTCAGTCACGTTTTTCCTTGTAGTTTTCAAACACCCTCGGGTGCAGGGGCTGCATTCGACGCCCCTCCTTCTTTGCGGTTCACGTGCGCCCTTAACCTGTCACATCCGATTGCGTTTCATCTGAGAAAACACGTATCACCATTCACACAGCGTCTGCAGTGGCAGAAGGATGGTGCACGTTTGCTGAAGGCAAGAAACAAACTGATTCATATAATATAAATTTATAAACGCATGAATGTGAAGGGAAGCTAAAAATAGACTTGTTTCCCCCCCTCCTTTCCCAAACCCATTCATCTGAGACTTATTCCTTTCATCGGGGATGGGCTATTTTTAGAGGATCTTCCTCTTTGGTGAGGAAAAGCTTTCTGTAAGGGGTGGATGCCTCTTTGTATTAATTAACTAAGGCGACGTGTACTGTGTGCCAGTTATTTTTAAGCTTATGTAAAGCTTACTGTAAAGCTTTTTTTTTGTGAATGCCCTTTCAAGCTCAGCTTTTTTTAAATAGGGGGGTGGGGGCATTTAGTGAGTGAGTGGGGGCATATTTGTTGAGTGTGGGGGGATCATATTTATGGACAACATCATGATGCTCACCTCTACAATCCCCTGACAGTCAGAGAACACAAAAGTGTAAGATCCACATCTCTGTCTCTATACCAAGAAAATGTTAAGAATTAAAAAGCTTGGCATATTTTCAAGTCAACTGAAGGTAGTCTTCCTCCAGGTGGAGAATGGCATTGATCGATATCGGTAGTACTTCTGATGCGCCCTCCCCTATTTCTTGCTACCAGATACGCTTCTCATCACCCCCATTTGTGTTTAGATCTATAAAAACAGCTCACTGCGGTCGTTAGCCTGTGAGGGGGAAGGAGAGTGAGGGGAGGTGTATGGGAACGCATGGCCGTGTGCACTAAGCATGTGCCAGATCAAAGGCGCGTGAGAGCTTTCTTCATTGTCTCTGCGGCTCTAGCGCTGAAGAGGCTCTTAATGAATCCCAGCTTGTTTAATAATTTACATCCCCGTGGTCCTTTCCTAATCAATCAGAGTTACTTTAAGAACCTCCTGAAAGCACTGAAGGACGTGATCACATTGCGAGCACATTTGCATATTTACAGCCGTTCAAAATTCACTCTGTGCCTTCTGTCAGCAACCTGCAAATGGCATCTGAAGATGATTTCTACTTACTGCTTTTGGGACTGGTGATGAGATGGAGTCTCAATGTTGTCATGTTACTGTGCCACATCTGAAGAAGTACTGAACTCGCGTCTGGGCCAGCTCAACCCAGTGTAAGCAGCTGTTACTGCTACGGCACCTGTTGTAAATACATGTTATAACCCCAATCAGGCCTGTCATCTCACAACCCCGATAACCCTGAGCAGGTGCTGCCAGTAGGCCTAGATTGTAGAAATACTGCCATAGTGGTGACTCAACTGACCAGCCATGGTGGGTTTCTATTTATATTTTCTTGCCGTTTTAGTATGTTAGCCTTCGGCTATAACGCAGCACTGTTTTACGTAATGAGTGAACTGTGACATGCTTAATATTTTTTTCTTTAATTTCCTGTTCCTTCCATCTGCCTGTCTTCTGGTGAGCTTCTAGTAGTTTCACCACACCTACACTCAACAGACGTCGATCCGCCCACATGACTTGGACGTGGCCTTTGGCACTTTGAACGGGCACTGTCTGTGATATAATAACTTGATATAACGTGATAACTTTTCCTCCTCAGTTAAATTATGTCATTAAATGTGCCAGACAGTTGAAATTTCATATTGTTTTTTTTTTTTGGCCGTTCCTCGCCTTACCAGTTTGCACATCATGTACAATTCAAAGCCATTTAGCATTTATGGAGACAAATGCTCCCGACAAACTCATTCAAAGGAGGGTTGAGTAGGTCTGGCTCAGGGTTTAATGTCCGCCATTCGCCATTTGATTTTTACAACCTTCTTCGGCTCCTTCTGCCTGCTCCTTGAGGCACCCCTTTGCTTTTCTAAACATCTGGACAGTGTTAAATTATGGAATATGGTCAATAATTCAGTACACAGGAAAATTACAGTGTTGTTATTCGAACCACAGGGTACACTTGATCTCTTGCTTTGACGTAGCATTCAATCATGTTTATTTCTTAAATTAAGACTGTTTTTCAGTCTACACACCTCCAAAAGCAGAGAGAAGGTGGTGCATAAATCTGATTTTGCTTCCAGCTAATAAGGGTTTGTAGTAAAATATGTATTATAAAGTAATTATAATGTTATAAAATCATATATTGCACGAGGTTCCTTTAACCCTCTTTTATCCCATTTAGTCCTTTCAGCCATAACCTGTGAACATTTGTGAGGTTTCCAAACATTAGGTGACATTTGGGTAGACATCGACAGCATGCAAAGTAGCAAAACTCTGTTTAAATGTGTGTGTGTGTGTGTGTAATTCTATGTGTGATTGTGTGTTATGGGGAAAGGGGGAGAATTCTGTGCGTGTGTGCGTGCGTGCGTGCGTGCGTGTGTGTGTGTGTGTGTGTGTGTAATTCTATGTGTGATTGTGTGTGTGTTGCGGGGGGTAATTGTGTGTTTGCGTTATGTGTGTGTGTGTGTGTAATTGTCTGTGTGATGGTGTGTGTGTGTGTGTGTCTTTGTATTTGTGTGTGTGTAATTCTATGTGTGATGGTGTGTGTGTGTTGCAGGAGGGGGTGTAATTGTGTGTGTGTGTGTGTTTGTGTGTGTGTGTGTGTGTGTGTGTATGCGCACCCCCTGTTGTCAACTAACTGAACATAAAAGGGGTGAAAATGTTAGCCTACTGTGGCGCTGGCAGACCTGCAGGCTCCCAGGGGAAGCGGCCCAGCAGGGGGCCCCTGGCTGGGGACACACAGGCGGGTCTTAAGCCCCTGCAGCTCCGGTGCTTACCTGCCTGCAGTGGATGGCACAGAATACAGAGGCAACTTGGCAGTGACATTTTCTAGAGAGCACGGCTTCAAACGTACCGTACCAGGACCAGGCAGAGGAGCCAAGCTTTGTGTGTGTGTGTGTGTGTGTGTGTGTGTGTTTGTGCTGGGAGTTGGGGTGTTTAGTTTGAAATGGGAGGGGTGTGTGTGTGTATGTGTGTATGTGTTTGTGTGTGTGATGGTGTGTGTGTGTGTGTGTGTGTGTGTGTGTGTGTGTGTGTGTGTGTGTGTGTGTGTGTGTGTATGTGTGTGTGTGTGTACTATGGTGCTGAGCAGAGGTGTAGTGGTAAAATAAGAAGTGGGTAAACTTTTTGGTGTTTGGTGATTACAGTGAGGTTGGTGTGTTATACGGCACCCGGGTTTTAAAAAGATTCTTAAAATATGTTTGAACAATAGAAGTGGTATTGTAAATAGTTCCCAGCACACAGCTTGTAAATACAAATAAAGAAAAGTTAAAAGTTGTATTTGCTGCACAAACTGAAGTAAATGGACTATATTAATAGGTGGATCAACTCTCATCAGAGGTGGATAAACTCTATGTTTGAAATTTGAGAGGTGGATTAACTTTACTTAACTTTACTTTGCATTACTTTACTTTACTTTACTTTACTTTACTTTACTTTACCCACCACTGGTGCTCACATGAAAGACTAAATTATTTCAATTAAAACATTTAGTATTTTACAATTTATTCTTGCCAGCCAAACACAGTACTAAAGGTTAATGTGGTAGCATACTGTATACCTCTGTATACCACCAACATACAGTTTGACACCACACACATCCAACCCTTATTTTAGTTGGGTGCAGGATCCAGACAACAGTGTAAAATATAAAACAAGAATTTAAAAAGACTGAAAAGATACACACACCATAAAGCCCCAATTTTAAAGTTTTAAATAGTGACATTTTAAGTCGTAAACTGTTCCGAACATAACTTTGAAAAACTTTTATATCACTATGAAAAACTTTTATATAAAATATATTTCAACCTCACATCACACCATATTTAGGGATGTTTAAATCTAAGCAACCAAACACAACACACAAGTTTATGTGGTGGCATATCAGGATGTTTATTTGAGACTTCAAATGCAGACTTGCAAATAGGAGAAGCGAACTGACAGAAATGTGTCTAGATATTAGCAAGTGTGTATGGTTTTTTTTTTGTGGAATCGTTTCAGACTTGTATTAAATAGGGAAGTAAACACTCCTCTAACGTCCTAAAGGGGCTAACTGACTGGATAAAGTTTCTAGAAAGAAAAAGCTGTTGATGTACTGTACGTACACTGGCACTTTGATGCGAATAAATATATAAACAAACAAATAAATAAATAAATGAAGCATCAAAGTCCCAGTGTTTGATAAACATTATAGATTTCACCAAAAGAAATCATCAGACAGCAGACAAATGAACATCGCTGCAACCTTTGAAGATGTCATTGATTACTCTTGCATCGTGCATGAACACACATGTGCATGTATGTGTGAAAAACATAATGAAAGAAAGAGAGAGAGGAACAGAGAGAGAGAGGGAGAGAGAGGGGGGGAGAGAGGAACATAGAAATAAAGAAATGCAGAGAGAGAATAAGAAAGAAAGACAAAGAGGAAAGGAGGGAGGGAGAGAAGGGGAAAGAGAGTGAGAGCAAGAGCGAAAGACAGGGAAATTAACACAGAGGTAGAGAAACACACATGGAGAGAAAGTGGGGGAGGGAGAGACAGAGAGAGAGAGAGAGAGAGAGAGAGAGAGAGAGAGAGACAGACAGAGAGAGACAGAGAGAGGGAAAGCAACGCACAGCACCGTACAGAAACCCATTTTAAATCACTGGCTTAAAACCCACAGACGTCATGGCTGTCACAGACCTACTGTTGTTGGAGATGGCCATAATCAAGTTGCCATCTCCAAAACATTTTACAGCTCTTTAGGAAAGCCATTCTTCTAACCTGCTGAGGGCCGAGGGAAGCACGGAGGAGATAGCAAGTCTGCTGAGACCTGGAATACCTTTGGGTCTTGGGGATTTCTCTCTCTTTTTCTCTCTCTCTCTCTCTCTCTTTTTCACTCACTCCTCTCTCTGCCAGGACCCCCCTCTCATCCCCCCTTTCTCTCTCTCTCTCTGTCTCTCTCTCCCCCTCTCTCTCTCTCTCTCAGGACCTCTCTCTGTTTTTATTTCTTTCTACCTCTCTGCCTGTCTCATTCTCTCTCTCTCTCTCTCTCTCTCTCTCTCTCTCTCTCTCTGTCTCTCTCTGTCTCTCTCTCTCTCCATCTCTCTCTCTCTCTCTCTCTCTACACCAGTGTTTGAGCTGGGCTGTCTGTCCATTCTGAGTCCACAATCGCTCTCCCGTAATGGGATCAAGTGAGCGAACACAATATTGGTGTCAGGGAGACCGATGGGGCCCATCTGCTGAAAGAAGTGGATCCAATTCCCTCATATGCCACACGACGACACATCTGTGTAAGCACGGGAAGTGTACACCCGTCCACTTTTTGAATTTCGGAGCAATTTTCCATGGGCGTCGTAAAAAAAAAAAAAAAAAAAAAATACAGCAATCTCGGTAGTAGGCTTGTTGAATAATTTTGATTAAATGTTACGCTTTGCAGACTTCTCAGCTTTGTGCATACTAAGCTCCCCGGTAATGAGAATTTTAAAACATGACTTGTATTTCAAATGCATTCCTGCGCTCCAGGATCCCAGCACAGCTGGTAAAAGAGGAGGAAGAGGAGGAGGAGGAGGAGGAAGAGGAGAAAAGGAAGGAGGATGGCTTTCGTTGTATTTATTCCCTCTCTCTAACATCGATAGCCCCCGGCAGGTAGTGAGAGAGAGCGTCGTCTGTGTCGCCACTTGAGTGATTTTTTTTTTTTTTTTGCAAGATTGAGTCTTGAGTTTCATTAACACAACTAACACAGTGTGAGATAAAAATCTATCGCATCTCTGTAGGCAAACCCGACTCAATAAAGATTACTTTTCAGGCTGTGTGTGTGTCGGATGGGAGCCTTGAGACTCACCACCCAGTCAGACAAAGCAAAGTTAAATGTCAAACAGCTGATGTTAAAGCTCTGAATGGGAAGGATAGAGGGCTTTTAGGGGGGTTTGGTTTTCTTATTGCTTTGAGGCTGCCACAAGAGCCATTGTACAGGCTTGGAGCACCAGTGTGCACATTTGTATTGTGAAGACTGAGGCCCTTTGACTGAACAGGATAGGCATCGTCACACAAGCACCTAAACTGGGTTTCAAATGGCACCTTGTCTTTGGGCTGGTTACACTTTGATACGGCATGAAATGTTCACAGAGACACATTAAAAGGATGTAAAAGGGTAAAGTAATCACTGATTTAGTGAAACAGATGAGCTGGGTGTAAATAGATCACAACTTTAAGTTTCTGTTCAGTGTTCAGACAGTGAGCATATAGTTAAACCATTTCTTATACGTTGAGAAGTTGCCCTCAGCATGCAAGAAGTCATTTTCTCCTCAGCAACCCCCCCCTTCACCACCAACACCACCATCCCAACCCGACACACCCCCCTACCTTCCACGTTAATGCCTGCTATTTTTCAAAACAAAATTTTCATGCCTCCACGGTACGTTCACACACAGTGCAACCACATCACGATGGCTTTCAGCTTTTTTTTTTTTCTTCCGTGAGCGTGCGAGCTCGGATTGCCTGCTGACATGAAGCATGGCAGGAATCACTGATCTCTGCTTCAACGTGTGATTTACATGTCACCATAAAGTGTATACCACATGCATTCCACAGCACTCCCAGCAACAACAACAACAGCAGCAAAACACATTGCAGGGACATTCAACTTTTTCTTTTTTCTTTTTTTTATGCGGTTGTGAGCTCAGATTATCTTCTTGCCTATATACACAGATGCAAACATCAGTCTATACATAGTGAAGTATAACTTACAATTAGAGGTGGGGAATCTGGCTTCATAGAGCAAAAGGCCATGCCACATTTTTTTTTTCAAGATATTTTCAAAACCATCTGAGACTAATCATCACAACTCATCATCTAGGTAGATGAACTAATTAAGATAATGACCTAGGTCATGTGACCACAGGGGTATTTCAAGTATACTGTACTCTAAAAAAAATCATGGGGCCAGGACCGGTTCTTCGATGCCACAGAAAAATTATGTCATATCGGCGTCAAATGGTTCCTTAAAGAACTGTTGCCTCGATGCTTCTTTATAGCGCTGAAAAAGGTTCTTCTATGGCATCGCTCTGAAGAACCATTATCTTTTAGAGTGTAGGTGTTTTAGTGGCTAACTCCGATGAGTTTACTCACAGTGAGAGGTAAATCTACTAACAGAAGTGTCTTACTGCTTCAGTCTCCTATCAAAGCAAAGCGACAGGGTCCTTCTATTAGGAGATATACCACTTGCTCTGAGTTACAGTAACATACCCAGGACTAAATACGCTTTCCGGAATACCCCACAGGTAGGACCAATACAAAACATGATTTGTTTTGGGGGGACTACCCAACTCTGGTTATCAGCACATGAGGGTGTACTCTATATGGGATGTACTGCACCTACTGATACGGCTCAGAAAGATGTATAAATGTGTGGTGATGACTGTCGTGAAAATGGACTAATTAGCCCCATTGAGAAGAAGCCCTCTGCTGCAATCAATTTGTTTAACATTTTCTTCGTGAATTCTGTAAATTAATTAGTAACCCATGATTAACTATCACAATTAGGTAGAGCGACAGTGCCTTTGGCCGTTTCTGTGCCTTTGTTCCAAAATACTGCTTGGGGTTTTGAAAAAGCATCCGTCCGGTAATATCACATTTCGATGACTCGTGAAGTGTCATGGAGGTGTGTGTGAATGAATGTGGATCTCTTGCACGTCATTTTGATAGATGACCACACAAATGTCAACATGTTTAATGAAGGAAGACGATCATCAACAATCATGACAAATCCTCCATGCATGTACGCCACTAAGTTCTCCAATCTGTCTGGGAAGATATGGGCCATTTCCTTGATAAATTCATTGCAGTTACCATTTGTCCAATTAGCAATGCCCTTCATTTGAAGTACAAAGTTCAGATGTACATTTATTTTCAGCAGTATTCTGTGGTCTCTGTCATAAGGGTAATTAACAGCAACACCTATCATAGTGGACCTCTTCACCTTAAAATAAACCATTGTGTGTTCTGATTACAGTGTATAATTTAGTACAACTGTAAGTAAGGATAATTCTGGGGAAGGAGAAACAAAAGCACACACAATATTGATTTTAAGAAATTAGAATAATGAAACAGAAATTCAGATTATTATGAAAGTGGTAAAGAATGTGAAATTGAAGAAGCACATTCATTTGTGTATGCATACATGTGTGTACACGCATGCATACGTGTGCCTGTGCGTGTGAGTGCATGTGTGTGTGTGTGATGTGTGTGTGTTTGGGGGGGGGCATGTGCGTGTGTTTGTAAAGTAAACACACTCTTTACTTCAATCATAAGGTAAATATTTATCATGCTGTTCTGACACAGTAGTTTAAAAATGCCAGAGCTGATTTCTTTTGGCCTAAGGATGATGAGACTGAGGTTTTGTGTGCAGAAAACTGGGGCTAAACCACTTTAGATCTGGAGATGGAAAGATGACAAACTCACTTCGGGTTTTAATCTCCAGACATCAATGTGAAGAATTTCAGTTTGATTTTCCTTCCAGGTAATTTATTTATTTATGTATTTATTATTATGGGTTTTTTTGTTGGGGGGGTGAACATGTTTCAAGGCTAGTCATTTCCATTAGCATAGTTTCACATTTTTACAGTCAAGATGCACTCTCCCCACCTGTCTGAATCTATACCAGGAACACGCACACACACACACACACACACACACACACACACACACACACACACACACAGCTGATTTCCATCTCTGTGTAACTTCCCAGCTTTTATGCAGTGTTAAGTGCCCTCTCACATACAGACACAGACACAGACACAGACACACACACACACACACACACACACACACACACACACACACACACACATACAGCCTTAGAAAGGATTATAGCAAATCATTACTACAGACCACTCACCTTGACTTGCTTAAGCAGCTCCTAGAAGAATGGAGTGCTTAGCATAATACACAGCACACACAACACTGTGGTGTACTCCAAAACGCCTGCAACAAGGTCCTGACAACTTTTTCAGTCAGCTTTGATGACCATGAAGTGCTAATGGCACGTATTGAATATGCAGACAAATAAGTTTGTCTGCTGTGAGCTGTATCTATATACACATCTCACAGCTCAGAGCACTCCCGTTTACTGTTACTTTTTAAATATTTTTTATTTCAGTTGCTTTGGGTTTCGCTGTGCTTCATCCTTCATCTTGACACCAGCTGCCATAGACAGCCAGCCAGAACACTATGAAAATACAATCATCGCAAAGACATAGGTCAGGATAGGAGTGGCTTGGGGCTGTACAACCAGAGACAAGTCTCGGTCAAATATTGACTAAACGTGAACTGTGATGTTTACACCATTAATGGCATTTAAAATGGAATAATGTGCAACAAGGGAGGTTTTTTAATATAGAGCACCTCCCATGAAAAAAAAACACTGTTACATCATTTATACACTTACCCTCAATCTGATAGGGCCTGTCAGTCCAGTTTGTTACAACATAGACTGGTGTGCATAATGACGATGCTGACCAACTAACGACTGTAAGAGTTCACATACAAGTCCACACTGCTCATTTACACTGAGGCAGTCAAGCAGAGCTGCTGCAGGACAATAATGGATTTTATCTGCATGACTCTTATAGCATGTGCTGTACATGTCTGAAAAGACCCCAGAGTGCTTATCGTTTCAATAAAAAATAATTTGTTCTTCGTTCATTCCTTCCTTTCCACATACCCAGAAAAACCAAGTAAACAAATTTCGAGAGGCACCTACAGTCTTTGGAGCGTGGAACTTGCTGCAGTCTGCATAGTGTCCTTACATGCTTCACTGGAATATGGAGAAAAGAAACAGCACATTTTGTGCCTACATACACAGAGTCATGGACAACAACATTTGTACAACAACTATAATAATAATAATAATAATACATACATACATACATACATACATACACACATACATACATACATTTTTATAGTGTTTTTCTAAGTAATCAAAGCTGCCTTATGACCCTCTGGCTGAGGAATTCATCACACTGGCTGCATACCCGGCTGTATCTGAGGTTTTAACTTACATATCCTCCTTTTTTTCCTTTCCATCTGTGGTTGGTTACCCCATGTGACCTGGGGTTTAAGTCTTTTGTTAATATAGTTGGATTTTTGTAGCAGATCATATTTTAAGGTGCATTATCCATCTCTGCTCTGGGATGGAAATAACATGCGCTTAAGATGCAACCTTTTATCCTGCTAATGCACCTCAAATCTTTACGCCCTCAGGCCAATTTCAGTCTGGGAAATTCACACTATAGCCGTCTCTGGCACGGGCAGCAGATTCCCCTCTTATTCTCTCTCTCTCTCTCTCTCTCTCTCTCTCTTCTCTCATTCAATTTTTTTCTTTCCATATCTCTCTTTCCTGCGCTATCTCCCTTGCT
This sequence comes from Setipinna tenuifilis, assembly GCA_030347295.1. Classification (NCBI taxonomy): domain Eukaryota; kingdom Metazoa; phylum Chordata; class Actinopteri; order Clupeiformes; family Engraulidae; genus Setipinna; species Setipinna tenuifilis. Next base: position 14,147,071 of record CM059288.1, on the reverse strand, counting down.
CACTTTCTTGCTTACTTTCTTACTTACTCTCTCTGTACTCTCTCTTTTTTCTGTGTCTGTGCCCCTCTCTCAATCTCTCCCTTCTTTTCCCTTCTCTTCTCGCTCTCTCTCCCTCGCTCCCTCTCTCTGCCTTTCAGTCAGTGAAGATATGGGACCAAGAGAAGTGATTGCCACCAATTTTGGCTGCGGTTTAAAAGGCATTTAAGCTCTATTAAGCTGTCATTCATCCCCACTGTGTGTCATTCTGGGCAAAATATTTGCGAAACTTCCCCCAAAACTGCGACATTCCAAAAAGCCATGACTATCACAGTGTCCGACAAATAAATAGGTGCAAATAAAATAGCACACATTGCCATGTCAGAAAGAGAGAAAGAAAGAAAAAAACATTTTCTATGGCAAGCTAAGAAAATGATTTAAATTATCACCTTTGAGCTTTGAGCTGCCTGAATTTAAATCGCCCCAAAATTGTGATCAGATTATTTCTCATTCTCTCTTCTCCATGAAAAGCCTCTTTTCTTTGATGGGCTAAACCTGATACTGTAGGTCTCCCATCAGAGCTGGCTTCTCCAGTCTCTTTGTCAGAACCATTTTGATTTGTGGGGAAACATTTAGAAGAAATGACTCTGAGTGATGTGTGTGAGTGTGATGAAAAAAGACAAAGAATATGTCAAACATAATTAACAGCTGGTAAAGTAACATTGGTTTGGGCTTCTTTAATTTAAGTTTAATGTGTTCATAAAATTATGTTGTCACAAGCTGTTTTCTCTGGCAGGGACGTCAAGTGAAATAGGAGAGTTATTCAAGCCTTGTGATATTTTGCTGCAGCATTTTTATGTAACAGAACTTTTTACAAATTACATCAGATGGCTTTTGGTTAGGTAGCCTGATAAATTAAAGGACGGCTCAGAGATATGTGCTTAAGGGTAACTCTGGTATAATTCATCAAATAGCAACATTTATGTTTAAACTTGTGCAGGGTTTCTCAATAAATAAATAAAAACATATTGTAGATGAGTCTGTAACCCAGTTCTTGAATGTCCTTTGGGCAAAGTTTTGAAGCACTTCTGAACCACACAAAATGTATGGCTCACTGTTGGCCTTGTTACTGTAGTATGGGCCTAAGGACCTAAGGACCTGAGTATACTTGATCCCCAAAGTCCAGTTCGTTTGACCAGTGTTAACGCTTCGTTGTGTACCAGGGCACAGTACACTAGTACGCCTGGATAAGGTGGATTCAAGTCTGGTTCAGTTAACTTAGGGCATGGTATGCATGTAGTGTGATTGCAAGCACAGCAACTCAACCATGCCCAGGTACAGTGTGAGTGAAGGACAGGAACCAGAGACAGCCGTACGTATGGTATGAGTTAAACATGCCTAGTACCATACCATACCGTAATATTTGTCATCCAAAATGGACTAAAACCAACTGAATTGGGGTGCCTACCTATCGAAAAAATGCAGCCTAGATTTCTTCGTCAATGTATGAAGTAATAAAATATTCGGTCAAGAACCTGAATTTTTGCCCGCCACCATCTTCCCCCATGGCATGCTCTAGAAGAAACAGACCTGGGTAACGTTTTATTTTATGACTCCTTTTTTAGTGTATCTACATGTAACAACATGTAATATTATGTACTTACACTGTACATACAACCCAAACCCTAACCGTAAGATACAGAGTAAGTACACAACATTAATGTTGTTACACACTTTGTTACACTGTACGTAATTGATGTAACAGGGACTATGAAAAAAGTGTAGCCCAGGCCTGTCTGTGGCCCTTTGTGTCTACAGATACCTGGCTAGAAAACAGTATAGGTTGCTCATTAGTTATTCTCCTCTTAAAATCAACAAATGAGTCGATTGGATAATTAAAACTTTTGCTTCACCCCGATACCTGCCATGCCCTTATGGTGTATGTTAGTGTGTTTTAATTTGGTCTCAGACAATGCGACATCACCACAGCAACAAACTCCCGTTGAGGCTATGAGGCTATGAGGGTTGTTGAATTTGAGTCAGGAGATGTCCCTGGCATGAGATTTAGACTTTCGCGATAAAGCCGACAATATAATACTTCATTTCAAAAAAGTTTTCTCAGGAGTGCTTTGTTCGACACATGACCACTATTTGAGGATTTTCCCAAAAACGTGCCATACATTTACTTCCGCGGATAATGGTTACTTTTTTTGTAAGGTGCAGGATCCTCCTCACAAAACCAAACCTTTGCTAATTGCCTGAACTTGGGCACGGCAAGCAGAATAAGCAATCAGCATCTCTTTAAGTAGGCTTATCTTTGCCCATTCATCTCCTGACCAACTCCCACGTTTGTGTGATCCTCTCGTAAATGAATATGTATTAGGCAGACAGGCGCTGTTTGTCATTTCATACCCATACTCCTGAATCTGAGTCTCTCATGTCCTGTGCCCAATTCTGTATGTGTGTCGGAAACAAAACACAGCTTGTCGTTGGGTGAATGGCCCAAGTCCAAACTTTTTTGTTTGTATCTCTGTTTAACTTGTTAAGTCATTCCAGCATTAGTTTATAGACATTTCTGATGGGTTTCATACACCCTGCTGATAGCAGATATTATTGTTCTCCTGCTATCTGCTTATTTACAAATTTCAGTGGTTTTGCGAGGATCTGGGCCAACGGTCCATTTGCTTTAATAAATAGGAACAGAAATGCCAGTTTGTGTACAAAGACTCCATTGTGCTCAGCAGGGTAGATAGTGATTTCAATGGCGACACATACTAAAATAGCCATGAATAGTGATGAGATGTGCTCCATGTTTGATGTAGAAGCCGCCACTGTCGATTGCAATCGAACTAGTTGTGTTCTCGCAGTTCCTCTTCAATGACACAATCAATTTTCACCTGCCTTTGTTAGTGGCGGTATCGCGAAAGTTTCCTTTCGTCCAAATGTGTCTCCAGACCGGCAATGACATGACAGCAGAGAATGTAGGCCATGTTCGTCACCTTTTTAAACAATGGTGATGTCACTAACTTCTGTCACTAACTTCCTTTATCATTTCGGTTACAAAAATGACTTGGCAGAAAGCCCTGTGGGCTGCAATCGGGCAGTACGGGGGTCAGAGGGAAGATACGCTGGATGCATGAGGTTGTTTGTCCTTATTTTCTTCTGAAAATGTCAGCCGTTTCATTTGTTTGGTCTTTGCCCTTTCCTGGCGATTAGAAGGAAGCGATGCTGCTTGGGCTTTGGTCCTTCTATGTGACCGTGTGCTCCTACAGCATTTTGAAGTGTGTGCCTGTGTGTGTGTGTGTGTGTGTGTGTGTGTGTGTGTGTGTGTGTGTCTGTGTACGCCTGTGTCTGTTTGCATTTTTGTGCATGTGTGTGTTTTATGATTTCCTAGATTTACAGCATATTGCAAAGGACAGAAAGACTAAATGTGACTGCCAGCTTTTTTCTTTCTTTCTTTCTTTCTTTCTTTCTTTCTTTCTTTCTTTCTTTCTTTTTTTAAAGGGAAGAGTTTAGTGTGCAGTGTGCCATCTCCACCAGTCTGTCTCACTTGGTTAAAAACAGATAAAAACCTCCACCAGCTACCACATCGCGTCTCAGCTACCCTGGTGTGTAGTTAGACCTCAGCACGGCAGATGTCAAGGAGGACTTCGGAGGCAGATGGTCCAACTGAAGATAAGTACCAAGTCTTACGTGCTGTTGACGGGCAAGTCTAAGTCTTAAGACTAATGGAGTGCCTGGCGCGCCTGGCAAACATTCAGTGCGATCTGAAATACATGAAAGTGAAGGGGAATGTTTCAGATGATGAAATTCTCTTGGCTGTTTTGATGAGCAGCAAAGCCTTAAATTAATGAACACTGTGCGTTGACGGCCAAGAATCTGCCACTTACAATAGTCTGTAAGTCATAGTACACACTTTTCCCGGCTCCACTTTTTGACATAAACACACACACACACTACGTGTCTGTGAGGAAAAAACTGGAATACTGTCTGAATTCTTCTGACTGTAGAAAGTGGGAGATAAGTTTACTTACTTAATCAAACGTTGGTTAAATAGCAAGACCCTGCTTTAATTAAAGCCAATGTGTGCTGTGCATTGGGTCAGGCTCGGTGTCAATCTCATTTCCTCATCCTCATAAAGAGAAGTTATTTCTGCATTGCATGACCTGGATTGTACCTTTTTTTAATATCATTTGACGATGAATTACTAAAATTGCCTAATCCCCCGTCTCCCGCATCTTGGCCTTTTGTCCCCCCAAGCAGATATTTTGGCAGTTGGTTATTCCCACTGGCTATATCCAGGCTCATAACCTTCACGGATACCTTCACTGACAATAAGGGGGGGGAAAAAATGAATTGAAATTGAATTTCTGCCAATAATATGATTTCAGGTCCTGCCACATCGATGGAACATGTGAATACAATTAACTTTTAAGCAGTGGGGTTTTAATGTTATCTCACCCTCACCCCTCACCCCCCAGCCCCACCCCGACCCCCACCTCCTTTGACCAGAAATGACTTACCTGAACTAAATAACTGCTTTCTTGGGTGTCCTATTTTAGATCGCTCTTCCTTAGATAGCAGGCAAAGACTTTATGCTTTTATCTGCCTGCCCTGAGGAGAGGGGTTGGGGTGGGGGGGGGGTGGAAGGTGTCTCTTAGATTTGGCAAGTCTTTTTGACTAAAGCCAGAAATCCATGGGTTAACTTTTCCCAAGTAAAAAAAAAAAAAGAAAGAAATTGGAATCACCTGTCTGGTAGGCTGGGTCTGGGACCCGCGGATCAGCAAATGGCTGAGTGCTGAGATCACGGGGCGTGAGGTGAGGCTGCGGGGATCTGATTGTTTTTAAAACGGGGCTCATAAAACATGAAGTAATGGAGGCCCGCAAGCTGAGCTAACACAGGGATGGTGGGGAATGGTTAGGGTCGCGAGGTGGATGGTTTGGGGGGATGGTGGGGGGGTGCGATTGTGGGATTGTGTCGACAGTTCACAGCCCTCCCCCCGGTAAGTAAGCACTAACCTAGCATGTCCTTCAGAGAACCTGGATAGCGTGGGTAATACACTCGGAGGCCGAAATCCGTCCTCGTAATGGACTGGGTGACAAGGTTACGAGGGACCCTACTCTCTCCACACGACCCGCCCACAGAAACAGCTTAGCGGAGCGCGCTGCACTGCGCTGGCTCGTCGTGATTTCCCTGGCGGAACATGAGATCATAAATACCATTTGGGGGCTGAGGGTTCCGGGACCCAAGTCACAGCGTGGCTGCCGCCCAGAGAAATAATTTTCAGATGTTGAGCCATTTTTCACATCATCCGTAGTGCGTCAGGGGAGAGCTCTATAGGGGTTTTTTTTTTGGGGTGAACCTCCACATAAAAGCGGAGTGTGTGGGAGAGACTTTGATGACTCCCAAATGCCCAGGAGAAATAAAATATGCTTCAGAGAGTTGTTTTAAGGACAATCAGCTTGTTTCAGTTCTCTCACAGCTCTGCAGCTGGCATAGAGTGGTCTGCAAAGCCATAATTCGTATACTGTCAGGGATGTTGACACCACATTAAAAAGAACCACTCTTTGAACTGATGCCAAGGCCATCACCAGACTAACAGCTAATTTCTACAGACTCTGGATTCTAGTACTTACAATCCTGTATGTCTTTATCAGTGTTTTAAGCTGCTTTTTTTAAGGAAAAAAAAAAAAAGAAGAGAAAAAAAAAACTCAAACGGAGCTGAAGTAAGTGATAGAATGACTGCTCTGAAATTTGTACTAAAAAAAAAAAAGAAAATGACAGACAGTGATAGAACATTGTTCTCTTTATCCTCAAAGTGCCCTGTGAGTGCATGCAATGATGGGGGAGAGAGAGCGGCAGGTTGTCTGAGGGTGACGGGAGATGTGTAATATGTGCCATTGGTTGCACTACCCTATCATATCCTCCCTTAGCACCTTCTCCCTTAGGGGCTCAGAGCTCAACAATGCACTCCAACAATTCCAAATGTGACAGAGAGTGAGAAAGAGAGAGTATGTGTTTGTGTGTGTGTGTGTGTGTGTGTGTGTGTGTGTGTGTGTGTGTGTGTGTGTGTGTGTGTGTATGTGTGTGTTAGAGAGAGAGAGAAAGTGAGAGGCAGAGAGAGAAAGAGCGAGAGAGAGAAAGAGAGAGAGAGAGAAAGTCAGAGAGTGAGAGAGTGTATATATATGTGTGTGTGTGTGTGTGTGTGTGTGAGAGAGAGAAAGTGAGAGGCAGAGAGAGAAAGAGCGAGAGAGAAAAAGGAAGACAGAAAGTGAGAGAGGGTATATGTGTGTGTGTGTGTGTGTGTGTGTGTGGGTGAGAGAGAGAGAGAGAGAGAGCGAGAGAGAGAGAGAGAGAGAGACAGAGACAGAGAGAGAGAGACATAGAGAGAGAGAGAGGTGGAGAGATAGACCTGAGGACTGAAGCGATTGCATTAACAAACAAGGCCATCCAGCACAAGTCGAGTCGCGGGTGCAATTAAAGGGATTTCCGCCGGTCCGCTGGTGAGCCGGCACGCACGCACGCACGTCTCGACTCGACTCGACTTGGCTGAAGAGCACTGCACCGCTGTCCTTTGATGTAACAACAAAGCCAACTTCTCATTAGCCCGACTGCCTCTGCTCCACCTGTGGGTTCGAGTGAGGCACAGCACAGCATGGCCCTCTTGGCTCACGTGCCACAAGGAGGTATGTGTGTGTGTATATATATATGTGTGTGATAACATTTAGAACAAAAAATGCAGGAAAAATACACACTTACTGTCTCTTCCTGCAATTATTGCTACAACTTAGGGGAGTGTACATACTACACACCGTCTTTCTTCTTTCTTTTCTCTCTCTCTCTTCCTCTCTCTATCTCACACCCTTCTTTCTTTTTTTTTTAAACTTACTCTCCTCTGTCTCCTCAATCCTTTTCTGCTGTCTGACTTCCCACCATCTCCCACCCCATCTTGTGTTTGTTTTGTTAATCTATCTTTTTTCTTTGCTCTCCCTCTTTTCTTCCTCTCTTCCTCTCTTCCCGGACTCAGACCAGCGGTGATTATGCAACGTGGCAGGTCAAGTGACTGTGTACAGGATTGCTTTGTGAGGGGAGATGTGCAGGAGAGCGGTGCGGAGCAGGCAGCCACACACGTGTTCCTCCCCCAATTATCATGTGACTCCTATGACCTCTGTGTCCAAATGCCTATGGGAATGGAACCACTGCATCTCATGGAACTCAACTCAACTTCTCTTTGTCTTACTCTCTCTCTCCCCGTCTTTTGTTCTCTATCTGTCTTACTCTCTCTCTCTCTCCCCCTTTTTTGCTCTCTATCTGTCTTACTCTCTCTCTCTCCCCCTCTTTTGCTCTCTATCTGTCTTACTTTCTCTTTCTCCCTCTCTTTATCTCTGTCTGTGTCCCATTCTCTGTCTTAATTCTCTGTCGCCTTCTTTCTCTTTCTCTTTCTCTCTCCATCTCTCTCTCTCTGTCACACACACACACATACACAGGGCACACGCACGCTTGCACACACACACACACACACACACACACACGTATCTGTTTTTTTGTGTGTGATCTATTAGTATATTTATTCATCTATTCATTTTTAGCAAGTAGCCTTTATCTGACTCTCTACACCGATCTCCCAGCTCATTAAATACTAAGAGTCTTTATCACTGTGTGCTTTTCTAGTGTACATTGTAATTCAGGGTTTTTTCTGTCCTTTGCTAATTGTTTTGGTCATTCATCAACCCACACTGTATCTCCACCGCTGCCTGATGAAAAGGCGTCGTTTGTTGTTTGATCAATAACCTAATTCTACGCTACAGTTATTAGTTACCACCGCCAGTTCAGCAGGGTTGATTGTGGGAGATGAGATAGTTTGTGTGTGTGTGTGTGTGTGTGTGTGTGTGTGTGTGTGTGTGTGTGTGTGTGTGTGTGTGTGAGTGAGAGAGAGAGAGAGAGAGAGAGAGAGAGAGAGAGCGAGAGAAAGTGTAAGAGTGTATACATGTTTGTGTGTGTGTGAGTGTATGTGTGTGCATGTGTGTGTGCATGTGTGTGGGAGAGGGGGAGGATGTCAATGAGATATTTCAAGGATTGCTCATCTCTTTGTTCATTATACTCCGGTGGAAGATCTTTCAGAGCACACAGGCATGGCGTTTCTCATCGCAAAGCTCCACACTCCTAAATAGACTTCATTCTCATGCTGAAGAAATTAAGAACAAAAGACGATCCCACGGATCCCCAGCCCACACACACACAACACACACGACAGGCCAGTCAACCTGTTTGTGGAGTTGGGGCTTTTTTTTACTGCTGTGCTTTTCTGCTTCACCTAGTGTAGCCCCGCTTCCCCCCCCCCCTTCAGCCCACCCACCACATACCCCTCTGAATGCGCCCATCTGAATGTGCCGTTTGACTCATCGCGTAATCTCCTGCTATATTTTTTCTCTCGTTTCCTGTCAAAACTGTTTGTGAGTTCTTTTTTCCCCAGAATATTCTTGCATCAATCAGCATCAGTGTCAAAGAAGAGATAAAAACTGGTTCGGAAATAGGTTATAAGGCTGTCATATACGTATATTAAGACCGCAATCAAACTGGTGCGTGCTATTATATGTTATGTGTATGGCTTCTGGAATTAGATTTTGGGATAATGCGTATGCTGGGTCGTGTAAAGGAAGAGGATGGTATGGTGTTAGGAGCTGGTTTTAGGTTCTTCTTTGTATAAAGCCACAAAGGTAGGCCACTGCAGTCCAACTACAGGCATAAAAGTCTGATCCCACGCCCTCCCCAGTCATGCTCACCTGTTGTTAGTCAGTCATTTTGGTAGCAGTCTTTGGTAGTCTTTATAAAACCATATCTTATGTTATGTTATGTTATGTTATGTTATGTTATGTTATGTTATGTTATGTTATGTTATGCTATGTTATAAGCTTTTACAACTTAAAGTGACACAGTGCATTGTAAACCATTTGGTCATTATCAAGAACTCAAAATAGTTTTATACTGTAATGCACTGTGTTGCTCAAAGTGGTAAAAGCTTATGACATAGCATTGTAAGACTTTATAAGTACAGTTATGAC
>CM059288.1:14108032-14130532 GCA_030347295.1 Setipinna tenuifilis | reverse complement strand
ACTTTGGGCGAGCATACTCAGGGCAGGTGGGCTGGCGGTGTCTTTGATCGGCAGGTGTTTTTAATGTTACAAAGTGAGCTTGTGCAAGTATCACCCCATAGCTTCTGTGGGTCCGTGCTGGAGGCCCCTTGTGTTTCAACACCTTCTGGTCTGGGCATTCTGGGATCTACAACAATGTCATACCATACTCTTTGCCAGTGCAAAAATAGCGAAGCTTCAAGAGATGCGAGGGAGAGATGCTGGTGATCAGCTGATGACCTAGTATAGTATCTCCTCTTGGGTGCAGATCCCAAAGAATGATACAGGGACTACTCAGGGGCTGGAGGGCTGGGCTGCCTGCCTGCTCAACAGCCTTCATTAATAGAGTCTTTGATGGTGGTCCAGCAGAGGTGTCGTATCTGAAATGCTACTGTCCTCTCAGGGGATGCATGCTATTAATTTCACAGCTGACAAGAAAAACACTGTACAACCTTTTTTTTTAAATGTATGCATTAAAATGTATGCATTTCGATGTTCTCAAAGACAGGCCTGACACCAGGAGGAGGGCCCATTTCCCTGACAGCCTGTCAGCTTCACCTTCGTGAAGGATGCTGTATAAGAGTCCAATTCCTAAAAACTCTGGTGACCTTCATTGGCGCATACTGCACTGTGCCATGGCCACAAAGGTCTTTGTTGCTAGACTTAGACCTCATACATTTAGCTGATGTATGCAATGCAGTGTGCCAGACAATGTTTTTGACATCTTCTTTGATTGTACATGTAGTGGACGGCTGGACCATGTGATGGTTTGGTAAAGGGATTTTAAGCGTCTATCCTTCTCTTTCTCTCTCTCTCTCTCTCTCTCTCTCTCTCACACACACACACGCACACACACACACACACACACACACATATGTAGCCCTTCCTATTACTACCCCGATGAATAAGAGGACCAAAGTGGGTTCGTGCTGAGTTATAGCAAATAAGGATACCAATCTGCGTAGTTATACTGAAGTGAGTGGAGTCTGACAAGTTATATAATTAAATTTCAAAAGGAAATCAAAATGTTTATTCAGAACACAAGTGGTATACGCTTCAACCCACCTTCAACATAGCAGTCAAAAAAAAGAAGTGCCTCACCCAACAAATATTGAAATATGGATATTGTCCCACAAACACCCGTTATGTTACCCTAGTTCAAAACAAAAAAAAGATTAAAAGATATGTTACTCAATTGTACCTTTTCAAAAATATTATTTCACTAATTCAGCTCACTGTTTGTCACTTTACTCCTTTATCCACCACACCTCTAAATCGTGGTCACCCTAGTTACATTCATTAAACAATAGTACCTCAGTCCTTTAAATTAAAAGATCCCCTTTATGTTCAAAACGATATATACAAGCACTTATTTAACCCAACAAAATGTTTACCCTTGCAATTACAAATGTTCCCTCTTTACATCTCTGAGAAACACGGCATTTACATTACACATTTAAACACACTCACATAAATGCACCGGTGCACCAAAAGAAAACAAAAGAAAAGCCGGCTATGAAAAAACAACAAACGTTGCAGGCCTGTTCGTTCACACACGTTTGTGTCCTTTAAATGTCTATTTACTCACGACCCCAGCGAGTTGCAGCGAGTTGACTTTGAGGTAGCGTATCGCCCATGCAACCGTCCCGCACGAAGCGCGAGCCTCCCTCGGTGCCCAGCGGAACCACTGACTTTCCCTGGTCGTCAGTGGCGCTATCTGGGGCGCGTTGATCCCTCGAGGGTTACCTGGTGGAACCTCAGACGTGCCTGGTAGTCTGAGGCGCTAACCAGGCAACAATCACTGTCTTCTTGTGATGATCACCGCATACAACAACGGCAGCGGGGCTATGCTTTTCTTTTATTGCTAACTAGCATGCACAACTTATGTGCATGGAATCTCGGAGTTCAACTCGTAATACCAACGTCAACGCAACGTATTACATCAAGCCTCCCTAAACGCGGAGAGAGCTTGCAACAAATATAGCGTTATGTATAGATGTGACTGAGTCAATAATAAAGTAGACTATATAGTAAACTTAAGACTTCTCCAAACTGCTTGTACGGAGCTTTTTTCTCTTCCCTCCCTCTCTTCCTTCTGTTCTCCTCTCTCCCCCCTCAGTCCCGCGATAACTTAATAAACTCACGTATATTTCCCTTTTTGCCCTCTGCTATAAAATCTCTTACTAAATCTTATCTACGGTATTTTTGCACTGTTTAACACAAATAAAAACAAAATTACAAATGTTCTGTACGTCATACATTTACCTTCTATCAATAACTGAAAATAAAGTTGAATTACAGTCACGTGACTCGGAGATGCACCCGGGTTACACCCTCCCCCTTCAAATGGTCTGTATGTCCCCATCAGACGGTTGGAACAATACGAATCATTAAACATGCACCGTTGGGGCTGTGCCCCTCTTTGTTGACCAATACTCGTATGCCCTTATGCTGAATAACTAATGGGCGATCTGAAGGTTCCCCCAACTCATCATAGGTAAACCGCAGCACTGGCTTGGTGTGTCGCCTCTCTCGAGGGGGATGCTGATTGACCCCTTGACTATCACTGGACACGCCGACACTGTCTGTGTCATCTACAGAACCTTCTGGCGGCTCTAAACACGTTAGTTGCACCTCCACATCATCATTATCCAATATCACCCCAGCATCTGTCTCTCTGATAGGGGAACTCTCATCTCCACTATTATCAACATTACTACTCTCTGTAGCAGATTGTGCTGGCGGAGGAGAGGGTGCTTCCGACACCTCTTGGTCCCTACCCTCCATGCCGACAGCCCCTTCACGAGGTTGTGTAGGGCAAAGGTCTAAGCTCACGATCGCTCTAGGAGCATAATAGTCACCATCACTATCAGAGAAACTGGACTCATGATCAGTGTGTTGTGGGCGGTGGCAATTTTGTGTTGCCCTGTGTTTACGCCGTGTAGACACCCCTTTGGTTCCTAACCCCGGTGCTTCATTATTCTGTGGATAGGGCAACCGTACTAACTCACCAATGGATAATAAATGATCTCTATGTAGAGTTTTCACTGCCCCTGTTCCCACTTCTGGTCGCACCCGGTAAACGGGTAAGTTCGGTAACTTATCCAGAACTACATAGGGCAGTGAATTCCATTTGTCTTTCAGCTTCTGCTTACCAGTTCCCCCTAATGCACGCACAAGTACCCTGTCCCCCTTTTCTAGAGCCTGATGTCGTACAGTTAGGTCATAAGCCCTTTTGTTCTTTTGGTGGTTCTTTGTGGAGGCTTTCATGGCCAACTGGTATGCCTGTTTGAGGTCATGCCTCAGGTTGTCAACATACTTAGGGTGAGTGACTGCCTCCTCACTGTCCAACACTGCCTGAAAACACACATCTATGGGCAGGCGGGCCTCTCTCCCGAACATTAGAAAATAAGGGGAGTAACCTGTGGCATCATTTTGGGTGCAGTTGTACGCGTGCACAAGCGTGGCTATCTGCTGGCTCCACCTTTGTTTCTTTCCAGGATCTAGTGTACCCAGCATGGAAAGCAAAGTACGATTAAACCTCTCAGGTTGAGGGTCTCCCTGAGGATGGTAAGGGGTCGTTCTTGACTTCCGTATCCCCAACACTTTTAGCATCTCTTTGATCAATCGGCTTTCAAAGTCCCTCCCTTGATCCGAGTGGATCCGAGCGGGCAAACCATAATTGACAAAAAACTTTTCAACCAGCACTTTTGCAACCGTAGGTGCCTTCTGATCGCGGGTTGGATAAGCTTGTGCATATCTTGTAAAGTGATCTGTCACTACTAAAACATTCGAGACTCCGCGTGAATCTGGCTCTATTGATAAAAAATCAATGCAAACCAGCTCGAGTGGTCCATTACTGGTAAGCTGGTTTAGTGGAGCCGCACGTCCTTGGAGAGTCTTCCTAACTACACACCTGCCACAATTCTTTATGTAGTGGGCTATATCATTCGCCATCTTGGGCCAGAAAAATCTCTCCCTCATCAGTTCAATGACACGTTCAATGCCCAAGTGTCCTCCATCATCATGTAGTGACTTAAGGGCAAAGGCTCTCAATTGCTTTGGTAATATGAACTGTGAGATCTCCTTCCCTAATTTCCTGACAATGTTCCGATATAGTACCCCATTCTTGATAACCAGCCGTGGCCACTCTCGTCTTAATGCACTGAGTTCTGGGGAATCGTGTAGAGAGGCACTTTGACGTCCAGCTAGCAGGGCTTGTTTCATTTTAGTGATGGTGTCATCTCTATCCTGTGCGACACGCAACTCTTCTAAACTAAATGGCTCCAAGTTCCCTTCGCTGACCTGGATTGTGTGAACATAGGCTTGCGGGACGCACTGAGGCGGTGCACCCAGCTGATCAATGCATCGTTTCGCAGGAGCACTGAGCAAAGGGGCATGAATGGGCTTACAGATGGCTTTCACCCCAGCAGGGGAAATACACTCAACCTCATCGGCTACATTCCGGGATAAAAGGTCAGCATCAACATTTTCACGCCCTGGCCTGTATTGTATGCTAAAATCATATACAGACAATGCCGCCAACCACCTATGGCCACAGGCATTTAGCTTGGCACTAGTTAGGACATAAGTTAGCGGATTATTGTCAGTGCGGACAGTAAAGCGAAGGCCATAAAGGTAGTCGTGGAATTTATCCACTACGGCCCACTTCAGAGCTAGAAATTCAAGTTGATGAACTGGGTAATTGCGTTCTGAAACACTGAGCTTTCGGCTGGCAAATGCTACTGGTCGCAACCCTTCTGGGTATTCTTGGTTGAGCACAGCTCCCAGGCCATCAAAACTGGCGTCCACGTGCAGTATGTAAGGCCGTGTCGGGTCAGCGAATGCTAAAACTGGGGCCTGAATCAAGCAAGTCTTAGTTTTTTGGAATGCCTCTGTACAGGCAGGAGTCCATCTTTCTCCAAACGGCTCAGCCTTGCTCAAGTACTGTTTTCCCTGTTCTTTTTGTTTAGGTCGTCCCCTTCTGGGGGGCTCATAACCTCTTGTTAAATCAGTCAGAGGACGTACAATTGCCGAGTAGTTAGCAATAAACCGTCTGTAATAACCACAGAACCCTAAAAATGACTGCAATGACTTCAGGTTCGTGGGTTGTGGCCACTGGGACACCGCACTAATCTTTTCTGGGTCTGTTGAGACTCCATCTTCAGACACGATGTGTCCAACATACTTAACACAGGTCCGAAAGAACTGACACTTGTCAATGGACACTTTCAACCCAAATTCCTCCAGGCGGTCCAAAACTTTAAGCAATCGCTCTTCGTGTTCTTCAAGGGTGTGGCTGAACACGATTACATCATCCAAATATACCAGACACTGTAAAAGATGCATATCTCCCACTGCTTTCTCCATTAAACGTTGGAACGTCGCAGGAGCACCCATGATGCCCTGCGGCATTCGTTCAAATTGATAGAAACCCAGTGGGCAGATAAACGCTGTCTTCTCCTTGTCCTCTTCGGACATAGGAATCTGGTAATAACCGCTTCTTAGGTCCAGAACAGAAAACCACTTGCTCCCGGATAGACAGTCTAGTGCATCATCTATTCTGGGCACGGTGTACTGATCAGGAATAGTGCGGGTGTTTAAAGTCCTGTAATCAATACACATGCGAACTTTGCCACTCTTTTTTCTTGCCACCACAATGGGCGATGCGTATGGGCTACGTGACTCCCTAATTATGCCGGCCGCCAACAACTCCTGTAAATGCCGCCGTACATCATCAATATCCCCTGGCGCAATGCGCCGGGACCGCTCTCGAAAGGGTCTGGAATCTGTCAGCCTAATGCGATGCTCCACATCTTTAGCCAACCCCACGTCCCATTCCTCCACGGAGAACACTTTGGTCCTCTCGGCTAACTTCTGAGCCAGTCTGTCTCGCCATGTCTGGGGTAACGGGGATTCACCAAAATCGAACAAAGCTGGGTTAATGGCATCCTGGGAGGCTGGGGCCTGTGCAAGACCAGTTACTACGTCGGCTTTATGGATCTGTGCGATGACCGTCCCTTTGGGGATTGACTTTGTTTTCAGGGAGACATTCTGTAGGAGAACTTTACAATTGTCTTTATCCAGTTCAGTTGGTAACAACACACAAGGAGGTAAGGCCACTCCCTGGGGCAATGCAGTTGAGCTATCTACAACCAGTATGCTCGGAGTTCCTGTCCCATCAAATGTGGCCTTGCCAACAGCTAGACAGGATTCCCCAGGTGTCAAAGTAAGTGACCCTGGGCCTACCCACTTCACCTGCCCCACGTGATCAAGACTCTTCATGGTTTCATAGTTTGGTTTCGGGGGGCCAGCAGTCACTCTCCAGGCTTTTGCATGGTGGGGTCCACTTGCTCTGTCACTTGTCACCAGTTCATGGCGGAATGCCCTCGCATTGGTACCTATGATTACAGGAACTTGGTCTGGCCCTTGGGGGTCAGGACAAACCAACGCCAAGACTGTCTGGGTAAAGCAATTTCTGTCATCATCTTCAATCTGCAGAGCGACTGCCACGTAACCCAGATATGGGTAGCTGCTGTCACTTAGGCCCCAGATACACAAACTAGAAATGGGCTGGATGGTGAGGTGAGATAAATGTTCATGGTACCACCTCTCAAAAATAATAGTAACCGTAGACCCGCTATCCATCAATGCCGTGCAGGCATGTCCTTCTATCTTCACAGGGCTCAGGGATGGTTTTCCCACCAACCCATCAGGAAGTAGGGAGGCTACGGGGGTCTCCGCGTGACCTTTCTTTGCTGTGCAATGTGTATCTGCTGCACCAGGTGGGTTCTGAGAAGAGTCATGGTCTTCCCCCTTTTGCTTTCGCAAATTGCGAATAAGTCGAGTGATGACTTTAGCGGAGTCTTCTTCAGCATTACACCGGGTGGCTATATGTCCATCCTGCCCGCAACGATAGCAAAAATACTCTCCTACCCCACTAGACGGTTGGGCCCTCCTACTGTTAGCAGGCGCGGGTCTGCTATAAGAACCACCTGCAGCCTGGGGCTTCCATTCTGGGGTTGTGACAAAAGGCATACCACTACGGTGGTTAACAGCCATAATCTGTAATTGGTGCTGTAGGTCAGCTACCTGTCGCTGTAATGCCCGGACCTCACTGTCGTTTTCTAATTGATTACTGGGCGGAGCTACAGTAGTCTCTGTCTCCCTGCAGGGGTTTGAGTGTCTGGCTTCGTTAGCTGTCAACTTAGCAACTACCACTCTCAGCTTGTCCAGTTCTGTTCTGAGCTTGGCTGCATCAGTGGAACTCAGCAGCTCGTCATCGCTTGTTCTTACCTGCTTTATGGTGGCTTTGGGGTTCAGAGGCGTTGACTTTTGTCTCACTGACTGCTGATCTTCCTCTTCGCGTATTTCAGTTAGCAGCTGTAAAAATGAAGGGGGTTTGTCTTTGCGCTCGCGAAGGCGTAGTTGTACCAGCATAAGGTCTGACTCAATCGCCCCACGTAAAAGTTGTTCTATACGCACCCGATCTCTCTGGCTAGCTGCTACACCACCCCTAAGAATGACCTTAGTTAATGCATGCTCAATGCGTCGCAGGAAGTCGGACAACCGTTCTCCTGGATTTTGGCGAAGTGATCTAAATGTATAATACAGGTCCTCTCCGGACACAGAAGAGCCAAAAGCCCGCTCTAAGGCCTCTAGATAGTCTTTGGGTGTTGCTTGAAGGTCACTAGACCTAACTGCTTGAGCTATCTCTAATGCAGGGCCTTTTAAGCTCTCAATGATGCGCTTGCGTTTTTCGCCAACAGAGCACTCACATTCGTCCACCATCAAATGAGCCTGCATCAGCCAAGTGTCAAGGGTTTCTTCTCCCGCCGGGGTTGGGGCATTTCCTGAGAAGGCTCGTAACCTCCGGAAAGCGGTGTTCTCAGGTACTACTGGTCGCTGGGTTTTCTCTAATATATCCCCTATGGACTTTAGGAACTGCTGTTCTGTTGTGAGAGTCGGTTGCTCTGTCTGTGGTACAGGCGCTGGGGTTTCCCTTTCTTCTTCTTCTGACCCAGGCACACTGAGTGTCCATGGCTCCCCTCCTGTGCTAGGTATCACATCCATTGGAATGGCTTTTATATTCACCACCTGACTACAAGCACACAGTACCATTAATCCATTAGTTTGGGCATCGAAAATTTTCCCCTTCACTTTTACCCTACCAAGGCGCTTAATTGAATTGAGAGTTTCTTCCAATGTGTCAGTGCTTACATCAGCTAAGACATGACGGACCACCAATGCATGTTTGAGGTCCAGCCCCTCACCCTTACACCAATTCACCAAAAAAGACATTGCGACTGGTAAATTATTATATTAAACTAAACTACTCCACTCACTTATTACATCAACCACAAGCTTAAATAATGTACCCACTACTGGTTAAATCCCATCCTCGTCGCCATTTTATGTAGCCCTTCCTATTACTACCCCGATGAATAAGAGGACCAAAGTGGGTTCGTGCTGAGTTATAGCAAATAAGGATACCAATCTGCGTAGTTATACTGAAGTGAGTGGAGTCTGACAAGTTATATAATTAAATTTCAAAAGGAAATCAAAATGTTTATTCAGAACACAAGTGGTATACGCTTCAACCCACCTTCAACATAGCAGTCAAAAAAAAGAAGTGCCTCACCCAACAAATATTGAAATATGGATATTGTCCCACAAACACCCGTTATGTTACCCTAGTTCAAAACAAAAAAAAGATTAAAAGATATGTTACTCAATTGTACCTTTTCAAAAATATTATTTCACTAATTCAGCTCACTGTTTGTCACTTTACTCCTTTATCCACCACACCTCTAAATCGTGGTCACCCTAGTTACATTCATTAAACAATAGTACCTCAGTCCTTTAAATTAAAAGATCCCCTTTATGTTCAAAACGATATATACAAGCACTTATTTAACCCAACAAAATGTTTACCCTTGCAATTACAAATGTTCCCTCTTTACATCTCTGAGAAACACGGCATTTACATTACACATTTAAACACACTCACATAAATGCACCGGTGCACCAAAAGAAAACAAAAGAAAAGCCGGCTATGAAAAAACAACAAACGTTGCAGGCCTGTTCGTTCACACACGTTTGTGTCCTTTAAATGTCTATTTACTCACGACCCCAGCGAGTTGCAGCGAGTTGACTTTGAGGTAGCGTATCGCCCATGCAACCGTCCCGCACGAAGCGCGAGCCTCCCTCGGTGCCCAGCGGAACCACTGACTTTCCCTGGTCGTCAGTGGCGCTATCTGGGGCGCGTTGATCCCTCGAGGGTTACCTGGTGGAACCTCAGACGTGCCTGGTAGTCTGAGGCGCTAACCAGGCAACAATCACTGTCTTCTTGTGATGATCACCGCATACAACAACGGCAGCGGGGCTATGCTTTTCTTTTATTGCTAACTAGCATGCACAACTTATGTGCATGGAATCTCGGAGTTCAACTCGTAATACCAACGTCAACGCAACGTATTACATCAAGCCTCCCTAAACGCGGAGAGAGCTTGCAACAAATATAGCGTTATGTATAGATGTGACTGAGTCAATAATAAAGTAGACTATATAGTAAACTTAAGACTTCTCCAAACTGCTTGTACGGAGCTTTTTTCTCTTCCCTCCCTCTCTTCCTTCGGTTCTCCTCTCTCCCCCCTCAGTCCCGCGATAACTTAATAAACTCACGTATATTTCCCTTTTTGCCCTCTGCTATAAAATCTCTTACTAAATCTTATCTACGGTATTTTTGCACTGTTTAACACAAATAAAAACAAAATTACAAATGTTCTGTACGTCATACATTTACCTTCTATCAATAACTGAAAATAAAGTTGAATTACAGTCACGTGACTCGGAGATGCACCCGGGTTACACATACATATATACACGCATAACTCTCTCTCTCTCTCTCTCTCTCTCTCTCTCTCTCTCTCACACACACACACACACACACACACACCCACATACACACACACACACACACACACACAGAAGCACACACACCTGCAACACAGAAGAAGCCCCCTGCAGACTTGACAACAATGCCGACTTCCTTTTGGCTATTATCACCTCCGTGATCACAGAGGACCAGGTTGAACGTCTCTGTGCTTCTGTGGCAAGGAGAGAAGCAGGATTGGAGGACTAGCTTGCCTTTGGTCTCCCTTCAGTCACGGCTCCCACAGTCCTCTGAGGACACTATCAAAGCACAGGAACAAGAGGCAGTGTAGGCTGTGCCGTGGGTGGTTCACATTCTAAGGCAAAGGCCCCTTTTTTCAACCCTGCACTCTTATTTGGTGTGTGTGTGTGTGTGTTTGTGTGTGTGTGTGTATGTGTCTAGGTGGGTATTTGCGTTCTCTCTTTCTCTCTCTTTCTCTCTCTCTCTCTCTCTCTGTATCTGTGTATGTGTGTGCACAAATGTGCAAGTGTGCAAGTGTGTGTCACAAAATAGGCAGTGTCTGCATCTGGCATCTGTGCTGCATTGGCTTGGGGCAAATAAAATAGGAACTAGAATTGTTGTCCTCTGCAACTTTAACAAACAAACCAACCAAACAAAACTGCAACAAATAGCCATCAACTAACCTCTTAGTTCTTACATAAAACAGACCTGCCTTACCTGAGGGACCATGAAAGTAGACGCTTAGCTACGCCTGTCTGTGCTTTCCTTACAATGTGAACTTATCCATCGTGTGTGTGTGTGTGTGTGTGTGTGTGTGTGTGTGTGTGAGAGAGAGAGAGAGAGACAGAGAGAGAGAACAAGAGAAAGCGGGCAAGGGAGAAATACAGAGAGAGGGAGAGAGAAAGAGAGTATGTGTCAGTGTGTAAGATAGAGAGAGGGAGGGAAAGAGAGAGAGAGAGAGAGAGAGAGAGAGAGAGAGAGAGAAAGTATGTGCCTTTGTGCTTTGTGTGTGTGTGTGTGTGAGAGAGAGAGAGAGAGAGAGAGAGAGAACGAGAGAACAAGAGAGAGAGGAAGGGAGGGATAGAAAGAGAGGGAGAGAGAGAGAGTATGTGCCAGTGTGTAAGATAGAGAGAGTATGTGCCTTTGTGTTTTGTGTGTGTGTGTGTGTGTGTGAGAGAGAGAGAGAGAGAGAGAGAGAGAGAGAGTATGTGCCTGTGTGTGTGTGTGTGTGTGTGTGTGTGTGTGTGTGTGTGTGTGTGTGTGTGTGTGTGTGTGTATGTGTGTGTGTGTGTGTGTGTGTGTGTGTAAATCTACCAGCAGGTGTGGTGTTGCCCATCATAACGAAATGAACATTCACACACAGCTCGTATGATCGCATTGCACGCACTTCTCACTTTTCCACATACCTGCACACATGCAGACACGCGGTGAGGTAAACAGCTTATATCTGCAGATAGCACACACACACACACCGTTCACGCTGCCATTGCTCTGGGGCGATAACATCATGTTGCTAGGCACCCCACCCCCACCCCTTCCTTCCCCCTTACCCATCACCCCCCCTTCCCTCCTATACCCATCATGCATCTCACCTGCTCCGAGCATGTTTGCGTGCGTGCTGCCGAGCCGATCCCCTCCACTGGTGGCTCATGTCTCTTTGGCTTACTGTCATCACCTGCTCAGGCAGCCTGACAATAGTCTGCAGCTCACGCCTGTGAACCCCTATACATGGGGTGGCCTTGTCACTATCCATGTAGTAACCGACCTATAGGAGGGGGAAGGGAAGGGAAGGGAAAACAAATGCACGGATGTTGTGTAGATCTGGCAGATTCAGGTCAGATGAGATAGAGATCTAATGTCCGTTTCTGTTGTAATCTTGGTGATTTCTCTGCACTGTGACGTGGCTTAAGAAATCTTAAGCGTCAGCTTCAAGGCATCAGGCATTGTGTGTTCTGCATAGTGACAAAATTTGAGTATGTAAAGATGTCACAAGCTGCTTTATTGGGGTAAAATTGCGCTAAAATTCATGTTTATAAATTCAGCAGAAGCTTCTTTTCCCTCATGTTTTCTTCTAAATATAATGGACCTCACCATTTACATGCTGTTATGAAACAATTGAGACACCCTGTTCATTCCTGTTTAGTTATAAACAGTAATGCATGGTTTATTACTGTGAAATATGCACTATTCCATGATGGGAATCGAGCAGAAATATGTCTGGCTCTGCTAAATGTTTTATTTGCCAGATGCTTTAGCCCTTAGCAACCTAAAAGATGTGTGAGCATATGTTTTTTCTTTAATATATCTGTGTGTGTGTGCGCTCCATTGGAAACGAGCCCACCATTCTTCAGTTGCTACCACTCTGCTCTGTCTGTGAAGCTTCAGGCGCTAATATCACATAAGGAT
Source organism: Setipinna tenuifilis (assembly GCA_030347295.1). Lineage (NCBI taxonomy): Eukaryota > Metazoa > Chordata > Actinopteri > Clupeiformes > Engraulidae > Setipinna > Setipinna tenuifilis. The sequence continues at coordinate 14,118,213 of CM059288.1, read as the reverse complement.
AAAGAGGAGAGTGGTGTTTCTGTGTGTGTGTGTGTGTGTGTGTGTGTGTGTGTGTGTGTGTGTGTGTGTGTGTGTGTGTGTGTGTGTGTGTGTGTGTGTATGTGTGTGCTTTTGTGTGTGTGGGTGCGCGTATGCGTGTCCGTGCGTGTGCGTGCATGTGTGTGTGTGTATGTGTGTGTGCATGGTTGTGTACGTGCATGTGTGTGTTTGTGTCTGTCTCTGTGAATCCCTCCGCCAGGCTTCATAAAGAACAAGGCTTGGTGAAGAGTCAACCTTTCCACCCAACAAAGGCAATGGCACTGCTCTTCCATGGCGATCCCAGTGACCTTCCAAATGTCAGCAATGATCTTGGTCCTGGTTAAAATGTCAGGGACTTGTGTGTGATTTGCTCTGAGCTATGATCATACGCCGTCCTGTTTTGTTTTCCTTTCCGGCAAGTATCACGCCAGTTCAAGTTTACATATCTTGCTTTCATTACAATGCACATTGTAATTATGTATTCAGATTGTGCTTACTTTATGAAAGCTGTGAAAGTCAGTTCGATGGAGACTCACACAGCTTGTTTTTTTATAAAATGCAAAAATTCTTCAAATTAAACCCTGGTGATTTGGATTAAGTACAATCAGTGTAGCTACTGAGGAAGCTTTGCATATTTTCATCCACAAAATTGCATCCAGAAACAAGAAACAAGTCTGTACTTATGGAAAAAGGAGAGAATCTTTGACGCAAAACCCAGACGAGACGAGCTCCATCATACTGAGGTATTTTTGCTCTGATGGATGTTTTTAAGATTCTCAGAGCTCAGAAAAAAACGCACAAAGTTTGCACTGTGTTTTCACTGTATGATCTAACTACATCCGATTTCAGTTAGTAATTTTTTACAGGCCGTTTCCTGTCCTTTGATTCTAGGTTATTCCCTGTAGGTCGGCTTTCCCTAAACTCCAGAACATACAGGTGTCTACTGAACATACAGATCACTACTGAAAAACGCCCAGCACACAACAAACGAAGACCTAGCACACACTGAACAAAGGGTAGCAAGGCCTCCGGGATGTGAGGTGGTATAGCAAAGACAACTTAAATCCACAAGCAAACCGTGGCCTACATTAATTCATTTCTTCTGTGTGCCCACGTAGGGGTGACATTTTTACTTAAACATTGTTGCAGTAAGAGGCATTTGGTCCTCCCCTCGTTGTAGGCGGATTACCCTTTTGGCATTTTATCATAGCAGTTGTGTTTGATTGAACTTGCGGTGAAGCTACAAAAGCAAATGCTTTTGTGTGAAGGCATACATTTTGTGAGCCTGGTCCTTTATCTGTCATGTTTCTTTATACAGCAGTGCTGCATTGATGCTGACAGCGAGACACTGAAGCACCCCAGCATGAGTCATGGGTTCATATGCAACCATTAAAACAATGTGCATAGGTACTAGTGTAGGCGGCACACAAAAAAAAACACTGTAGTCCATCCATGCAATATGACATTAGAAGTATGTTGACTTATTGACTGTGTGTGTGTGTGTGTGTGTTCGTGTGTGTGTGTGTGTGTGTGTGTGTGTGTGTGTGTGTGTGTGTGTGTTCGTGTGTGTGTGTATGTGTGTGTGCTGTGTGTGTGTGCATGTGTTTCTCTGTTTAAGTGGGTGGCTGTGTATGTGTGTATGCATGTGTTTGTTGGTGTAGAAGGAGATAGATGATGAACAACAGCCAGCGATCTCTGCATCAGTTACATCAGTTGTATAAAAGTAGCTGGTGGATAATTAAACAATCGTTCCCCGCTCCAAACGTAGCTTTGACACAGCTTCTTTTTTTTTTCTTCTTTGTTCAAAAACAGAACAGGGCCTCCAGACTGCTGTGTTTCCTGCGGAGGGATAAGGAGATCAAAGAAGACATAAATAAGAGAGAGTGAAGATGAATTAGTGAGTGTGTTGAACAATCAGTGATCAAGTTTTTTCAAGTGTGAATGTTTGCCTAAAGTTACTTGAAAGAGGTGTGCGCAAGAGGTGTGAAATATGTAAGAGTGAGGGGAAAATAAAAGCGTATACTCTATGACCACAGAAAGCACCAGAACAAGGTAATTTCTGTATTTCTGAAAATTCTAAAACTACTTGCGTTTGTGTGTATATATCCATACTTTTTTTTTACAAATAGCTTGTCACCAATCCTGTCACTAGCCTGGCAAACCAGTCCTTCGTACTTTATTTCATTTTGTATAGAGGGTCTGGCAGTGCTGTATTGAGAAATGTTTTTCTTCCTGGATGTGTGGACTCTGCTAAAAATTTAAAACGGTTGGATCTGTCTTTACCCAAACATTAACATAAAGGAAGTTTAGCTTTCTAAAAACTAACGGACTAACTACTAACTACTAACACTCACGAATGCTCACGAATACTCACTCTGTGCACTGATTTGCCTAGGAAGGATTCTGCCTACAACCAGTCATTTCAATGAGACCAGTGCCAGACCCTCTGTACAAAACGATCATCACAGGTCAAACTGAACAGACTTAAGGCCATGTACTAGTATGGGCTGATCCCACTGGGGGGTGACAGTGAGTTTGTTTGTTTTTGTGACTGGTGCCTCAGTGCCTCTGCCTTTAAGCCGATGGCACCAAACTTTAAAGTCTGTTCATCAGAAACTGTTCCAGTGAGACCAGTTATGGCCGGTCAATGCCAAAGACACTGGGCTCCAGAGTCTGTTCCCCAACCAGCTAATAGCCTACACAGATTGCATTATATCACACCCTATTGGATCAGCAGGGCAGCTATAATATGGCAGCATGAAGCTGGTGGTGGTGGTGGTGAGAGGCATACTGTACACTTCAGGATCTAAGGTCTGATAGTCCGACTGCCTGAGTTGTTGTTCAACATGTCTTATATCTCTGTATTGTTGACAGGTACAGCCCTAGCAAGTCCCTGCAAAACTGCCAGGGACTGTTATCCCTGATTTCTAACTGACAGCACTTCCTGACAGCTTTTACAGTACGTCCGACATTACAGGACGAAGAGAATGCAGGTAAAGGCTGTTGGTGTTGTCTTTGCACATCTCACTCAAAAAAAAAACTCATCACATGGCAGCACCCTGAGCTTGTTGTCAGACTGAAATGTAAAACGAAGGCATTTTGTTGATTGAGCATTCTGCCAGTGCAACCTGCTGTCACAAACCAGCAGGTGAGGCCTGGAGGAAGGCCATTTTAAAGGACATGTTCCATTTTAACTGTCTCATAAAGAGTTCAGTCATCGCTCTGCCACTAACCTTGATCGACAAACCAATTGTAGATCTCCTTGATCATGTATTCAGCTTTCACTAGAGAGCTGCCACATTGCTTTTGGAGCAACAGAGTGTTCAGGGGGCTGGAATGCATCTCTTATCAATTGTGACTTGTTGTCCCCTCCATAACGCTTTATCCATCTGTTGCTGCCTGACATACTTGTTGTGTCCACAGCGTTAGCTTGCAGGAATTGCATTCATGTCAGTGTCCAAAAGTTTAACTATTCCCACCTGAGTTCTCACAGACTGATTGTGTTTCACTGAATAATATTTTTATGCGTATACAAACTTGTTGGTGAGTCGTGTAGTCTGTGCCATTCAAGTAAAGAGAGAGAGGTGGGTCAACAATATCAAGGTCAAGGCTCTAAAATGTGGCAGACAGAAGAAGATATGTTCATCTTGTATAATCCAGCCCCATCCCTCAGTAGGCTGGGATAGTTGCCTCTATCTTTAAGTTACTCATCATAAATATCCTAACCAGGGCCAGGAACATCTTGTCATTCTTGGTTTTGGCATAGGACTTCATATTTTCGTAATCTGTGAACATATGAACCTGTACAGAATCTGCAGTAAGCTTTGCTATCATCTTCTTCAGAGTTCAGACAGCATCCGTGAGTTCAGCTCCAGATGATTCTCTCACTCCTTTCTGTAAGTTTTGTAGCACTGTGGTGAAGAGAGTCAAGAGTTCAGTGCAGAGGTAGTTCAGACACAAAACAGCTGATTCACACACTTCTAATGAACAGTAGTTTCTTTTTGCCATTCCCTCACTCGATGACATTTTTATTGTAATTACTTAGTATTGCTATTGTTCTTATATTGTACTTACATTTTATTGCACTTACTACTTTACCTGAGTTTTTTTATTGTACTGTTTGGAAGATAAACTATGAAATGTCTGTGGAATGTGCTTACAGGAAAAAAAGAATTCAGAAAAACAGTAACCTAAAAAAACAGACAAAAAGAAATAGAAAACACTGAAAAACTTGAAATAAATAAATAAATGAAGTGTAAGTGTAAGTGTAATGAACTGAAGATTTGTCAAACAACTGAAGTATCACTAAAGTAACCAGAGTATCACTAAAGATCCCTCATCAATCTTTCCCTCCCTCTCTCTCTCTCTCACACACACACACTCACACACACACTTGGCTTAGAGGCTATGACTAAGCATGCCTTACTATCAGACAATGAGTAATGCTGGCTAATTGAGAAGGGACCTGAGGTGATGGTAGACTCAGGGGGATGAAGTTGAGCGATTTAGGACAAAGTTCTGAGTTATTTAGCAGCAACTTCAGGACATAAATGATACATTAAAATAACTAACTTGTCAGCCTTAAGGCAGAAATATTTTATTGAAATGCATTTGTGCATTATACATTGATTTCAGTTATTGGTAAATTTTTAAAATGTTTTGTCAGTAACTTTTTGTAGAAACATCTTCCAAATACCATAACCTTAGTGGGGGTCTGGAAGCATCTTCTTATAAAGCTTTAGAGCTGTTAGCTAATAAGAGACAGATCAACAAAGCTTTAAGCGATTCTGTCAAACAGCTTACATATTTTAAAATTTCCCAATATTAAGTGTAGTAAATAAAGGTTCCTTGGATTTCACAGAGGATCTTTCACAGACACCATCCAGACAGTCTAATCCTGAGATCTAAATCACAGAGCTATTACAGATTATGAGGTTTCCCCAGTACGAAGACACAGTGTAGTGAGTGAAGGTTACTTGGATTTCACAGAGGATCCTTCACAGTCTCCTCAGAGTTCCCCCAGGCTGGGTGACTACATACTTAGTAGTAACAGTGTAGTGAGGCCTTTTTACATAGCTACTTATGTGAACAGAGATTCCCATTCATACTGAGACAGAAAAACAAAATAATGAATCAATAAAACTCTTGAAAGGTCTTCGGTGACCTCTAAATTAATGCAGTTGTGTGTGTATGTGTGTATGTGTGTATGTATATGTGTGTGTGTGTGTGTGTGTGGGCATGCGTGTGCATGGTCCTTTAACTGGCTAATCCCAAAAGTCAGCATTGCTGTGAGCTCAACACATTAGCCTGCATTATATTGCCTTCGCTGGGCCGTCCCACAGCAACATTTAGACACGGGAGGTTATGGGAGGTAACATGACACACTAGCTCCCTCTGCCTCATCTCTTTTCGTTTGCGTTGCAACTTTTAAGTTGCGGGTGCAGAGTTTCACTTAAAATGCTAAAAGGAACACCGCCAACTCAGTGTATTATGTCAGATGTGACGCATATTGAGTCGCAAATTATTTCATCTAAACATCTCCAGTGGGTTCCCACAGTGCTACTGATCCTTGATGTAAACCAATGACAAACCCTAAAAAAAATCGCTGACTGTACATCTCCAAAGGCCTTGAGCAAGAGAAGGGGGAGTTTGGGGATTTAAAATATTCAGCCCATGAAAACCAGACTCCAGAAAATCAATTTCCCCTTCCCTTTCATGTTAGAGATCTTCTGCCGATCAGCCACATTGATGCGCAAATGAAGGCTTAAACCAAGTGCATCCATCCTCTCTGCATCAAGTCTGCATCCAGCCTGCTCAAGCAAGCGTAACTCCAGTCTCATTGCAATCAACATGGGGGATTTCAACTTCATGTTGCACTGTTTGAGACTGGCTTGGGCATAATGATGGAAAAGTCAAATACGTAATTTCTGTAAACACACACGCACCCAAGAGAGAGAGAGAAAGTCAGAGAGAGAGATACAGAGAGAGAGACAGAGAGACAGAGAGAGAGACAGAGAGAGAGAGACAAAGACAGAGAGAGGAGAGAAGAGAAAGTGAGCAGTAATGAAATAAGATCACCGCCATAGTCAATAGGTCATTACTTGCTGGCAAAAGTAGGGCAATCGAAAAGGTTTCTGCTTGGTTATGCCCCTGCGTTGGCAGCAGATTTTCAAATAACTGAGAAGGGGAATGAAATGATATTTTTTCCAAACCACTAATGGTAAGCAGTGGTGTTATAAAATGTATTATCTTCACAGTGTGACCCCTTGTATCAGGTGCCTTATAAAGTAGCTAAGTCTTGGTACACAATAGTGATTGTATCATTTACTGACTGCCTGTGGATGGGCAAATAAGACGAGTATATCATTAGCACCATGACCAATGCCAGGACCATTAGTTTTTAAAGAAGCCCAAATGCATAACAAAACAAGTTTTCTCATTTTATATAACTGCAAAAATCTTCCCTCAGTAAACTTTTTATACATAAACGCAGGTCAATAAAACAGTTTTAATTTCCCATAGATAACTACAGTTCATGGTCAGCAAGTTTTGTTTGCTGTACTATGCAGCAGACATTTACTGTAATGCAAGCGGCAGTAGAAGTCTCTTTACATAACACCACCTTGGGAGAAACTGTCAGCCGATGCACCCATACATCTGTGCCTTATGTGTATTGTGTGAGGCCTTCGACAGAGAATGGGTGCAGTTAGGTAAGGTCGAAAGATCAGGCCACTCAAACTTCCAGCAAGTGCTTCTGCTTCAATCTAATTAAAACGTTATATAATCATCACCATTTGGCATTCAACTAAATGTCCTTTCTTTTTCACTAGAGGGGCCCTTTTAACTGACAGATTGTCTGAAAAAAATCAGTTTTTTTTATTCTTCTCTTTGGTTTTGGATGCACAGGCATTTTTGCACAGGCAAGACAATGCAAAGGCGGTTGGTGTTGGGATGGGGTGAGGTGGGTGGGGATAAGTCTTAGGGTTCAAGAGGTTTCTTATCACATATTTAAAGTTTTTAAATACTTTAGATAGAAGTATGCAAGATGTAACAGGGCCCTTGTTTTGAAGAGACCATATGATGCAACTGATGTGCACATTCATGTTTTAACCCCAGCTGACCGGTTTTAATGGCCACCCTCTCCACTCTGTATAGAACACACAGTGCACAAGGATGGGTAAAAAAAAGAACAATGATTTAAGCCAAATAAATGCATTCCACAAAGAATGTGGAGAGGGGGGAAAGAGAGTGGAAGAAAAAAGAAGTGAAAGATGTGTTCAATTCTTCATGATGACCTTCAGTGAAAAAAAAACAACTTCAAAAGTGTTGAGAACATCCACAGCCCACTTAGAAGAAATAGAAGACATCTAGAAGAAATAGAAGACATCTTTCGCATGCCACGTTTAATGCACATATATACTGTGACATCTTTATAGGTTCTCAACCTTGACAAGGTCATTCAGGCTGTTGCCCACAGTGTTTTAAAGTATTTGCCGAAGTGCCTCCAAGCAGACTGTCAGAAGTGTGGAAAGTTGTCTTCAAGGCAAGGTTGTTTTAGACCTTGCCATGTGCTGTCACTCTCTCTGTCACTCTTCCTCACGCGCATGCCTCTCAGTTATCCATCAGCTGGGAGGGATTCCATGTGCCGTATGCATTGGCATGCTAACCTTTAACAGTTAACCTCGAAACAATGTAGCTGCATACTCTGTGTTGCCTTGACAAAGGGCATAGGGTCCAACGCATCGGAATTAAAGCAGTATGAAAGAAGCAATGTGGAATGGAGACGGCTGCATTCTTTTGGAGTTTGGAGCAATCTGTCTTAGCCTGCACCTCATCGGGAGGGTGCATTGTTTTCTGTTCTTCGGAACCCTTAACAGGTAACCTTTAAGGGTCAGCGTCATAAGGGTCATGAGTTTTTGAACATTCTAAAAAACAAAAGAATGCATTCTAACAATGTAAGGATCTACAATTAAGCAATATAACGCGAGTGGGAGTGAGGGTGTTAGTGGATACCCTTACAAATGTGGTGCACCCTCAGTAGGCCTGTAAACAGTAAAAACAGTATGACATGGCTGCTATAGTCCACACAACACTAACTTTGTTAGTCTTGGTTTTAGCACTTCTTTACAAAAAAACCCTTAATTCTTACAGAAAGGACTGCTTTCATTATCATCACACATTGAACACTGCTGGGACTGGTCCTTTGTCAATACGGTCCCTTCATCAAATAAAAAAAATCTTTTCATGCACACTTGTAAGGTCACTTACTCTAATCATTCCAGAAAATGATATATGAATTACATATATATATATAGAAAGACATATTCCAGTGAGACACTTATGTGTGGTTAAAGAACAATAGTAATGGAGAAACACATGACATTGCAAACTGAACAATCCAAGAGGCCCATCCTGAGCTGGCAGAAACTAGTGCAACTTGAGATGACAAGGCAGAACAGAAGGGAAGAATGAAGACAGTCCACTGTATATCAAGTGAAGAAATGTACCAAGGCTCAGAACAACTACTCTCCAAGTACCTCCAAGAAACTGTACAAAAGTACAGACAATTTGATGCTGTTCAGGAGGGTTGTGTGAAATATTAATTGGATTTTTGATTTGTTTGGTTTGGTACATTGCTATATAACTGGACAAAACTATTGCTGATTTAAAGACGAAGTCAGGTCGTACCAAATATCGATTTGATTTTTTGTTTGTTTGTTTGTCTGTTTTGGTACATTGCTATATAAATGGTCAAAGCCATTCATGTCATTATTTTTGAGAGGATTGTCACATACAATATTTTTTTCACAAGTGCCCAAGACTTTGCACAGTATATGTATGGCACTATTTCAGTAAAGTAGATTTTTTATGATTATGACAGTTGTGGTGTATGAAGTATTTGTGGAAGTAATTTTTTCATATAAGCTATGTGATAGAATGAAAGAGGTTCCAATTTATAATACTCAGTATTCCCTTTTAGGCATTGTCTTTCTATTCATCTCTTACCAGTTGGTTGAAAACCACCCATGCTCTGAAGACGTTTCTTTTTTTTTTTTCATTTCTTTTTCTCTTTTGATTGCTCAGCTACGTTAAAGCCTCTGCCAGTGAGGCTGGTTGGGTGTATTTCTCAGGGTTGGCTGAAAGTGCTAGGCTGGTAGGCAGTCGCGAGGAGAAACGGTGGGATTTGGTGGAGGGTGAAATGTTTGCGTAATGGAGCTGAGAGCTGTTGAACATCTGGCCGACATGTAAATGTTCTGCTATGTTGCATATGAAATTCCCTCACAGCTGTAGCACACCGTGAATTAGTTGCTCGCAAAACGTAAGTGTCCGTGTTTATGGACAGTAATGCAAAAATTTCAGGACCGCTACCGTTGCCTATACTATGGTTGAAAACACCCTACCCATAGACTCTGTTTTTAGAGACTTTTTATGGCCATTTACAACAGCCTTCTGTAAGTTGCACAGAACAGGATACTGCCAGCTGACATTTTTTTTTAAAATGTTTTTGGGGACAACTGACCACCCCACCAACCCCAGCCCAGCAGACAAATGCACGTGCACACACACACACACACACACACACACACACACACACACACACACACACACACACACACACACACACACACACACATGCATAGACACCTGTGAACATTACAGTTCCCAGAGAGTAAAAACTTTTGACATGTATTTCATTCTGCCTGTGCACTTAACACAGGTGATCTCATTATCTACCTGTCTGAGCATTTGTGTGCTCATTAGGATCAGCTTGTTAAGAAAGTGGTTGTATCAAATATGTGCCAGCGTTTTTACTTTCTGAAGCCAGGCTTTCCATCCGGAATCTACCACCCCCCACTCCCCACAGTCACAAACACACACACACACACACACACACACGCACAGACACACACACACACACACACACACTCTGCACAAATCCATCAGTGCCACCACCTCATCCTTATCCTTTCTTTACCCACTTACATGCCGGCTGAAGGTAGAGGCGTTTGATGAAGCTCTCTCTCTCTCTCAATCTCTCTCTCTTCCTCCCTCTCTCTCTCTCTCTCTCTCTCTCTCTCTCTCTCTGAGGAGCCAAGTACTGCCAAGTCACAGCGCTATCTCCCTGTAATCTTCAGGGGGTATAATGGCTACCACCAGTCTAC
>CM059288.1:14098032-14103032 GCA_030347295.1 Setipinna tenuifilis | reverse complement strand
CTACAGCTGACAGAGCCTTCTGCATGCCAAATTTTCCCTTTGTAGTATAAATGCTAGAAATTAAACCAAAATGGTGGGTGTTCCAAAGTTGATTTGATATTTTTTTGATTTGTGTACCCCAGGAGAAACTGACTTGATGGTTGTGTTAACATTAGTGTGTTTGTACACACCCTAGAGAGTTGCTTAACATGAGCACTGAAAATAGCAAAGAAAGAAAAACTATGTTTTTAGCAAAGCCTTTTGCAATGCAAGGTGCAAAACTCTCCTGTCTCACCTCTTGACTGCTGGTTTTTACTGACACACTACAGTACTAGCACAGAATAACATGACCCCTTCAAGTTTCTATTGGTTTTCAAATAATTCTGTGGTGACATGATAATTCTATGCTTATAGAAAGTATCCAGACTCTTTTTTTCAGAAAGTAGTTGAAGGTTGGAGGCAGGCTTTTTTTTTGGAAATTCACATAAATTATCCATCTACCAGGAGGTAAATGTACGCTTATAGAAAGTATCCAGACTATTTTTTTTTTTAAGTAAAAAGAGTCTGGTCCACCAGGCTACACTTCACACTGGATACATACATACATTAGACATCAGACATTTTAATTGCTGTGTTTTTTAAAGATCCATTTTGCAGAGTTGTGTATTTACAGTGACGCGGGCCCGCAATTACATGAACTGTGGCACCCACAAGGGCCTACGTACATTTACTGTAATGGGATGACGGAAGGCGACACCCATACCCTGAGACATGCTTGGCCTTGGTTGGACCCACGAGACAGAGCGAGAGAGAAGTGGTTGGCTCACTCGTGTGTGGGCGAGCGGTTCTTCTGAGGAGTCCTCCTGCTCAGTCGGATCCAGATGCCCCTCTCCGGTCGGAGGATGAGCTCCCCCATGGGCCGGAGCTCCTCGCGATCCTGGCACGACTGCACCTCGAAGTGACGCAACACCCAGGCAAGAATCACTTTCTCCTCCATCATGGCGAAGCGCTGGCCTGCACAAACATGTGACAACGCACACACACACACAGACACACACACACACACACACACACACACACACACACACACACACACACACACACACACACACACACACACACACACACACACGCATGCATATGACATGGTGGGCTCCATGCATATGTTACATAATGACCTAACCACAGGTACATGCATACACCCGTTCACATACACATACAAAAATAAATTATCTTCTATATATAGTCTATTCAATATATTCTTTATTCACAGGCATATACAGCATATACAGCAGATAACAAAAAAATACCAAAACAGAAACTGAAATATTTGTAAGCATGTGTGGCCGTGTGTGTGTGGCTGTGTGTGTGCGTGTATACGCATGTGTGTGTGTTTGTGAGTGTGTGTGTGTGTTTGTGTGTGTGTGTGTGTGTGTGTGTGAATGTGTGCACACACGCATGTCGTGTTGTGCATGTCGTGTGTGGTAGTGAGATCAGTCTGCAGTAGTAAGATTGAGTGTCTGTGCATTTGAATGTGTGCAATAGTAAGATTAAATGTATATATGTGTGTGTGTGTGTGTGTGTGTGTGTGTGTGTGTGTGTGTGTGTGTGTGTGTGTGTACAGAATGTTCATGTATGCATGTGCTTATGTGTATATATGTGTAGTAACAAGACTGTGTGTGTGTGTGTGTGATTTTATGCATGAATGTGTAAATTTGTGCGTGTGTGTGTGTGTACATGCATGCGTGTGTGTGTGTATACATGCGTGTGTGTGTGTGTGTGTGTGTGTGTGTGTGTGTGTATGTGTGGTGAGCCAACTCCACCTGCCAGCACCATGCAGAGGGAGACAATCTGTCTCATTCAGCAGGCAGAGACAGGCCAACACTCCTGGGAGACGAATGCGGCAGAAAAAACCTTCTCATCACTCCACTCTCTCGGCCCAAGAAGCTAAATGGGTGATTGATTCCGAGGGCAGAGCAGACGGCAGTGAGGAATTGGCCAAACTAATGGAGGGGGGTGCGGTGGTGTGTGTGTGTGTGTGTGTGTGTGTGTGTGTAGGGAGGGATTAGGAGAGGATACCATATCATAACAAGTGGTGCCAGTAATGTGATATGAACCCCCAACCACCACCACCACCACCACTGGCAACCCCCCAGATAAGATTCTGAAGGAAGGGCCTGCCATTTAACTTCCCACTCCCTCCCCCACGCTTTTTGTGAAGTTCTTTAAAACCTACAAATTGGGTCATTTCACAAAGTCATTGCCTGAGTCAAAGTGTGACTTCACTTCAGTCGGGGGTGAAGGGGTTTTATTTCTGTCTTTTAGCTGTGCAAGGATTGCGTGATAAAGGTAAGGTCTGAAGCAGACAGTTTTGACATCCAATACTTCTCGTTTTCAGATCTTTAATATAGGTACTTTGTGGTATGGTGAGGTGAATTGTTGAACTATCTTCTGAGAAAGTACTGTAGAAAGAAGCAAAACTTATTTTTTTTAGCTCAATGGAGGTGTGAAAACTGGCTGTGGCACCAAACTTGTAGACGGAGCTTGGTCGAGCAAACGGAGCTTGGTCGGGCAAACCTCCCATAGACAGGGAGTTCTTAGCGGTGGGATCAACTAGCATCTTCAAATGTCTCTGTGTACTACTGGACAGAGCTACAACCACTCAGACTCCTGATTCCAATGACATACATGTAGCTTTCGGTTTTCGTTTCGTTTTTTAAAATAATCTTGTTTTTGGTCCACTGTTATTAGTGTTAATTTTACTTGCTGGATCCTGGGTCTCCAAAACCCTGTCACTCACCAATGCAGTTCCTGGGTCCAGCAGAGAAGGGGATGAATGCGTATGGGTGTCTGCCAACGCTGTTCTCAGGCAGGAACCTTTCGGGACGGAACTCTTCTGGTTCCGGAAAGTACCGCGGGTCCCGATGCAAAGCATAGGGAATAATGATGGCGTTCACCCCTTTTGGGACTTTGAATCCGTCTGAAACAGCAATATTCACAAACTATGTGATTACACACACACACACACACACACACACACAAGTGCTATCCTACGTATTACACATATGAGTCACTGGCATCCTTCTAATCTTCTGCAAGGCTGGAAAACAAACATCAGACCATGAATGCCAAAAACAGCCTGCTTTTTTTTGCAGCTACTGCAACGTGGTGGATTTGTGACATCAATCGTTGTTCCACATGTATCCAGCGCCTTATCAAGAAAAGTTATGCATTTCTATGTGTCTGCACTTTCATGTAACTTTGCGGGGGAATTGTACGCAGTGCCACTCCTAATCTGACATTGGCAGATAAAAATAGAAGGCCTGACATCTGCTGTTTCACTGAGATGCAAATAATGGAAGTGACTTCAAAAGGCCCTGGATCTTTGTGATCTTGGCACGTTTTTTTTTTCCTCTCCCTCCCTCTATTTATTGCATTTGGTGAGAGTGGGAAGGGAACAGAGAGAGAGGGAGAGAAAATGGATAGAGAGTAAGGGAGAGAAGGAGACAAGTGAAAATGAAAAAGAGGGGAGAGGGAGAGAGTTTGGTAAAAAGAAAAACAGTGCAGTGCCAGTGTGCTCCCCCCTACTGATGTGGCAGTCCTCGCAGATGCTCCGTGCAAACAAGGGCACGGACGGGAAGATGCGCAGGGTCTCCTTGATGACGCAATCCAGGTAGCGCAGCTTCTTCAGATCCTCTACAGTCACGGGACCGTCTGAGGCTTCTGATTGGGCAGCAGATTGGGGTCAAGGGTCAATGTCACACAGTGAAGGTCATCATGACTACAGTCATCACATTCACATCACACAGTAATAATAATAATAATAACAACAACAACAACAACAATAATAATAACTATAATAATAGTAATAATAATGTTGTATTGTGGTGGCATTGTTGAGGTGGCATTGGTGACTTTCTCTTGAATGTCACTGACATAGTTTCAACATACTCTACAGACCATTTTTAGTCAGTTTGTGGTTAATTTCTGACCATTTAGCCAACTTTCACAGTAACAATATCACTGTTGTAATGTGACTCAGTGTAAAGTGAATATGAGTGGCTTATCATACCGAATACTTCATCGAGCTCCTCGTGTACTCTCCTCTGAACCTCGGGATGGGAGCCGATCAGGTGCATGGCCCAGTTCATGGAGGCTGCGGTCGTGTCATGACCCTGGTGTGGAAAAGAAGGATATTACTCTGCATCATTACAAAACAGTATCAGACCTGCCCGAAGCTAAGTTAACATATACCACTGTACTGTCTAAGTCCATACGTGTGTGTGTGTGTGTGTGTCTGTGTGTCTGTCTGTCCTTCTGTCTGTCTGTCCCATCTGTCTGTCTGTTTGTCTGTCTGTTTGTTTGTCTGTCTGTCTGTCTGTCTATCTGTGTGCCTGTCTATCTATCTTGGTAGCATAAATGCAGATGAGAATGTTAACTTTGTTTTGTGCACTTTTGATATACAGTATAACAGCTAAAATGTAAGAGTTGCAGGTGCAAATGTCTTCCGGCCCAAGCAGTGTGTGGTAAGCCAATTAAGCAACACTTAAGTGTCTGGAGAGAGCTCTGGGTGTCGTCTTCCACATAAGTGCTTTTACCTCAAACATGAACGTGTCCACCTCCTCTCGTATGTCTGTATGGCTGAGGTAATTGCCGTCCTCATCTCGGGCCTTGAGCAACATGTCGAGGAAAGCTCTTCTCCTCCTGCTCCCCTGGTCTGGCTCGCTGTCCGACCCCAGGCTCCTCATCTGTTCTGCTCTCTCCGTGATTACCTGCACTCCGACCAATCAAAACAGTGCCACTGCCTCAGATGAACTCGCTCTGACATTACAGGCTTACTTTAACAAAACTTTGGCAGTGAATGCATTTCTGGTGTATTTTTACAGACTTTTCTCTCAATGTAGTGTTGACAGAACGATGCAGACTAGGTAAGGTGTTGTGTTCAGAAACATTCTTTTTAAATAAACTCTGTCTACAACAACAATGTTGTCAATGCTTGAGCTGATGTGTAGGGACTGTGA
>CM059288.1:14040532-14093032 GCA_030347295.1 Setipinna tenuifilis | reverse complement strand
CGTCTATGTGTGCCATTAGGGGGGGGGAACGTAAACATAGAGAGGAGGACGCTCTCGGCAACAATCGATGCCTGACCATACAGAAATAAACCTGCTGCCGTTCCACCTCCTCCTCCTCCTCCTCCTCCTCCTCCTCCTCCTTCAGTCATGAACCAACACTGCACATAGAGTACATACTGAGTACATACAGTACTGTACAAGTGGAGCACATACAAGTGGGTGGAGATGATGAACAAATACAAAGCAGCACCATACCTTTTCAATTTCTCTAATGTTCTCATTGAAAATCATGATGATCTGTTTGTGTGTTTGTGTTTGTTTTTTTTTTCCATTTAATTTAAAATCACAAGAGACATTGACCTCTGCCCCTTCGGCACAGCCTCCTTGTGAAAGTCCAACCCCCACATGTTGCTTTGTTGAACATATATCAGCTCTCACACAATACTGTTTTTGCAGTAGTTTCCAGGACGATGTTCATGACAGAATTGTTCCTGCCACATCTTGATGGGACTGTTTTTCTGTCCAACAGTGGTCAGTCAGAATATGAGTGTACTCTTCCTGCCACATCTGGACGGGGCTGTTTTGTGGTCAGTGTTTTGTGTGCTGTGAGAGTCGCCCGCCTGTCTTCTGTCTTCTGGTCAGCGCACTTTTACGGCATCACCACTTGGAACTTCCTCCTGGCGGCTCCTGGAGGCCTGCTGAGGGCTTTGCGCTGACACTGCGCCCCTGCGGAGGGAGTTAGAATGCGCCGAGATCAGCCATGCGAAACAACACAAATGCACAAAAATCTAATTACTTTTTTTCCTCTCTTCTCCTCTCCTCTCCTCTCCTCTTCTCTCATTCCCTCTCCTCTCCTCTCCTATTCTGTCCTCTCATTCCCTCTCCTTTGGTCTCCTCTCCTTTCAAAAGTATTGAGTCCACCACATGTTCCCTTCTCTGTTGTGAAGTCCTCATGCCCCCCCCACCCCCACCCACCATCCTTCACCCCCCCACTCTTCATCAAAAGGCTTCTGGTCACGCAGACTCCCTCCCTTCCCCTTCCCTCCCCCACAAAGTTGCTATCTTGCAACAGAGTGGAGATTCAATCAAGCCTTTCTGCAATATCGCCTCAGTCTTATCTCATACTCTCTTACTATGTTTTAAGCTTTTATATGTTCCCAGATAAAAGGGATTCTTATGACAATAACGTGAGGGATCGATGCCCTTCTGATGTTCCTGATGTCTTTAGTGTATTTATAGCCCATGTGTGTGTGTGTTACTCTGGCCATCTGCCATACGTGGAGCTGCAGTACGCCGTGGCTTTCATGTTGTTACGTGTTGGTACATTGCGGTACCTTGTGCCTTGTGGTGCGCATGCAAAATTATTGATGGGAGGTGAGGGAAAGGCCAAAAAACCTGTTTTGACAGAGACATTAGTTCATCTTGAACCGTGCTCGAGTGGAGTGCTTTAATGCATGCGTTGAGGAGGGAAAAGGGTCGTTCATGCTCGCGTTCTCAAACACGCTACATGCCGGCTGCACTGTTTGTGTTCCATTATGTTGACATCTGATTTATGTTCTCTTGCTTCGTAACATGCACAGTGCTCTATGTTTCAACCCAATAAACCATGAACACTATTGTAGGTAGGCTACATTACATTACGCAATGCATTATAAAATACTGTTCTATATATTTTTAGATGTTATGTATAAATATACAGTATGATTCTTATTTCCTGTTTCTTTTACAAGTCAAGAGAGAATGACAGAAAAGTGTTGTTAAATTGCTGGGTAGTTGTATATTCTGTATACTCACTGATTGAGAATGTTGTTATTTCAGGGAAACTAAAGAAACTCCTAATATAAAAAAAACAAAGACTAAGCGGGTTTGGGAAACAGGGCAGCTGTGGCCTAGCGGTTAAAGAGTTGGTCTTGGGATTAGAGGGTCACAGGTTTGAATCCTCTTCCAGTAGGAAGAATGGGGGTGGGGGAGTAAACAGCTAGTTCTCTCCTGCACCCTCATCCATGGCTGAAGTGCCCTTGAGCAAAACATCTCAGCCCACATTTCTCCAGGGACTGTAACTGGAACCCTGTACCTAAATAACTGTAAGTTGCTCTGTATAAGCGCATCAGCTAAGTGCAATGTAAAGTGTACTTTAAGAGTGCATTGTCACACCTGTGTTACAGGAATGAAAGGGCAGAACTATGAATGTTCTAAAGGGGCTCATGAAACATAATGTAGAATTTTATAGTTTTACATTTACATTTACATTTTAAGTTTTACACTTAAAATGAAGACCACAATAATAGTAGTAGTGTATGTATGTAGTATATGCATAGTATATATTTCATAAACATACTTATTTAATTGTTCATTTTTAGTCTTTGATGTTTTTTTATTTTTATATCTAGTATTTTTTTTTACTGATGTATACAGTCTTTGGAGCCTATTGTACATGTGCACACTGGACATTTTATGTGACAAATAAAAGTTGAATAAATGTGACATGACATGACTTGACCTGAGCTTTGCTGTGTGAGAGTATTGCTGGGTGAGAGTATTGCTGTGTGAGAGTATTGCTGTGTGAGAGTACTGCTGTGTGTGAGTATTGCTGTGTGTGTCTCTGAACTGTGCCAGGGTGTGCTGGTGACCCTGGTTGAATTTGAATTTGATATTTTTAATTTACCAATAATAAGCGCTGCTCCATTGGGCCCGTCCCGGTCTACTGCGGAGGATGCATATGCCCGTCTCCGCCTGGGGGGCGTGGCACACTCTGAGAAGCCGCTGGTCATGGAGGAGGAGGTGATGCCCAGGCTGAACCCCGTCACACCCATCCGGGTCAGGTCACCAGCCCCACCTGGCACAGTTTAGAGACACACACAGCAATACTTACACACAGCAATGAACACACAGCAATACACACACAGCAATACTCACACACAGCAATGCACACACACAGCAATACTCACACACAGCAATACTCACATACAGCAGTACTTACATACAGACATGCACGCACACAGCAATACACACCCACAGTAGTACTCATACACAGCAAAGCTTAAGTCAAGTCAAGTCACATTTATTTTTGTATAACACATTTAAAAACAACAGTAGGTAACCCAAAGTTGTACAGTAGGGTGGTAGGACCCGACTATTAAATGACGAGACAAATAGCCAGGCTATTCTACAGTGAGGGACGTTTTTGACTAAATTTTGTGGTGTTCAGTGGTACCAAACTATTCCTTTTTTTGTGTTCACAAATCAAATCCAGCAACACTGTATCTGTATCTGACAGAAGTGATTGTTCAATTTTTCACTTTGACCAAACAACATGAACGGACTAAACACACATACCGGTAATGTGCTCGTTAAACCCTGCTGCAGTGGCAAATATGCTGCTACTTCATTACTTTAATGCCTTCCTGAAGACATTACAGTTCCATAGGTTGTTTTATTAGTCCATTATGTCTGACATTACTTGAGAACACTGTAGTGTGCAGGCCTTCTATCACATACACATTATGCCACAAATCAAGTTTAGCACAAAACAATACAGGATACCACACCAAGGTATGGCCCTTTAAGGGAGGGGAGGCCATCATGTTTGAAAGACACAGTGTACGTACAGGAAACACTAAAAAATCATGACAATGTATCTTCATCTTTAGACATGTATACTACATCCTCTCTGGAAAGAGTGTAAGAGGTATGCCAGTAAAAGTGTACCAAGACTGTGTTAGGGGGCAGAGTGGCTTGTTTACGATCCACTGCAAATGGCAAGCAGCAAGCCCATCACATGTGTGCCACTGGGAGATTGTAAACATATTGACAGGAGCACTCTGGGCAACAATCAATGGCCGTCCATACAGGAATACACCTTCTGTATCACCTCTCTCTCTCTCTGCAGGCACTGAGTGGAATGTATGGCAGGGGCCTGTGTGTGTGTGTGTGTTTTTGTGTGTGTGTGTGCACTCTAAAAACATTATGGGGCCAGTACCGTTTCATTGATGGCATAGAAGAATCTTCACTTTCCATTGAACCATCCAGAAAAAAGAACCATTTAAGCACCTTTATTTTTCAGTGTGTGTGTAAAAGATGTCGAACAGTTCTTTAAAGAACTGTTGCCTCAACGCTGTTTTAAAGCACTGAAAAAGGTTCTTCTATAGCATTTCTCTGAAGAACCATTATGTTTAAAGTGTGTGTGCGTGCTGCTGTATGTATGGCAGGGGCCTTTGTGTATGTGTGTGTGTGTCTGTGTGTGTGTGTGTGTGCGTGCGCGTGTGTCTGTGTGTGTAAGTGTGCCACTGTATGTATGGCAGGGGCCTGTGTGAGTGCCTGTGTGTGAGACTAGTATCACACATGACCACTACTGAACCCAGTCTAGGTTATAACAGGTGGTGTTATGGTGGAGCAAGTGTGGAGATGGAGGCTTTCCCCCTCACAGAGCTCCCTACCTTCAAGGTCTAGACTCGTCTGACTTGGAGGAATCCGTTACCCACTTAGCCAAAAAGATTTCAATTCAGTCACACATCTACGAACGTTGTACAGGGCTTACACAAGCCCCCTGCTGGCCAAACAAGTGAACTGCGCTACTAACCTGGGAGCGCAACATGTCCAGAGGGTTTTATACTGCTGGCAAAGTCCACTGGTGAGAAGCTGCTCTTCATGGGTGAGTCCGACTGCAAGACAATGGAAAGCTCTTGAGGAGTTATTTTACTCATGCCCATATGCAGAATATTCTATCCCCTTGGTGTCTCCTAATAGAAAGTGCTCCTTTGACATTACAGTAGAAGCCTTAATGCAGCTCCATCACATACAAATCATTTGTTGCTGTTGCTCTTATATACATACAGCACATACACTGCAGCATAAGATTTAAAGTCTCTGCTCTTACTGATCACTAATTACTTCTCACACACTAAATGCAAGGTAGCATTGACAGCAATACTTTATGTGAAAGTGTGTGCGTAAGTGAGTGACAAGAGCATGTTCTAAACATGACATGACAGACACCATGAACATTACGTGCACTCCATTCATGTTTATGACTGTTGCCTTTAAGTGTCATTCAGTTTTTGTAATGTTTCATTGATATGTTTCATTGATATGTTTTGTGATGCAGATAGTACAAAACCCGAATCACACTTAATGATAAGTCATAAACATGAAAGAAGTGTAATTCATATTTATGGTGTGTCATGTTATGTTTATAAAGGGCTCTTGCCACCCTTAAATAGACACCTACTAAACCACCAAATAAAGTTTTACCACACTGTTCAGGATGACTGACCGCTGTGTGAACTGGCATGCTACCTCCCACAGTGAGCTGTAGTCCTTATTAGAAATGCAGTGCAACAGAGCAGAGAGTGAGAGAGTGGGAGAGTGGGTGGGAGGGAGGGAGGGACGGAGGGGGGGCTTACCCAGACTGTATGGGTGGTGTTGGGCCTTGCCAGAGGCTCCACAGTCATGGTGGGCTCCCTCAGTGGGGGGAGGCCGGAGCGGGGGTGAACAGCACTGGACATGCCCCCACGCAGAGGCCTCCATCTGGGCTACAGCGGGAGATCAGGAGGAGGGCAGGCATGGAGGAGAGGCAGTGGTGGTGGTGGAGAGAGAGAGAGAGAGAGAGACAGAGAACAGAGTTAGAGAGAAAGACAGAGAGAGACGGAGAGAAAGAGAGAAGGGAAATAATGAGTAGAGGGACTGCAAAGGAGTGAAAAGACAATTAAAGGGTGGGGGAGAAAAAAGAGGAGAGAGAAGGGAAAGAAGACAGCGAGAAGAAAACAGAAGGAGGAAGAGTAGATGTGCGGCAGAGGAGAAGAGAACAGAGAGGGCATAGGAGGCGAGGAGAGGAGAATGAAAAGAAGAAGAGAAGAGAGGAGATGAAAGGAGAGGAGACCAGAGGAGAGGGAATGAGAGAAGAGGAGAGGAGAATAGAAGAGAGGAAAGGAAAGGAGAGGAGATGAAAGGAGAGGAGCGGAAAGGGGAGGATTGGAGAGGAGAGGAAATGAAAGGAGAGGAGAAGGAATAACAATAAAGATGATGATAAAAAATTATGGTGATGGTATGATGAGCAGATGAGACAAGACAAGGAGAAGATATGCACAGGTCATAAAAGGAGAAAAGAGAGGAGAGGAGAAAGTGAGTCAGATGAGGAGGAGAGCAGACAAGAGCGGAGTAAAAAGGGAAAGGATGCTCTGTTTTAAATTCATTTCAGTCAGAAAACGTATTGGAAATCATTTCATTGATTAAAAAAAATCCTTCCAGAAATGTACGGTGTGATGTTAAATTAATGAACTAAACTTTAATTAATTCTCTGAATCACAGCTCCGGGCAAAGTGAGAGGTAGAAAAGTAAAAGTTGCATTAAAAATTCAATAAGGAAAGAAATGCATGTAAGTGATGTCTGGGAACACGTTTGGCATGAAGAATCAAGGTAATGCTGGTCATATTTTTCTTATTAATCCAGAGCACCAATTTCAGATAATTTTATGTCTAGAGCTAAGTATGTTTTACATTCCGAACTACCAAGTTTGAAACATTTTTAAACACTTTTTAAAAACCAGTAACCCAAAAAAAAAGATTACTCATAGATATACCCTATGCCATTTTAAAACAATAAAAACTTAAATCAAATCAAACAGAGAGGGTATACAGTTCTTAAGGTAAGAGTTTGCAAGTTCAAGTGAAAGGTATTTGAAGTTAAACAACCAATCAAATTACACCTATCCCTCTTGTTTGGGCTCTACACCTAATTGGCTGGAATTCTTTATGGTTAGATCTAAACCACTTTGTTTTGCTGTTGTTATTGTTGTTGTTTTTCATTTACAGAGCCAGGCCAGTGTGCCAACACACACACACACACACACACACACACACACACACACACACACACACACACACACACACACACACACATCAAACAGCTACAGGACCATGAGGGGCACCTCCCCTGTACTGCATACAAAAAAAAACGCTTTCTTATAACATCCGCAGGTAAACACAGCAGTGCTTTGGTCCAGTTAGGAAGCAGGTCAGGAGTCACATATTAGCTGCCCCAACTCCCCTCTCTCAATCACATCAAGACGAGCCAATCTATTCAGCGTCACTTCAACTCGAGCACGACGACGACACGAGTCGACGAGACAGTCGGCAGCGCTTTGCCAAAACTTGAGCTTAAAATAATTGGGTGCTCCAGGCGGGAGGAGCGATGGAAGAATTTCATGCCAGAACAAACACGAAGTCTGAGCATACAGTGACGCACCAACATGTGGGGGGGTGGGGTGGGGTGGGGGGGCGAGTGGGGCGGGGGGGGTGCGATAAATTGGATAATAAACCGCAATCCTGTAATTGGGCGCATCTGTCTGGGACATTACTGACGGCAAAACATTATGCCCCAATAACCCCCACCCACCCCTTTAGAAAAAAAATTGACATATTTGATTAGTGCAAGAAAGCAATCTTGTTAGCCTCTTGATCAACCTCCTGGGCAAATTTGATTAAGATATCTATTTGATGTTTCATTCTCGGGAACCAGGTGACAATACAGAGACAGTGTGACGGTACAGAAAAAGGCGGTTCCATCAAATGTCAGATAATGAAGTTTTGGATGTGACTGAGCTCACAGGGTGATAAATAAAAAATAAAAAAAATGAAACAGACACACAGACGTGTCCTTCCATGTCCCCTCACCTTAACGTCACGCTACAGTGGCCTTGTGAGTTCAACAAAGTGCACAGCACACTCACCACACACTCCCCACACAAAAGCAGCTTCACACAAAGAGGAGGGAAAAAATCAATGAACACACTCAGCAAACGAGGTCAGATAAACAGGTGTCTGGTGTATGTGAATTTGTAGGTGTGTGTGTGTCTGTATGCACTTGTGCGTGTGTATGCACATGTTGTGTACATGTGTGTGTGCCTACGTTTGTGTGTATGTCTGTGTCTGTGTCTAAGCATGTGCCTGTGTGTGTTTTTGTGCAAGTACTCATACGAGTGGGTGTGTGTATTGTATTGTGCATGGCATGGGAGCACCTGTGCGTGTCGGGGAGGGTGTGATAAAGAGGCGTCCTGGTCGGGGGGGGCGTCTGCGGCGAGGTGTGGAAGGCGGTGACTCAGCCCGGCACTGATGGGGGGTGAGGGCAGCCCCCCCTCACTCACAGTGCAGCTACAACACAAAAGGGGATGGAACAACAACAGGACACCCAACACCGTTAGGGCTAAATTAACACGTTTATTTATGACCAAGTGCCGACTGGTGACGTTAGCACAGTCAAACAGTGCTGATTGGGCTTGGGCACTTGTGTCCTCGGAGAAAGACGAGAGGGTTTTTTTTGGTGTAACTAATGTGTGCATATCAAAGCTATAATTGCAGCATTGTGCTTACGGGAGCAATTTAACAAGGGCCCCCACTATCAAAGATAGCAACACTGGATTGGATATGACTTTTCTGGTGTCAGAACAGATTACGGTCTCCTACAGAAGAACGGCTCCACAAGTGAGCCTTGATAAGTCGCTGCTTTATGCGACATGACGGGATTCCGTCATTTTAGACCACTGGAGCTGACGACCCCAAAGGTTTAGGGGATAACACTCGTCTGACAGGACACTTTTACAAGATCCCTTTCAATAGAGACATGCCAAATACATCTGCAGTGACACACACACGAGGCTGCTAACCTCAGGTACACGATGTAGTTCATTAAACATTCAGCTGTGTGTGTTGTGAGTCGGTTTCTGATGAGACCCTCAAAAATCTCTGTAATGACTTTAGCTGGGGAAGATTAAAAGGCTACGCACGAACACAATAACTTTTGTGAAGCCTGACCTAGGGAGAGAGGCTGTGTTTAAGAGTGCATAAGGGACATCTGTTACTGTTCAGTATTACAAACCAGATTTTAACAGTGGACATAAGGCAACATTAAGGCATATTCACAATCTGAGCACATCACAATGAATAGCTTGACCTTGTGTGTGTAAAGTTTTGTGCTAACTGGCTGGGGTAAAGTAAGGTAGTTAAGAGTTGAGGCCTGAATGATTTGAGATTTCAGTTGCTGCATTTAGATGCATTTTATCAATGGCAAACATACTGGCTGATACTTACACATGGTAAATATATACACTTTCCTAAAATCATTTTAAATTTTATTCACATTTTTCTTTTTGTAATGGTCAAAGTACACTTAGAGTGCAGTACAAATATGCGCAACACATTTACATAATAGATGGATCATAAAAAATGGGAAATGTAAAGTACATTAGTCAATTGAAGATATAACAGTGATCTGAAACCATTTGATTGTTATACTTCTGTTACATTGTTGCACTTTTTTGTTGGAGATTTTACACTCCTCATGCCTCTCTCTCTCTCTCTCTCTCTCTCTCTCTCATCGCTGCAGGCCCGGTACCGTAGCTCTGAGAGAAATTCGACGCTACCAGAAGTCCACTGAGCTGCTGATCCGCAAGCTGCCCTTCCAGCGCCTGGTGCGTGAGATTGCTCAGGACTTCAGGACCGATCTGCGTTTCCAGAGCGCTGCCATTGCCGCCCTTCAGGAGGCTAGCGAGGCATACCTGGTTTTATCCAGCTGGCTCGCAGGATAAGGGGCGAGAGGACCTAAACCCGCCAGACAGCCTCTGGGCCCTCTACGGAGGATGCTGGATATTATATTTGTGGACATTTTTATTTCTTGTACCTATTTTCTCTTCCTTCCTTCATATGTTTAATTGTATTTTATTTTAAAATTTCTGTAAAGCACATTGAACTGCATTGATGTATGAAATGCGCTATAGAAATAAATCTGACTTGACTTGACTTGACTCTCTCTCTCTCTCTCTCTCTCTCTCTCTCTCTCTCTCTCTCAGGTGCTAATGGATATGTGGATATAACTCACAGCCCTCCACCCCTCTCTCTCTCTCTCTCTCTCTCTCTCTCTCTCTCTGTCCCTAATGGGTATGTGGACTCACAGCTTGGTGCCATGCAGGACCTGGTTGCTGTAGAGGGGGCTGCTGCTGGTCAGGAGCCTGGTCCTGGCGCTCAGCCTGGGTAGGCGGCGCTGGCCCTGGGGTCTGCGTGAGGGGCTCGGGCCTCCCTGGGTCTTCAGCGCCTGCTGCTGGGTCCTGGGACCCGTCAGTGGCACACTGCCTCTGCCATCGGAGTCACAGCTGCACAGTGACAATATGGATGCAGGAAGCATGACAATATGCATGTCAATACAGCACCTTAAAACAAGTGGCTGCCTCTGTCAAAGGTGTCATCAGACTAGAATTGTGCAGAGGCTACAAAAGAGAGATAGTGTGTGATTAAAGCACATGCAAGTAAAATGAAAATGTTTTTTTCTTGTTGCATATATTTACAATGCATCGGAATTCTTATGCCACAGTTACTTATGAATTACTTATGCCACATAATTAAGAAGATTAAAAAAAAGGTGCAGGACAACACTCCCAATGGGACGGTGCAAGAACAGGACTAATACTCACAAGGGGAGAGTGAGAATTTATGACAGAAAATATCATTGACTGTATATAAGTCATAATATACAGTCTATGGAAAATACGGTTGGGGGAGGAGAGATTATGCATACAAAGACTAGACATGCATCATACACATATCAGAAAATGCTCCGAGTTTGAAATTTGACTGCTACTGAAATAGATACAAAACCAGGACGAAATAACACAAGAAACAGACATCGAATCTACAGCATGTGTGCGGGCAGCTAGCTCAAGTCATTGCTGGCAGGCTGAGCAGAGGTCAGGAGATCGAGTAATAATGAGTTCTGAGACAGCAGGGGCAGTGAGGGTGTTTGGCTTGGCCTGTGGCGTGATCTCAATATCTTACTTACATCACCAAACACATACTGTAGCACTAGAACAGGGAAAGTTAGAAATAAGACAAGCCCATCGCTGTGTCAGCACTGGTATCAGAATTTGTATTACTGCATATAAACAGAAAAGCAAAATCACTAACACTTTATTTTACGGTTCTGTTTTTTGTGTATCTACATTTAACAACATGTAATATTACATACTTACTGACGTTTTGGTGTAAGTACATAATGTTACTATATTATTACACACTTTGTTACACTGTACCTAATTGACGTTACAGGGACAGTGAAATAAAGTACAACCAGCAATTCCAAGTAGATATGAATGAATTAAATGTAGTAGATATTCAATTTGTCTTTTATCTCTCAGATTTGGTTCCATCTGACAGATCTTGTAGACATTACTACAGCATGATGCTTTACACATCTCTTAAAGTCTGTATTATCCGCCAAACATCTCAGGGAGGTTTTGGAGAATCAGATGTTATTTGAGGAGAGGCTCATCCGACTTACAGGGACTTGTCTGCTGATCCTTGTGCTCTTTGCTGAAGCGGCTTTGCCTGAATCGTCATAACACCGTTTAAATTAATTCTGAAGGCACTTGAGCCCTAACAGGATACAAAAAAACAAAGAGAGCAAATCCCATCATGTCCAGGGAGCACACACACACACAGACTAAAACAATGGCTTTAATGAATTTATCTGTAATGGCAGTTTTTGGGTGTAAAAAAGTAAGGACAAAGTCCTCCAAAGTTGCTTTTTGGCAGCTACTTCGACACTGCACTTTAACACATATGCCTGAAAATTGGAAACTAATTTAATGAGATATAACTGTTTGACTAGCAAGTTTCAAGAGCAAGTCGCAAGTCTGCAGTTTTCTTTCTCTTTTTTTTCCCTTACTTGCGAGTTGTTGTTGTTGAAGCTAGATCCCAGGAACATCTTGGCATTGGAGCCTCTGGAGGAAGGCTGGCGTCGGCATTTGGTGTTGACCTGCGAGGACGAAGACGGCTCGCTCAGGCCCTGCCCACCGCCACCGCCGCTCTCCGACACTTCGGGCAGCAGCATCCCTCCGCCACCTTTCAGACAGAGCGGAAGAGAAGGGGGGGGGGGGGGGCAGACGCGGGAGGAGAGGTTGGCACGGCCTTCTGATGACTCCCTGTCTGGCTCCCTCCCCACTCGGAATCTCATTAAAAACACACACACACACACACACACACACACACACACACACACACACACACACACACACACACACACACAGCCTGCTAGCAGCACAGAGAGTTCAGAGAGCTGTTTGCTTATTAGCTTATGCATGTCAGCAATAAGAGAAGTGTGGATAGACTATGAAGCCAAACAGAAACATCCAAACCAGCATTTTTTTTTACCAATCTGGAGTGCCAATTTTTAAAATTAGTCTGTGAGTATTAGTTTTAATAAAGGAGATTGGGAAAGTTTTGAGAAAGTTTTTTTTGCTGTCCTGCTAGGTGAACCCTCCTGTTTGATGAGAGTATCTAGGCGATGATAACATTTTATTGCAGTTTTTCAAGTTTTATATTACAGAAAGTATTGCAATTTCTCTTTTTAATACATTATGATTTATGTCTTCTATTTAATTGTTTTTTTACACTGGATGTCTCTTTAATATCCATTGTAAGGCAAGAGAGGAACAGGGTCTGCTGCCATATTTTGGGTGTTATCAGTTATCAGATTATCAGGATGTTATCAGTGCAAAACTATGCAACAGAAAAACTATGCAACAAAAAACTAACAATGCCTAATAAATAATATATTGCACTACTTGATTTTCTAAACACTGTGACACTACACTGCATTGTTCTTTTTCTTTTATTAATGTTGCTTACTCAACTCTGCTGTGAGCAGACTGGGTACTAATCAATCTAACTTTATGTCCCAAATGAAATAAATGAGGCGAGTTGAGTATGTTTACTGAATTCAGTGAGCTATGAGAAACATTTAATGTTAAGGACAAACAGAAAAGGAGGACCTCTACCCCAGAACAAGGATTGAGACTCCTGGCCCTATTTTTTTTTTAAAAAAGACAGCTCTTTGTCCTGCAGGCTGACTAACCTATCAGGGAAGAGAAAAGCAGACTGACTGGCCAATAGGAGAAGAGTGCAGCACACTGCAGGCTGACTTACCTACCAGGTAAGAGAACGGAATGCTGACTGACCTATAGGAGAAGGGTATAACACATGGGAAGCTGACTGGCCTATAGGAGAAGTGTATGACACATAGCGGGTCTGACTGACCTATAGGAGAAGGGTATAACACACGGAAAGCTGACTGGCCTATAGGAAAAGAGTATGCCACATGGCAGGCCTGACTAGCCTATCAGGGAAGAGAACAGCAGGCTGACTGGCCTATAGGAGAAAGCTATGACACACTGCAGGCTGACTGACCTATAGGATCCCTCTCCCAGTGCTTCCGCAGGAGCCCCTGGAGGGCACGCATCGCCAGCCGCCACGCGTCATCAAACACCTCCCCCGCCACAGCGTCCTTGATGCAGGCGTGGGGGGAGATGGGAGGCACCCCTCCTCCTCCTCCTCCTCCTCCCGCTCCTCCCGCACCGGTTCCTCCTCCCCCTCCCCCACTCCTCCCTGTGGTGGGCTCCAGCACAGCTGCGTGGTAGCAGGCCTTCCTCTGATCCACCCCCTCATCCTCCCTAAGGGGGCGAGGAGGAAGAGTAAAAACATGGTACCATACAGCGCTGCTGACGTCACACACACGCACATACACATGCACACACACACACACACACACACACACACACACACACACACACATACACACACACACACACATGCACACACACACACACAGATACACATGCGCACACCCACGCGTGAGCTCGGAGGCGCAGGACACGTGGAGCACAGGAATAATCCCTCGAACACGTACCGCGTTAACGCTGAAGCAGCACTATAAAAAGTGGTACAGCCAACAGGGGCGGACTAGGGAATTCCATCACTGGGAAACTTTATTAAAGCGTAGGATCTGTTGAAGATGCAGCTCAACTAACACGCTTAAAAGAAACGCTTCTACATTTTTAATGCTGTTGCAAAAAAAAACCATTTGTCAGTCCTCAAATGTTCCATATTATGACCTGGAATGCCACGCTAAAACTTAAGATAACTTTTTTTTTCCCCCTACTGATTGGCCCACATTACGTTAACAGCACGGGAAAAAACACCACAGGACTTTAAACTTTGTGTTAAATAATTCCTTTCCCCAACAAACATCTTAAATAGAGGCTTTTAACACATTTGACGAACTGCTGCTTCTCTGGCCCACCAGAGCTTTGGCACAATGTCAGTGTGAGCTGTTAGACTGTAGAGACTCTTGCAGGCTTCCACACAAGCAGCTTCGCGTAGACTAGATCGTGTAGACTTTTCTCCAGTAGTGTCAATGCGTGTCAGGGTCCCTACTATCAGGAGTGTTGGTGGAAGGCAGGGGTGGACATTAACTTTACAAATAGTGAACCTTTACCAGCCAGCAGCAAATAAATGGTAAAATTGACCAGCCACTCAACAGTAAATCATCATTTTTGTGTCCTAAATCTACCAGCCACTTTGATATTGGCTGGTGCCAATTTCTATCCCTGGTGGGACGCTTGCCATTCTTGGCTTCTGGAAGCTCCCAATAAAGCATAGGCCATAGATACAAACTGGGAACACGCACAGTATAGCCTACAGGTTGACTTCAAAGGTGTGTCAAGCCTTATGGGAAAGTTTTTGAGGCCAAGGTTCATCACATTATTATTTCAGGAAGTCGACACTGTGCACTACAAACATTAATTTTTTGTGGTTTCTTAACATGTCCTTAGGGGTGGGCCATGCACGTCACAAGTGTGTGGAAGTACGCAAGCTCCTTAATGTACGCAATCGATGGTGTGGGCAGAAGCATATGAGCAACTCACATGTCCTTCACATCGTAGGCGAGGAACTCCTCCAGCCTGCCCTCGGCCTCGTACACCACCTCTTCTTCCTCCTCCTCCTCCTCCTCCACCTCCACCTCCCCCTCCTCCCCTTCTAAAGCCGAGCCCAGCGAGTGATCGGAGAG
Source organism: Setipinna tenuifilis (assembly GCA_030347295.1). NCBI lineage: Eukaryota > Metazoa > Chordata > Actinopteri > Clupeiformes > Engraulidae > Setipinna > Setipinna tenuifilis. The sequence goes on along the minus strand of CM059288.1, from coordinate 14,078,143 downwards.
CTCCAGCCGGGAGCCGGGGGCCAGCTGGGCTGCTGTGGTGGGCCCAGGGGACAGGCCATGGCCCTCCACACAGAGCCTGAAGACAGGAAGGAGAGAGGATGGAGGAGGGAGAGGGAGAGGAATCTAAATCAGTATCAGATTCAGTTTTATTGGCCAAGTATACAGTACTTACATATACAAGGAATTTGATTTGACTGTAGTTTACATTTAACATATAGTAGTATATATTTAATAGATAAATAGAAATAAATAGACACAATCTGTACAATAGAGATAACAAATATATATACAGGCACCTAATATAGGCAATAATATACATATAGGCACATATGTCAAGATGACAATGGTCATCCAAGCAAACAGCTTGGACTCTCCTGCTCGAAGTTTAAACTTTATTTTACAGTCCCCTTTACAGTGGCTCCAAATGTTAGAACATGTAACATTATGTACTTGCACAGTACATACCAAACACTAATCCCTAATCTCAACCCTTCCTTACGAACCATAATTTTAATTACAGGGAACGAAGCATAGTTTTAATTACAGGGAGACAAAAATTGCCGGGGTGGGGGGGGGGGTACTGACATATTAATATAATTAATGTAAAATATATAAGGCAGTACCCCATGTAAAAACCTGGTACCCCCCTCCCCAATTATGGAAGAGTAATTCACACTCTGTCATGAAGTACAGTGTAACAAAATTTGAAACAATGTGTGAACTTATGTACTTATACTGTAGCATAGGGTTAGCACAGGGCGTACTACCTTATATATTTTACATTAATTCAGTCAGTCAGTACCCCCCCCCCCCCCCACCCCGGCAATTTTTGTCTCCCTGTAATTAAAACTATGCTTCGTGATGTAGATTTACTGTAACAGCGGCCGTTACCGCTGTTGGATGCAGGTGGTAGGTGTGGCGTGAGACCTTTGTGAGGGTGGTAGCTGGACTAAGTGGGTGGGGGGTGTGCTGTGCTGAGGTGTGGGTTCACTAGGTGTGGGCATACACATGGGCTGGGAATGAATATCATACCGACCGAGTTCTCCTTTTGTCTTCACTGTGATCCAATCAATAGCAAACAGACAGAGGGCGAGGGAGATGAGTTCACTCTTGAGGCAAATGTTTCGTTTTGCTGTATTAATTTAAGGGCCATGGAGCATCGATTGCGAAAGCGGAGAAAAAAAAATACAGCCCGACAGGGACGAGGGTTGCACGCTCTTGTTTTCATTTCAAATTTTCATAACACAAGGATTACGCATGCAGTGCAGCAGTGGTCCCAACGACGTAAAACCCATCATCGATTTGTCCCACTGAAATGACAGCTCGGAGATTCGAATCAATTTATCTGTCATTACATTCGGAATTAAGTGAGCACATGGGCCACGTGAAATGCAATAGCCATTATGAAGTTATGGAGGGGGAACCATTTTAATAACTCTCTGCTCAAAGACCTTCTCGAAAAAGTCAAGATGAACGAAACAAACTCTCTCAGGGAAATTAGCAATCAAATTATCAGCAGTGTTGCTTGGAGACTGACTGGCTGATGCGCCTAATCTCACCCCATCCGCCCCGGCTCCTCACACCGCTCTGCACCATCTGTCTGGCGCTGGTCTCATGCCAGGATCACACACACCTTACACACACACACCTTATACACACACACACACACACACACACACACACACACACACACACGCACACACACACACACATATTCTTATGAACTTCACATAATAGCACATATATCCAGGTACATACACACACACACAATCTCTCCTATGAACTTAACCTAACAGTATATACATCCAGGTACACATGCACACACACACACACACACACACACACACACACACACACACACACACACATTCTTATGAACTTCACCTAACAGCACATACATCCAGGTACATACATACACACACACAATCTCTCTTATGAACTTAACCTAACACCATATATATATCCAGGTACACACACACACACAGACACACACACGCACACACACAGACACACACACACGCACACACACAGACACACACACACACACAGACACACACACACACACACACACACACACACACAGACACAATCAATCAATGTCCAACAACATAAGCCAGTGTATGACGGAACACCCCATCCAGTCCTCACTCCCCAACTGAAAACAGTGTGTAAGCTTCATTTGGACTTCAACTCTGACTGTGAGTTTTGCTTGCCTGTCAACTGTTAACAATGTAACTTTTTTTTAAAATTCGATGCTAAGGTGTAGAAGTTAGTGACTGGAATTGACCATTACATCACCATTTTACGAAGCTACAGCACTGCTATACTGAAAACACTTAATGATGTACACTGTTAATATAATTCCCGATTTAACTTGCATGCACTTGAATGCTTTTTCCTTCATTGCATGTAGCAACCTCAAGTACTGATACAATATATGAAAATATACACACACAGAGAGCTATAGATAAACCAAACCCACAGATTCAGGGTGGGGGGCAGCAGAGGGCAGCAGAGGGGTAGTTATGCCAGATGCTGTGCCAGTCGCTACCATTGCTGCAGTGGTTACTGTAGTGATTGCTGGGGGTGATGGTTGAATAAAAGATTTGATGGGCGTGGGAAAGGGGTGCTTACTGGCTGGGGTCCTCCCGCCTGTCCAGGGATGACGCGTGGATCACAGTGCCCCTAGTGGTGCTGGAGGCCTGCCTGTGGATGTACTGAAAGCCCTCCTGTTTGGGTGGCTCCAACTGATTGCCCAAGATCCTGTGGCAGATGTGTTGCATAGGGGGAGAGAGAGAGAGTAAGAGAGTGAGTGAGAGAGAGAGAGAGAGAGAGACAGAGAGAGAGAAAGAGACAGAAACAGAAAGAGTAAGCGTTAGAGAGAGACAGGAAGAGAGAGGAAGAGGGAGATAGAGAGAGAGAGGAAGAGGGAGAGAGAGAGATCAAAGACGATTCAAGCTAAAATTAGGTCACACGTTTATTCAAAGAATAAAGGAGAGATATGAGGAAATAAAGATGCAACAGAACAGAGAAAAAAATAAAACTTTTTTTTTGCCAGTGAATGACACATACAATGCAACGATGAAATAATCCAATGCAATATTCACAACATTCATTAATAAAGCCTAGAAGTTATAGAGTGCAAGAGCTGTTAGCTAAACTGAACATTTATGTTTTTACTGTGATCATAAAATACTACTCGAGACATTCTTCGTCTTCCTCTTATTCTTACTCACAAACAGACAGAGAGACAGACAGACAGACAGACAGACAGACAGACAGACAGACAGATAGATGCACACACACAGTGCATTGTGGGTACCTGAGGTGTAGCAAGTGGCTATTCCAAGCCTTCCACTCCTCTCTCCCTCTCTCTCCCTCGTTCTCTCTTTCACACACACACACACACACACACACACACACACACACACACACAGTGCATTGTGGGTACCTGAGGTGAGGCGAGTGGCCATTCCAGGCCCTGCACTCCTCCTGCAGGCCTTCGGAGCGACTGCTCACCTTCCCCTCGTATAGTAGCTCGTCCACAGCACAGAAGAGCTGCCGCACACGCTGGGTGTTCACTCGGTCAAACTCCTGCAGGCAGAGCCCATGCATAAGGTGAGACCACACACGTACACATACTCACACCCACATGCACACACAAACAAACAACGCCTGCAGTCACTGCCAAGTCATTAGCTTGGCCTGTAAATGTTTTCATGTTGTGCTACGGTTAGTTAATTGTTAATGGAAAAATGTTTTTCTTCTCTTTCTAAGCTGCGGTAGTGTTTGTGAAAGGGTTTTTATATATGTATGTGTGTGTGTGTGTGTGTGTGTGTGTGTGTGTGTGTACATACCCCATACCCTATTGTACAGTGTAAGTACATAATGTTACATATTGTTACACACTGTACCTAATTGACGTTACAGGGACAATAAAATAAAGTGTACCCTAAACCATAGTGTACCATAAAGTGTACCATAAAGTACAGTGTAACGAAGTATGTTACAATATGTAACATTATGTACTTAAACTGTACTATAGGATTAAGGTTGGAGATAGTGTTAGGTAGGTACAGTGTAAGTACATAATGTTACATGTTGTTACATGTAGATACGCTAAAAAAGGAATCATAAAAACAAGTGTTACCATTAAGTATAACTGAAATCATTAAATAAAAGTAAAATAGTAATGTAGTGTATTGTATGTCCAGCCTACATCATATCTCCAGGAGTAGATGGAGCTGTGCTCCGTAGAGATGCCAGTGGCACAGCTGGGACTGCCTGAGGAGGAGGTGGAGGAGGTGGAGGAGGAGGTGGAGGAGGGGATGGAGGAGGAGGTGTAGGAGGTTGGACGACTGTCAGGGTCAGCCTCCGCAGCAGCCGGAGAGCACACGGACACGCTGCAAAGACAGAAGGGCGCCTTCACTCTCGCTTTCCAACAAGGCTCATTATAACACTGACCTGAGGGGGAAACAGCCTACCTGTGTGCGTGTGTGTGTGTGTGTGCGTGTGTGTGTGTGTGTGTGTGTGTGTGTGTGTGTGTGTGTGCGTGCGTGTGTGTGTGCATGTGTGTGTGTCTGTGTGCATTTGTGTGTGTCTGTGTGCATGTGTGCATACGTGTGTGTGTTTTTGTGTGTGTTTGTATGTGTATATATGAAATATATGTGCACGCATATGGGTGGGCATATCGGTCTGTGTATATATACTGTCATTGTATTGTTGTATGTGTCTCAATGTCAATGTGTATACACAACATCACCCTACCTGAACCTGCTGGCTGCAGTTCTGGAGCTGCTCTTGATGAGATGGGGAGTGGAAGCACCGACACCAACACCAACACCAACACTGTCCTCGTGATTCTGCAGCAGTTTCCTCCTAAGCAAAAGACCAGTGCACTGAGTTTAATGCGAGAGTTCACACTTTAAAAGCGTGGCCCCAAGCCACAATTAAGCAACAGACCACCAACCGATTTTAGCAACAGAAGACATGTATTTGTTTACACAGACGGGTGGTCCAACAATGTCCTGAAGTGTTTTGGGGCGTAACTAATTAAGAGACCATTAAACAGAATTAGATTTTAAATGAAAACTATCACTGACAGACATACTGACTAAATTGCCTTAACATAAAAACCACAACACCAGGCAATGTTCAACTACTAACATAGTTTGTTTTTGTTTGACACAATTTGTGTCTTTGCACACAAAACAGAATTCTAGTATAAAGCTGCTTATAACATGTAATAGTTTCCACGCCAGCCATACTTTTATTCATCTGGTAACTTTCAAATAAGCTCAAAGCTGAGTAAACACATCAACACTAAATAATGTCCCCTTTTCTCGCTTATGAACTTTAAAGTTGCTGCTGGATGCTGGATGACATTTATGGCCCGTTCCCTCTCTCTCTCTCTCTCTCCGTGCACTCTCCTGGCCCCCGGGAGCATTAGGCAGTCACACTACAGAGTCGCACCTGAAAATGTCACCTGCACCCACCCACACACCCACCCACCCTGTCCTGATTCACTGGACTGCGAGAACAGCCAAGAAAATGGCACACAATCACACAACACACATTTCACCCTTTTTTTTTTCTAAAAGGGCCCACTGCTGCGTGATCCAGCTCACTGCTTTCACTTCACACGGGATGGGACACAGTCCTGTTTGTATGGCGAGGCAATTATAATGTGAATAATTTAAAGTGAACAACACAATGAAAGCATTACAGACGTATGTGTGTGAGCGTAACATCTTCTACCACTTTAACAACACAGACCTACGTTGTTGGAGGAAAATGAGAAACAGAATAGAAATGCTTAATTTTTTAAAATAATGATTAAAGCCACAGATGGGAAAAGTTGAAATGGAATTGAAAGAGTAAAACAGTCTTTCTCGTTCCACCTGTTCCACTATAATTCACTACTGCTGTTTGTGTAAACACCTAATATTATGTAAATATTGCAAATTCTTTAGAAAACAAAAATTCTACTGAGACTATGACATTCTTTGTCCATACTTCAATACTGTTTCTTTAGAATATTCTGAACACACTAACCGCTGATTAGAAAATGACAAGAAGACCTAACACCTAACACGTTATCACACATACAGTACACATCATGCCACTTCCCCATGGGCCCATTCCCATGGCCATTTCTGTAGAGACCTAACTCACCCAATGACTATAAGTGGAACCGTCTCTGGGGTGCCTGGGTGCCTGTGGTGACGGCTGGGCCGAGAGACAGGGAGGCTGGGTAGAGTCCCATGAGGAGGAGCATGGCGTGGATGCCCTCGCGCTCCAGTCGGGGGAACCCCAGGCATCTGTGTCTGCCTGTGTAACCTACCCTGCCCTCAACACTGGCACTGCCCGTACACAAGACCAGCTGCCTTCTGATGTTTGTATGCATGTGTGTGTGTGTGTGTTTGTGTGTGGCGTGTGTACCTTCCACACAAACAAACACACACACACACACACGCACATGCACACTCTTTCTCTCTCTCGCTCTCTCTCTTTCTCTCACTCTGTCTTTGTCTCTCTCTCTTTCTCTCTCTCCCTCTCTCTCTTTGTCACACACACTGACACACACACACACACACACACACACACACACACACACACACACACACCCACACACACACAAGCCAACGCCTCACAGAGGAGGCAACACTGCCTGTTTACCTGCCTTCCATCAGCTGTGGAGCAGTAAAGGTCACAGCATGGTGACAAAAAAAGCCCTGTTCACTTCTGGGAGTGTTTTCTCTGCTTCTTTTTTTTTTTTTCAAAAAAAACAAAAAAAACACAGGGTACAGTCTCCTCCTCCTCCCCTTCGTTTTATCCCCCCATTCTCACCTGTCAGGTCCTTTCTCCCAGTATGCTACACTTCACTTCTCTTCCCTTCCAGTCCTTCCCCTCCCTCTGTTGCCTGCTCTGCTCTGCTCTGCTGTGTGAGATCGTATGCCTCCTCCACGCTTTGGGCTCCAGCGGAGGAGGAGAGAAGGGGGGCAAACCCATCGCGGCTGCTTACTCTACTCTGCTGCTGCCCCTACTGGGAGGGCCAAGCCTATGATGATGACTCACTCAGGTGGAGAACCACCCGGGCAGACACCTGCTCTCTCTCTCTCTCTCTCTTTCGCTCTCTCTCTCTGTCTCTCTCTCACTTTCCATCTCTCTTTCTCTCTCTTTCTCTCTTACATGCTCTCTCTGTCTGGATAGTTGGCTCCATCCCTTCCTTACTCTCACTCTGTCTCTTTCTCTTTCATTCTTTCTGTCTTCATCTCTCTCTCTCTCTCGCTTACCTACTCTCGCTTGGCACCTCTCTCTCTCTCTCTCTCTCTCTCTCTCTCACTCACTCTTTCCATCTCTCTATCTCTCACACACTCACTCTTTCCATCTCTCTCTCACTTGTTTTTTTCCCCTCTGTCCTGCTACACTCACCTTAACCCCTCACAGAGTAATCCTGGTGGGTCCGTGCCAAATAAGGCCCAATAGCCCTCCAGAGACACTCCAGATCCTACTAGAAATGGTGATGGCAGCAGCAGGGGTGCTAATTTGTTTCTCAGTCATAATTCTCTCTCACACACACACATACACGCACACACACATGCTCGCACGCACACAAACACACACGCAAACACACACACACACACTCCTGTATGTCTCTGTTCTTAAAAATAATACTTTACAGAAGTACCACTGACTTCTGTTAATTCGGGGCTCACTTTTGTAACGTAAGTAGTACATAGTGGTTATAGTAGTTTTTTTTTTCATTATTCCCTGCACATTTTAAATATAATGAATTGCTGTAAACGTAAGTGCAGGGTTGTACAGTATTTATGTGTATGTGTGGGTTTTTTTTCGTTTCTTTTGAGAGAGTTAAATGTAGGCTAATGGAAGTCACCTCTCTGGTTCCATAATCTACTAAACCTGTTATGCAGGGAGAAAGGAAAACGCAGTGGAGAGTGATGGCTTTAACGGTTGACGGAGGTCAAAAGAGTGGGCCGGCAACTACGCATCTCAAGTTTCCTTCACAGAGCAAACATCACCTTACTCCCGCCATCGCCTTATCAAATATTCATCTGGCAGCGCTAACGCAGAAAAAAGACTAGCGTAGCTGCCTGAAATGGATTCGCCTTCTCTTCTGGGTCTGTGAGCAGATATGACAAAGACAGAGATTTCTGCATTGCCCTAAATATTCCTATTGTAATTTAAGAGCCAGCCTTCTACAGATGTAAAAAAAAACAGTATACTTCATTGACAAAAGTGTTCAGATTTGATTATTCTATAGAGAAATAGGCTGTTTTTCTTTCATGTAACTGGATACAAGTAATTGACACATCGATATGACGTTACATTAGTAGCCATGCACAAAGGTGTGTCTTATTCTCCGTCCTTGGTAGGCTATTCTTCTAAATCACCCCTGAACCAATCATTTAATATTGATTAGGTGGGGAAAAGGTCAAACTACCAGTAAGATTCAGGTACTACCGTTTCACCTGATATTCCCTCCACAGTGCACATTTGCTTTACTGCCGCTAGATGTCAACAGAAAACAAGCCATCGCAAGTAATCTTTGACACTGGAGGTTGGAGCGTGGCTTCGTGCCATGACAGTGGAGGTCGGGGCGTGGTGGTGCGCCAATTACTGCAACCAGGGGGATTTCTAGTCGTTGACAACTAAACAACAAACTCTTTTTTGTCGCTTGGAGTCTTAGTTAGGCTTAGAGGCTTAGTTTAATTGTCACGTACGGAGAGAGAAAGGATGCACTTCAATGAGTCAATCAATTAATAGCCTTAACAGTCCCCGCACACATTGCCTGATATAATTTACCACGGTTGGCACAGGTTGTTTGTGTATCATGTACTGTTGTTGATTTTGATATGATCAGGCCCATTAATAGCTAAAGAAAATGCAACATCTTGATATATTTAAGAGAGAACTATAGTGGAGTATTATACGAAATAGCTTATATGACCATCTTGACATAGGCCTACATGCCTATATATTTTAACAAAATAAGACTTCAGCAACCATTGCTCTCATAGCCTTTTGTTCTCTTAATCAGTCCGGGCGGGGAGGACTGACTTGGTGTCATGCATCTAGTGATGAAGGGATTAGATATGCCGTTGCCAGTGGAAAGACTATACTACCACATTAGCATGTATGAATTAGGTTAGTAATAATTTATCAAACACCTCAGAGCAATGTTCTAAAACATCAATGTGAGGCAAAATTCAATAATGTAACTCCAGAATTGTAGCCCAGTGTAGATGGCAATTAACAATTATTATTATTATTACTATTATTAGAACCATTCACTCAGTAAGTCTTTCGGCCACGGACAGTTGACACTGGCTGCTTGCTCATTTGGTTTTACAGGAGGCGACCTTTTCTGTGAATTATGTGCCCACGGTCTTGCTTGGAGGGGTTAAACAATAGGCCCTCTGAGAGTGTCCTTGCTCATTTCAAACATTTTGCCAAGAGAATAGTATTTAAAACTTACTTTTGGGTGTCATCTCTTTGGCGGGATGTAGTCATATTCCCCTGTGTGCCTGGACGCTTCTTGCTTTTTAGCCTCTTCCATTGTGATGTGGAGTCCAAAGCCAGCGAAGTTTTGGTTTTGTTCCTACCATTTTGAGCAAACAACTCAAGCTGTTTTATCACACTGGCGTTGTACTGAGCTGTTCTAACGTTTAGTGCCACTTGCATAGGAGCCGGGACTGTCCTGTCTACTTTCAGTCGTTCTGGCGACGGCGTGCTGCTGAGTTTGGCCGTTAACGGTGTTCTCAACCTGGCACCACCTGTACCTAGATCCAAAGGCGTACGGAACTCCGAGAAAGTCACAAATGTAGGTAACGCGTGCCGCCGTTGCCCGGTCTCGAGACACACAAAATTCCCGTTGTCCAAATTTGTTTTACTTTCTTCGGATCTTGTATGAACTAGTATTGATCCCAAGACGGCGAGCTTCATGTTAAGGTTCTGATTGGACAAGCTTGAGGAGACTCAACTCTGATGATCCACTTCTTGGGGCTCGGGGCCAACACTTTCCGCGGTTTCATTTACAATGAGATGCGATACGTTGTCCAGTGTTTTTAGTTCATATTGTATTACAGATTTAGATCTTTTCCAGATACAATGGGACGTTGTCATGCGTAGCGAAGGGCATCCATTGTATAAACAAGTTTATAGCCTACCCTTGATCATGAGAGAAGCGCTCTTTGACAAGTCAAGCATATGAGTCGTATGCCAAGTCTGCACTTTGTCTTTTCAAAAGTATGTGCGCATTTTACTTATCTTGTGTTCAAGGTACATTTCTTGCATTTTTAAACAGCCAACCATAGATACAGATATACACACTGAAAGCTGTGTAGTAGACTATAACACCGTTGTATTTAGTTATTTAACCACAAGGTGGCGATATAGAATAGGAAACTGAAATTTGCATTGCTGTATCCTGCAGTGGACAGTTGCCTGGTAAACCAGCCCCTCATACTTAATTTCAATTTGTACAGAGGATCTTACTGAGGTTCAATTAACATGGTTGTCTCAGGCAGAATCTTGCCTAACCAATCAGCAAACGCAGCAACTTTGTGTGCTACATTTGAATTGTAGTGCATAGGCAGGCTTATAGCCAGGCTAACCAGACATTAGCGACTGGGTATAGGCCAATCATTTTAAACTTGTGTAGAGTCTACACCTCCAGGAAGAAAACATTTCTCAATACAGCACAGCCAGACCCCCTGTACGAAATAAAGTGTAGTACGAAAAGTATGGTTGGTTTACCAGGTTGTGTGTACAGGGGACATTGTGTTATTTCATTTTACTTATCAAAAAAATAATGTATACACATATACACATCTTTTATAAGCTTTTGTATGCCACACAGTACTGGTTTGGTTAAAACCTGGTCACGTTCCTCCACGCCATGGGTTCATTCAGCAGACCTGGCTGCTACTCCTTGCCGTGTCACATAAATCACAAGCACACTGTCACAGCTGGGGTGTCGAAACCCTCGGGCGCAGCCACTAAGATGATAACACAGTCAGTCGGCACGCCTGAAAAGCCATCTGATCCGGTGTGGCAGGGCTGGAGCCATTCAATTCTGCTGTATTTAGGATTTTATCATGAAAACATTAAATAGGACTATAGAATGGAGTGAGGTGTTTTCCTCTGAAGCAAAGACATACATACACATACTTTGGGCCATAAGCAATTTTGTGGAAACTATATATAAGATTCCACTGCTGGTTTTGGGATTCATTTTAATTTGATATTTTTAACTCAGTAGCAATCTTTTCTTTTAGACTGTAATAATAATAACACCATATCCCACCACTCATTGCACTATACATTACACATTTGTATCCTACCTCTCTGTCTGTCTGTGTCTCTCTTTCTTTCTCTCTCTCTCTCTCTCTCTCTCTCTTTCCCCCCCTCTCTCTTGCTCTCTCTCTATTAGCAGCTGCAGCAGTTGTTCCTCTTGCGAGGCAGATGAGGGAGGGGTGCATGGGGGAGTTGGGGTTTGGGGTTGGGGGGTTGGGGGTTGGTGGCTGTGTGTGTGTGTGTGTGTGTGGGGTAGCCCTAGCCCAGTGGCTACAGCACAGCTAGGTCGCGGGCTTATTTATGTAAAAAGAGGGCACTATAAATAGTGCAAGGGGATACTGCCGCGGCTCTGGGCTCTGGGGTCTCGGGGTCGGGCGGCTGTGAATCCTTGGAGGTGGAGAGAGGAGATGGCTGGCGTCGCCTTGGGAGGGCCTGTGATGAGAGGCACTGAAAGGGAAGGAAGAAAGCGATACGCCCATAACTCATGCCGCGCGGCAAGCCCCTCATTCAGGTGCCACCGTGGTGCGGTGCACCCGCCACTGCCACCACCCCTACCTCCCTCACACACACACACACACACACACACACACACACACACACACACACCCCTCCACCCTTCTCTTTTTTACGTCTTTGTTAGACCTCCTCGGAAGTGGAGTAGAGGTGTGTGGTGTTTGGTGTGTGTCGGCACCTGATACGTACTGCCTGCTTAGTTCTGCACATGCTCATAATGACGTATCAGGAAAGGGACTATTTGCCTGCCCGATCTGTACCATGCACACAGCGGTGAAATATTGATGGCAGAGCAAAACATAAAATTTAGTATTGTTATTAACATCTAATATGTTAATAATACAATTATTTTTAGACATTTTACATTTTATAGCTATGTCCACCAACATAACCTGTGTGGGCCTAAGTGTTTTAAAAATGCTTATGTCCATATGCACATATGTAGAACGGATCGGGTAGACGATACGGATCAGGTACTGACAGCATGTTCATTCCCCCTCAGACCTCTTCAGGTCCCATTAAAGGTTCAAGGGCATGCTAGTGCTCAAGATGTCACTAGTGCTCTCTAGTGGACATTGCTGAAATTACTCTACACTCAATATTAATAGTGAAGTTTATTTCTGATTAAAAATGGGTACACATAGTGCTTTATTATGTTATCCAAGTGATCTGTGCACTGGGCGTCATACAGATTTTGCCTGTGTTTATGGAAAACTGTAATTGGATGTGGTTCCTGATTATAAAAAAAAGTTAATCAGAAAAAAATGTTGCATAGGTAATATCAATAACATTTGCAGCAACTTTTTTCAGTAAGTAATTTCCATTTTGTACATGAAATAATTTGGTATTAGCCAATAATTTGCTAAATGTGTCCATCCTGCTTCAGCAGATAACACCCGAAGAAGGGTTTGTGCCCCTGTAGGCAACATGCTTGTCATTCTCAGGGTGACAGTAACACATAAACATGACAAATTGGCTGAAGTGGCTCTAATAACAGGAACTGCTGCTGATGCAAACACTCCCCTCTGGTGCATCACACAGACGACTGGAGGAAAACCGAAGGCATTTTGTCATACAGACATATGAAGCCGCTTATCCTGGTGTGACAATTCCCAAGCTGTCGTAATGCATCTCTAAATCGGAAAATTGGATAATAAAAAAACACTGAAGATGATGTATGTGTTGCATTTAATAAATAGACACATGTTATGTAAAAAAAAAATGTCTAAAACAACTCTATACCAAGAAAAGACACCAACCCTATGCTGTGTGTTGCCCTGAGGCCACATGTTTAGCATTTACAGTCATTTCTGTATATGAAAAAGATTGAGAGGGGGGCACTTTGGCCTGTTTCTCCCCATGAACATGGCCACAGCAGCACACTGCGCACTGCCCACATGGCGAAGCAAAGCTCATCCCCTACATGAGCGGCTACACGACAAATTTCTGCACTGAAAATAGCCCTGCTCCTCCTACTCGGATAATGGAGCAGCTATTAGTGTGGCAGTGTCTCTTCTACGGGGGCCCCGAGCAAAATGGATTACTCTGCTGCCCGTGCATCATGCCCACGAGGAGGAGGAGGAGGAGGAGGAGGAGGGGAGCAAGCATTAAATCAGAGGAGGTTACCAGCAGCTCACCAGCGTGACAGCGTCACTAATAACCTCCTCTGATTTAATGCGTGCTCCCTCCTCCCTCTCCTCCCCCTCCTCTTCCTCCTCCTCCTTCCGTCCGCCTTGATTTTAATGCCGTTTACCCAGCTTTCCCCAACAGGCAGGCAGTCCCCCCCACCCCCCACCCCATCTATCCTGTCATCTGTCCTGATTGGCTGACGCGACTGCATTTAATCCAGCCGTGGCTTAGAGTATTTACAAAACGTCCCACACAAAGACTACTCTTCTCTCGGGAAGCGTGCGTGCATCGGAGTGTGCGTGTATGTGCGTGTGTGTGCGTGTGTGTGCTTGCGTGTGTGTGCTTGTGTGTTTGTGTGTGTATGGGTGCGTGGCTTGACATGTGCTCTGGTGTTTACCTACAGTGCGTCTCAGCAGGGTGGTGGTGGTGGTGCTGGCGGGGGGTGGTGGAGGGGTGGTTGGTGGTGGTGGAGTAGGAGGAGGAGGAGGTTGTGTTTGCTACTGTTACTGCATGCAGGGATGCTTGAAGAGTAGAGCGGAGCGGAGAGGAGTGGAGCGGAGCAGCATGGAGCGGAGCGAAGCGTCCTCTAACTGAACCAGGGCACTGGCACGGGGTACAGCATGCACACGCAAGCATCACACAGAGAGAGCGCCGCTAATGGTCTATTAGGTCTCCGGCGTCCTGTGGGAAAACGCCCGCACTGCTGAAGGTTAAACGAACGCAGGAGGAGAGAACAGGAGAGGAGGAGAGTGAGATTGAGAGAGAGACTGCGAGCAGAGAACGAGTGAGAGAGACACAGAGAGAGAGAGGCAGAGAGAGAGGCAGAGGAAGAGAAGGGAGGGAGGGGGGAGAGAAGAGAGAGTAGGGCAGGCAGGCAGGCGACAGAGATTGGATTGCCTACAGCAGTCTTGTGGAGGGAGAGGATCTGTGACGGAGCTGTCAGTGGAGGTGGGGGAGTAGCGGGTGCTGGATGACATACGTGTTTGGGATACTGCTGGAGGGGACGCTTGTCACGCACAATCCCATGCAGACGGGGATGACCTGGGGATGATACCCTCCGCGCCAAGGAGAGCAGGGCTACACCGACCGCGTCAAGTCCATCACGCCAATAGTGCGCAGGAGACAGTTCCATTACCATCACACCTGCCTGCAGTACCTGCAATACAGGACTGCCCCCATGCCAAGGTAAGCCAGTCATGGGTAGCATATTGACTTTACATCCTGCACAGTATACTGTATATGTGAGTGTTTGCGTGTTTCTTTGTTTCTTTGTTTGTTTCATGCACAGGGTAATCTGTGATGTGATTATGTGATTATTATTCACAGAGCATTTGCGACTGTGGGTTTCTGTGGCTTCTGCATTGGCACTGTTCTCCACTGAGTGCTGTTATCACACTGTAAATACTGCTGATGTAATGATCTGGGCATGGCTCTGGGTTCTCACAGTGGAGGGAGTTGCAGGAGACAATGCTGCAGTGGTTTTTGAGTTCAGAGAGAAGATGAAGTCCAGAGTAAAATTTAGACCAACTAGCAATACCTGGGCTGACCACCCACTGTGACAGAACAGTTAACAGCGTGTGTCTGTGTGTAAGAGAGAGTGGGACAGAGAGAGAGAGAGAGAGAGAGAAAGAGAGAGAGAGAGAGAGAGAGTTTGTGTGTGTGTGTGTGTGTGTGTGTGTGTGTGTGTGTGTGTGTGTGTGTGTGTGTGTGTGTGTGTGTGTGTGTGTGAGTGTGTGTGTGTGTGTGTGTGTGTGTGACAGGGCCCTGTGTGTGTGGTCATGTTTGTTTTATCTAGGTGATGTTTTCAGTACTTGTCAGTGGTGTTGATGACATCATTCAGTAGTATTTTAACCTTGAATGCAGCCCAGCATTCACTCGAGTACAGTCAGCGAGTTCACTATATAACACCTAAGTTATATAACACTTATTTAGGCCTGTAACACAAACTATAGACTTCCTAAACAGAATAATTAATTATTTCCCTCAACTTTTCCATTTATTTATTCATACCCTCAATCCATTTTTCTAACTGACTGAGCATCGTTCTACATCATTGACCTGGCTTGAGTGATTGTATATCCATATATTGATTTGTAACAAACAAAATGAAACACTCACTCTTCTTCCCACCCCCTCAATTATCACTGCAAACCATTCCGACACAAGAGCAGGAAAAACTGTGTGGGGGTGGAGCAGCACTGCCCTACAAAGCCAGAAAGCAGTAACTACATATTTTGTCAAGATTGGATATTAACTTTATAACACCTCTTTTGTCTTCTAACTGAAGGCCTTGCTTCTTCCAATTAAAAAAACAAAAGCATCACCACTATTATACCTACAACATGTTTGACTGGGCAGCATGAGCACTTTGAAGGCATTTTGCTCAGTTTTCAATGTTCACATAATTACTGCACTTTGCCTTTGTAGGGCAGAATATGGAAGTGTGTGTGTTTGGGGGGGGGGGGGGGGGGGGGGGGGGGGGTGATGGCGATCAGTGGATCAGTGGGGGGGGATTGGTGCTTTGCCAGCTAGCACTGTGGTGTGAACCCCCCAGTCAGACGGTGAGTGACACTGCCAGGCAAGTGTCACGCTGGGTCCCCCCCCAGGGGACATTAACAGGGCCCTCTGCACCCAGCGGAGCCGGCTGCTGCCCCCCTAAGGGCCAGCCTGTGTGGGGCCGGTGCCAGACTGTCACCAACGCTGCTGCTAACTGCTGCCAGTTTACAGCACGTGACCAAGGCCTCGTTTGGCCTTTAGATCCCCAACACGTAAGCCTCTGTACTGCCTGCCTTTGACACATGCTGCAGCACTGCCTATTGACAGATAGGGCTCGACTAAATTTAGTTTTCACTGCAGAAAAAAATTACATACATAGAGTTCTCCTTCACAAACACTACGAGTTCATTTACTTTGACTCTTCTGTCTGTATAATAGTGGAAGATATAATAGTGTTTTTTTGGTTTTGTACATAAAGTCTTGTTATGTGTACTCAGTGACCTTCAGCAGAGGCAGCACACAAAAGAACCAGAATGAGTGATGACACAGGAAAGGGGAAAGTCATAACTAACTCTGAAATTGATGCAGAGTGTAATATGATTTCTTCTGATTATCTGATATACACAAGCACCACCAACAGAGAAAATGAAACAGAGAGAGGACATTCATGAATGACTTTGAAACTGATGCACAGGACTAGTCTAGGACTTCCTCTGATATTCTTCTGAAATTCACAAGTACCACCACTAGTGAAACTGAACTGAACAGACTATTGTGGATCCCCTTTGTAAAACAGTAGGCTCTTGTGTTGAAACGAAACCAACCCTTGGATTTAAGAGCACTCTAAATAACCTGATTATGTCTTCATACCGTACCTACCCAGCACCACCGTGGCTTTGCTCCGGCCTCTTGTGTGACACAGAAGAATGCAGCTCCCCAGCTGGCTGAGCCGCCTGGAGTGGTTTCTGTGTGGTGCTGGTTATGTAAGGAGAACGAGAACCACAAAAAGCCGTCTGCACCCTTCAGCCCAATGTATTCACAAATGGAAGTATAATTTATGGGGGCATATTTTTTTCCAACTTGCAGGTGCCAAGACGCACCACAGATTTTAAATATTTAAAATGAAGGGTCCCTTTCACTTTTTCGGGTTTTTTTTGTGGCTCTTGGCCTGCTTGCGTCACGGTAATTAGTCATCTTCTTGATCTGTCTTTATTTGGCAGTCCAAAACTACAGCGACTCCTTTGATAGCCTCCCATTTTCTTAATGAGTTGGTTAATCCATTTAAACCCTTATCCCCCCCCCCCCCCCCCCCCCCCCCCCCCCCTTTTTAGTGTTGCATAATAGCACTTTACTTAGCTAGGGCGATCTTGACCATATTGCATTATCATAAAGAGCTGGCTCTGTAAGGTATCCCACATTGTATGATATATACATAAATACATGGGATACATATACAATATGTATAATAGATGTATGATAGACATATAAATAAATATTTCTGCACTATTTGTTTTTATATGGGTACAGAAGCAGGTAAACTCTCGTGTTCTCCATGTAAAGAGATCCGTGTAGCGTTGTGTTCTTTTACTGAATGGGTTGTCGTCAGGCAGCTGTCCGGAATTCACTGGATCACCTTACTTTTGCCTGATGCTGTGGCTGCCGGGGAAATGTGTACATTTGATATTTTCAATTACCTGAAGGTCCACATTGGGTAACTCAGTGTACCTCCGCATGACGTCTGAGAGTGACTCTACACACATTGTTCAGTCGGACTGAGCAAGAGCCTGACATCATTTTCTTTTGGAAAATAGTATTTAACAGTACAGGCATGTTAAACCATGCCTTAGTTTGAGAACTGACAGATTTTAACTTCATTTATGTTGGAATATGCACATCTTGAGCCATTTTGTGTTGAAAATGTGTTTTGAACTAAAACAAAGTGACACAACAAAGAGTACACCACTTCCTGGATCAAAAAAACAGCAGTAGAGCAAGCAGAAAAAAAAACAAACAATACAAAACAAAGGAATGAGAGAGCATTTCCATGTGGACCCAGAGGCCACAAAGGTGCACAGCCATGTAGGGTGTCTCATCGAAACCCTAGCCAGGCATCCCAGTATCGGGTTACAGGAGATTTTTTCCTGGTGGTGGTTTCCTGTGTGCTCGCCAGTGTTCAGCACAGCGTGGTCACTGGGGCCATTGTGTATATGACTCCACAGCCAGGTATGACCTGCTTTTCCCAGCCTGCGGATCTGGACTGGCCTCACTCACCTCCATCCCCACCCTCACCTCCATCCCCCCAACACCCCCCCCCCCTTGCTCCCTGCTCCCCCCAAACCACCCAGTTATTGTGCAGCGGGGGCAGATTCCTGTTACAGGCAGGGCGGGTGTGTGAGAGAAGCAACAAAGGGACAGAGGCTAAGAAGCCAGTGGGAAGGGGGACAGAGGCTTCTCTGTCTGGAGGTAAGGCAATCCAGCAGGGGGGTCCCCTGGCGTTTACAGAGCCGATGACACTCTCCAATCTTGCAAAGAGGCAGGGAGTGGGGTGGGCGGGTGGTAAGGTGTGTGGATGTGTGTGTGTATGTGTGTGTGTGTGTGTGTGTGTGTGTGTGTGTGTGTGTGTGTGTGTGTGTGTGCAAGGGGGTGTGCCGTGGTGGTGGTGGTGGTGGTGGGGGGGTATGTTGGTTAGGATTGTGGGAACATTCTACCGCTGTTTGTCAAAGAGGCCTTTCTCGCGTAATTCTGTGCAGCAACAATGGTAGGAATCCAGTACGGTGGGAGGAGAGGCAGAGGGAGGGGGAGGAAAAAGAAAAAAGCCAACAAGTTAATACTGCTACCTTGCTGCATTCACAATCAGTTAGACTTGGCTCTTGCGTAGGATGCCAGGGGATGACTAATAGACTAACAGCCAGCCAACCCCAGTTGGACCAAATCCAGGTAACTCACACTGGTGCTAGCTCATGAACAGAGGCGCTTCAGCTACAAATTGCAAATTTTATTACTTTAATTAAGGCAGATGTTTTACTTTGATCTCGCACATGCCTGAGTGAAACGCATGCCCCAGTATTAAACGCCCAGCCCCCCCCAACATTGCTTGAATTGGCTATAAACACACCTATGATTGGCAGTGGGGACAGGGAGGGTGGGTGCACAGCAATTCTTCGGGAACAATATAGATCCTGTAGCAGCAGTTTCGGCCATCATTTGTAGCTCTTTCTCTCTCTACAGTGAACGAGTGGATCAATTCACCTCAAACTTAATTATAGGTCCGATTGGACAAAAGAGCAGAACAGGCGAGAGTTATGACCTCAGCAGTAAGGCATCTCCGTCACTGAGCACGAGCAGTTGGTCACAAAAGCATGGCCTTCACATTGTTCGGCTTTCACTCTCACTGCGGTGTTTGGACAGGGGTGTCCACCATCAATAGTCTGAGGTGGGATTGAATGGCAAAAAACAGAAGATGAATACCATGACAGTTCTAATCTGTTTTAATGTAATTAGTGATGATTATATGTTTGGCATATACGTTTAATGGTGGTGCATTGTAATAGTGGACAATGCCTTTTTCTGTCTTGGCGCACACACACACACACACACATAGTATCAGGTACTTTTACTCCCCCTAAGGTTACAAAAACGATGACATCACCACTGCAATGCAAATGCAGCCCACTAAGGGAAACTGTGTTTAGACTATAGATGAATAAATATAGCATAGTACTTTGCATCTATGTGTTTGTAGTGAGTAAGCCTGTTTTGCATCTGGAAGCCTTTCACTTAAAAGTCACTCAAAGTTCACCCAAAAGAGAGGCAAGTCCATTTGACGTGGCATTTGGAAGTTTGGATGTTTTACACAAGTTGGATAGTTTTGAAAATTGATTGCGTAAAAAAGTCTCTTCTCACTCTAGAAAAGCCTATCATTCTTCTTCTACTATTTTTTTTTTCGCGCCTGTTCAGTGTTAAGAAATGTTAAATTCTACTGAAAAAAAGTATTTCACGAGATTCTGTGCACTACTTTTCGTGATTACATGCTGCTTAAGTGCCGCTGAACTAATTTGCTCCTCAGGGTCAGTGTGAGACTAGAAGCCGACAGAGTTCCTTCTCCGCTAGAACAGCCTGCTGGGTTGTAAATCTAGCAGAACACACACTACTTGGAGCGTGTAAGGCCACATTTTGATTTCATAGTATCTTATTATATCTTATTTTATGACCTTAATAAGATATGTGTTCTTTCCACCCTAGTTTTGTATCCTCCATTGTTCCACATGCCCAACAGGGGGCAACATCAAGCACGACTCAGCACCATTTAGTGTTTGTGGTGTGTTTGTTCTCCTGCTGCATGTGCAGCCATGGCAGTTCCTGGATCAGTGAAGGTGTGGCCATACAGTAAACCTTACAGCAGTGTTTGAAATAAACAGAAAGTGCGGAGGGCGTTCTCCTCCTGACAGTGATGGCCAGGCACACCTATGACACATTTTCATGTGAACAGCCAAATTTGCATCCATACCACCATATCATGTTAAGATGAAACTCCAGGAAGTGGTATACAGTACTCTGTTGTGTCACTTTGGTTTTAGTTAAACATTTTAAACACAAAATGGCTCAAGATGTGCATATTCCAACATTTACTGCAGTTAATTCCATTTACTCCAGTCATAAGTCCACTCAGCACTCCTTTTCCAAAACCAGGCATAAAGACGAGCACTAGTGCAGGGCATTGCATAATATTCCTGACAACTCCTGCGCGGACAGCATTTAGTGGCGCATTTAGTATATTTTCTATGCGATATGATGAAGCATATTTCTTGGTTTTGCTAGCTCTGCAGTGTTATTAATTCATATTGAACGTTTTTGATTTTTTTTTTTTTAGAAATTGCAAGAATGCTGAATCAAATCCACATGATTTTAAAATCTTTTCTCTTTTTTTTGACCATGAAAAAGATTAAAATACTTGCACTGTCTGCAATCCTGGGCATGTAAAAAAAAAACTTTTCAACTTGATTGAATGTACTCAGGAAATGTTTGGTGGTAGCAAATCCCCTGGTTTGAGAAGTACAGAAAAAATGCAGTGAAAGAAAGAAACAAGGAGAGGGACAGAGAGACAGCAAGAGAGGACAGTTTGACTGCACACTCTTATTGCTAGAGTGTGTCATGGATTTCTCCCACAAAACCAATTTGGGATATGCCAGTCAATAACCTCAGCTGAGTTCTCATTGATGTGATCAGCCTCCTACCACTGCATTTCTGACAGTGATGTATGGATCATGCCCCAACCGTATAACTACTTCTTTTCAGTAGAGGAACCAGCCCACCAAAATAAATACCCATGGCGTCAAAAGTGACACTCAGAAAATGAACTGAAAGCATGTCTAATTATCCATGCTGCAGAAATACTCAAGAAAATACCCACCACCCCATCGGCCTGACACAATTTTTTGTCAGGCACCAAATTTAAAATAGCATGATTTGATGCCTAATAGCCATGTTGTGTTATTTATAAATATTTTGAAAAAAAAAATAGAAATGGTAGTAATTTGATACTGGATTTCTAATTTTGTTGTTACGAATGTGTAATAGACCTTGTTATATGATTAATTCAAGGAAAGTAGCCAGGTCACACTGACCCAAAGACGACCAGAAATGAAGCTATTGAGGGCAGCCATCAGGCCTATTTGGTTATGTGTGCCAGAATCTAAGTGTGTAACCATCCTCGAAATCATCCAAGCTGTTTAGTTCAGTTTGACCCTGAATCTGTTGATATTTTATGTGATTATATCATAAGCTTAACAGCATCTTCCCTAATTGTATCAGATATCTCTGTTGGGCGTCACATGCTGGGCTATCACACGCACACAGTCCCCGAATAGCTTGTAAACAAAAATTGTTTTGAACTTTGCCTTATCTTGCTCTTCCAAATCCTCTGGGTGTGATGTTGCCCTCTTTGGTGACAAAGTGGGGGGAATGGCAGAGCTCACGGCACGCCGGGTAAATATAGATGTGTGGCCGAGAGGTCTGCCAGGCATGGCAACGCTAGCAAAGATAAAAACAAACAACCAAAGTGGCGTTCTTGAGAAATACCAGAGGATTATCAGTGACCGCTTACTTGCGTAATCACAATAAACAAGTGCTTCTTATCCAACTGTTTCCTTTTTCAGTGGGCTATTTTTACAGCCCAACAATGACATGTTTTCTTTCTAGTTGTAAGTCTCTCCTCCCAGTCTCGCAACACTTCTAGTCATTATAACAGCCAGTAGCATTAGTGTTCAAATAGGTTTTGTCTGAAAAAAATTTTTTTTTGCTTTTTTTTCACCCTTTTTGTGGCGAAGATTCCCAGAATACTTAAAGACTGAGGAACATAAGCCTTAATGGGCTACCCCCTGTGCTGGACCCCCAAATAGCCAAGGAGAGCGAAATCAATTTTCACTGAATAACTCGACAATTGTTGCAACCAAGACCACAATGTTTTTAAATCTTAGGCTAGATAAGGCGTATACACTCAGTCCATTAATGGTCATTTGACCTGTAGTGCCACCTAGGGAATACTGTAGACGTAAAAATTAAGGTTTTGAATAGCCAGTATCTTGGCTGAAGAAAGTCAATATCGCGTCAGATTTGCCATGTAGGATCAATACTCTGGCCTCTTGAAGCACATTATGTTTTGTAAACATTCTTTCATAGGGGGCGCTATAATTCCCAAAAATTACATTTTGGCTAATAACTACAAAATGATAAGGTATAGAAACGCAATTCCTTTCCCCCCACATTTCCTGAGAAGACCCACATCAACACACATTATGCAACGCCCTTTCTGTTTTCTGCCCACATTTTACACATTAAAAAAAAAAAAAAAAAAACATTCATCCAATTGTGAATAAATTTGGTGTATGTCATCTGCAGACAGTGCCTTGAATTTTTTGTTTATAAAACTTTATCAAAAGTTAAAGCATTATGAAGGTACACATCAATCAAAATTTTTGGCGTGTAGCACCACCTAGCTGAAATTGTACATGAAAAAATTGGAATATTGAATGGCCAGTATCTTATCGTTCATCCGATTATCAAGATATTTGGTGCACGTCATGTGCAGACCACACCTTGAAAAAATCTTTAACATTATTTTGTATAAGACCTAGGTCCATATATTCATAACTGAACTGTTGCGTAGGAAACACATATAGTGTCCATGATCTGGACATACTATAAGTATTCATATATACAATATCGAGTTATTTTGCTTACACATCCCTCAGAGACCTACACTTGTTTTCAAAATCCACCATTTGTATTTGTAATATCCCTTAGCCACTTGCTGCAGTCCTTACAAAGCACTATACACTAATTTCCCCCGGGAAATGGAATAAATCTTCGTCTAATTTACATGCGCATTTCATTTCATTCATGTATGATATCCATTCATGATTCATACAGGCAGGGTAATAACGTTAGCCCGCAGCGCAGGGAAACATTCTGTGTAAATATACCACAAGGGAGGACTCTGGCGCACGCCATTCATCACCACCTCTGGCACACGATAGGCCGTGCCTCTCTGTTGGCTGTTTCCATGACTACTAAAACCAGCGTTAAACCAATGGGGTGGCGACGGCAGCGTTGAAACAAACAGCGATTGCCACCGAGGGGCTGGGAGGTGCGGCATGACACTACGTTATTATTTGTTTTACAGTGATTTCGTTTCATCCTGAACATGGAAATGGAAATCGCCGAAGGGATGTGAGGAGCCGGGGCTTTAACCTGCTATGAGCGTATTTCCAAACGTGTGCGGCGAACCACAACACCCCAACGTGATTCGGACCTGCTTAAGGCAAGTTGCTTTGTGCGGCTGTGCGTCTGGAGCGGACGGATGTGGTTGCATTCCAGCACGAATAGGTTTTAAACTCCGCGCTAGAGCAAGTGACAGAGGTGCTGCTCACTTGCATGTTACCGCGCCGGATCGAAGGTTAGACTACACTTGCCAAAGCAGGTGTGGGTTATGCCTTGACTATCCCACATGTCGGCTTCAATTACACCGATTTTCATTTTGGAATAGCAGGTATTGTGAAGAACCACTGTGCCACTTGTGGGATTGCTGGCCGGTAAGAAAGCTCGTGTTTCAGTATAGCCTGCAGTACAGTATATATGAAATATTTTAATTTAAACGGGCTACTAGCTCACTGGAGTAGGATGCATGTGCCGCATAGCTATGCGGGTCTGTCTGTTGTTTCTTTGTAACTGCTGGACAGTTTGCCTGGTTCAGTATTTCAGGCGGGTTTCCAGTTCATTTTATCACGTCCCATTGACGTGCAGTTGGGTTTGGCCAAGTGAAACCAACTGCGCAAACAGCCGGCTGCGTCGCGCTCTGGGCTACTTCTTTAGTCATATTGACACAATAGGTGAAGGCTGCATCCAGACCTCTCGCCGTCATGTTTAGCTCTGGTGCTTTTTTAAATTATCTAAATACAGGTCTAGGTGGCCACACATAGTCGCAACTCTAAACATCAACAACAGAACAGCTAAATCTAGACTAAACCATTTGTTCCTATCTAGAGTAGAGGATATATTTATGCAATAAACACAGTCATCTTCTTATTAAAGACTATTCTTCATAATTAAATGTGCTACTGTGACAGTTCACATAGGCAGTTAGCTGGGAATAACACGCTTTTTTCTGGTATTTCAACTAAGAGGTGGCCTATCATTCAGACACCTGAAATGTGTGTAGTGTAGCCTAAAGTAAATATGTAGTCCATACTGATGTCTGAGATGAGGATGTATAATATGGTGCATTATGAGAGTATGTGTAGAGGCTTCTCTACCTCACGACGCATGTGTCAGGCGTGAGTTACAGGCATGTTCGTGTCTCCAGACACAAGGTCATAGGGGTCATTGAATGCTGATGCAGGGAATCTATAAAGCAGATAAATTATGGCAAGCCTCATCTGTAGACCTTTGAACCAACATAGAATGCAATTTGTGTCCTTTAAAAGCACATGCTGATGCTGCACTGTTGTTCCATTTAGGCTAGGTTGTGTAGCTCCCATGTATTGAACATTAGGCCTACCCATTACAGGAGGACTTTTCATTTTAACAGCTTTACCCTGCTGATAAGCCCACAGTAGGGGTGAGCAGCATAGACATTATAAACGGTATGCAGTATAAAATTTGGCCACTGGTGAAGATTTTGATTTTACTGGCCTATCGTGGTAGATTATGATGTCATCATGTTGTGACAAAAACATCATTACAGGCTTTCTACATTTTTTCTACAACTGGTGTTGCACAATACATTTTCTCCAAGTAACAATCTGTTTTAATGACTTTGCTATGGGGATATGTTACCCAATTGGAAAACATTACAGTGAAATGAACACACTAAAGTTTACATTGCAATATACTGTATGCTTTCTGCCACCCATGGTTTAAATTATGCCGCAATATAAATTGTTACTCAGCCCTACCCCACAGTGATCTCCATTGTGTGATTTAATATTATTCTGCATCTTAAAGCAGAACCAATGTCTAGTGGCTGCTATACATTACATATGCACAGTGCTACTGTCTCTTTATTCAAAGCTGTTGTGTCAGATGATTTTTGAATGACACTGTTTTTTTGCCATCATCGTTATAGTCCTGATGAATTAGTCCTAGATGCTGTGTTCAGACTATTGCAGCACCATCTCACACCATTGCAATGCATAATCTGTTTTTAATCCCGCTAAATCAATGGCAATTTTAAGTCTTTGTTGACATATTTAATGTAAATCTGTGTTGGATAGACAGCAGATGGCAAACAGGTCCACAATTCATCTAATGTAATTAAAAATAAATTGCTTGCATGAGCAGATTAGCTTCTGCGTTAGTGGAAAAACGGTGGTAAGCATTCCTCACACTACAAGCTGCCGTCAGGTTTCTCATGTTCACCAGCAAGACCCTCTTCTCCTTCCTCCTCCAGGGACGTCCTCAACTCAACACCACTTTTTAAAATGGGTCAAAAACATGGACACGAGTGAGTCAATGTGCGACCGGCTCACGGGTCCTGGTGGAAGGACTCTTGACAGATTAAGGGGGAGGGGGAGGTACGGTGGGGGCGGGGGGGAGGCTGGGGGGGGGGGGGTAGTGGGGAGTGGGTGACAGCAGAGAGATCAAGGTCAGAGGAAATGGAGCAGGGGGATAAAATATGTGGCAAAGGGGGGAGCTTTGAAGGTGGCATACAGGAATGGGGAGTGTGGGTTTTATCAGAATATTTGAGTACTAAGAGCCTAGGCATGCCATTGAAGTCGTTTGAAAAGTCGGAGTAGCAGCTCTTTGTGAATGTCACTGAGCCAGTGGGATAGATGTTTAAAAAGGGAATTAAACCGTGTGAGGAGAGAGGACAAACCAACCACTCTCCACACTAAGCCAACGTCTAGCTGGATTTCTATCATGGAAAAGAAAATAATTCCCTGCGAGGAGATGATGTGTGTCCTTTTTGTTATTATTTTTGGCAGCAAGGGGAAAATAACAAGACGTTCTGGACGCGTCTGCCAAACTTTTCCCCGGGCACTCCCATTAGGGTTTGTTTTGTCATCTCAGGAAGAACAGATGCACAACCTTCCCGAGGTGTTTTTTTTTTTTTCAAAATCCAAAAATAACGTCAGGAAAAATCTGTTGATTTTATGAGACTCTCACATTATTTGTCATACAGCTACAGCAACGGTAATCATTCTTGGCCAGAAAATCCTGTTTTTTTTTTCTATCAATTTTAGTCCAGTTAACTGCAGGAAGTTTTTGGGAAGGGGTGGAGGAGGGGGATGACTTTCTTTCCCTTGGTCTTGATTACTTCCCCAAAGTATCATCTTGAAGGGTGAGGGTGGCGTAATGGAGCAGCCATCTCGGGCATGAGCCCTATGACTGATGTTAGCTTTAACGGGTGGTGTTCTTTGGCTCGTGTTCATGCTGACACCTCCAGCCTTGGCACATTCTTTGAACCCTCACATTGACCCCTTGAAAGTCTGCACCCCACCCCATCCCACCCCACCCCTCCACTTCCAACCCACCCACCTCCTTCCCAATCCTCACGAAACGCAGCCTTAGGTCACATGGCACCCTTGATGTCATTTTCTGGTTTATTTCCTCTCCGTCATGTGCTGTCAGAAGACATTTGCCAAGCCATTGTTTAAATCAGTAGGTTATGGTGTCACCAAGTTGGGTCAAATGTACAAAAACATCACTACAGGCTTTCTATATTTTTTCTATAGCTGCAGTTTTGGACAATACATTTTCTTAAAGTAACAATCTTGACCTCGGAAATGTGTTACCAGTTTGCAAAAAACTACTTCCTGTTCTAATGACTTTGCCTATAGCCATTGGCTAAACCAGTGGAAATCTCATGCCTGCAGTGTCTGCAGTGGCAGCGTGACTGAATCACATGCAAAAACACCTTAATCATGAAATCCTTCCTCTGATCAAACACAATCTCAGCCAGTGCCAGTAATTGCATCAGCTGTCTTTTTTCTGCATCGTTGGTTGGCTGTCTCTCTGGCTGGCTGCTGTGGCTTTCCTGGAGGTCTGTTGTCGTCGTCTCCATCTTGAACTCCCCCATCACCATCTCTCCCTGGGGGGATTAGTGAGGTGTGGGTGAGCATCCGGGCAGTGAGTGGCAAGTTAATTTGTCTTTCCCGTGTTGCAGGGTGACGTCGGCCTTACTGTCTTCTCGTTCCCAAACTGTAGCGCTCTCCACTGACAGATGATCGCTGTCAACGGTATTGGACTTCAAGAAGGCAGGAGAAAAAAATAACTTGTCTTACCAAAAGGCATCCTGGAAATCTTTAATTGTGGCAGGTCAGGTCACAAGTAATGGGAATGATGCACGTGCTGATGCTATTTCTTGAATAGCTCCTTTTAAAACAAATCACGAATAAAGATGTATCATGCACCAGTGTGTGTGTTTAGACGGCCATAGATTCAGTGCATTGGAGGTGTTGAGTCCAGGCCATTTCGGCCAGTGCTGAAAAAGACCAGTGAAAGGGGAGAGGACAGGCGCCCAGTGAAAGTTACCTGCTGTGGGGGTTACCTTTAAAGGTTTTTTGTGGCACCTCACCACAGCAGGGGGTTTGCCCACCCCTGCGCCCCAGAACACTTAACCTACCCACATACGTCCACATGCGTCCACCTCACCCACATAGCCGGAATGCGTGCGCCCTCAACAGAGTTGCCCCCGGCGCAAAGTTACTCTATATGTTGTCACTTTTTCCCCCGGGAGGCAAAGGAGTCACTTTCCAGCCCCCCCACTCCCCTGGTAGACGAGCGTGTCTGCGGCTGAAAATAGCTCAAAACCCCAGTGGCTCGCAAGGGGGCGTTGGGGTGGGGGGGTGGTGGGGTTGCGCTGGGGGGGGTGCGGCTGGCTCGATTCTCACATCCCCCTGTCTTTCACCCTCTCAGAGACCAGCCGCAGCAGACCCGGACCTTAAATCCTGAAGTGCAGTCGTAGGGTAGCCAGGGTAGATAGGAGGGGAGGAAGAGAGCAAGAGACCAAAAGACAGAGAGAGAGCGAGAGAGAGAAGAGCGAGGAAAGCGAGGCAGAAGAGGAGCGAAGGGGCTGCAGTGGTGATTATTCCTACAGATGTCGGTCTCCTAAAGTACATAGGTGCGCTTAATGCCTGGTAAGGATTCTGGGTTTTTTTTTTCTTTCTTTCTTTCTTTTTTGTCTGTTTTTCATGCGCGCAGCGTTTTCATGTTAAGCCAGTCGTTCCCTCTGATGCCGCAGATTATGCGTATCACATCTGATGGCCATTTCATCACGTTTGCTGTCATGATTATGCAGGCAGTCCCCAATAAGAGCCTGTGAAGGGTGATGAAACTCACACAGCCTCCTGGGAGCCGGCATGCACACTTTAGAAAAAGTGACGTGCTGAATAAATTGGACATGTTGGCAATATATCTTGCTCAGGCATTACATTTATGGCTTCCAACAGTAGCGCGACTATTGCCTCTTTCCAAACAGATACACCCCTGGCTTGCTACCAACTGACTGAAAGACTGGCTTACTTTAATATCAAACTTTGCAGAATAGGCTGAATTGCACTTTTTCTATGTATTGATTTTTTACAGTGTACGTGTAGCACACGGGGTGCGCTCATTTATTCTAACTTTGATAGCAGTGAACGCCTGAAACAGATCATGCCCAGATCTGGCCCACACTCGTGTAGACCAACTGCTGTGTTTGTTTTTGTTTTGGCATTGCTGTTGTTGTGTGTGTTTTTTAAATGAAGCAGTTAATTATTAAGGGAGCCATTGGTTGAGTGCTTTCAGCTCCCAGCACACTTTGACCTCTAATGCCATTAGCATAGCCACACTCCAGTAAGCATAGAGACAAGGTTGGAAAGTAAAGAAAAAAGGGGGGTTTTAAAAGTCAAAAGTGGAAGCTCCTGAGCTGCTGAGGTGGGTGGTGGTGTGTGGACTGTGTGGATACACCCAGCAGCAGTAGCGTTGGTGGTGGTGGTGGTGGTGGTGGCAGGGGCTGTGGTCTGTTGTGATCCCTGTGACGAGGGGCACGAGGGGGGACGGGGCCAACAGAGCGGGAACGGCATCCCTGACGGAGGGTGCTCAGCGCAGGATTACCATAGAAAGTAATGGCTACGAGGTGATGACATCGCCACGGCTGCAAGGGGATACTTGGTGAGGGGTTAAGATCTGCCTGGGATGTCGTAGAGGTAGAGGAGAGGCCGCGAAAGCACATGACTTATGACTCGACTTACCCAAGAAAGGGCTTTCGGCTTTGCCCTCCACAACAGCATGCACCAAATGTTAATATTTTACTTTGATTCTTAACCTATAAGAGGTTCTTTGGAACAATGTAAGATTCTAAAGTCTGACATTACATTTTATGGGCCCCAGTATTTTTTAGAATTTTCATCCTCCCAACATTCCTGCCACACCGTTCTGATGACACACCCTTAATATAAAAACTGTGCTTTATCACTACTCCCAGGTGGTTATAACGATTTAAATTGTCATAAGGCTTTCATACCATTGTTTTAGGGTATCGCACTTGTTTTTTTCATGCTGGCATTGGCCATTAATCTAAGTGCATGGGGAGTGGCACTCCTTAATAGCTGCTGAAATATTTAAGTGAATATCTATTATGTTATCAATATATAATGCAGGCTTAATGAAAAAGGTGAAAAGTGATCGATGCCAGAGTATTCTTGTAGGCAGCAAAGGGGGGACATTGTACCCATTCCCTGTAGAGAGAATCATCTGCTATGCAGCAGTGCTATAACTAATAAAATCAGGCTGCATGGAAAATCATTGTTATTCAAAAATTGTATCTTTTGTTTTTTTATTGTGTGCGTATGTGTCTGTGGAATATAATGTCCTCATTGATTAAATGTCCTCCACAGTCCGTGAAGAATAATTGGAAAGCCGTTTTTGGCGATTCAGCGCTTTTCCGCCACGAGCTGTCTGTTTCAACGGGGGTGATAAGCGAAAGCTTCACACGGTGGCTGTCGGGTCATTTCACTCATCAGTTTATTCTGCTTTCTAAAAGACAGACCTGCAAAGGAAAATGCCTTTTCTGCAGTTTCAGTGACATGTTCTTGATTTTTTGACTTTTTTTTCAAAGAAAGTATCGAATTGATCTTGAAAATTTACGCATGGTTATTATTTTCTGAAAAGCAGATAAGGAGTTATGAATTTCATGAAGTGTCTCAGCAGATAATGATTTTGACTACATTTCACAGGGACTTAGGGTGGAAGCACTAAGAGGTTTATTAGGTGCAGCAGAAGACTGCATCTTAAAGATTATAGAGCATTTAATAGCGATAGTTGATTGCCCTCATATTTTAATATGTGTATAAAGTCTTACATAAATAAATAATTAAAACAAGAAAGAAGTAAACTTAATTAGGGGGTGTGTGTGTGTGTATGCGTGCGTGCGTGTGTGTGTGTGAAGGAGAGAGGGAGAAGGAGAGGGAGAAAAGTATGAATGTGTGTGGCGTGTAGGTGGAATCGTAGCCCATCACCCTGGTGTGAACCTTCACACAACAATTGACACGGATGCTCAGGAGGTTGCGTGCCATACATACCAGAGCCATTAAAGAAGCCAGACAGGCCTTAATTCATGACCACACCGCCCTCCCAGTGGCTTCCTCTGTGGAGGCAGTCAGGCTGGCAGGCACTCACTCTATGCCTCCCACCATGTGCCCCCCCCCCCCCCCTCACTCCCCACCACTCTTGCCGCCATGTGGGCTAGCATGACTAGGGTATTTTTAACTTTGTACAATAAAGGAGCGCCTAATCTCTGTTTCCTGTAACGTAGGAGAGAAGAAGATGGGTTTAGAGGGAAAAAACAGTAGAAGATCGTTTTCTCGGCACGTTTTCCCAACTGTGTGTCAGATGAAGGGTTGCACTGCAGTCTTGCACTGCAGTGGATAATGATCTGAGTTCCACAGGTTCATTGAGCTGTGGAGATCCCAGATTAAAAAAAAAAAAAAAGCAAAAACCCTGCCACATATTTGATGCATTTTCTGAACCAGCTCATTCTAATGAGCGCATAAATCAGTTATGTCATCCTAGTTACTGAACTCACCTGTTATGTGCACAGGCAGGAGAAGTACGTGTCAAGGTTTCTTTTTATTTTCTTTTTATTTTCTGCAGCTCGGATCTCCAGCTCTGTTTGCTGTGTGTGTTCTGTGACTGTTGGGTACTTCTGAAGGAGCAGCTTGTTTGAAGCGGGAGCAGACGTAGCCTCAGCCTCTGCAGCTGGAGCCAAACTAGTGCGTTCCCAAATGGAAGTCTGTGTTTTCAACAAGACGTAACCCGTGACTCAGCATTCGATATATTTTCGTCCCCTGAGATTCGAGTCATCGTGCCACGGGGTATTTTTAAGGGGCCTGAGAAACACTAGTAGTGCGGCCCGCAATGCTAATACCTCCTGATTGACAGTCTTATTTCCAATGTCGACTTTAAATGCCCATAAGTTCGCAACTTATTAATTTACCATCAGCCGGGGAGCTCTCCAAAGGTTAAACACCTAATTAACAGATGGCTCCCGTCAGCCCATGGGGGGGTGTTCCTGTACTTAGAGGGGGCCGCCAGCCTCTGCCGGAGTGGCGAACGTCAATCCATTCAAATATCTGTCAAGATCATGAGGAAGACAACGTTCCGGCACATTGCCGGCGAAGTGGCTGTCCGTAGCATTTCATTTCCTCTCTAGGGCTTTGCTCTTTCTTTGCCTTGTGTGTATGATGTGTGTGTGTGTGTGTGTGTGTGTGTGTGTGTGTCATAGTGTGGGTGCCCTCAGTGTCTTGAAGAGGGCCTTACAAAGAGAGTATGAGGAACCGTGACGGCTTTTGCTTTACGATGTTGGAAAGCACACCTCCCCTGGTCTCTTGGGAGTCAGAACCCTCCTGTTCCCACAGGTTGCACTTTCCCATACTAAATCTCACCTTTGACAGGTGAGTTTGAAATTGTGAACTAGCACAATCTTTTCACTCAAGTGCTTCTTGAAAGTGCTTTGAACACGGCATTCAGGTGGAGCTATTTCAATAAAAGGTTTTAGAGACTCTTAATTTCAACAAGAAAAGATATCCAGAGCTGCGGAACTAATAGAGTCTTGTGCAGTGTGGTTTGATAGTTTAATTTCAGAGGTGTAATATTATTCTTCGCTCTGTCCGCGTGTGTGGCCTTAAAAGAGCAGAGGGGAAGTCATAGCTCAGCGAGCGGCAGGATATAAGGAAGAGGATGTTTCATGTCACCTCTCCATATATGATCTATATGCAGACATTAAGAGTCGTGTGTCTGTTAGCTGTCTTGCTAGCGGATGGCAATGGATGATATATAACTAGCAGGCAGGCAAGACCAAAGATGGCATCTGGCCTCTTATGGTACCTTTGGGGAAGGACAACCATAACATCTTGAGAGAGAAGGAAAAAATCCCCCCCTCCTCCTCTTAGCTGGGCTCTCAACGTATAAATCATCTTAGCACTTTGTTTTAAAATGTGCCGCAACGATGTGCAGTGGGCAGCGGGCAGCTGGACAAAGAGTCTTTCCAGAGAGTTCGCTGGTGGTCTGTTTATCTTTCGCCGGCAGGCCTGTCTGCTGAGTTTGTGGCACTCTCAGCACTTATGGATCAGATTTCCCCCTGCCTGCCTCGGAGTGGATGTAAATCCTGCCGCGGCTTGAGTTAAAGCTGCTCGAACAGCGTTATGTTTTCAGTTCCAAGATAAACATGATCGAAAACAGGAGCTAAGATGCTCCAAAGGGTATTGAACTGTGTCTACTGATATAAACTGTTTGTATGTCTTTGTGTGTATGTGTGTGTGTGCACATGTGCATGCAGGCAGCATTTGTGTGCTTGTGTGTATGAGAGAGAGAAAGTACTTTTGCCTGTGTGTGTGTGTGTGTGTGTGTGTGTATCTGCGTGTGTGTTTTCGTGTTCGCGCATGTGTTTTTTTATATACCATACCAGTTGTCGTTTATTAAATCTTATCACAGGCAATTCACTGTCATCAGGGAACACAGTCGCCCAGGGATGCCTGGATTCTTTTCTGGGCGTTGTGTCCAAAAATAATAAATCCCATCAGCGCTGGGCCAGTATCTGGCCCAGATGTCAGTAAACACGGAGACCATCCTTTATCTGAGCGGCAAGCAGTACCCAGCACACTGGTCACCACTGCGGCCCTGCTGAAAGGCCAAAGCTCTTGATCTCCAGCTGTTTAAATGTGAAGCCATTGAGTCCATGCCCAGTGAAAGTGGGTGGTGGAGAGGTGTGTGTGTGAGGTGTGTGTGTGTGTTTGTGTGTGTGTTTTTGAGAAGCAGAGAGGTGTGTGTGTTTGTGAGGTGTGTGTGTGTGTGTGGGAGAGAGAGAGAGAGAGATAGCTGTGTGTGCGAGAGAAAGAGGTATGTGTTTGTAAGGTGGGTAGTTGTGTATGTGTGTGTGTTTGAGAAAGAGAGGTGTGTGTGTGTGTGTGTGTGTGTGTGCGCATTTGTACGTGTTGAAGGGTAGGGGGTGGGATTGGGCTGTGGGTGGTAGCTGGGCTGTTGCAGTGTGACATTTTCAGTGGCACCTGCTGATCGGGTAGCTGGGCAAGTGGGCTGCGTAGGCAGGCAGGCTTTGGCAGGTGTCACCAAAGTGTCCTCTCATCATCTCCCAACTGCCCTTTTCCCACTCGCTTTTTTATCGCCCACCCACTCTCCAACCCACCCCTTCCACCCCCACCAACACCCCCACCCCCTCCCCTCTCTCACTGTCTCTCGCTGTCTCTGTTTCTCTCTTTTCCTCTGTTGCTCTTTCTTGAATGTCGATGTGTGATGCCTCTGTCAGGGGTGAATACAGGCAGAAGTAAAAAATTTTTTAAGTGCTGAATAATCTGTTGATTACTTTCTTGATTAATCGGTTGTTTAGTCAATTAATTTCAATCGGTGTCTTCTGGAGCCCAAAATTGTGTCTTTAATTGGCTTGTTTTACCCACACCATGATTCAATTTAATCTGAGTAAAGAAGCTGATATATTAAATTATTTCTAGAATAATTACTTAAACTGATTAATGAATGTTTGAAATGGTGGTTGGTGATTTCTACTGCATTACGTACCGTTGCAAATTTTTACACATAATTAGTGACTTAATGAATTAGTGACTTTTACACAAAGATGGTGATATCTACATTGACAGATATCTCTCTTGTTAGACAGGCATGTAGTTATGTAATATGATTATATTACATTACAATGGTCTGTGATCTGCCTGTGTCTTGTAAGTTGTTAGACAGCAGCCGAACCAAGAATGCTTTCAAAATGTCCCTTCTCTCTCTCTGTGTTGCACACAGAGGGCTTTGATGTGCTTTTAGCCGTCAACGTGGCATAAGATACCATCAGGATTGGCTTTCAGTTGAGAGGGATGCTGCCTTAGAATTTGCTAATGATTTCGCTGGTCCACAGAAACTGCATTCCCTCTGCCTCCTGAGATTAGTCTCAATTAGGCTTCTTAGGCACTTTGCGCACCTCGGCTCAGCTCGGCTCGCGTCCAGCCCTGCGTGGTGCTGGTGCATTGGGTCGATACGAGAGACACTCACAGAGTGTAGTAAGGGGATGGGAGAAACACTCTAAGCTAGGACCGAGTTGAGTTGAATCAGATTTCTCTTTCAGTGGCACGGACAGGCACAGAGTGCTATTGATCCATCTCTTCCTGTTTATGCTGTTTCTGTTGAGGCGTTTTCATTATGGCAATTAAAGATTGGGGCTGTCATGGAGGCCAGCGCTGTACCATTGTGCCTCCTTGCCACCTGTGAACCACACCTGCATAAGACGCTAATCAGATTGCTCAGGGGTTAATGCAGTAAGCTGATTAGACGTCTGGTGCAGATGATGTACTGAAATCGACAGGTATTAAATTATTAAAGGATCACTCCCATTAATTTGGTCTACAGTAGGCGATCGTCTCCTGTGTTACAGTGCAGGACTTCTGGAGAACGTGGATGTAAGAGCATGGGTGTGAATTGCAGCTGGCTGTTTTGGCCTTTTTTATTTAGATTTTTACATTTTTTAGTGTTGAGCCTTGATCTGTTGCCTAAAATGTTGCCTTTAACGCGTAAGTAAATGCCTGCAACAAAACACTGCTTTAGCGTAGCTCTCATAACACAACAGTAGTGTTTGTGCATTAGTTTGTGAATTAGCTGCATGAGGCAACATAACAAGTTATCTAGTGTATTGCAGAGGTGTTCAGCCTTATTTCTAGCTTCTAGCATCTGAACTGTTCAGATAGTCTCTAGCACTTTTAGAAAAGGAGTGGAACACATGGAAGGTGTTTAACCAATTAAACTGGCTTGACATGAAAAAAGCCTAATAATGTGACATCAGCTGAAAGGAAAGTGCCATGAAGGAAGAGATAACCTTCACCTGTCACACTTACTGTGATTGTGATCTCAAGTTTTTTTAATTTCATACAAGGCTTGTTTTGCCTGCTGTTCCTCACACAAACGTAGGCTGGTCTAAAGTAGGTTGGTCTGAGGTTTGGTCATGGGATGCCCATCTATTTGTAAAGTATCTGTGGTATCTGTGTAATTCCTTGGATCTTTTGAAAAACAAAGCACATTTTCTATTTTCCGTTATTATTAAGTTAATTTCGTGATGACATTTAGTTGAACAATACTGATGAGGTAGGTTTTGCCTTCGAAGCAGATCAGTATAACATTTTTTGACAGAAGCTTGAACGGAAATCAGAGTGAAATTGCTTTAACACGGGTCAGACTATCAGCTAATTATCAGTATGATACATTAGTTAAATCATACATCTGTTAACATTGTGTTAGCACGTTGATATTAGTCAGGATGTGTTCCCAGGAGCTCTGCGTGGTTCAAACCAACTGTAGGTCGACATGTATGTCCTATGATGCGATAAAGCAATGCATCTCGATCATGAGCATGTCAGTAGTGTGTATGGGCATGATGAAAGCTTGCGCATCGATTTCGCTCAGGCAATTTTCTGGATAATTAGCTTTTGGTCAGGGTTGGAAGGCTGTGTATCATCCTCAAGGAGAAAGCAGAGGTTGCTTACTCTATTCGCTGCAGAGATAGCTGCAGATTGCTCCTCTTATCTTGTAGGATGTCCAGAGCAGCCTGAGAGATAGGTGCTGAATTATGGCTTCACAGACGCAGTTTCAGCTCCTTAGATAGGGCCCAGTGTGTATATCTCTGTTTCCTTTCTGTTCCACTTGACATTGTTTTTAGTAGTGGACTTGGTGTAATGAAGCCACTTTCAACCTTTTTGGCCCCTGACCGTTATTCAAAGGTCAGTTTTCATCATAGAATTATCCTCTTGGGTAGTAACTGAAAGGGGTGTGTGTGTGTGTGTGTGTGTGTGTGTGTGTGTGTGTGTGTGTGTGGCAGTTATATTATTAAGGGAGATAAACGTCATTAAATTAGAATGAAACAATTGTCTTATTCAAGTAATGGCACTGATGCACTTCCAAAAAATACTGCAACAATTCACTAAAGTGGAAACATTATGATCTAGTTAAATACACAGGACCTGTGCTATTGTATTTGGCATGACATTAATAACCTCACAACCGCAGAATGTAGATATTTCTGCTGTGTGTTATAGTAAACTTAAAAATGACAATAAACTTGAACTTGTCATGTTAGCCATTTACAGTAGCCAGGCTAGTGTAGCAGTGCCTCAGCTTTGTATTGCATTTTGCTACAGCACTCTATGAGGCAACTCTACTAAAGATCCAGCTGCCTCAACCAAATGTTTTGATTTCAGCTGTGATTGGTTGAAGGGAGGCCCAATGGTTTTAAAACTTCACTCAAAGTATCCACCCACCAGGAAGTAAATGTATGCTTGCTTGGACATGGAAAGAGTAGCCAGACTGTTTCGCACGAAGTGAGAGATAAAGAGAGTCCTCTCTCTACCAGTCTTCGCTGACAGGGGCCCCATCTTGGAACACACAGTGTCCCTGTCCAATAGCCAAAGGGGGTAGCCATGGCGCTGTGGGGCATGTGTTTAACCTCTCTCCCCCGGGCTCTCGTGCCAAGAGCAGACAGCTTACACTGGGCAACGCGAGGCGAGACACTGCATGCGCCAGCCAGCCAGCCACCCAGCGCCCGATCCAGCACAGCAGCACACGCAAAACAGACCATAAACAAGCTGTCAACAGGGGACAACAGTCTCTAAGGAG
>CM059288.1:13993032-14038032 GCA_030347295.1 Setipinna tenuifilis | reverse complement strand
GCCACATCTCTCACCCCATACTTACCCCCATCTGCTGCCAGCCATCCGAGGTCTCTTTTGAAAGTCAATAGGCAACATCTCCTTTGGCCTCCTCAAGTCACAGATATAAGGTTCAGGCATCCTTAGAGAACAAAAATGGAGCAACAACAGGGCAACACCTGTGCGGTTATACTCACCTCTGATGAGCCATTAAGTCATTTTTTTGTGTGCTTGCAATCAGAGTTGGATTGGAACATGCAGTGGCTAGTTCAGTTACATAGGACACAATTACGCCTGAAGCCCTCGAACACTAAAAGGGTGTGAAATGTGAGTTGTGGCCCTGTGTGTGTCACCCTGTAATGTGGTTAGGGTGTAGGGTGTTGGATGAGATGGGATAGGATGGGTTGGGTTGGGTTGGGTTTGGGTTGGGTGGGGTGGATTGAGTGGATGGGTGGGTGGATGCGTGGGGGTGGGGGTTGGGGTGGGTTGTGCTGGGGGGGCGTAGCAGTGGACTGTATCCTGATACAGCGCCGCGTGTCCTAGTGCCGAATCACCGGACTGGGATCACCTTACACGTCCCCCCCCTCCCCACCCCCCCCCACCCCCACTACCCCTCTCGCACATACATATCCTGAGGCGGAGGTTTAGAAGTGACACCGGCGGACGACAGATCAGATCCCTCTCTCAGCCACTCTTGTCTTGTCTAGCGCCCCATATTGCTGCAGGCGTGCGGGCGGGCAGATAGTGACACAGAGCCTGGGTGTGCTGTTGCTACTAATCGGATCTGCTGCCGTTTGGCGTTTCACTGGGAAACACACTGACAGGGCTGGCAGATACGGAAGTCCTGTTTCCTCCTCCTCTTGTCCTGTGTGTGTGTGTGTGTGTGTGTGTGTGTGTGTGTGTGTGTGTGTGTGTGTGTGTGTGTGTGTGTGCATGTGTGTGTGTGTGCGTGTGTGTGTGTGTGTGTGTGTGCATGTCTTGTGTGTGTACATGTGTACATGCTTGTGTTGTAACCCATTCAGATTTAATACCTGAAACTGTAACTATACATTTTGTTTAGTAACATTGTTGTCTGTACTGATATCAGTTTTCGGCAGTGACACTAACTCTATCATCACAGGATGTGAGGCTAACTGGGTTTCTGTTTTTTCCATACAGGACAGTGTGAGAGTTCAAAATACACCTGGAAGGAGACATCTTCAACATGAATACAGGTTTGTGCTTTTATTACCTTCATATGATGTGCAAGAACAAAATATTATGGTGTGCGTGTCTGTGTGTGTGTGTGTGTGTGTGTGTGTGTGTGTGTGTGTGTGTGTGTGTGTGTGCGTAGGTTTGTGTTAGCCTGCCAGGATGTCTCTCCACGCGTTGACAGTGGAGCTTTTTCCTTGGCCCGCTACCCAGACTCCTCAGCGGTGTCTGTGCTTTGGACAGCATGTGTGTGTGTGTGTGTGTGTGTGTGTGTGTGTGTGTGTGTGTGTTTGTCTCTGTGTGTGTGTGTGTGTTTGTGTATTCAGCTCATGTGTTTCCCGCAAGCACATTGACTCCCTCTGGTTTCAGACTCTCTTCCATCAAAGGCACACACACTCACACATGCATACAAAAACACACATTCACACACACACACACACCACACTCAGACACAATCAGATAAAAGCCACAGACACACACACACAGATTCAGAAGCACATGAGCACACAAACAGAATTTTAAAAGCTCACAGTAAGCCTCAACATTTCAAATGGCACCTCTGTTTTTAGTGTGTGTGTGCATGTGCATTTCTGAGGGTGTGTTTGTTTGTGTGTGTGTGTGTGCGTGCATGCATGTGTGCATGCGTGCGTGTGTGTGTGTTTAGAGGAGTAGGTAGTTTCTGCCTGACTCACAGGGTGGGGTGGGGTGGGGGGAAGGGGGGAGATGAGGGCCAGTCTCTCCACCAGCACTCAGGCTG
This sequence comes from Setipinna tenuifilis, assembly GCA_030347295.1. Classification (NCBI taxonomy): domain Eukaryota; kingdom Metazoa; phylum Chordata; class Actinopteri; order Clupeiformes; family Engraulidae; genus Setipinna; species Setipinna tenuifilis. The sequence continues at coordinate 14,036,105 of CM059288.1, read as the reverse complement.
GCATTGTAAACACCACACCCAGCAGACAGCTGTGCGGATAAGGTCCTGACAGCACCCTGGTGAACATCCGCTCCCGCAAGCACATGCCCGCAAGCACATGAGCACGGCTGGCCCCCGGCCCCCTGTCAGCTCAGTCACACTCCATTTTGGGATTTACTCTTCCACAGTGTTTGGGCGGAAGAACGTCAGTCTAACGATTGTGTTATGTCATGTCCTGTTTGTATTAATAGTTTCTTTATGAAGCATGCCGGAATGACACTTTTTGGAAATGAATTGGACTTTCCCTTTGATGCCGAAAAGAAGCTTTTCTCCAGTAACCCTCTTAACATTCCAGCCTCCCATTCAAATCATCCACTTTGCATGGACGGGGCTATTTGAATACCATATAACTGGGGTTGTTTGCTCGCCGAGCGGATTATGTGTTTGCCACATGATTGTTTATCTGGCCCCTTTCAGTTTTATTTCATTTCAAAACTTCCATTGGACGCAACGCGGCAAGGTGGCAGTGTGCTGGGGCTACTGTTATGGTTTCTGATTGCATGGGCTTAACACCACCCACCCACCCCCCCTGCTCCCCCCTACCCCCCGCCCCCCCCCCCCCACCCCTCTCTTTCTGTCTCTCTTCCACTTTGGGCCAATGCACCTGTCACTCCACTGCCCGCCACGCTTCCCTCTCTCTCTCTCTCGCTCGCAGACAGCGGAGGATACGCACGCAAAAGCACGAGTCTCTCACTCACGCTAGCACCCATGAAGAGAATCCAGAGCTCGCCAAACCTGTGTGGGCTCTCAGGTACTAACTAACACTCGCACCAGCGCTCGCTGCTGCTCTTGCCACACGGGTAAAGGTTAAGTCTGCTTTGTTTTGCTACAGATTGAATTGCTCCACTTTTAAGTAATGTGAAATGGAATTTTGTTGCATGTGGATTTTTTGAAGCTGGGGTGGGGGGGGGCAGCTAACCACTTTGGTCCTTTTGCCCATGGATGGTAACTTTCCGTCCATCTCTGCTTTCAGTGTTATTCTTCTTCCTTGCCTTTATTTCTGGCTCTCCTGTTTCTATCCATGTTCATGCATCTTGCCTTCTTGAAACGCCTCTCTCTCTCTCTATCTCTCTTTCTCTCTTTGGTAACTCTCAGGGGAAAAGACATTCTCTCCTTCCCTTTCCTTCTCATCACCCACTCATCTTTGCATTCTCGCATGTCCCTAAGCTTCGGGGGAATCATATTATAGCAAAGGGCAGGGCAGGGCTTCCCCAATTCCTGAACTTAAAAGGGAAAAAAAGGCAGCTCACAAGAGGCCGGATTGTTGCCATAGTTGTGTAGCGCCATGGCAACAATTGTGTACTTAAGTCCCGCTCCCCCCCTCCACCCTCAACTTCTCAGCCTGGTTTCCTCTTTAGTTGACCCTCTTTGTTTGAGAGCCTTTGCAGACTATGACCTCACACAAACATAGTCTCCATTGTTTGATTACGCCGCGGGCGGCCAGGCACTGCTGGATGGAAGGGCCGGCCACTTTTATAAACTCGGTGAATAAACATCAATCTGCTCGCAACAATGTTCTGTGTGGCTTCTTTCAGTATTTGGAAAGTGTCATGGTTGTTATGTCCTGTGCCCCTGATCAAACAATTGTAAAAAAAAAGGAGTTGTTCATTTCATGTGTAGCCATGATTTCCCTGGAAGCACCTTTCTTTCCTAAAAGCTGTAGAAACATAATCTAGAACCTTCTTCTCTTTTCTCTTTGAGAACATTTGATGTCTTTCATCCTTCTCTCCTTCCTCCTCTCCCTGGCCCCAGGCAGTTACTTAGTTACTCACTTAGTTATTAGCACAGTGCTCAGACACGAGTAACTCTGAAATCAAAGACACACAAAATTAGAAATGTTTTAAAGAAAAGTCACTTCTTGATAAATGGTGTTCTAACAGTCCCCTATTTATTCTGTTCTTAAGGTACCGAGTCCCACTCAGCAGAGCCAGGTAGGTTGATTTTACTTTAATTCAGATACAAATCCTAACTCACACACTGTCTTAAATTTAGTGTTAAAGTATAATATACACAGTTCTAAAAGCTGAATATTTACCCAGGTGAAAACTGATTATTGCATTTCACTTCGCTTCAATTCAATTTATTGTTAATAGTGCAAAATCACCATGCAGAATGGTCTCGATGGACTTAATGTCAAGCTAATGTCACAACTAAATCCTGTATTTACATAACCCCGGCCCCTTGTAAACCTAAACTGTCAACAATGTGTTCCTTCAGTACATTGTACCCCTGTAGTGGGGCTACCCTGAGGTGGTGCTTTGACACTTCCTTGTTTGAGCGGCAGCATGGAAAAGGTTGTTTGTGTGTATATGTGTGTGTGTGTCAACAAGCACTAATGGGCTCTTTGTGTTGTGTTGTGTTATGTGGTGATGGGTAGACGTCTGGAGGGCCTACAGCGCCGGCGAGCCACTGCGAAACGGAGACGCCACCACTTCCTCCTCTCTGGCGGCCAAGGGCTACAGGAGCGTCAGGCCCAACCTGCAGGAGAGGAAAGCCACCACGCCGGTAAGGTGTTTGTGGAAGTGTGTAGTTTGTGGATGTGTGATCAATGTTGTGTGCTCAATGTTGGGGGGGGGGGGGCAGTGTTTATGTTAAAGGACCCGGAAAGGCCAGTAAGGTGTTTGTGGAAGCGTGTACTTGCTCGATGGGGGGGTCAGTGTTTATGTTTAAGGACCCGGAAAGGGAAATACTTGTGGAAGTGTGTGAGTGTGAGTAGGGGTCAAACATTGTTGTGTGTGTTTGCACTTGTAGGCAACGGAGACAATAAAAACAACTCAGAAATTCCACAGTGGATGTTTGCCTGAATGACATGTTATTGCGTGTGCCTATAAAGAATTTTATCATTATATAGTTCAGCAGATGTCTTCAGACATCTCTGGGTCAGCGGTGGCCTGCTAGTTAAGAATTTGGGATGGATGGGTCACTGGTTCGATTACTGTAGCAATAGGAAACATAGGAGTGGTGGGAGTGATTACCCAGTGCTGCATCTTAAGGTGCCCTTGAGCTAGAGCCATCTAAGCCCACTTTGCTCCAGGGCGATAGTCCTGATACCTAATTCACTGCTAGTCTAAGAGCATCAGCTAAATGTCATGTGACGTACCCTCGCTTTTCTCACGTAATTGGATGTTAAGAGAGCAGGTGGCCAGGGGCAAATCAACTCCAAAGTCAGCTACCATCTGTGTACACATATGTGCAAACATAAGTGCACGTCTGTGAATTAAAAAGGTGTATTAGTTGCTACTTGTGTTACTATTATTGGTAGCAGTAGGTAGTAGTAGTAGTATTGCTGTCATCACATATTTATGTATTTATTTTTCACTTTCTTAGTCAGCTCCATCTTGGTCTTTCAGTGTTTGCTTTAGCTGGGGCTCAGTGTCCCTTCCTCAGTCTCCTCAGCTGAACTGGGAATAAGAGAGAGTGCTCTTCTTTAATCGGCCGTGGTATTTCAAGAGAAACTAGCGGGTAGGGGAGGGCTCAGGAGACCCCCCACCCCTAAGGGGATATGTGCCTTTTTTATGCTTGGCCAGAGCTGCACAGTGTAGGCTTTTGGCTGCCAAACTAAACATGCCTACTTTAGGGATTCTGGGAATGACTATGTAAGGGCATATGGAAGGAAATGTACCGTATCGCAAAAAATGCTGGGCCCATCTGCCTTGCCCAGAATTTTACTGGAAAGAAGTCAGGGGTGTTTATCTGACCTAAAATCCCTCACCTACCTAACGCATTGTATAACTTCTGGGTGTTTTGAAATGATGTGCTGACTTGCATTTCACATGTCTGTTTACATTTGCAGAGTCATTCTCACAGTTATGTCCTGCTTTTTTTTTCCGGTTTCCATCCCTCTTTGTTGGGTTGTTTCATTCATTCATTCATTCATTCGTCCGTTTACTTATCTGAAGGTGGCAGACCTGCGGAGAGACGGCTGCTTTCGGCCGCAGTCACCTCTCACTGACTCCCTATCGCGGCTCCCCCAGCCGTTTCATTCCACTTATAACGGCCCAGCGGCTTCCCCTCTGCAGGGTCCATCAGCTACTAGTGCAGCCACTCGCATCCCCTACTCTCTCTCTGAGAACTGCTCCCCAGAGCCTCTTGCTAGAGACCGCACTGCTGCTGCTGCTGCTGCTGCTACTGCTATGCCCGCCCCAGCAGCTAATGTCAAACTGCAGCTGGCTGACATTCAGGTTCAAGGAGGCTGCCTCTCTCCCAGCGGAGACCCACCTGCACTGCAGAGTCTGCAGGTTCCTATTCCACAGCAGCCCAGCTCGATGGCCCAGAGAGAGCGGCCTGAGAGGCACGTCTCCTGTCTGACCGTCCGCGTCCATGCCCGCCCTCAGGCCTGGCCCCAGGAGCCGAGCCACAACCCCCCGACGGCCCGGCTCCTGCTCCTGCGCCCCGAGGAGACCGTGGGGGACACCCTGTGGACCACGTCGTCCCGTCCACCGCTGCCCAGTGTCCGATTGGCACACGTGGTACTCAAAGTGTTTTGAGACTACCCCAGTAACCCATCATAACTTGTTTAGAGCTCATCATTTCTTAATGAGTGCTGTGCCATATTAGATCAGACTAACTCCTGGACTAATGCTTGTTAATTAGCTGTCAGGAAGGAAAGTGAAGTGAAGTGAAGTGAACAGATTCCGCAATGCACTAGAAGTTAAAGCTGCTGATATAAGAGGCGAGAGGAGCTACTAGGGGAACTATCTGAAAGGTAATTGGTTAGTGAAAAAGTGCAGAGCTTTTAGAATTGCATATGAGTGTGTCGGGGTCCTCCAAGTACAGGCTCAAACTCCCTTGAAGGAGGAAGTGTTACAGAACTTCGAGTTGGCATTCATTATCCTCTGCAGTCTTTCATTCTGAAATGCCCCCTCTACTCTACTACTGTGCCTTTATGCTAATCCATTACACTTACAGTCTCTAATGCAGTCCCTGGCAAGGACAGATGGGTGCATCAAATGTTCTGTAGTGGAGTGGCATTTTTCATTCATCTTTATAACACTCACTTGATTTCACAGACTGAACCCTAACAGATCATGACATTTCAGCCATGTTATATGCTTGATTTGTTTCCATTTTTTCCCCAAGTTCACACATTGCGTTTTTACTAAACGTCTCTCACCCTCAAAGCCTCACCATCTAACCTGTCACCTCTCAGACGTCTCCTAAGCCTGATCTCCTAAACATGGTTTCACTCTGCTGCTCTTCTTCTCTCCTCTCCTCTTCTTCTCCTCCGTCCAGCCCGCGTCCTCGTGCGCTCGGCAGCTTGGGTCCCCGGCTCCGCTGCCCCCCTGGAGCACCTCCCCCGACCTCAACGCCCTCCTGTCCCCGCCGTCCGATTACGCACACCGCCACGTCGGCCTGCAGCCTCCTCCCCATCCCGCCCGCGCCCCTGCCTCTGCTCCCGCTCCTGCTCCACAGAGCCCCCCGCTCCCGTCGCCGTCCCCCTCCCCGTCGGAGGGAGGGCCCAGAGGGGGGGCCCAGACGCCCAGCGCGGTGTCGGTGCTGAGTCACTACTCCATGCGGAGCGACGCCTCCACGGCCCTGATAGAGGAGCTGCGCTGCTACCAGGCCTCCGAGGCCAGCCGGATCTCGCGCACGCCCTCGCCGACTCTCAGCCAGAGCTCAGCCTTCACCGACGACACCGCGCTAACATCATCGGCTAGCACCGCTAATGTAAATATGACAACCAGGATTCCATTACCACTTCCACTGCTGCAGCACGCACTCGTTCACCCGGCGCCTTCTTTCTTCCTTTCTTTCTCTCTCTACCACCCCGCTTTTTCATTTCTTTTGTTTCAGTTTAAATTCTGATTGACTTCACTTATTGGCAATCGTTCTCTTTTCACTTTCTTTACTTTATCTGCCTGACGCTGAGCAGTTCTCCTTTCCTCTGTCGTTTATTTTCAGTGTCTTTTATTCCTTCTTAGCTCTTCCCTGTTTTATGACACTTTTTCCACTTTCCATCACTACTTTTCACTACTCATTACTGCTCATCACAGATACTGTTGCTTTCCTACCAGCCGTCCTCCCTCCCTCTCTCTCTCTCTCTCTCTCTCTCCCTCCCTCTTTCTCTCACTCTCCATGTCTCTCCCTCCCTCACTCTGTCTGTCTCTGTCTCTCTCTCCCTCTCTATCTCTCTCTCTCTGTTTCTCCTTCCCCCTCTCTCCCTTTCTCTCCCTCTCTCTCTGTCTCTCCCTCCCTCTTTCTCTCTCTGTCTCTCACAGACACACTCTTTGTCTTGTCTCCTTCTCTTTGGTCTCTCTATCACTCATGGCACGCTATGCCCTGGGGGCACAAGCTTCCTGACTCTCCCCTCCTGTGATTGACAGGTGCTCTCATTCAGACACATTTAATAGGTGTTTCCATCTTAAACATCCCCCCAGGTCTCTTTTTTAGCCCTTCTGTTATCCGTATCCACTCACCTTCCCTCCTCTCCTCCCCCTCCCCTCAGGGGTCAACTGGGGTCAACCACTAATCACCTTTGCCTTGCAGACCTCCTCTTCATCTTAGACCCATTATGTGCTGATAATCAGTAATCAGTGGTGCCAAATTTAGGGTGTGGGGACCGTTGGCCTGTCACTGCCCTGCAAGACTAACATTGTTACGACATCCTGCAACTTAACCCTTAATACTCCTGGTTGATCTTAGCTTGTGCTTTTTTCTCCCCTGGTCAGATTTTTTACATTGATTTGTTTCTGTGTTGTTTCTGAACATCAAGTTAACTTGGGTGGGGGGTGGCCAAACAGCAACACAGTTCTGTCAATATTAACCCTTTTCTGCTTCCCTGCTGACAAGAGTCTGTTTCTGTAAGACCCCCCCTGTTATGTTACATCCACAATAGCCCATGACATAATTTGTCTCTGTCCAGTCACAACACAGCAGACGCTTAATCTTCTTTCGCTCCCCCACTGGCAGCACTGGTCCTAAGCCACTGGAGCCTGCGTTGGGGCTGTCACTGGCTAATTACACTGATGCTGACTGACACTGTGTGTTACTGTAATAGTGTGGCTCAGCGGGGGAGTGGGGGGGCTGTTTATGCTCTTATGTACGTGCCGCACCTCCACCCAGCCGACACTGATTTGATTAAAATAAGGAATTAGTTGTTAGTCGGTGCCGGTGTATGCTTTGCACAGTTTTGATAGCCACCACAGTGAATGTTTTATTTGTGCAGTGATACCATTTGTGATTGAGATTTGCCTTTCTCTTTGTGTCTGTTTCTCTGTTTTACTCTTTCTCTCTCTTTCTATTTACTGTATATATCTACCTATCTAACTATCTGTCTATCTATCTATCTATCTATCTATCTATCTATCTATCTATCTATCTATCTATCTATCTATCTATCTATCTATCTATCTATCTATCTATTTTCAACACACACTTTGTTCCTCTCTCTCTCATTCACACACACACACACACATACACACACACACACACACACACACACACACACATACACACTCTATCTCTCATTCTTTCTCCCCCTTTACCCTCTCCCCCATCCATTTCTCTTCCTTCCTGGCCCAGGGCCAGACAGCGGTGAACGGAACCCTAGGTGTGCCAGGAAGTGCTCACAGTCACCTCCAGCGGCCCTTCTCCCCCTCCGCGTACCCACCACTGCCATCCTTCAGCCCGGGCCTCTCACTCCTGTCCGCCTCCCACAGAAACACCGGTGAGTACTGGCACCAGGCCAAGCCCCCACACCCCCCCCCAACCCCCTGCAGTGCCTATAATCCCAGCCAAGCCCCAAGTCATTCCAATCACAGGACTGCAAAGAAAAAAACTCAACGGCATTCAGCGTTTACCAAAGCTCTTTTATGGGGAAGGGGAGAGCACATTCTTCAGTGGGACACCTTGTAAGGATTGTTTTTTTTTTGTAAATGTCAGGTCAGCTAAGGACTCCAAGCTATGGCACTCGAGGTCAGTCTTATTTGTGTCCCCCCCTAACTCCCCCCCTCCCCTTTCCACACTGTGTTTCGAGACCTCACCTTAAAGTTTTAGAAGTTGCACTGACAGTCCAGGTAATCAGTTGTCACAGCCAGGCAGAGATAAGCTGTCTGTCCCCGGCAGGCTGGAGGGCATATCAATGGATCTGTGGCCGTGTGCCAGGGATGCAGGCTGGGATGCTGCCGAAGGGTGCCTCGGTTAGTCGGTGCTGGCTGCAGGTCGTGCCTTCCACCGTGTGTGGAGCGATCGGACTAATCCGGTGCAGCAAGTGATGGGGATTAAGCGCAAATCTGAGTGACGGAGTGTTTTTTTTTGGGCATGGGCGGGGGGAAAGAGGGGTTTTGACCACTGTGGTTTGCAGTGGTCGGATTAGTGTGTGTGTGTGTGTGTGTGTGTGTGTGTGTGTGTGTGTGTGTGCGTGTGTGTGTGTGTGTGTATGCGTGTGGAGTTTGTTTGCATTCTTGTGTGTTTGTGCGTGTGTGTTTGTGTGTTTATGAGGCTTTCTATTGTCTGTGGATAAGTGGCACAGACATTTTTTTTTTCCAGGGGGGGAGGGATTTAGAGATTTCGCTTGTGCAAAACATCTCTAGCATATTCTCCTCATTCATGGGCTTGGCTGGGAATGCTTCAGACCCTTAGCGTATTGCAATTCTGCATCTCTTCAGCAGCAGCTGCTATAATATAATCCTCCCATCCATCCATGAGCGGTCAGACCCACAGGAGCAATCTACGCCATCCCCAGCAGTGAAATATGGCAGCATCATCGGCTAGCCCCACCAGCACAACAGCAACAGCAGTGGCAAACTTGTATAATCATCCAACTTGATTAGGCTGTTTATTCCCACACCACCAACCCCCCCTCCCTTCCTCTGTTTCCCTCCCGGCACAGACCCCATCATTAGCAGCAGCGGCGGTGGTGGTGGCAGCGGAGGTGACGGTGACGGTGACGTTGACGGTGGCATTGGTGGTCCTGCCCATGCCAGCACAGCCCCTGTGGCACCGGCGTCTCCGGCAGCCGCGCCTGATGTCCAGGAGAAAGAGGAGGAGGCACTGAGGACGACCACTCCTCCCTCGCTAAAGCCACAGCACTACACCGGCATCGGCCCCGTGGATGAGTCCGGCATACCCATTGCCATACGCACGGTGAGTGAGTCGCCATTAATTAAGAGAAGATGTCTGCTCTTGTTGTGGATGTTTTGTGTAATGGTTCCCTACGTCACTGGGTATTTTAATGTACTCATCACCAAACAAACTGAATGAGTCATCATTAGTGTCAGAAAAAGTCAGATTTTTGTTCTTGTTTTGGATGTTTTGTGTAATGGTTCTTTATGTCACTGGGTATTTCAATGTAGCCATGGCCATACGAATGGTAAGTGAGTTGTCATTAATGCTGTGAAGTTATGGTAGAGAAGACGTCTGCTCTTGTTCTGGATGTTTTGTGTAATGTTCCCTATGTCATTGGGTATTTCAGTTAACCCATAGCCATACGAATGGTGAATTAGTTGTCATGAATGCTGTTAAGTCAGAGGAGAAGATGTTTGCTATTGTTTTGGATGTTTTGTTTGATGCTTCCCTATGTCATTTGGGTATTTCAATGTACCCATCACCATACAAACATTGAGGCATCATTAATGCTGTGGAGCTATGTTAGAGAAGATGCTTGGCTTTATTTTGATGTTTTGTGTAATGGTTCCCTACAGTGTGTCTCTGGGTATTTTAGTGTAGCCATTGCCATATCACCAGTGACTCATTATTGATGCTGTGTAGTTATGTTAGAAAAGATGTTTGGCCTTGTTTTGACTGTTTGTGTAATAATGGTTCCCTGCATCCATGGGTATTGCAATGCACCCATCGCCATACGACTGCTGAGTTGACATTAATGCTGTGGCATCATAGCATATCAAAAGATGTTCCCCCTCGTTTTCAATGCTTTGTAATGTTCCCCTTCATCAGTTAGTATTTTAATATAACCATCTCAATCTAAGTCATGCTGTGGCATCATGTAAATAAGATGTTTTACTTAGTTTTGAATGCTGGTTTCCTTGGTCAGTGGGTATGTTAATGTATAATTCAATGATGCTACAGTCAGATGAACCTGAGTGAGGGTAGGTTATTTGTCATGCTCTGATGAACAGATGAACACCCATGTGACATATGGTCTTGCACTGCATTGCAGTTAACAAAACTTATTGTGCATTTTATAGCATTGCATAGGTGCCTTGCATATAAATGTGCTGTTCTGTATTCTCACTCCAGCCATCGACAAAGTGAAAAACAAGAGCTGGCCATAAAGCGCTGCATAAGAGGAACACATCCCTCCACTGGGATATGGGCATTCAGGGCCTGTGGCTGTGGCTGGGACTGTAATTGGTTACTATGGCATTAATCTCCAATCAATCTCGGGCCATCTGCACTAAGCCACCCCCCACCCACACCCCCCCTCCCGTCGAGTCCTGGTTGCAAATAGCTTTTTCCCAGAAAGGGTTTTATTTAGCCTCTGGGAGAGTATGGGGGCTGCCGAGTTCAGTGTTATTGACAAGCCGCTGCCGCTGCGGTTTGTGCAGGTCCTGTGTGCTGCAGTGTGGCTTTATTGGAGTATATAAAAGGCTTCTATCTCCTATCTCTCGATGGCGTTGCAGGATGTGTGCACAGTGAGCTTTGATAAACATGACTGCGGTATGGCAGCTTGTGCCAATGTTAACTTTGTTTATCTTTCTACCTGAAAATGTTTTCCTTATGTCCTCTTCCCCTGCAGAGTGTGGACAGGCCGAAGGACTGGTACAAGACCATGTTCAAGCAGATTCATGTTGTACCCAAACCAGGTAAGGCTTTGACTTCATGAAAAATAATGAAGGGCGTACGTAAGGGAAGGGGATGGGGATGGGGATGGGGGGTGTTTAGACATAAACCCATCAAAACATCTGTTCAGCTATAATCCCATCGCGCACAAAGTTCACATTCACTTTTAGAGCTTGAACAAAGTCCAAAACAAATTTGCTTACAGCTAATATGGTCAACAAACAAGGGGGGGGGGGCTCACTGACGCTTAGCGTGTAGGCGTATAGTGACTAAGACCACACAAACAGGTTACCATAGAGACCAATAATTGAAAATTGATTGGAGCTGAGCTAAAAGCTGAGGCAGCGTGTTCCATCGTCACACTATGTTGTTGGACTATTCCGGCCAACACACAGACTTGTGTCCAGCAAAGGGGGGCTCGCCAAACATTGACAGAGAAGTGCGACAATGAAAAGGGCTTTGCTCAGCAGCAAACGGATTAGAGGGGTCATCGTTACTGGAAACCGACTGTGCCGCCCCAACATGATAACTGCTGGTGCTGACCTTGTGGATTAGGAAGGTCAGGGATCATGCCAAATGGACCCGAATGACACATCAACCCCAGCCTTCTGTCTCAGTCTCATTATCATCTCTTAATTATCTCATTCTGTAAGCCGCTTAGCAAGCACTTTATCAAGTATTAGGTGAGAGATAATTAGTAGATTTACCCAGACTCAACTCAAAACCGGCAGTGGAAGTTTGTCTGAAGTCTTAATTCCTGGCAGTCAAGCTTTGACTGTACTTAATGTGCTAGTGCTTTTTAAAAAACTTCCTTGTCATCATGTCAGCCAGGTTTTAAAAGTTATCCCTTTTTTTCTGTGTTACAGATAATGATTATGTAAACACCCAAAATGTTCATACAGTTAGTAGTTCTGGTAAGTTCCATTTCATTTTTCTGTTTGCTTCTTACTAATTTGTTTTGCTTTTTTTCTTTTGTTTTTTTGCACATCTCACCTGCTAACAATCCAGTTAGGTATTTAGGTATTGTCATCAGACTTAAGTACATAGAAATGACTCCCAAGTCATTGCTATTTGATCTGTATGTATTTGTATACCCTTTGGTTACACTTTATTTTACTGTCTCAATGTTACAATATGTTACATTATGTACTTGTTTCTACATGTACACTGTACCATGGGGTTATACAGGGTACCATAATATTACATGTTACATGTAGATACATTAAAAAGGAGCTTTAAAATAAAGTGCTACCTCGTCTGTGAAGATTCTCATTCACCCAGGTCATGGTAGTCAAAGAAGCTAAGTTGTAAGCAACTGGACTTCATTTAGTTGATTCAGGCTACTAAATGAAATCCAGTTGCTTACGACTTAGCTCCTTTGACCAAAATGTTACCTCCCTTTTTATCCTCCTCAGACAAGCGTGGCACCCCCAACTCTATCCAGGCCCACCCTGCGCCCAAAACTCACACCTACAGACCCCTCCCGAAGAGCGCGTCCGATAACGGCACCTACACCTTCCAGAAGAGCAGCGCCCCCTCGCCGGTGCCCCACTCCTCCCCCGTGCCCTCCCAGCCTCACTCTCACACCCCCCCTCGCACCCGCGAACGCGAGAAGGAGCCCGACCGCGACACCACCACGCCGGACATGTGAGTGGGACATTTTTTTACACTCGCAAATACACACACACACACACACACACACACACACACACACACACACAGCCTGACTGGGACACCACCACACCGGACATGTGAGTCGGATATTTTTTTACACTCACAAATTCACTCGCACACACACACACACACACACACACACACACACACACAGCCTGACTGGGACACCACCACACCGGACATGTGAGTGGGACATTTTTTACACTCACAAATACACGCGCACACACACACACAGACATACACACACACACACACACACACACATACATGTACACATACACACCCGCAAACATATATACACACACACACACACACACACACACACACACACACACATACACACATATATCTATTACTGTCACCCCTGACCTTAACCCCACACAGAGACATAATGAGCTTCACATTGATCTGCTGTGCATGAAAGCTCAGAGCCCAACACAGAATGGATGGAGGGCGTTTTGTATGTGATCCAATACCTGCTTAGAAAAACAGCTGCCCTCTGTCAGGGGGCATTGATTATCCCTTTGATTATACAGTGACCAGCACTGAGTGTTGCATTCCTGGTCTATATCAAATTTATGTACCTGGACAAAACTCCAGGGTGGCTGGGCTCCCCTGTTGTTTCCTTTCTGACCGTTGGTCATTTCCTCCTCTGCCTCCTCTGTCCCTTAGGAATGACTGGGGCCCTCCGGACCGGAAAGTGGATACTCGGAAATACCGCGCCGAGCCACGCAGCATCTTTGATTACGAGCCGGGCAAATCCTCCATTTTGGAGCAAGAGAAGGCGGTAAGTGGACTTGCTGCAAGATTATACCACCCCCCCCCCTCCCCTCCTCTTTTTTCCCCCTCCCTCGCTGTGATCACCTCTCTTCTAGCGAATGCAGATTTTTTTTTCCTAAAAGGCAGCAAGCAGCTGGCACGCTCTCTGACGAGCAGTCACAGCCCTCATTAGGTGAAGTGGCTCAAACGCGTCATTGTTCCCAGATTGTCTTTTTTTTCTAGGGCTTTTTTTTTCCTTTTCCTTTCATTTACCCCCCTCTGAATGCACACAGAAGCCTGCCCAGGGTCCAGGGTATTTTCTTCAATAGACCTGAGCAGGCACAAGATGGATTCTTAGCCCTGAGCAAGGAGATGTTGTCATTCTTAAGTCCCCAGGGGGCTTGGATGGGAAGGCAGGCAGGCCCAGGGAGGTAATGCTGATACTGATGAGATTCGCACTGCTGATGCTACGCAGCATTTTTCTGAAACGCAGCCACTGAGCCACTATTGCTCTGGTGAGGTAGGAGTCTATGACTACCCAGAAGGCATCAGTGCAAAAAATTAGGTTTTATTTCTCTCTCTGTCATCTCAGAGTGGTGTAGAGAGGTTGTCATGCACAGTTGGAGGCATTTTAGTTGATGTTTACATAACATGTTACAACTGTGGCATGTTACGTTTCATTGATATCCTTCCGAGGTTTTGTATTCTGTTTTTTTTTTAAACAAAAAAATCTAGATATAAACCTGTATGTAATAAAATGTAATAAATATTAATCTCCTTGACAAGACTTAACCTCACCTTGGATTACCTGGCTTGCGTTTCATTTAATGTTTAGTCATTTAATTAATCCAGCTCTAGAATTACACGCCATATTATTAAGACCAACTAGACGCTGCGCCTTAGCAAACAAACCCAACAATAGGAAGATTGACTCAGGACTCAGAGAATAATAGAATAATAATACACCTGATGTGGTAAGTGTTTTCCCAAACAATAGCTTGTTAGAATAAAGTTTGTAGTCAGGAAGGCTTAAATCTCTTCATCCAAAGTTACTCTTCCTAGTTGCACAAGTATCCTGTGTTTTCTCAACAAGCACAAGAGTTTTTTCCAGTCTCCCTCTCTCACTCAGCACAGGATAGTTCCCTCTTGCCCTATTGTACACCAGAATGTCTTATTAAATCTCAGCATTCAAAATTAAATCTGTCCACACACAGGCCTCAGAGGTGTAGATGATATACAGCTTCATTACACATTGCAGAGTTAGCCTCAACATTACTCAATGCTGTGGGCTTGGCCTGTGTGGAATTACTTTTACGATCATATGATGACTTGGGGTATGTTATTCAGTAAACACAACAAACGGTGCTCTAACACTGTGACTCACAGAGGGAAGGAATTGCTCTTTTAGGATTTCTTTTTCTGTGCATAAAAAAACCACACAAACAAGTCAAACCTTAAGTGTAACACTGCCCTCTGGTGGTCTGGTCCTGTTTGTGCAACAGAATGTCAAGCATCAGTGGTCTTTCACTAGGAGTCCACTCTGAAGAAACTGCAGAATCCTTAAAATATAAATGTCTCCAGAGAGATAGGCTCTGAAGCAGTGCAGCCATTAATCATTGGGCTCTCTGGACTTTCATAATTAATCAGCCACTCATTCCTCATTTCCTTTCATTTCGGGACTGTCACATTTTTATCATAAAGTTTCATGTGTGCATCTCTGTCTTCCTGTGTGTGTGGATGTCTGTCTGTCTGTCTGTCTTTGTGTGGGTGTCAATGTGTGTTTGTGTGTGTGTGTGTGTGTGTGAAAGAGAGAGAGTGTGTGTGTGTATTCATACTGGTGTATGTGTGTCCGTTCATACTGTTCACTTTGCTCATCATTCTTTGCTCTCTTCCACCCCCCCCTCCCCCCCTCTTCCTCCTTCCTCCTTTCTCATCCCTCCCTGGCTCCCTCCAGAAGACTAATGTGAACCCTGATGAGTTAGACTTAGAGAATGAGCCCTGGTATAAGTTCTTTTCTGAGCTGGAGTTTGGGCGGCCGGTAAGTGACTGACAGGAAGGCAGGCAGGCAGACTGTGTGTTTGGAGTGGACGCTAAGCGGGCTTGTGTGTGTGGGTCTAGCTCCAGAAACAGCACTGCAGCACTTACTGTAGATGGCTCTTGTGATTTGGGAAACTCACAAAGCTGAACGTTGCACTTGGAATAAGTACTGATCTAGGTTCATCTGTGGTTGTGTGTGTCAATAGGTGGTGTGTTCTTCTTGAGCATTCATGTATTCATTTCTAGGATTCAAGTCCTATAAGTCATGCTCACAAGAGACATATTCTGTAGGTCCAAGCACCATTTTAACATGTGTTTTCTTAAGAGCAATACAGTTCATAGCTATGTGTCAGTTGTGCATCAAAAAGGCCAAAACATACCTAAGTCGGGCACAACGGCCAAACTACCAGGCATCAGAACTGCACTGTTTCTGTGATAGTGAAGAAAAAAAATGACATAGATCAGTACTTTGTGTGGAGTGTGTTTGTGATATCTGAATGTGACACTGTAGGCTGTAGATTGACAGTAAGCATGAAAGTAGTCATTGTTGTGGCTAACATTGTGGGGTGTGTGGTGAGAACCTAACATGGCAGTTGAAAAGAAGCAGTTGTGTTATTTGTGTCAGAAATTTATATGAAATACAGTCACAAATTTTCAGTACAGTACACTAGTGTGACCAGATCTCTGACATTTTCCTGAAAAAACGGGACAAGGGAAAGTCAAGGACATTCCTAAGTTCTGCGGTCAATATCACTAAAATATGTGATGTAATGTGTTATCACTAGGTAATGGGTAATATTTAAATAACCAACAAATTGGGGTTTTTGTGGATTTTACTAGAGACAGACCACCAGAAACAGGGACTGTCACCAGAAAACATGGGGTATCTGGTCACTCTACAGTGCACAAAATGATCATGAAGACTTACTGCTTCCTCTCACTGGCATATTAGTGACCTGGGTTGTGCGCTGAAACTGTGTGATGCTAACTTGCCAACTGTTTCTTGTGCGGACTTGAGCACCAGAAAAGCATGCGTAATTTCCACATTTCCACTTGTGTGTGTGTGTGTGTGTGTGAAATTGTGGGCCACAGGTTTGATACAGAGACGGGCCTATTGAAGTCTAAAGTCCTCTCACTGGTTGTTGTGTGGCTAAAAGGTTCACACAGAGTTGCATGTATGGCTAACACTTAGATTCAGAGGCAAATAAAAAGGGTTGGACATCAGGTAAAAAAAATCTTTCAGTCCAATCTTTCAGTCCAATCGTTTTTGGGGGAAAAAAATAAAACAGTGCAGTAATTTCCCTCCAAAAACACTCCCAACAGCCCTTTGATTGACATCCTGCCTCTTCTGTGGAGGTGGGCTATGTTTGTGCTATGATCTGAGCTTATGTGGATTAGCAGGAGGTAGGCACCCAAACATAGCGGGCCTGTTAATTGGATATCTGAGGGAGGAGCACATGCCTCTGTTGGTTTCTCTTGAGATTGTTGCACTGCTTAGCCTTTATTACGTAAAGCACTCCTGCACACCCTGTACACCCGTTAAACTACTTTCAGCTCATTTGCTTGTGTGGTTTTGTGAGGCGTTTTGTGATGTGGCCTTTACTTGTGTTGGTGTGTGTTGGCTCTTTAATCTTTTTGGTTATATGGTTTGTGTGTGTGTGTGTGTTTGTGTGTGTGTGTGTGGTGTTTGAAGTACCTCTCTCAGTGCTCTTGACCTGTCTTCTGTATCCATCTAACTGTGACCCTGTTTTCTTTCCTTTTCTTTTTTTCGATGCCATTGCTTCCATGCCATCTCATCCCTTCCTCTCTCTGCCCGCCTGTTCTGGTCAAAGCCTCCCAAAAAGCGACTCGATTATAACCCAGAGAGCATACAACGAGTCAAGGCAGAGGTAAAGAAAGAACAGTGTGTGTGTGTGTGTGTGTGTGTGTGTGTGTGTGTGTGTGTGTGTGTGTGAGTGAGAGAGAGAGAGAGAGAGAGAGAGAGTGTGTGTGTGTGTGTGTGTGTGTGTGTGTGTGTGTGTGTGTGTGTGTGTGTGTGTGTGTGTGTGTGTGCATGTGTGTGTACATGTGTAGCGATGTGTGTTGTGTGGGTGTGTGTGCAGGCATATCGGATAAAGCCACAAAAAGCGAGACAGCATAAAATGAAATGAGAATCAATAGAGAATCAATATGTGAAAAGCATCAAGAGGCTTCATCATGTTTTTTTTCCAAGTAATTGTTTCCATCCTGTCTTCATCTTCCTCTCATCTGGGTATATAGCCACGGCACTTAAATACAGCCATTACTCTGAATGTGAACCGACAAATTACATTATTAATTAAGACAATTTGCTATGAAGGGCTTCTTTACTCAGACATTGTCCACGAGCCAACCTCTGTGTTTCCTTTCCATTAGAGTGGTGGTAGCACAAGTCAAGGGACCTGTTGACATTCTGTTGACATCCTGCTCGCTTGTATGGTTGTCCTGTATCATATTACTCCCAAGTTTTTTTCTGTCCATGCAGAAAATAGCCAGCTCACATTTCTGACATATTGGAAGTCGTGTCCTTTGTTGTAATCACCAAAAGTCCTAATTCCCCCAAGGGTAGCACAATCAGAAACCTTGCCCCGCAAGAATGCTGTTTATCCATGTAAAAAAAAAAACACACAAAAAAACACCATAAAAAACACAATAGCATGTATCCATTTCAAAATGCTACAGTAAGAATGACTCTGCATTTGAAAATACTGTACAGTATCAAATTATTTCAGCTTGTACAAATGTATCTTTTGTCGTTTTAAGGTTTGTGTTAGCAGAAACCATGTGTAGATGTGACACGTGATTCAGTTTGTCCATCAGTGCAGCCCATAGCCTCTCCAGTAAGTGCAAAAGCAGGGCCAGGACTAGGAGCAGTGGAGGCCAGTGCTGCGTTTCCTCGTTAAAGAGGCACATACTATGTGTCGAGGGGTGGCTACAATCACAGTTATGGTTGGACGGCTGCCGCTAGCCCCCATAGAGGGAGCTCCTTAAAATTGTCACATGGGGCTTTGCAGCCCAATTAAGAGACTCGCTGGAGGTGGTGGGGGGTTGGGGGTTGCGGGGGGTGGGGGGGCATGTAGAGAGAGATGGGGGGGGTGGGTGCGAGTGACACTTCGGGGGCCCTAGTATTTATGTTGCCTTCCCTACAAATGTGTCAGAGCCCTAGCGCATTCCTGCCGCCACACACAGGGGCCTACTTTTAAACGAGGCGGGTTAAAAAAGTAACGCGGACGGGCCGGCCGAGGGGTCTGCCACATGCAGAGAAGCAGAGAGAGGAGAGCAGAGGGAAGGGAAAGGAAAGGAAAGAAAAGGAAAGGAGGGCAGGGGAGAGGAGAGGAAAGGAAGACAAGAAAGGGAAAATAGAAAGACAAGACAAGGAAAAGAAGAAAGAGTGACCGAGAGAGACAAGAAAGAGAAAAGAGGAAGAGAAGACGAGCAAAAGAAGAAAGAGGGAGAGAGGGAGAGGGACAGAGGAAGACCAGAAAGGGAAAATAGGAAGAGAAGACGAGGAAAAGAAGAGAGGGACAGAGGGAGAGGAAGAGGGGAGGGGGGGGCGCTGTGCGGTAGATGAGCTTGCCCTGGGGCCTCCACGAAAGGGGAAAATGATTGTCTACTCCAGCCATGCGTACAAGGAGTTCCCCGCCTTGTACGACATTGAAACGCTGGTAAGTGGAGGCATGCACACACACACACACACACACACAGAGGAGGAAAGGAGGCTGTGTCGAGCTTGTTATTATTATTGTTGTTCTTGTTTTTTGCTCTTTTGTCTGTCCTCCCGTACGAGTGGGCTGGCATGTTGAGACAGTGAGACTGAGGATATACTGCATAGCGCTGACAGCACTGGGAGATTTCAGCAGCTTCTCCAGAAGGATTTCTTTGCTTTTTACAAGCAGATCAAACTGTCAGCGAAGAGGCTGTTTTTTATACCCCAGTGAGGAGAAGATGAAGTGAATTGTTGGGTAATTTACGGTTGTTTTTTTTTTCTCTGTGATGTTCTTGCAGACTTCTCTGTATCAGACCCCCATAGAGAGGAGCCAGGAGCGGCCATTGAGGTAAGGCGAGATTGGTCTGTTCTTCTCTTATGGATCATGAATTGTAGATTAAGCAAAGGATTATGTTTTAGTTTTTTGTGCGGATTGGCTGAGGAGACTGCATTGTAATTGCTGTGCCCATGCCTTATAAATACACATGAAGACATGTGCTTCTGATTTGTCTGTGTGCATGTGTGTGTGCATGTATGTGTTTTTGTCTGTGTGTTTGTGTGTATGTATGTGTCTGTGTGTATGTGTCTGTGTGTGCGTGTGTATGTATTTGTCTGTGTGTGTCTGTTTGTGTCTTTGCATGTGTGTGTGTGTGTTTTGTATATTCATGAGGAGATTTGGGCTGTCAGCTCAGTATGAATCTTCTTTCACACTCTTGTCACACCCCCTAAGCAGTTTGGCCCTGTCAGGACCAATGATATATATGGCGCAATGTCCTTAGTGCGTGTGTGTGAGTGTGTGTGAGTGTGTGTGTGTGTGTGTGTGTGTGTGTGTGTGTGAGTGTGTGTGTGTGTGTGTGTGTGTGTGTTTTTGTACATTTCACTTCCCTACTGCAGGTGTAGTTTCCAGCCAGGTGTGACGACAGTTTAAGTCATTTTCCTTTGTCAGGGCTAAAGTGCCTGGAGTTAATGTGCTATTGAAAATAACAACACTTTTCAGTTGCACAGCATTGCACACTGACATCATGGTACTTGCTTTTGAAGTTATGTGCCAAATTTAATTGGAAAAACCTTTAGGCTGTATAGTTATTCCAGCGAAATTTGGTTTGTTGCATACCTTGTAGTGTGTACCACAAGCAAACTATAAGCATTCAAAGTCAGAGAAAATGAACAAAAGCATGGCACAAAATCAAGTCTGCAGTGTGTATCAGCCATTTCCCTGCCACATTTTTTAAGACAGTGGAACGTTTTTTATTATGTCATAAATAAAGTATATGAATGTTATGTGGATGAATATATTGTACTGTAGTGACTGTACTGATCTGTGTGTTGCTTGAAGTGTGCTTTGTGTGTTCATCCTTTCCTCTGATCTGCCTTTGCCTGTGTTTTTGTTTACTCTTTTAAACTGCACTCCTATAACCCCTCACACTGTGTGCAATGTGTAGTTCTGCCAGTGACAACCGCAAAAGGCGAAAGTCGGAGCCGGCGTCCAGCCAGTCGCGGCCGCCAAGCAGCCAGAGTGTGACGCAGAGCGTCAGCCACCCGGGTTCCTTCCTGCCCGCCGAGACGCCCCGCAGCGTCAGCATCAGTGGCCCCGCCCCCGGCCCCGCCCCCACCACAGCCGCAGCCCCCCCACGCAAGACCCTCAGCAGCTCCTCCTCCTCCTCCCCCGCCAGGTCCAAAGGTACACGGCCACGGCGACCTACATTCACATCCTCCGCAAACATGAAACAAACAATAATAACCAAATAACAACCAAAACATGGTTGAGTGGAGAGCGAGGATTGTGTGTGTGTGTGTGTGTGTGTGTGTGTGTGTGTGTGTGTATGTGTGTGTTTGGAAGGGTGGGATTGGGGCTTAGAGGAGGAGTACATTTGCAGAACATACAGAACAAAGGGAAAGAAAAGTGGGCCATATAATAATGTTTTGCAGTACTGCACGTTTTTTGAAATTTTCTCTCCCAACCCTGAAAGCGTTAGCTGTTAGCTACCGGGATGAATAATTTAGTGTTGATGATCATGCTGTGGTGTCTATAGCCTGTGGCTCTTCAATAGTGGTCTTGCGCTTTCAAATGGTAACAGAGAGAGCTCGCTTTCTGAAGTTTTAGTGTCTCTGCAGTTTTGCCTCCTGGGTAAAGTGTATTCTCTTGATCCCTTGTTGCCTTTGGGTGAAGCTAGCCATGCGAATCTGTTAATGTGTTTTCATGTGTCTCTCTCTTACCATGCTGCTCTTGTTGGATGCCCTCAAGGTGGGGATTTTAGCACTATGTATTCAACCACTTTCAATGGTTTAAGTCACGACCCTGATAGCTTGCATGACTCCATCCCCTCGTATCCGAGCGAGGACCAAAACGACGACGGGATCTCCGTCATAGCCCTGTCGGTCTCGGGGAGTCCTCCCCACCTCGAGAACGGCTGGCGTTCGGACACGCTCGAGTCCGACTCCTGGAGCGGCGTCATCGGAGGAGGAGGAGGAATAGGAAGTGGTGTTTGCGAGGAGCGGGCTTCGCCCAAACTCAAGTCCCGCAGCTGCGATGACCTGCTGTCTGACGAACCGGGCCGGGTCGAGGAGCCCCAGGTCCGGTCGGAGAGTACCGGGTCGCTCCTCCATGCCAACCAGGAGCTGAACGGGCAGTGTGAAGTTCTGAGTCCGGAGCTGCTGCAGGAGCGGGCCAGGCAACGCTCCGCACACGATGCCCCAGAGTTCCTCAAGCTCTACCGAAGGATGCACCACATTGACCGGCGCGACATGATCAAGTCGGAGGTCATCTGCTCGGTCAAGGCGCGCATCCACGAGTATGAGCGAGGGCAGCACATGGACCGCTTGCCCAACGCTCTCCCAGGGGGCAACAACGACGTGCCCCAGAACATGGTGCCCAACCGCATCTCCCAGTTCGAGATGATGATCCAGAAGTCCAAGTCCATGCCCAACTTAGGGTTGGAGGCGCGGTCCCGCCCGCCCTCCAGGAAGAGCACGAGCCCCAGGCGCAGCTTCTCTACCGACTCCTTCCTGGACGAGGACCCACCCGCCAGGAACCCCCCCGAGGGTCGACCGCAGTGCCCCAGGGCGAACGCCCACCCCCAACCGCCGCTGCCCCCGCTGCCGGCACCCGTACAGATCCACATCACGGCTGACCACCTGCGTCTTCCTATCCCCATCCCCATCCCCATCCCCGCCCCCACCGCTGTCGCTAACCAAGACTGCTCGGATAGTGAGCACGACGCTGTGGTGTCCGATCTGAGCGACTTCATCCAGGTGGAGGGCTCGTCCCTCTGCAGCGAGAGCGACTTTGACCACTGCTCCTACACCTCATCGGAGAGCTTCTACGCACCCGCATCCGCACCCCTACCCGCACCCAACACCCACCACAACCTCAATCTCAATCTCAATCAGCACAACAACCACCACCACAACCAAAACCGCCACAACCACCACCATCACCACCACCATCACCAGTACGTCCAGCACCACCGACAGCTGGTCAGCACGTGCAAGGGCCACTGCCCGGCCTCCTACACCCGCTTCACCACCATGCTGAAGCACGAGCGGGCCAAGCAGGACCGGCGCCGGCAGCTGCGGCCCGAAGACGGCGACTCGGCGCTGGACAAGCTGGCCTTCCTGGTCAGCCCAGTGCCCTTCCGGAGGAAGAAGAACTCGTCTGCGGCCTCCTCCCCCGGCGTCCGGCACGGGCACGGCCGCATGCAGCGCTCCAAGAGCTCCGTGTACGAGGCCCTGGACTCGGCCCTGAAGGACATCTACGACCACATCCAGGCGGAGAAGCGCCGGGGCAGCCTGCCGGACGACAGCATCCTCAATCGTCTGCTGGCCGAGCTGCTGCCGGACATCCCCGACAGACACTCGTCGCTCGTGGCGCTGGGAGGAGGAGCCAGCCTGGAAGCCCAGCACCAGAACCAGAATCAGCATCAGCACCAGCACGAGCGCTACCATCACCCCCACCACCACCACCACCATCCCCAGCCGGACGGCATGGACTGGTGCCAGGCTGAGGTCTCACAGCGCCTTCCCCGGAGCGTCTCTTGCCACGCCCGCACAGACCGCAACCACAGCGGCGGCAGCGGCACCGGGAGCCTCGGACGCCAGGAGGGCCTCTTCCTCCTCAACGGGACCGAGCACGGCTACGAAGGTGGATCAGAGCGACGGTCAAAACATCCACTGCCCCGACCCTCCCATTCGCCCCCATCCTGAATTAACTCAACAACAACAAAAAAAAAAAAACCTTCCCGTTGTCACCTACCTACCTATTTCCCTTTCTTGTTTTGAGCACGTTTTCTGTGGTTCTCCATCCACCTTCCCCACCTATCCTCTACACTGCTGCCATGCTGTCTCCACCTTGTGCCCCCCTGTGCCCCCCCCCCCCCATGTGCTTGTGTAGTTTTGAACTGAGGATTGCCCCCCCCCACCCCAGGAGAAAAACACAGAGCATGACTCCATCTCCCATCTGACCTTATCTCCAAAGCGCATGAAGGACTGCAACTGTGGGCAGGCAGGCTCTTGCGTTACTGGTGGTTTCTTGTGGTATCTTCATCCCTCAGCATTTTTTCTGTGCCATTTGTTTTGTGTACTTTTTCATTTTGCACTGTTTCATTCAGCGTTTGACGTTTTGTTTTGCTCGCTGTTTTGTTTTCATCATATGGCTCTTATCATCATGGTGTCTTTCATTTTTAAGAATTTTATCAGTTATTTTTATGTGGCTCTGACATCATTTACATCATATGTGTCGTATGTGTGTGCGTGTGTGTAGTGGACATCTGTGTGTATGTGTGTATGTGTGTATGCGGAGAGGGAAGGTGGGCAGGGGCCATTGTGATAAGCTGTTCCAATATGGTTGAACCCTATATCCAAGCCTGAAGGGGTCCTGCTTTGTCTCTATTGTTTCAAAGAATTTATTAAAAGGAACAGGCCATGCTGTCTGAAGTAAGTGGTCTGTGATAGATCACCTCAAAACCTCTCCCACTATTAAACATGCCCTGACTTTCATCACATTAGACAGTATTGATCACAGTTTCCCAATGAAGCCCTCGTGGAAAAAAAAAAAATCTTTCAGTTCCTTTGCCTTGGCACAGCATGCATATTTCCATTGTAATTGGCTTTAAATATGTCGGGGGCATATCTGATTGCTGTTTGTTAGTGATTGACACCTGCTCCGCTCTGCGGGTGGGGGTCTGTGCCAGGCCTCTTAAAGCGGTCAGAGCCGCATGGTTAACAGGGCATCTGGCACTCCGGTCATCTCCCCCGGACCCAGCCCGCTGTATAAATACACTTGTTCCATGCCGAAGATCCATTTCCAGAGCAGGCAGAGGGGTATAAATTCGCCTCCTCCCCCTCTCGCTGCCCCATGATAAAGTAGCCAGAGGTAAATTTTAGCAGCGATTGGAGAGCTGTTAACATGTGCCAAGAGCGCCCTTGCCCTCGCCCTCGCCACATGTACGAGAGTAACCCAGCAGGTCAGAGTGAGTGTGTTGGGGGGCAACACAAGCTTGTGGGAAACTCGGGGGAAATAAAATTCGGGTTTTATTTCATTTTTTATTACTTTCTCATGGATGTATCACACTCTCTCCCCCACCCCCACCGCCACCCCTACCCCCTCTTTGTTGTGACCAGTCCGTTGTGCACCATATCATTCTCCCTCATGCATGGAGCTGTACGGCAGTGCTTGTCAACTAGATGGAAGTTTTTTAAAAACGTACCTTTATTAACTCGAGCCTCACCAGCGTTTTTTTCCTCTTGCTCCAGATCCGGAACCTTCCAAGGGCTACACCTATCCAGATGTGGGGCGCCACACTCCCCAGAGCAGAAGGCCCACACCAGAAGTAACAGAGGTAAGACTCGTACCGGCACTGTTTGATTAGAACACGACTTGTAAGACTTGTGATTGCACAGTTAGATGATTGAACACAGCCTGTATGCTTTTGAGGTACTCTATGTAAGGAATTTAAGGCAAGTTATCATAGAATGGTCCTAGTATGTCACCAGAGATTCATAGAATCATGTTTGAAATTAAAATTGGAGAGTTTGTTGTAATATATGATGTATGACGTAGCCTTCGATAACATGTTTTTCGGTTACATGAGCTGTAACACTAGCTAAACAAAAGTCTTTATTTCAACATTATTGCTACAATTGCAGTCACACAATTACTACTACTAGTTACAATAATAGTACTACATTACATTTACTGCAATTACAGACAATTATTACAAATACATTACAACCTGGTCATGCTGTTTTGGAAAAATAAACAAATAAATACATTAATAAATAGGGGATGCATCTGAAGGGGTTAAGTCTGCTGGGTAATTCTAGTGATGGTGAGGCAGGTATTTTCCCATCCGATATTTTTATAACACCGAGAGGTAAAAATCCCTAAATAGTGAAGAGAGTATAATATTAGATGGCGGTTCATTTCGAGCGAATGCGGAGGATCTAAGAATATGCAGTGTATCAGCATAGTATCCGGCTTCTTTCAGACTCTCATGTGTGTGTGACCTATTTATATGCCCTCCACAGAAACAAGCAGCCAGAGCAATATATGACTTCAAGGCACAGACAGCAAAGTAAGTCAGATCGTTTACCTGAATCATCCATGGCAGCACTTTATTTTAATGGACCCTGTTGCAGTATAGCTACATGTAGCAGCATGCAACTTTCTGTGAATACACTGCACATACTGTACCTAACACTAATCCCAGCCCTAACCCTAATTCTAACTTCACTCCTATTCTGTTTTTACTTCACTAAGTGCAACATTTACATTCACTTTTATACGATGTATAATACATAACTTAGAAAAACCTACACTACACTCCGGTTTTACGTAACATTTTCACGTAACATTTTCATATCTTGTATCTCCAGAGAGCTTACATTCAGGAAGGGAGACACAGTGTACATCACGCGACAGGTGGACCGCAACTGGTATGAGGGCGAACTGCACGGCCGAGTCGGGATCTTCCCCATCTCCTATGTAGAGGTTGGTGTTCAGTTACTGCTAATTCACACACCTTAGTGTGAAAGCACTAGTTTTATGTCGATGTAGCAATGTAAGGACTTCCTATTCTTGATACCCTTTATGTGACTGTTTGTAAGCCATTTGATGTATCTCTCTCTCTCTCTCTCTCTCTCTCTCTCTCTCTCTCTCTCTCTCTCTCTCTGTATGTGTGTCTCTTTCCTCCCTTTCTTTCTCTCTCTATCTCTTTCCCTTGATCTTCCCCATCTCCTATGTGGAGGCTGGTGTTGACGCCCTGCTAATTCACACACCTGAGTGTGAAAGCACTAGTGTTATGTCGATGTAGCAATATCAGGACTTCCTATTCTTGTTACCTTGTATACGTTTATACATGACATAGTCTTTGTCAGTTGTCCAGGTTTGTGCATCTCTTCTCTGTTTATCCTGCCACAAACACATAGGGTATGTCCTTACTGAATGTATTTTGACCACACATTATCTTATCTCCTTTTTTCCCTCCTTAGAAAATCCCTCCGTCCGAGAGGCAGCAGCCAGCTCGGCCTCCCCCTCCAGCCCAGAGCAGAGAGATCGGCGAGGCAGTGGCACGCTACAACTTCAACGCCGACACCAACGTGGAACTCTCACTGAGAAAGGCAAGGCTTTGTCGCAAGGCTCTCTGTCTTGACAGCAGGGGGTGTACTTGCTGGGTGTCTACATGACCTTTTTGCATGAAGCTAAAATATGGAGGACTCTTGAGAACCAATGTCGCAGAAGTCCGATTTAGCAACAACTGAAAGATGATGTTCTTATGTTCTCACTTTATAAAAAAACTGCTAAAACCCAGTAGGGCATAGCCATCAGACTTTAGACATCAGTCTGTTGGGAGCACACTTCCTTTCACACTTTCAATGTTATTGCTCAGTGACCTTACATTTCAGAGGGGTGTTATCCAGGGATGCTCCATGGTCTCTCTGTCTCTCTTCCTCTCTGTCTCTGTCTCTCTGTCTCTGTCTCTGTCTGTCTCTCTGTGTTTCTCTCTCTCTGTCTCTCTCTCTCTCTCTCTCTCTCTCTCTATGTCTCTCTCTATGTCTCTCTCTGTCTGTCTGTCTGTCTCTCTCTCTCTTTGTGTGTGTGTGTGTGAATGTTTGTGTAACAGGACTGAGCAAAACATGAAGGGTCAACATCAGCCTTTTCTTGCCGAAGAAAGCAAATAAAGATGAAAAAAGTAAAGAAGGAAAAAAAACTTTTCCAATTTCTGTCCTATTCTCTGTAGGGTGAGAGAGTCATCTTGCTCAGGCAAGTGGATGCCAACTGGTTCGAGGGCAAGATCCCCAACACCAGCAAGCAGGGCATCTTCCCCGTGTCATATGTGGACATCGTCAAGAAATCGTCCGGCAGTGCCAAGGACAGCACACCAAGCTACTCCTCTGACAGGGCCCTCACTGGAAGCTCCAACAGGGTAAGTCAGTGCTCTCCTCTCACCCACAAGATCCATCCGTGGGATTACTGTATCTATCTTGTTGTCTAGTCATATATGGGACTATCGATCTTGTTATCTAGTCATCTATGGGATTATTGATCTTGTTCTCTAGTCATCGTAGCAAACACACTCACACAAGTCATATATGCCATTAGTTTTTAAAAATGGCAGATTTGTTGCCTTTTTGGTTTTTGTTTTTGTTTACTTTTAGGTGCACTATTAAGACATCTTGCTTGTGTATATTCTTCTGACAGTGCAAATAAAAAGTATAAAAAGTAAGTAAGTCATATACAGTATGCCATTAGTTTTTTTAAAATGGCAGATGTGTCATAATCTGGAATGGCCTAGATTCGAGATAGACTGTGGGCATCATCTCTCTTACTCTGCATCTACAGCATACCTAATGTCCGTTTGGCTTTTTTCTGGATTCTTGGTTTGAGCAAATCCAATCTAGTTTTAGCCTGCTTTATTGTAGGGCTTCTCGAAAAGGCTACCTTTTACCTGTTTTGTTATAGTTGTGTATATAAATGTGTAGTTCTAAGCTAAAGCTACATGTGAAAGAGCTGATGCACAGTAGTTGCAGTCAGATAGTCATTCATTAGTGAAAATATTCATTGTGAGATAATTGTTTATGAGTACAATTAAAGTAATACATAAAAAAAATTGGTTGATAATACCAATCAAAACTCTCTTAGTTTTATGGGGCTACATTATGCTTTTTGCTTTTGCATTATGCTTTTTTTAATTTGAACAATTGCAAGTCTGAGGACCCTGCCTAGCTTCCCTTGTCAAAAATCCGGATTACTCTTACCTATCTCGATACTGAGCCAGATACGATGCTGGATCAACTCCGCCATCTCTGAATTACCTGGCGGATCAGTGTCTCCCTTGTCCAGGCTGCGTTATAATGATATGGCAGCGTACAGGTCTAATTGGAGCTGTAATTCCCCCTGAGTAGCGGCGCTGTGCTATAGGGTAGCGTCTTGATCCGATCCCCAGCTCGCATGGCCGACTGGGGAAAGACAGAGCGCGGGATTAACACTGATTAATGATTCAGCCGGGCCTCGGGAAGGGCTTTATTCTAATTATGGGCCTGGATCAAGAGTGCTACGTGACTTGACGCGGTGGAGAGTGAGCTTGGCGTCTACAGAGCACCTGCAGCATGTGTCACTAAGGCTAGGCTAGCTCTGGTCTTCGGTAAGACTGAGAGATAATGTTCTGGTGATTAAGTTTAAAATTGTTTTTTCCCCACTGGGTGTGTGGAGTGTGGAAGCAGCCTGACGTCTGAAGGCAGAGAGGTGTTTGGATTTAAAATAGCTCATCATCATCCTTATTACCAGAAGAGCCAGAGGCAATGACATGAAGCTCTCATTTTGTGTTAGCAGATACGGCTACGTGCCAAAGAGGACTAAGTCATAAAGTAGAACACAGACTGCAGCCTGTTTGGGTTATATGCTGGGACTGAAAAAACTACATGACAAACTTACTCAGTTTCGAAACAATGCCTTACCTACATTTGCCATGAACTGTTATTGGTTTTAGTGAAAACATATTTTTAAGTTTTTCAGACAGATTAAATGGTATGTTAGGCCGATATTGTAAAGAAATATTTGGTATTGAATATTTTAGAGTGTTATTTTGACATGCACACTTGTTGTAAGGCATCTCTTCCTCCTTCCTCCAGCATACATAAAGCATGACCATACTAGGCCTTACATTCATTTCTTTATTCCTGTGAACACATTTCGTAAGCAGTGGCCGTTTTTTGTTTTGAAATGTGCAACTTTGTGTCACATTTAGGCTATGTATTTCCATACCAACATATATCTTTTCACACGGTCTTCATGTTTTCACTCAATCTTCAGTATATTTGCTATATCCTCCCTCTCTCCCTCTCTCTGTTTCCGTCACTCTTGCTGTCTCCTTTTCTTACCCTCCCCACCCATCCTTTCCACCTGTCACCAGTCCTCCTCCAAGCGCCCCTGCTCTGGTGCCCCCTCCCCCTCCCCGCGTCAGGCCACCTCCCCCTCCCTCGCCCCCCCGCGAGGCCACCTGCAGGCCGTGACCAACGAGTGGTTGGCACTCACGCTGGGCCTCTCCCCCTATGGAACCCCAGCGCCCACCCCTCCCCCCTTCCCCGCCAGCCTGCGCTCCGAGCTGGAGGCCCTGGAGGCCATGGTGTCGCCCTCCCCCGCCTCCTCCATGATGGGGCCCTCGCCGGCACCGCTGTCCTCCACCGGCAGCCTCACACCCGCCGCCCTGAAGGAGGGCCACTTCATCCCCATCGGCTCAGGCAAGGGCTTCCCTTACTCGCCGGAGCCCAGCCCCTCCCCCCAGCCCTACCTGACCTCCGCCTCCTTCACGCCC
Source organism: Setipinna tenuifilis (assembly GCA_030347295.1). Lineage (NCBI taxonomy): Eukaryota > Metazoa > Chordata > Actinopteri > Clupeiformes > Engraulidae > Setipinna > Setipinna tenuifilis. The sequence continues at coordinate 14,006,321 of CM059288.1, read as the reverse complement.
TCTCCGGCCTCGCCCATGTTTGACGGCAACCCCAAGTTTGGCAGCGTCATCGAGTTGGCCCCCCCAACGGTCACAGGCCTCTGCCTCGGCAAGCCCGCCACCGGCACCCCAATCTCACCCCCATTGCCACAGCAGACCCAGAAGAGGGTGAGTCCGTCTGACACTGGGGCGATCATCCTGGAGCCTCTGAAGACCCCTAGTCCCCCCAGCAGTGCCTTCAGCCCCATAGAGCTGGTGGTGTACGAGCCTCACGAAGAGTCCCCCCCAGAAAATGCCCCGGAGACGCTTGACGAAAGGCCTCTGGAGGAGACCTATGAGAGGTCATACAAGAATCTCCAGGTGCAGCCAGTCCACCTTCCGGTCCACTTCGAGGACCGAACACCGCCCAGCAAAGGTGTGCTGCTGTCCCCCAGAGAGCTGTCCCCCAAAGACGTGCTGCTGTCCCCCAGAGAGCTGTCCCCCAAAGGCGTGATGCTGTCCCCCAGAGAGCTGTCCCCCAAAGACGTGATGCTGTCCCCTAGAGAGGCGGACGAGGAGGAGTGCGAGGAGGTGGTGTCCATCATCAGAGGCAGCCAGCTGAAGCAGGAGAGGATGAAGAAGAAGGCACAGGAAGAAGAGGAAAGGGAGAAGGAGGAAGAGGAAGAGGGCTTTTACTCACTGGTCTCCAACATCATGGACGAGCTGCCCCCGCTTTTCATCGAAGAAGAGCCAGGCGACAGGAGCCGGATGGCAAACGACCTTTTGACCTCGAACACTTTCACCCCCGTTCGCATTGAGGTTACAGACCGAGAGGTAGCTAACGCCTGGCATGTGAAGTGTCTTTGGCAATGTCTGCGCCTGTCTACATGCTCAAACTAACACGGCTGAGTTTTACGTCAAACCTAACATTTGTTACCAAAGCAGGCCCTTTTTTCTGCCATTTAAGCCCCTTTTTCCTTTTTAAGTGAGCATCGTAACGTGTTAGTATTTTTTTTATTTGTCCTGTTATGATTTGTCCTGTTATGAAGCCATTTGCTTGGAGTGTTTTTTTTGTTTAATTTTGTTTTTGTCTTGTTTGGCTCAACCATTGTCGCCGATGTTCTTGGTGCGTTTGTATTCATAGTTCATCTCCCTTTTCCCTCCCTTCACCAGGCTGTCATTACCCAGGGTGCACCACTGCGCCTCTCGTCCCCTCCTTCCCAGCATCCCCTGCCCCCTGCGCACCCTGCCTCACCCAAATCCGCCCCAACCTCCCCCCGCACCACCCCCCCACTGCCGGCAGTCTCTCAGTCCCCCCCTCCCTCCAAATTCTCCCCCCGCCCGGAACCCAGATCCCCCAAGGTCAAGGTAAACTGAAAACACATTTGAGTCTGTGGTACATGTACTATGTGTTCGTGCGTAGCGTATTGTCCGTGTGTGTGTGTGTGTGTGTGTGTGTGTGTGTGTGTGTGTGTGTGTGTGTGTGTGTGTGTGTGTGTGTGTGTGTGTTTGTGTGTGTATGTGTGTGTGTGTGTGTGTGTGTGTGTGTGTGTGTGTGTGTTTGTGTATACCTGTCTTTAACACATGTTAAATACATACTCTTTAGAGGCACCTCTTTGTTGTATTGACAAGTCCTCAGACAGCACACTTTTAGGACTGTGAATCACAGGTTCTGTCAAAGATTACAGTGACAATTTGCCCGCGTTACGATCAGCTGGTTCAAAAAAATGGTGGGATTAGATATATGGCCAAGGTTTTACTTTCTAAGTAAACTTAGTCAACCTTCTTTTGAACCTCTGCTTTCAGCATTACATTACTTTACATTAGATTCATCCAAAGACACTTACAGTAAGGAGCAACAATCAAGCTACTGAACTGTAGAGTATCTAGCAGTACTGTAAATGCTAAATGCTGAGTGGTAGGCTTAAAACCAACCAAGTAAAGAAGTGCACAATGAATGAGGGCTAAGATGTAGGCGTGTTTACAATTGTTAACACAGGAGGGCTTCATAAAGGAAATGTGTCTTCAAAATCCTTTGGCAATAGATAGGGACATTTCTGCCCATTGTTTCCCTATTGTATGAGGGCATTCGTGACTGGGCATGCCTTGCCATGGCCTAATCTTGGTATCGTGATACCTTAATTCACTGATACTCAATACATTGTAAGACAATCCCGTATAATACGCCACATTATCTGCGTGACTGGAAAACAAGAAATCCACCTGGATTATAAATCTATTCACTTCACGGGAAGTTTGAAAACTGCAACGGAACAGTGTACAATAAAGTAGTGATATTTCGTGTCATGATGATAATAGCACATTGCAATTAGAAGTATCACAGTATATCACGTGTATCGAGTTTCACGTGTACTCTTATTATGAAACCCACATTGTGTCTGAGAGCTTCGATGGCTGCCATGGCAACATGAAGGTTCTAAAGCACCTGTCTTGTTCTCTGGATCTATTATTACCCTCGGTTGTAGTACCACATATTTTCTCCCGACCTCCTCTCCCTCTCTCCTCTGCCGTGTCACGGATTCCATACTACACTATTTCTGTAAGGCTGGTGCTGTCTGCACAGGCCTGCCCTTGGCTGTTCAGGTCAGTGGACTGGAAGACCCTTTCTCTTCACCCTGCAGGACCAGGGCGCAAACAGTAGCTGAATATAGCATAAACGATCAAGCGTGGCAGTAGCACGTGAGATGAGGCTGTCAGTTATAGGACATTTCAAGACTTATAGTATCAAAGAAATGCCAGTAAATAGCTATTTCATCCCCTCAGTTCCATACAATAGCCACGAAGACAGACAGAATAGAAAAGCACATGATATAAGGCTGTTAGTTATAGGACATTTCGAGACATACAGTATCAAAGAAATGTGAATAAATAACTGTTTCATCTATTCAGTTTCATGTAATAGCCATGAGAGCTTTTATTATTTCGAAGTGAACTCCAATACAAAGTAGTCGAACATGAACGATTAAACGTGACAGCAGCACGTCAATTGTCAGTTGTGTAGCAGTTGCATTATTCACTTATATGCCTACAGTATGTCTAAATTGAAGTTCTATGATGAAACAGGTAGTATTCACACATAGGGATTTGTAGACAATCATTTGCTGATGACTAATTTTGAGCGCCATGTGAGACGACGTGTGTGTTTGTTTATGTGTGTGTTGGAGCGTTTCTATGTGCGTTTACTGTCACAATATATATATATATTTTAAAAACGGCCTGTTGCTGACTGTGGTTCTTGCAGCCCGGGTCGAGGCGTGATGCCCTGGTGGTGGGTAAGCCGCCGCGTAGTCCCGTGATGTCGCGGAGGTCCTGTGTGTCGCCAGTTAGAGGCCCAAGCTTTTCACCCTCACATAGGGTACGGGCATGAACGCACCCTTGTGTTGTGCCCGCAGCTATGACTTCTGGGAATTGAAGTATTTGTGCATGTTCTGACAAAGGAGTATGGGTTTGCTTATATGAGGTACAATTTCCAAAGGTACATATCTGTGTAATTGGTTTTATTTCACAGTAATCAAGGACTTTAATGGCATGTGTAGTTTGTCATTGGAATGAAGTATTATTGACTAAATTGCTTGAGTTGGGTTTTGGTCTTTTCTTTGCTGTGACAAAAAAGGATTTGTATTCGCTTTGTGTGTGTGTGTGTGTGTGTGCGTGTGTGTGTGTGCTTGTGTGTGTGCATGTGCGTGTGTGTGTTTATGTACTGTATGTGTGTGCACGCACATGTGCACGTGTGTATGTGTGTGGTGTGTGTGGTGTGTTCGTTTGCGTGACTTGCCCATGAAAAAGCTCTTCGGTCTTAAATCGCATGTGACTCTAAATTGCTGATAATTTTAGCCTGTTTAGCTGGCTGTAATGATTCCAACAGCTTGAAGCAGAACAGCGTTGAGTGTTTTTTCTCACTCTTGTTTGTTCTTTTGTGTTGTTGTTGTGTCTTCTAATGGGCATGTACGTCACAGATGCCCAGCAATCAGAGTAGCTGCTGCTTTCATACACACAGGCTGGTTGTGTGTGAGCATAGTAGTTGACCCCTTTAGGAGTGTGCTTGCCTGTGTGTGTGTGTGTGTGTGTGTGTGTGTGTGTGTGTGTGTGTGTGTGTGTGTGTGTGTGAGAGAGAGAGAGAGAGAGAGAGATTGTGTGTGTGTGTGTGTGCGTGTGTGTGTGTGTGTGTGTGTGTATGATGAGGGTATGATGAGGGCTCAACTCTGTTTTCTGTGCACACAGCCCAAACATGCTGTGCTCCCCAGGGCTAGGCAAGCGGCCATTGCCCGCCAGTCTCCTCCGAACAAGGGGAGTACCAGCCTCGCTCTCAGAGTATCTGGTTTTTTATATGCCTGGTTTTTACCCCTGCCGTTCCCAGGCCTGTGGAAGTATGGATGAACCACTCGGTAGCATTGTGTGTGCTGTGATGTGCAAGCAGATCTGATTTATTTTTATAAGGGTGATGGGACAGAAAAAATGGAAATCAGACGTGTCATAAAGTACTGGACATCAGACCCATGCGACCCTTTGCACAAACTAGTAGGAGAAGCAGATATGGATCTCTTTCCAAATGAGTAGCCTTTAGCCTAATGCTCTGCAAAAAAAAACTGAAACTGAAAAATCTAAGCAAGATAAATAAATCAAGGAAATATATGTTTTTTTTCCAAGTATTTGCTTGTAACAAGACACTTCTGCACTTTATTTATCTTGCAAGACTTTCCAAATTCGACGAAAAAATATTTTCACCCATAACAATGTCACAATGGCTTAGATCAAGTGCAAAAATGTCTTCAGTATGAGTAAACATTTGATTGGTTGTGGAGTAGGGTGGGCTATACCGTCGTACTGTATGGCCTTTGCAATGGTAATACCCAAGCTGATTGGCCCACAGATCTCAGACACAGTGCAGCACACACTGCCGTATGGCCACAGGCTTGGTAACAGGGTTTTGTGTCAGACAGTGTACTTGCATTTTGTGCACTACGCTACAGGGGGTGAGTGAAACGAGACATGATTATATATGATGTATATTTGGTGAAGAGAGTGCTGCAGCTATATTACTATATCTCTTCTTCTTTCTTCTTCTTCTTTTTCTTCTTCTTTTTCTCTCCAGTCACAGAGACAAGCTTATGTGCAAGATCCACTACAAGGAACAGGAGAACCGTGAGTGTCACTTCACTTTTTTACTTTCGAATAGTACAGTACTTTGTGTAGCTTCTACATACATTGTCTTCACAGTAGCCAAATTATTAGGCAAACAGCACACATTGATTGTCAGTAACAATAAAGTGTAGGAAAATTATATACTATCCCTTTTGTGAAGTAGTGGCATAGAGTAAGGATGCACATTACATGTAAAGTGAAATGAAAGAAAAAACAATAATACACTAAAGAGAAGTGTTACTGTAAAATCAAGCAAAAGTTCAAGGTTATTGCCATACGTACAGTAACAAAACATATTTTCCTGCACAATCAATTTCTTTGTTGTCCCGTAAATAAATAAATAAATAACAATCCTCAAATTCTGAACATCCTTTTACAGGTTTCAGGCTCTGTACAACTACGCTCCTCGTAACGATGATGAGCTGGAGCTGAAGGAGGGAGACGTTGTGGATGTGATGGAGAAGTGTGACGATGGATGGTTTGTAGGTAGGTATGTGGGAAAAACACCATACCTCTCTCTCACAGATCACCTGTATACTTTTGTATATTTTTGTAGTTAAATCAGGATATATATGAATATAGTGGTAACAGTTTATTTTAACAGTCCTTTTTACAGTGTATCCACATGTAACAAAGTGTAGCATTATGTACTTGTGTTGTTACACACTTTGTCAAACTGTACTTCATTATATAGATACACTGTAACGAGGGCAGGTAAAATAAAGTGTTACCAATATACAGTAGTCCTAATCATTATTAGTGTGAAGTGTATGCATGTGGCGACAGTGTGTACCACTAGAGGGCAGTCTTGGATTTTGAGTGTCACGCCGTAGACCACATGCATTCTTACTGTGGTTTACCCCCAAAGACGGCACATCCACATCAGGGCTCTCACGTTTCGCATTTGCATCTTTTTGCTGTCGTTATGATCCCAGCCATGTTTGACACATGGCTATAACACAGGCTTGCAAATGATAAACAGAATTACGTCAGAATAAAGTCATGTACAAACACACTGAGACAAGACCAACACTGCAGGGGACTAAAACACCCAAGTACAAACACTGACATCAGTCATGCTTTTGCAGTAAGGCAGAATTACACAATCACTCCAAAATAGATTTTTTTTTCTTGATAGAAAAAGGTACCAATTCGCAGCAACGCAGATGTACAATTTAGATTTTTAATACGGTTCACTAAGGTGGACTAACATTTCGATGCTACCACCTCTTCGTCAGAGTTTCAGAAGTATGGTGGATCTATTCCTTTTTGAGATTTTTTTTCTGTTGTTTCTGTAACTGACGGTACCTGAGAGGTGGTTAACACCAGCCTTTTCCTTTTACCTTTTCTCTTAGGAACGTCCAGAAGAAGTAAGTTCTTTGGCACCTTCCCTGGGAACTACGTGAGAAGGATATAGCACGAGCGCTAGGCATGTTACGCCACCAGGCCTCACCCAAGAGGGATGGCGATGGAAGGAAGGAAAGAAAGAAGAGAGAAAGAGAGAGAGACAAGGAGCTACAGCAGCCTGTCGTCTAGACATAATTTGCCAACTGCAAACAAACACGCAAAGCAAAGCAAAGCAAACAGATCAATGAAAACAAAGCAGAGCGGCCCTAGTATTGAGCGCGGTCAGGTTCATATTTATTCCAGTCATGAAGAACATGTGTGTGGCACTGCAGGACAAGGTGGCCTTGGATGCTGGGCTGTGATGCACCAAGTACGGGATTTGCTATTATAGGTATTTTTTTAAACGATGCGAATCGATTCTCAGTCTGTGACGAGGAGAGAAGACTATGGCACCCAGATTTGGTTGACTGTTACTTTACGGACACTTTGACATAACTGAATGAGGACAAATCTTCACTGACATGTCTGCCTTTTTTTGGCCATGCAAGGCAAGTTTAATGTAATGAAGAACCAAGTGCCCTATTTAATTTTTTTTTAATTTATTAAATGGTCTATATTTTTTTCTCTTCTCTTGTATTAGGGGTACATTTTCATTGTTGGAGGGCTAGAAATTGTAGTGGTCATAATATTGTTCCCCTCATACATGTCTCTCATACTTGTGAGAGTCTTTTTCGCCTTGTTTCATACAGTCATGGTGCAAATATTGAGTCTGAGGGCAGCTTTCCCACCCCACCCCGGCCCCAGAAAGCATCTGATTCTGGAAAAAAAAGGTCTGACCTGAATCTAGTGGAACCAGGCAGTCTTAGATCTGCATGACCTTTTGTTTTAGGCTCCCAGAATACCCCATTCCTACAAGTAGCAATACACTTATCTTTCACAGATCTGGACAGTCAAGGTCAGGGGAAAGTATTCACCTGACTTTTCATAAGTCCACCTCCATCCCTTCTCCAGACATTCCTCATACACACACACACACACACCTGACAGACACGAAATAGCTCTTTGGTGATATTTGTAGTGATATGGATTAGATGCAGTAGCCCTCCTGACTGTAAGGTTTATCAATATGTGTCCGACAACACTGTTCTCTGCCAGTGCGGAAACTATGTTCCTCTGTCTTCTTACAATGATGACTGTGTGTTACTGAGTGCGCTTTCCCTGAAAATGGGTCCCCCTGCAAATGTTTCTTACTTCAGGGTGGATGTTTGGAAGTTGGAAAATTGAATGAGAATCTACTGTAAAAAGAAAAAAAAAACTACTGTATATCTAGGCAGTCTCAGTGTTTTGTACTTGTCACCCTACTGTTGTAATGGAAATGGAAAAGTCAAGAAAAATTAATCAAACTATTTTATTTGATCATTCTGGAGAAGTCTTTCCATTTTGAAAAAAAATATGTTATTTAATATATTTTGGTAATTTTGCAATTCCATTGTACAATTGTGTCAATATTTAAATATTTGTGGGATGTGCTAGCCCCAGAAAGGTGCATTTTGCAACCACCTATGATAACTATGTCTTGGTTATGAGTTTATTGTATTCTTTATATAGTCAACTAAAGTGCAAACTTAAAAAATATATATATATGCAAATGTAATGTATTCACAGTTTCATTTCCAAATTAACATCGAATTATTCTGATGTCATTCAGGTGAAAAAAAAATAATAATAGTGATTTGAAAATAATTAGAAGCACTTTAAATTCCGTCACCTTTGGGAATTTATGTCATCACACTGCCTGATGTCACCACACTGAACCATAGTGAATCTTTTTTATTATTATTATATAAAATATATATAAGAAGCTATAAAAACAAGGAATGCCTCTGTATATCTCAGCCTGCTTCTCCTGTCTTCCATTCTTCCTGGTTACGTTTGGAGTCCCCCAAGTCTTCCCCTCAGTTGGCCGAATCCAAAATGTTCACTCGCTCACTACATACGCTCTACTACACACTACACACTATACACTATACACTATACACTATATGTCACACTGTGTAGGGGACGAAACAGTGTAACTCACACCCTATGTAGTGAACTATAAAGTGAACCAGAGAACATTTTGGAAACGAAAACGGCAAAAAGACTTAGAAAAAGTGTATGCGGAAGTGCAAGAAGATGGTGTCAGCTCCAGAGAAGGTGTCCCGCCCCCGGAGGAGGACATTGTATACTCGAAAGGATAAGTGCGGACGTGCAAGTGATGTCCCGTCCTCAGAGACGCAAATAAACCCTTACGAGGGTTTGAGAGTGTAGGATGACGTGGTGAATTTTTTAATATGGACTTATTTACAGACACCCCCAGCATAGTTGGGTTGGCTACTATGTCCCCAGTGTGTCCACCAGGCTCACTTTGTCTGGGTGGGGTCTCTGCAGGGCAGCAACTTGCAAGCCAAGTGTGAGGTCAACCATTATTTTTTTAACTTTTTTTTTTGGTGGAATTGTACATGAAATAAATTCTGTCTGACACGTTGTACTTCTGATTTGATTTCTTACACACTAAAGCCTAACATCACTTGGACATTACACACACACACAAAATCTGCTTCTAATTGAGGAAAACATGGATTGTTACAGAAGTATATATTCCAGTAGCCAAAAAGCATGTTGTTTTGACTATTTTAGTCAGATAAGGTGTCATAAATATTTAATATACTTCTACATACAACATTTATCATAACTACATTGTAGTACATTGTAGTTGTTTGTATAACTACAAACATAACATTCAAAGTACCTCCTACCACATGTCTAAATTAGACCATATTGCCACATATTGTCATGTCTTTTGATCCAGTGATCTATGATAACTTTTGTGCATTTATACAGTAATTAGTAGTGTTTAGAGTAGCATTTTATTCCTGTTTATTTTATTTATCTCTATTTTATGTCTATTTAATTTTATTTTTGTAGTATTAAGTTAGGTTATTTTTAGATTGTCCAATCGGTTAAAAGGGTGATGGGTAGAGCGGTTCTGGCCCGGATCTGCGCCGTATGCTGGCCGCATCCCCCCCTGTGTCCCGCTGTTACTATGTGGGATGGCCTGTGTGGCTCTGGCCTGCTCCTGCGATCTATAAACAGCCCGTGCGCTGTGCGGCCACAAGTTGTCCCCCTCACCTCCATGGCGACAGAGTAAACAGGGGGGTGGGGGGGCACGGCGGGGAGAGGGGGGGTGAGGGGGGGTGGGTTTTCTCTCCGCACGCAGGAATCACAGGCATGCGGTGGTCCTCCAGACACACCCCCTCCCCCTACCCCTCACTACACCCCACGACACCCCCCAAATAAAAAAAACGAGCTAACATGTCACCTCTCCAAAGCTCATTTAGTCCAGCTTTTGAATATGACCCCCGGCATATCCCAGTGCCTGTGGACAGACCACTCAATAATCCGCAGATATTAGCCCCTTACTGGACCACATTAGCCGTAGCGCTGGCTTTGTACAAATAGAAAAACAACCCCTGCCTGAGCTTACATGCTTCTCTCCCAAGCTCATTCTGTTCCGAATATCTCCTCAGCTGTGCACAAATCACTCAATAATCATCAGACATTACCCCCCCCCCCCCCCCCCACACACACACACACACACACACACTCACAAACACACACAAACACACACACATACACAGCCCACCTAGTATCTGCCCCTGTATCTGTCCTGTGTGTTTCTTACTGGAAGACATTAGCCACAGTGCTGGCTTCCCAAAGTTGGGGCAATATGATAATCGGAGTGATGTAATGCTATTTACGGCGCACCAGGGAGCTATTAAAAGACGTGCTGACTGAAAATTGGCACTTTATTAGAGAGGATGCGGTGAGCATGGAGGTGTGTGTATTCATATAAACATTACTTGCAACTTGGCATGAAGAAAAGTCTTCCTCAGTCATATCACTGTGCCAAAGGAAGTGTCAAGTCTGGATTTTAGATAGGAAATAAAGTTGTGGGCTAAATCTATTTAGGAAATTGTACAAAACTGGATTATTTTGTACAGATCAGATCGAATTTAAAAAGTATCAGGTTTCAAGAGTTTAAGAGTCAGAAATCAAATCAAGAATTGAATTTCTAGCCTTTTAATGACACTTTGTCTGTCCCTGTCTCTCTGCCTCTGTCTCTGTTTCTCTGTCTTTGTCTGACTGTCTCTCTCACTCACTGTCTCTCCCTCTCAGACAGTGAGAGAGACAGACAGTCAGACAAAGACAGAGACCTCCTCTGCTCTCCCTCTCTCCTTCTCTCCCTATCTCTCAGTCTCTCTGTCTCTCTGTCTCTGTCTCTTTCTCTCTCTCTCTCTCTCTCTCTCTCTCTCTCTCTCTCTCTCTCTCTCTCTCTCTCTCTCTCTCTCTCCCTTTCTCTCCTGCGGTTAAGGTCTGGCATGAGAGACAGCAGACAGGAAGACAGCTTGAGTCAGAGGTGAGGAGGAGGGCACCCTTCCTGATGTGGTCACACCTGGATGAAGAGAAGCCACAACATCAGAGTGCCTTTGACTCACATCACAGACTCTCCTCCAGAATAAAACACACCGCCTAGGGCCTCAGAGACACCCGTGTAATCTGTGATTTTCGGCGGTATTACCGGTCTCGGGTTGCACGGTGAGGGAAAGCAATCCTTTTGGCCCTATTATATATGTGAGTTGAGACTGCCGCTGTATCATAAGTACCGAATCTGACCTCAGTGCAGTTGGCATGTTGGCACCGCGGTCTGAAATCTACCTTGATGTGGTTCATATACAGGAGGTGTGGAAAGCCTGTGATTTGGTCCTTATAACTTCTGTTGCCAACACAGAACAGCAAACAAACACCCCACACCCCACCCCCTTTCCCTCGATACTCGTGTTATGACAGGATGTAGCAGCAGGTCCGTTTTAGCCCCGTTTAGACCCTAAGGTGGGTTCAAGTTGTTTTTAATCACCTACAGTATGCGAGGCTGCTCCCTATGCACCAGCTGCTCCAATTACAGACACTGAGATGGTCGACAGTCTGTCAGTCAACATAAATGTTTTTTCAGTTTTTAGTTTAAGTCTTTGTCCTGTCTTAGATGATGCCATTTTTTGCACTTAAAAAAACATTTGAGCAATGACTCCATCGAGTAAAGAGAAGTCAATTATGTAAATTAATAAAATATTTTATAGCCAACTATTTTACAAAAGTACATATTCTAAGACTTAACAAAAAAGAGAGCAACAAAAAAAACAAAGAAAATGTTCTTATCTTTGCAACAAATTCAAAAAACGACAAATCCAAACAGAAGAGGGGGAGTGAGAGAAAATTGAGGGAGAGGAAGTTGGATTCCCTCACAGAGAGAGACGACTCCATTAGAGAGGGGGAGAGAAAAGTCTAGAGCCAGTCGCAGGCAAAGGTGGCGTTTGAGAGTTGGAGACATCACAGGCATGTTCTACTGCACTGCCTCAGGTCCTTAGTCTGCTCTGTGACCTCATGCTCCGGGGCGGTCCTCGTCTCTTCACTCTCTCTCTCCCTCTCCCTCTCTCTCTCTCACACACACACACTCACTCACTCACTCACACACACACACATGCTCACACTGTTTAAAAGGGGTGCTGGGACAGGAGCTGTGTGCCAATCAGCAGCAGGGGACAGAGAGAGAACGAGAGAGAGAGAGAGAAAGAGGAGAGCAGAGGAGGAAGAGGAGAGGGGACGGCACTGATACTCTGACTGCCACAGGACTGACTCAGAACCGGACAAAAAGGAAAGAGGCTGAGGAAGAATAAAAAGCAGTAGAAAAGAGAGAGAGAGAGAGAGAGAGAGAGAGAGAGAGAGAGAGAGAGAGAGAGAAAGAGAGAAGCCTGAAAAATGCCACAGAACGTAAACCTGAAGGGACCTGCCCCCTGGGGATTCCGTCTAACTGGAGGCAAAGACTTTAACCAGCCCCTGACCGTCTCACGGGTGAGTCACACACACACACACACACACACACACACACACACACACACACACATACACACACACACACACACACACACATACACACATACACACACACATACATACATACATACATACATACATACATACATACATACATACATACATACATACATACAGCAAGTCTCTGTATATTTTCCTTGGTAGTCATAGGTGATAGAAAGAAGTCAAGTCACCTTAAAACTTTGTAAAACTTTGTAAAACTGTGTCAAATATGGCTAGCACAAACTTACAACTCTGTGTTTGGGTATAACCAAAGATACTGGTGTTTCTTCATCCTGACCCAGCTGAGATACTGCTTTTCTGAGACACCATGATAAGGTGTCCTTTGATGTTTAACATAAACTAAAAAAAAGAGTAAAATAGAGTAAAAAACAAGAGGGTGGATTCTACTTTTAAAGTTTGTGTGTGTACTAGCAGAGGGGTGAGATAGATGGACACTCTAAAAAACAATAGGGCCAGTACCAGTTCTTCAGAGAGATGCCACAGAAGAAAGAACCTTCTTCAGTGTTTCAAAGAAGTGTCTTTAAAGAACCATTTGACACTGATATGACATAACAAAGCCGATATGATCTGAGGCTCTGAAGAACCATTTCCAATGTGAAGTATCTTTCACATACACGCTAAAAAATAAAGGTTCTTTAAATCTTTGGATGATTCCATGGACAGTGAAGGTTCTTCTGTGGCATCGATGAACTGGTACTGGCCCCATTTTTTAGAGTATAGATAGGCAGAATGCACACCATCAGTGACAAACTTCTCCTGCTGGTTGCTTCTGTTGTTCTGCTTGTGCTGTAGCTGTAAGTCATGGACCCAAAGTCCCAAAGCTTCTC
>CM059288.1:13955532-13988032 GCA_030347295.1 Setipinna tenuifilis | reverse complement strand
CCATGGTGAAGCACAGATCAAGATAAAAGACTTCACCGATCAGCTTAACCTCAAAATCGAGAGGTGAGAGCCCTCTATTCATCCATTCACACTAACAGGCCTTTGGTGATATACACAATGCACCCAACATGTCAGCACAGTGTATGTAATGCGTAACTATGACTATGTTCAGATCATAGGGCGCGCACTCAGGGTGGTGTGTGTGTGTTGTGTATATGTGTGTGTTGCGGGGAGGTGTTGGGGCCAATTCTAAGGGCCAAACATTGACAGAGAGCCTATTGAGGACAATAATAATTGTATTATTAATGGGAGTTTGGGCCCAAACTCATATTCTCCCATAGGCCCCAAACATGTCAGCAACAGCCCTTCTCACACTCACTACTACATTATTCCATCCTATCCATGTGTAACAGTCTACAGAGTCAGTAAAAAATGCACGAACATTGTTGTGAATACAAGACTGAATTCACAGAGGATGAAGACAAGACTTCCACAAGGTTAAATGGATAAATTTCATCTGTGCTGAATGGCAGGCTATGTATATCAGTGTCTGAATATGCAGCAAGGCCGACCGACAGACGTGGGCCGCAAGACCGCATGTCAAGGACCAGCCAGCCTCGGAATTTATGGTCGTTTGATTCACGTTCTCGTGCGATACTGCTGAGGCGAGTCTGATTTGTGGATGCTGTGCAAGGTCGCTGACGTGAATTACGGCCCGGTTAAAAGTTGTTGCCCAGAGCCCGACCGACTCATACCTTTGTTCCTGTTTGATGTTGATTTAAGAGCTTCTCTGGGGAGGTGACCACAGGTTGTTTTTTTTTTTATTCTGACTGTCTATATGTCTGTTGCAGACCCGAAACCTGGCTTTGGTCTCCCGCAGTCCCCATGGATGACGGCAAAATGAACCCCTTCAAAATCAACCTGGAGTCTGAACAGCAAGTAAGTTGGGCCAGCCAGCCAGCGCATCATGTGATGTTTGGATTTTATAGGCCTGTTTTATCGAATGCCTGAGTGTTTTAAAGACATGACGGCCACGAGAAGTGAGCGATGCTTGTTAACATGTGCTTTATGGATGCTTCACTGCATGGGGCATGTGGTTAAGTGTCACTGTCCTGTCTTGCCTTTTTATTTGAACGGCGGTGTGCGGCCCCCTCTTTGGGCATTGATTTATATCCTAATGGTTGGCCCCTGCCACAGATACGTTTTATATTTAAACTGATCTGTTCCCTTCTGCAGGCCTTTTCTAGCCTGCGTGGTGATCTAATGCCAGAAGTAGTGATAGTAGAAAAACGAGAGCTCGTAGTACCGCAGGAGGGCTAGGGCTGGGCACCTGCGGCTAATTTAGCCGAGACCTTTCAATGTCAAACACTAGACCCCAAGGACACATGTACGTGCACTAAAATTAAACTGAGTTAAACAGCACGTTTGAGTAGCATGTCCACTTTATTAATATGTAATACTGAATAATACTACGTAGTCTTAGATGAAAAAAAACATTAAACTTTTTTTAATCATTAATCATATTTATCATTATTCTCATTACAGTGAACAGTGTTTTTTATAGGCATACAAAGACTGTTAAACCCTAAGCCGTTAGAGTAGTTTGAATAGGACCTAGAGTATTGGTAGTTTAATTTACTAATAGTGTAGTAGGCTTACATAGGCCTGTACCCTGGCATTGAACCAAACGAGATATACGAAGACAGGAAATGATGTGCTGCATTATCAAATGCGGCCTCATCACTTAACGTCCCTTTCAAGTCTTTCCTTACAAGCGTTGGCAGTTTGCCACAACATAGAACATGGCTTCATTTATAACAGCCATGATGCTCAACTATACTGTATAACGTTTTCCGCCCTGTAAAGAAAAAAGCCACGTGTGTTGTGGTCTGGTTATTAGTCTTCCAAGGTTGTGCTGATCTGTTTGTTAAGATGTGGTAAAGATAATGATACACTGGACCTCTTGAGCAATGTTGCCAAGCAACGTAACTAACAAGTGTCGTTTTTGTGGGCACTGTCTCAATGATACTGGGCACCACATTTTTGCATCAGCAGAACTCCTATCAGCAGCAGGCAACTTTTCACAGTCATCCCATCAGAAAAATAAGGAGCCAGCCATGCTGTTGCAGAAGCTATTTTTGGTTAGGAGCGTAAGCTGGCTAATAGCCTCGTTATGCTGATCTGATCTGTGTGTGTTGTTAGGTGTGGTTATAGGAGCTATGTTTGGTTTGATGAATGGGCTGGATCAAACATGCGGTGGGTGAGTTTGCAGTGGGCGGTGCCTTGAGCTTGAGCTGGAGCATGCGGTGTGTGTTTCTCTTGCCCGGCATGCTCAGGAGTTCAAACCCATCGGCACAAAGCACAACCGGAGAGCCCAGCCGTTCGTGGCCACCGGCCTTGACGACCAGCGGCAGGTGGTGACCTCGTCCTACAACTCCCCCATAGGCCTCTACTCTGCAGGCAACATCCAGGACGCCCTCCACGGACAGATCCAGGGCCTTGGCAACAATAGGCCAGAGGGGTGAGTGCTTGTAGGCAGAGGTGTCAATCCAAGCTTCAGAAAGTAAAAAAAAACCTGCCATATATTTCATCCGACCACTCTCTGAACCAGTGGATCTTAATGAGCACACAGATCATCACACAGTTAGCTTAGTTACTAAGTACCGGTAATATCACCTTTGTTAAGGGAATGGTCAGAAGCAAAACATGACATGGATTTTACTTTCTGTAGCTGGGATTGATACAGTACCTCTGCTTGTCAGCTAGCTGGCTCCGTGCTCCCCGACGCTTCCGACTGAAGGGTACCCCCAGCCTGTGGTGCCTGCTGCAGCTGCAGATGCTTGCTCCCATGTTTTTAGTTTGGTGCCGAAAGGAGACTAGCAACCATCTCATCTCTCTTAACCCAACTGGCCAGCTAACTCCCGCTTAACCCTGTTTTCCGTTTCTTGTTTTCTCTTGCAGGATCTAGGTTACTTTGAACACAAGTTTAATGTCAGACCAAAGCCCTTCTCACTCTCAGGCCAATACAGGTTAATGGTCTTATCATTTACATGCATGATTTTAATACTTAAACATTAATAAAATCAACTAAATCAAAACACCACTGTTCCACCACACCTTCTGACAACCAGCTATGTAACCACTACAGTCATGTTTTGCCAATAAATCTCTGAGATTGGCTGAGATTTTACTGATACTGATATCTGAATATGCGGTTGATAATTATCTACACAGCTTCCATGTCCTTAAGTTTGACTTCTTTTTCATTCTTTCCTCTCTGTCCTGTTTGTCTTAATGCGGTGTTCTATCTGACCAATCCTGGTGCTCTCTGACACCTTCTTCTGTTCTGGCTACCCCTGGCCTTGCCCCTGCTGACCCTCCACACATCCGTCCTTGACAGCACAAGCACACCACCCCAAGGGCCTATGGGAAATGTAGTTCAGGGTGGTGGCACTCAACCTGCCACTAACACTGGCCCTGACCAAGTGCCGGTCCTCTCGGCTCAGTATAACTGCCCCATTGGCTTATACTCAGCGGCCAATATCGCAAGCGCTCAGCAGCAGGCTCAGATGTCTGCTGCCGAGGGAGACTCATCACCAAGGTAACCGTGCCTCAATGTTTTGCCACACTTGGCTTGGCTCAGACAGGACCCCTTAGCTTAGCATAGCTCAGTCAGCACCATCCCGATCATTGACCCCCCCGTTTGGCTGCCGGCAAGCCAAATCACATCAGGGACACAAGTGAGACAGAATCCAGAAATAGTGAGAACACTTACACATCACCAGGCATAGGGAACACAGGTAAGGCAGGGTAGGAGATCCTGAAAAAACGGTTCGATCAAGTTACATGTTGTGTTACATCGATTTGATCAAACTACACAAAGTACACAATTCAAAAGTCAGACTTTTCCCCCAAGTCATGCCTCCAGGTTCGTTGAGTTTGATAGACATATTACCATTAAATAATTTGGAACGGGTCACTTAAAATGATTGTATGGTGTGTTTTCCGTCCTGTCCATCCTACAGGTGACTACTGTGTTTTATACTTGTGTTACTTGTACTTGTGTTGGCAATTGCCATCAAGGTGTGATAGGGATTTTAAGCAATATAGTAAAACGTGCTCCAGGAAAAAAACATCTCCTACCCTACCTTTAATCAAAAGCTCAGGCCATGCTAAAAACATTCAAACCAAACCCAAGGTCACACAGCAGCACAGCCATTATTTAGCACTAGCATGTTTTTTCTCAATGTACACCACACACCACCCCTTTGAATCATCCTTGTCTGCATAGCCTGCCAAGTTTCCCTTTCAGTTCTGGGCTAGTTCCTATCAAAAGGTAATTGTCTTGTCTGGGTCTGACCCCCTGTGGGCCAAGGCTGAGGTGTTGGCTGCTCTGTGTTCTCAGTGGAAAAATGCTGTCATCCATCGAGGACTCCCATGTGTACCGCATGCTGCAGGACAACCAGGAGCCCTCGCACACGCCCAGACAGTCCGGCTCCTTCCGCGCTCTGCAGGACTACGTAGAGAGCGATGGTGAGCAACCAACACAGGCCCCTATAACATGCAGTGTAATATCATGCATATCCGACCAATATAATATAATATAATATAATATAATATAATATAATATAATATAATATCGGATGGTGCAGGATCCAGAGTAAAGTATAAGAATCAAGTAGAAACGTAGCTATCAGTTCGATTTTTAAAAAATGTTACATATTAAAAATTCTAAATGGGAGCTATGGTTTGCAGGTCTTTTTTTAATGTCTACTTGGTTTAAGCAACACAGACTGGCCTGTGAAACCCAAAAAACAAAAGCCCTACTTAGTGTGGCCAGTGTTTGTTCAAACCATCCAAACCGTGGTCGCGTCTGTCTTTTGTCTGCTTCCCTGCAAATACGAAAAAAGGGTTTGGTCTTTCCTGACTGGATAGTTTTGAGGTTGCTTACTTTTCCCACTGTTGATTTTGGCCAGTTTTGGTAGACTGTCTTGTTGTTTTTATTTGATGTCAGCATAGCTGTCTGTCTTTCTGTCTGTCTATCTATCTATCTATCTATCTATCTATCTATCTATCTATCTATCTATCTATCTATCTATCTATCTATCTATCTATCTATCTGTCTGTCTGTCTGTCTGTCTGTCTGTCTGCCTGTCTGCCTGTCTGTCTGTCTGTCTACACAGCTACATCTTTCTGTGTGTGTCTGTGTTCCTATCTTGTGTTCCTGTTTTGCGGACAAAAAGTAAAAAGCTTCCACACTGCTGTTCCTCCTCCTCCTCCGCAGGTAACAGGCCCCTGGTGACGAGAAGCGTGAGAGCTCCAGTGACGAAGCCCTCCCAGCCAGGCGGCACGCTGTCCAAGCTGCCCCTGTGTGACAAATGTGGCCAAGGCATTGTGTGAGTAGCACTCAGCCAGACAGACACAGCAAAGTGCCCAAACCACTCCTGCCACCATTGGCAGTGACAGACAGACAGACAGACAGACAGACAGACAGACAGACAGGCAGGCATTTGGTCTGGCGCAAGCCATGGACCTCTCTGGCTAGAGTTTGTGTCATGGTGGCCTCCAGAATAACTCTGGTCACTGGTCAGTCATTCCAGAGTTAACAGTTATCTAAAGGTTATCTCACAGATACTCTCTCTCTCTTCCCCTCTCTCTCTCACATGCACACAAACACATACAGAGAGAGAGAGAGAGAGAGAGAGAGTGAGAGAGAGAGAAAGAGAGAGAGAGACGGACAGAGAGAAAGCGAGAGAGAGACAGACAGACAGACAGAGAGAAACACACACACACATACACACACACACACACACACACACACACACACACATTAATGTTGGACCACAAATGGAGGCTGTAACTGCCAAACTGTGGTGTGTTGTCACGTTGGCCAGATCACAACCTGTGGTTTTAGAGCGCCACTCTAATTGCTCTTTCTCATTCGGCGGGGCCTTTACAGAGCAAGTAACATGACTCTCAGTCGTCTGAGAACATTTACAACAGTACATTTCACATGCCAGCTTTTGTTTTGTTCTCCCCCTATCTATTGCATGATGTACTGTTTTAATACAGAGGTGGTTATGCTAGTGAAATGATGTGGCTATAGGCCTACTGTGGGCACAACAAAGACTGCCATCATAATCAGCAACAGCCTCGCGTAATGTGCCACAGCTGAAAACAAAACCACGACTTCCACCATAATAATGACTTATAACAGGTTTGAAGACAATTACTTCAGGAGCTTTAGCACAGACCTGACCTGAAACTGAATATCTATGATATTTTGGAATGACATTTATGTAGAACCTGAGGAGCATACATGTCGTATCTGTCATTTATGTTGTCACTTAAATAGGGGAAATCTCTCTTTGTGAAGTATCCAGTTATTAGTACTTTTCATTCATCTATCTATCGTGGCCCCTTATGGTCTTGAGTGAGTTGATGTTTTTTTTCTCTCAGCTCAGTGAGTATGTTGTTTTGACTGGCTCCTGACTGACTCCTCCTTGTCTGTGTGGTCCACCAGGGGCCCGGTGGTGAAGGCGCGAGACAAGTATCGCCACCCGGCCTGTTTCGTGTGTGCCGACTGCGACATGAACCTGAAGCAGAAGGGCTACTTCTTCGTGGACGGCCAGCTGTTCTGCGAGTCGCATGCCCGCCAACGTACGGCGCCTATGGACGGACACGACCTTGTCACTGTTTATCCTTCCAGTTAGGCACAGACAAAACAGACGAAAAACAAAGAACAAAAAAAAAAAAAACACAGACATGTAGACAATGCTAAAAATGCAGTGAGACAATCGTGCCAGTTTTTAAATAATGCACTGAAAATGACTGTTACAAGATTTCCCAGGTGTTTTGAAAGACTGGTTGAGTGCAGTTAAGTGCCTTGAAAAAGAGGCAGCTTGTATGTATGGTTATTATTTACAGCAAATGAATCTGCTGCTGCTACTTGCTGACTTAAATGTTGGCACACCTGCCATACAGTGCCTTAGATATTAGCAACAGGCTAGAGGAAAACTTTACTTCTTACAATGGTCTTATCTTTGTCTCTCAAAATATATCCTGATAATCAATCTTATTGACTTCTTGATCTGTTTCGCCTAAACACCCTCATGAGAAAACATTGTACGCCTATTTTAGGATCTTAAGATGAACCTAGATTAGACTTCTGGTATATTGGACTTCACTAGACACAGTTTCTTTAATTTTGAGACAAACATCAGATCTTTTGCATTCTAAAGAGTTTCTTCCAAAGCCGGATTCTGAGAAAAAGTAAAAAAAAAAACAGCTTAAAATAAGATCCTATTTCTCTCTGAAGAACAAAGTCAAGACAATTCTGAGGTATATCTTCCTCTGGGAAAGTCTGTGCAGTAGATGTGCCTTGTTAAAGTATGTTTCAGTTGTTAAATTGAGTAAAAGACTAAAGACTAAAGATGAGACTAAAGTGCCAAGTGTTCTCCCAAACAATGGTGTGTTAGAATGATTTGTTGTCCAAAAGACTTCAATCACTTCTCCCGAAAGTGCTCCTCCTATGTGCACAAGAATCTTCTGTTTTCTCAAACTTCGAAAAGGGCCTTTGAGACTGTGAGTTAGCAGAAGACTTAAATGATTGCAGCTTGTCATGAAAGCTGCCTGTTGTCACTGACTCTGTTGGAGCTTTTTAGTCTTTGGCTAATAAATGTCAGTTTGCTAGGATTTGGGGTTTTACTGGTGCCTTGACAAAGAGAATGTGTGATGCTGTTTTCTGAGACAAAGCATAATACCACTGCGAAATTTCATTTTAAATTTCATGTACTTTTTGTAAATTAGTCTTTTGATGTAATACAACTGCCTATTCAAGCACAAATGCCAATATCATTTTACTTCAAGTTACACTTTTACAGTTAAACTTCCACACAGACAGAAAAAAAATGTATTAAAATAAAATAAATGCATGTTTAACCCCAAACGTATGTCTGTCAACATTACTGACATTACTGACTCACGTGTCTAAACATTTCGTGTCGGTGTCGGTACCCAGACCATCTGGCAAACGTGATGATTTACTAGCTGGTGGGGGGGGGGGGGGGGGTGTGTGTGACAGAATAGAGGCCTCCAATCAGTCAAGACCAAGCTTAGTAGACACAGATGGATGCCTAATGCAGCCAGGCAGAATTCCTGCTGAGTTTTCAACACCTTCCAGTGATCCTCCAGCTGCAGTCAGCCCAGGTATGTGTTTTAAGGTAAGCACTTTCTGTCAAAACAGTGGAGCTTTTTTTTTCTTTTTTGTAAAAGATCAGAGACCTTCTATGATAAATTAAAAAGGTATTTGAAAAAGCACTCAAGGACACTTTGTGGGTATGACCCTGATGTTCAGCAGTTTGCTCTTATTTATAAGTGGATCCCATTGGCTAATACAGGTTAAATCTTACAAACTAAATTACGACCTCCTCTTGCTGGGAATTTGCAGCTTTTCAAGTGTGTGCTGGTTTCCAAATTCAGTCTTGTCCACACTCTACAACCTATTCTGCTGTCCACCCTGTGTGCATTCAATCTGCTTGTACCTTGGTTAGTCTGTTAAATTATTCAAAGGATATGACCACAGTATCCTTCACCAGGGGGAAAGCCTACCTGAAATGACCCATATCCTCAAACATTATGCATGTAACATGATACAAAACCTTATAGAATCGTTTAAATGTTTTAACATCCCTCGTTAGCATATCCACTGAAAGATTTGTGTATCCATCATTCATCATAAAATACACCATCTACCAGTCTTTCAGCATCAGGAAAGCATCATATAATGCTAAACCTTTCACCAGGCTTTTGAAAGCAAATCATGAAATTATCCATGGTTATACTTTATTTTACAGTACGTTTTACAGTGCTAACCACATCGTGAAGTACAGTGTAACAAAATTATTACACTGTACCTTAGGGTAAGGGTATGGGTTAGGATTAGGGTTAGTGTGAGGTATGTACAGTGTAAGTGCATAATATATGTAATATAATATAATACATGTTGTTTCATGTAGATACACAAAAAATGAACCGTAAAATAAAGTGTTACCTGATATACTTTTACCATTCTTTTAACATCCAGAAACATCAGTCAAACACTTTTCGCAAGTCTTTGAACATTCTTGAAAACAAATTTAATAACAAATGCAATACAATTTTATAACATTCTATGACAACTTTGTCATAATTATTACAGGTGAAATGGCAACCATAGCCTTTCCCCCAGTCACAATTAGTGAAAATGTTTTTTATACCCATTTCTCCTAGAATGTGAATCTCTCATCATCAGTGCACCATTAAAGGTGGCATTGTGTTGTAGTTTGTTGCATTCACCATCCTGCAAGATAAAAACACAGCACAATCCACCTTAAATACAATAACACAAATGTCAGAGTTGATATTTGCAAGTAAGTAATAATTACATAAAGCTCTGTTAAGCAACCTGGGATTAAAGGGTGTCTTACCTGGTGACATTGACCTCAATGATGCTTTTAACCGGAGTGCTCTTGGGCCCTGGGGATGGGCGGAAGATCTTGCCGTCCTTGTTAACGGTGACAGGCTTGGGCTTCCGGATGACGTAGGGGTCTGCTGAGTGGCTGGGGTAAGTGTCAAACGTCCCGGCCTTCATCCCTCCAATCTGGGGGGAGGTACAGAGGAGGAAGACTGAGAGGAAAGCTGAAGTGGTGAGGTGAGATTATCATGGCTTCAAAAATAACATAACATAAATGTCAACCACAAAAATAATCTCGCTGATATGCACACCTGTTTTGTATTCCCAGGCTATTTCTTTCCTGTTTGTCTATTTGGTTTTTTTTGCAGGCTAAAATCACTTGTTATAGCAAAGGATTGCTCATTCGCGATTAATCATGTACATCCAATTCAGTCCAGCAATAGCCAGACACTAATGTCACACTGAGTTTCTTCTTCTCCTCGTGCTCCTACACATGCCTGCAGCCCTGGCTCTGGCCCTGGCCCTGGCTCTGGCTCTGCCCTGGCAACACATGCTGACTAACTGCCAGCAGCCTGGACGGCCATCCAGGCTAATGTTAACTCTGGGTGTGGACCGACTTAAATTGGCTCAACACTCTCCTCACCGATTTGCTGGGAGAGGTTGGTTTGAAGGGGACTGCGAAGCGATGTTTTCTCTCATCTACCCCCTTAGACTGTGGGACGGGCTTCTCCACTTTGAAAGGATTGTTGTCGAAGTAGAGTTTGGGGTGAAGGTTCAAACGGAATGGCCCCCCCTTTAGCTTAGTCTTGTGGTCGGTCATCTCCCTCTGTAAGGGGGAAACAAATCTCCATGTAACACTCATATAATACAAATGTAATAAGAATGGTTTAAGTCATGTTTTGTTGTGACATTTTTTTCTCTCTGATCTCTGACCTTATACAGGTCCTTTGCCCTCTCATAGGAATCCGGGGAGTACAGTTCAAGTTTGGACAACGTGACATTTGGATATCTAGTCGACACACAGAGATATTATGACTAATACATAAGAATTCAATTATTTAATGAAAACAAATGGGAAATGGGATTTGAAATGGGGGTTTAGAGTGCTGTAGAAACATACCCATAACCACTTCCCTTCTTGGATGGACTTGTGTACATGTTCTTCCCAGGGGATTTGTAGGGTTTTCTGGGGTGGAACTGGGCACTCATGGCTTCCACAGGGCCAGCGATGGTGCCATAGTAACTGCCAAAACCTGAGCTGTAAGACAGTGTCACCTCAGTAAGGCCAAACAATAACAAACAATCTACCAGCTCTTGGAATTACTAGGAGATTAAGAGTAGTAGCCACTACTGGGCACCAATTTGCATTTTTAAACATTGTGTGTAAATAATTAACATGAACTTTACCAGCAGTTTTACATGTTCTACCTTTCTCATTGTGTGTTAATTGTGTGGAACTGGTCCCTGATTACTGCATGAGTCTTAAAAAAACTAAGCTATTCATACAACATGACAGATCTCACATAAAGAAGCAATATAGCCAAACAACAGACTTGTGGTCAAATACAGTCAAAATCTGTATCTTTGCTATAGGAGTGGAACTTAATTCAACCGTCTGTTTAATGTATTGCTGGTCCCTAAGTGAGCGAAATAATATTTTGTCTGACAGCCCTTCCTCCTGGTGGGAATAGACTAGGCTGTATCCCCTTGCTGAGAAAGCCTGGTGGAATGGAAAGTCTGAGCTGCCCAGTTTCTCACATGTGAAAGTTCTAATGGACGCCCTCAGCCAGAACGGATCCAGATAATGTGGCATTCTTCAATGAAATCAGGAACTGCCTAATCTTAAAGCAAAGGCACAGTTGTACTGTGGTCACCAGTGGGTTCACCTCAACTATGCTTCTGGAGAGACAAATCTCAATCATTTAGACCTCAACAGAGGATAATGTCTGGTAAATAAAGTATTACGGTACAAAAGAGAGGAGTATTTGTGAATAATTACATGAGTAAGTATGCTTAAGTATGGCCTTACGGTTTTTTCTCGCCGTTGCTTGGGAGAAAGGCCTTTCCCATATTCTTTTTAGACTGCTGGTTCCTGTATTGCCTGGCTAATTTCACTGGGTCACTGAGGGCCTCCCGTTCAAAGATCCTCTTGAACTGAGCATCGAAATACCCAGCCTGTAGTCCACACTTTCTCTTTGGTCCTGACGTCTGCATCTGTTTATTCTTGTGCGCCGAATCATTAAATACACCTATTAAATACGTGGAAGAGACACTGTGACTTTTCGCATCAATACAAACATTTGCACATTAATGTGTTTGTTAATACGCTGTTAACTTACGGTAAGCATACGGAGTGTATTTGTCTCCAACTGAAATATAGCCCATTTCTTGAAAGAGCCCCACTCTTTCCATGTCGGATTTCCCGTCCGACGGCATTGTGGCTGATGTTAAACAATCACTTGTTAATCTGCTTTATTAAAAAACAAACAAACAAAAAATGACCTTTTAAGCAAAAACCAAAGGTGTCCCTGTGCACAAAACTTTCGTGATACAGGTGCAGGTGTAAGGCAGGTAAATATCTCACTTATGATCTTAAAGGCATTAAATGTATGAAAGTCATAAAAGTATTGGCCAACAAGTCGTTAAAATTCAGCACTACACTTGGTGGTGTAAAGTTGCCAGCCATCTTTTGTTATAAAGTAGCTCACTGTAGATGGTCTCCTACAACTGGGAATGTGTTTTTAGATACGAACATCAGTTTTCAGTGTTGAGTATTGAACTTTATCACACAGTTGGCGAACTAACACTGGCTTCGGGTAAAGCCACTTGCCTACACAATGCAATTTTTGTAAATTCTAAGGTTGCTTACTACAGTACAAATGTACGTCAACAAGCCACTTACCTTGGTGTTTTCAAGATGCAGTGCGTCAAAGAATGTTAAATATGACTTTGATGTCATATGACACACACACCACGAAATGTTCATGTTCTGTGTACATGCTGTTTCCTTGGCATCCGCGGTGATCATTACCTTGCTGCTCGGCTGTGAAGGAGGGCGGTGATATTGTGGCCATGCATAAAAAAGCAAGCCTTAGAAAAGTTTTGATTGTCATTGCCGTCCTGTTAATTGCTTCATATGCGCTCCATCATTTTTTAACATTAACTCACATGTCTTGGGAAACAAAAATAGGTCGCCATTCCGTTTTTTGTGCTGTTGATATATGTATATGTAACTTCTTCAGGTTGTCCAGACGGTGGAGCTGTAGGCTGTTTTGCTAGGGCTCATACATTATTTAACGCTGATACAGAGCCTCTCTGCTTTACATGATTGTTATGCGCTCAGTACAAACAATTGGCTCTTTGTCTCTCGCTTTATAAGAAGAGACATCTAAGCATTTCCGAATTAATACACCTTGTTTAAGTCATTGAGCGGTTACATTTTACGCACAAGAACACCTGTGGTCTCAGATAGTATTTTGACTATGTCAGGAGGCTCAGAGGCAGGATAAAATAAATGGTAATATATGGACCCAGTGTTTTTTTTACAGAGTTCCGCACTGATTCGGAATAGGAATACGAATCTGAGTCTATGTCCTATAAGATCTTAAGTTCTAAATATTTAGTTTGGGATGCCTAGATTTCACACCCTGTATACTGACATACAGTTTTATTGTTTGTCAAGTATGTGTTTAAATTACAGACATGTTTTATTTGGATATTGTGGTGAGAATGCGTGATTATTCTGTATTTGACATGGTCCATAGTGTGCGGAATCTGTGTACCAAAGGTAGACCTACATCATTCACAATATAAGCACTGATGCATCGCTGTGCTCAGCATCTGTAGGTACATTTCCTTAAAGCATGCAAGAAGTTTGCCAGTCCTAAAACTGTGTGTTATTTGAGTGTATTTACACATCCAATACAGAAGCCCGTGCGGACATGCATGCAGCTACGTGCACAAAATACTGTTTATGCACACACACACACACACACACACACACACACACACACACACACACAGAGAGACTCGTAGTCTCCATTTTCATACTCTCTTAAGGTTAATCTAATTCACCTTGTTTATTAACCTTCAGGGTTGTGTGGCTGGACCTGTATAAAATTCTGCAAATTATGCGTAAATGACAAACTATAATGTCATCGAGTCAAAGAGGACATTTGCAAAGGGACAATTCAAATATTCTACCATTTTGTACTACAGGGCACCATTGCCCCCAGTGCAAATTCCACGGTTGGTTTCCTAGGAAAAGGTTACTAGCAACAATCTTTTATGACGCCCTGTGAAAGTGCCTTCTGAACACAGAATGCAGCTCCTAGGATGTGTTTGGTAAATGATCCGTAAAAAGGTTTGTGAATGTGATGGAAGAGTGCTGATAACCACAGATTCTAGAGCGCTAGCTGTAGAATCTTTGGTGATGACGTTCGTTTTCTGTTTTATTCGAAACTCCCTCGCTAGTTAACATTCCAGCATGACTTAGTCCATCTTAAGAGCAATGGAGTCTGGTTGTCAAGTTGCGTCAAAGGAGCAAATCAAATCCGCAGAAAGGATTTTAGAAGCGGTCAAAAATGTTTACCCATATGCGGATGTAACCGGAGATGCTAGTGAGCAACCAGGTATTGTTTTGTTTTGTTTTTTTCACAATTTTGGATAAGGTTTGCATAATGTAATGCCTTGTAACTAAACAAGCTTTTTCTGCAAAACAAAATTACAAGATAATTTCACTTGGGATCCTGAGCACCCAGGGTCATTGAGCGCAAGTGTGATTAATATAATATTAACATCATATGAATATGTTAATATGTTTTTACACAATCATGCAGTTACACAGTCCTACAGTTACACACATCACATAGTCAACATACCTTATACACCATTACCACCAAACATTAACACCGTTTGCATGATAGACTCCACTGCCAGCCCTGCTGCTTTGTTGGAAAGGGCTGAGAAGGTGTTGAGACCCAAAGAGCAGAATGGTGACCAGCAAGCAAGCTTTCTGCTCGGGCTCGTCCACTTTGAAAAGGTAGCTTTTTCACTTAATTTAGCCTGTAAGACGGATACAGTGTGTAATAGTGCAGTATAGGCCATGTATTACAGACCACTTGGATCAAAATGTTACAACCTGAATATATCTCAGATCATTCACTACACATTATCAGGTGCACAACCTGGTGCTATGTGATGTCGCATGGGTAATTGTAAAGAGATTCTTTTACTTTTATACTGTAGCATCACTATGAGGAGGCACTTAAAGCCTTCAACTCCATCAAGGACCATGATCTGCAAGCCCTGTATCAGCTTGGAGTGATGTACTTCGATGGCCTGGGGACCCCTGCAGATCCAGTAAGTCTTTTTTTTACATGATGGAATACAGGACCTACAGTAACACTTGTTGGCAATGGGATATAAAAATGACTATCCAGTGTAGCACTGAGTTTCCATAATGGAACTGAACAGAATGGCACTGATGAACTGATGAACAAATAGGTTGTAAACACAAATGCTGATTAAATGTTGACATGTTATGAAGTCATCTGTGAATCAATGCAAGCTAAATGCATAAGGCCTACTGACTGCCAACACACACCTAGCATTCTCTAGGTTAGATGGCAAAGGCCGGTGAAGCTTGCATGTTGTGTTGATACTATATGTGTTTAGGCTTTGGCGGTGGAGTACATGAAGAGAGTTGCCCAGTCAAACAGCCCCCAGGCAGGACAGGTCAAGTATGCCGCGCTCTACAACATAGGCCAGGCCTACCTGGAGGGGTATGGCGTCACAGCCTCCAGTGTTGAGGCAGAAAGGTACGTTTAGAGCAGAGCTCTGGTAAGCTCACATGGCTTCAGGTATGGTACAAGTTCTACCATAACTTGTTTCTACTTGTACAGCTAAAACAGTTAATTTCACAAAATACCTGATCTACCCAACTAAAAGTTAACAATATTAAGAGTGGTAGAGTCTGTTGGCCCTTTAGAATAATGTTTTTCACATGTCACTTTACAGTCCAGCGCAGAATGCTTTAAACAGAAAGTTGTGTCCATTGCAAAGCTCAATACATGGCTTGAACAAATAATGTTTTTTACTTTTATGGGGTGTTCACCTTTGGCACTGAATAAAGTCCTGCTGTTATTTATTACCCTGATGTTGGATTGTGTGGGAAGTGTGTGCTTGCTGAGCTGAAGTTTCCTTGCCTCAGCACGGTAATGTGCTGTGAATTAGTATTAAGTGTACTTCATGGGACAGGAAGCAAACCGCTGTGGTTGGTCAGATCAACCTGCGGCTTATAAGTGGCCCCTGGAAGTTATTTTCAGTTGTGCCCAAGACAGACATACATACGCCTGCAGTAGGACAGGGCAGCATCAGAAGGAGTCTGGTTATTCTCAGGAGCTAATTACAAGACCTGCCTGCACTGCAGTTATTCTACCACTGCACTGATTGATTAATTAGAATGTAGGTAGTTAACTCACCATTTTCCTGTATATTCATTTATTTATGTAATCTGAACACAATCTAAATATAATCAATATCTGAAGTCATACCCAAACATAGTGTAATATATATTAACCTTGTAAATTCAGGCAGGCAATCATATCAAAGTCACACTTTATAACCAGTCTATAACCAATAACCAGTTTCTTTATAAAGAAGCCCTAGATTGTTTACAGACATTTAGGCACTCAGAGACATTCCCCCTACCAACCCTAACAAAGGGACGCCCCTTCTCAAATACTCAGAGACTTTACCTCTACCAACCAGGCAGTTGTGCTCCCCCCTGAACCATTGGGAACATTAGTGGAGCTGTTTTCTCTGACACTACTGTACTATAACAAAGCTTGCCATGTGTATCTCTGTGCTGTCCTGTGTTCCTTTGCCAAACTGTTGAAGCACTTTGCGCTGCATCCTTTGTATGAAATGTGCTATACAAATAAAGATGATGATGATGAGTATTATTATTATCAATAATAATAATAATTATTATTATTGAAATCCTTTTTCTAGGTACTGGTTGCAAGCAGCTGCTGATGGAAACCCCAATGCCAGCGTCAAAGCTCAGACTGCCCTTGGAATGTTTTACTCACGACCAGAGTCACTGGACCTCAGGAAGGTATCTGCGCAATTTATTACCAGTAACCAAATTACTAATTACCAGTTTCACTCCAAGTGGGGGAAAAAAGACATGTGGTTGGCCTGACCATTAAAGAGAGACACCTGTAATTATTACATGGCCTTGCATTTAGCTGATCCAGAGTAACTTGCAGTGAGTTAGGTAGGGATAGCTCTCCCCTTAAATGTTGTATGAGTGAGGTTGTATGCCTTGCTCAAGGGCACTTCAGCCATGGATGAGGGTGCTGGTTGTTCACTCCCCTCCTGCCCAGCCTCCCACATTTTTCTACCAGCACGGGGAATGGAACCTGGGACCCTCAAATCACCAGACCAACTCCTTAACCCTTAAGCCTCAGCTGCCCACACAGCTGCACTTATGTGAGATTATGCCCAAATGAATGCCCTGTGGGGGGATTAGGAGTGCTGTGCATTGACAGGATGTTTTGGTGCCCTGTCTGGCAGGCCTTTTTCTGGCACTCGGAGGCCTGTGGCAACGGTAGCCTGGAGTCCCAGGGTGCCCTGGGTATCATGTACCTGCATGGCCAGGGCATCCACAAGAACATGGAGTCTGCCCTGTACTGCCTGAAGGGGGCAGCAGAGAGGGGCAACGTGTACGCACAAGGACACCTGGTGGCGTACTACTACCAGAGGAAGATCTACTCCAAGGCTGTGATGCTTGCCAAGAGGTACACTAATGTTCAGGGGCGTAGCCAAAAATCCTAAAATCAAAAAAATCAGGTGGGCCTAGCCGAAAACACATTTTACCCATACTAAAACAATCAATCGAACTTATAGAGCTTTCTCTATGCCTATGCTGATGTCTTTTTTTTCCTCTAAAATCTCTAAATTCTTATGCTGGTAAGGACAAACCTCTGATAGGAGGGTGTCTGTCACTGTCAGCTACATACTTCAGCATGTTGTGTTTCTGTTTCATAATTTGACAAGCACTGACACACTGCATCTCTCCAGGAAATGTGTACAGGGCGAAACTTGCAATGTTTCTGTAAGCATCAGCAAACTAAAATAAAGTTGCTGACGTAATCTAAACGATCTAAGTGCTAGAGGTGCCAGTAATTCCTTAGCCATGTAAATTTATACGCAGATAGTACTAGAAAGTGAATGTTCAATATTCACTGAAAGTTCCTTAATTCGTGTGGTTTCAAGGTCTGCAATCCTGGGACCTTTCCTTCTGCTTTTGTTTATGTGTGCATTACATTTTCCATCAATATGACAAGTCTCTACAGGGTCTAAAAACTATGCAGGCATGGCTCATTTGTGTTTTTTGTCAGACTTAACACAGTAGTCCATGTGTGTAAAGACAAATCCTGCAGCTAAATGGCTCAGTGCACTCTACCATCTCAAAAAGCCTCCCAGAGAGTAAACAAAAGGATGTGGTCTTGCCCTGCAGTGATCAAAGGTTAAAGCTGCATCCAGCCTTCCTGACTTCTATTGGCCTCTGAGCTGTGAAGTACATGGAAATAAGCACAAACTCAATCTTTGACTCCCCTCACCTGTGCTTGTCACTCAACTTGGTTTGTGACCTGCATGTAAAAATGCCAATTAGGCCTCCAGTGCCTGCCTGGTGTTGGTGTTTTTAGCAGGTCCTAGCCAGTTTCTGTTATGTGCGTGATATGTTTACTTACTGTACGGACACAAAATGTGACGTCAAAAATGTCTCTTGGGGGTCATGACGCAGGATCCTGGAGTACAAGGACATCCAGGCCATAGCCAGGACAACAGGATGCCTGCCAGAGTTTGTTGCTAAGGGCATCACCATGGCGCTCTTCCACTATGGCCGCTGTCTACAACTGGGGCACGGCGTCTCACAGGATAAGACCCGGGCTGAGCTCTATTTTGAAAAGGTAAACAAACCTGGGTGACACTTTATTTTACTGTCCCACTTACATCAGGTAAGTACTGTGTAATAAAGTGTGTGACAATATGTAATATTATGTACTTACACTACAGTTAGTGTTAAGCATGTACACTGTAAGTACATAATGTTACATGTTGTTACATGCAGATACTCAAAAAAAAAAAGCTAAACCAATAGTTGTTTTTAGGGGATTACAGTATATGCATGCCCTTTCTGTTCCTCTCAGGCAGCCAAGATGGATGCTGAGGTGTGTAAGGAGCTGCAGATGGACATCACTCTGGGGAAACTATGAACGCCTGTCCATCATGAGACTACTCTGCCATCCTTCCAAATTCTCAACCACCATCCAGCGTCATGAAGTCCATTCTGTTGACAGCATATATGGAATGATGCCTTACATGTGTATAATTGTAAAGATCTGTGTGTTGAGTGAACTCTGTGTGTGTGTGTGTTCTGTAAGCCAGTGGTACAATGAAGTGTACCACATCGTATGCATCTGGAATGCATAAGATGCATCTAATTGCATCTTAATGCATTTAAAAATAGTGTCTTTACAGAAAACTAACCATTCATTGAGAGGTACTGTGTAATCAATAAGAGAGGTACAGTATGGTTTTTGTCAGAAACATAAACAAGAGACGTTGATAGTTTTGCAGTTTATTGCTTACAAATGCTCTAAACTAGTTTTGGTAAAAATAAAAATCTATCATAATAATATCACAAATTAAAATTGTCACAATAACTTGACATGACATATTGCACAATAAAAAGCTTTCAGGATGAATGTACGGTACTGTAGGTAGGGGCTTGGTTTCTGAGGTCCATGGTTATCGGTATGTTGTTTATGTATTTATACCTTTACACCTTTTTTTGTGTGTTTACCTTGACACAACACGATTCACAGCTATTCACATGATGTCAGACCTTCATTGTGGTACAAAAAACAAAAAAAATCTCCACATATAAACAAATAATTGAAAAAAAAAACAAGATATCGTGTTCTCCCTTAACAGAATGAATGAAGAGAGATTTGGTCTAAGGAAAAGAAAAAGAACAAGGCCCATTAATGTGAGCACTAATGGCAAAGAGGCCTTTGACAGAGACAGAGAGAGAGAGAGAGAGAAAGAGAGAGACAGAGAGAGAGAGAGAACAAGACCAAAAAGCAGTCCCCCAGCCAGACTGGGAGGAGAGGACTGAAGGTAAACCAGGGTGTGTCGTTGCGGGTGTGTGTGTGTGTGCGTTTGAGTGTTTCTGTCCTTCATTTAGTGGAATTGTGTGGTTTTGTTCTTGTTTCGTTAGACATGGTCCTTTTCTCCGTTTAGTTCTGGACACAGTTCTTTGAGGAGCATCTCGAGGAGGATCTACAGAAGAGAGAGAGAGGGAGAGACATAAGAACCATATCGGACCAAGATGGGTTGGCTGTTTTGACAGCAGCCAAGAAAAACAAAGTGATAAAAACTGACAGCTTATAAAAAAAAAAAAATCAGCCCATCATGACTCATTCTTCATACCAACACTAGGTGGCAGCAAAAGACAAACAAGATATTTTAGATTCACATCTCAATCTCAGCAAGATGTTATCCATTGTTTTTTCACTAAAGTAATATGTTACACCAGTAGATCGATATTACATGCATTGATTGCCTTAAATACTTTGAGAATGCTCTGAATTTCACTGATGATGCACCAAAAGGTCTTAATGGTAAAAAAAATATGGTGACTCGTGGAACACGTCATAGAACAAATGACATGAAATGAAAATTAAATAATGAAATGATGTGACGCTGCAGTCTAAATCTGGACACAGCTTGACTGTGTGGCAGCTCACCTTCGCTGTTACAAGGTTTCAGGTTCAGAGAATACGGAAATGAAAGAAAACAAGGGGAAGCCACAGGGATGAAGGCAGCCTTTATGCACCATCACACACACACGGACATGGACACACACACACACATACGCACACACACACACACACACACACAGCCTCTGCTAATCTGAGTCCTGAAAGAGGAAGTCAGGCCCAGTGTGTGAAAAAGGGAAAGGGGGACAGAGGGGAGGGGAGGGGAGGGGAGAGCAGGGAAGGAAGAGAAGATCTGGCATTGGGCCTGAGGCTTCTTACATAGAGGAGATGTTTGTTGGCACCGGCTTCCTGAAGTGCATTGAAGATTTTGATGATGCCGTGTCTGGCGTTCTGCTGTCCGACAAGATTCTGTAGTGCATCTACACAGAGAAGCAAAGCAAGGAAGGGAGGGAGGGGCCGTTAGAAAGCTTATCATTGTAGCACTACACGCAGGGGCTACACCCAAGACATGTCACCCAAACATATCTAATCCTAGTAACTGTCATGTAATGGTCTCTCATTTTTGGAGTGTTTTTCTGTCAAGTATTTGAGACGGTAGTAATAATAATAATAATAATAATAAAAAAAAAATCATTTTGTTTTTGACTAACTTGTCTCTGTCCCCAAAACTTTCCACAGCGTCAACATATAGCTATGATTTCTAATCCTATTAACTGGCATGTAAGGGTCTCTTGTTTTAAGTTAAATATAAAAGATTTTATTGAATAAAAATGTATATAACATTTTGTTGCCAACATCTCTTAACGATTTGTGGACTTATCAAAAGTAGGCGTGGCTACACCAGAGGTTCAAGTCCATCTGTTTTTGAAGAGGTCTGTCTGCCTGTCTGTGTCTGTCGCTCTCTCTCTTTCTCTCTCTGCCAAAATGCAAACACTCAAAATGGTGTTATTGGATGAGGCACTGAAGTGGAACATAATAAGCAGTGGCTCTTTAGTAGAAGGGTTTAATCTCCCTATTGCTGTCTCTTAATTTCTCTAGCTCTTCTCTCACCCTCTCACACCCCCACCCCCACCCACCCCTTCTCCCTCTCATGTGTGTCTGTCTTCTGTATCCGTCACCTTGAGCACCCAAGGGTCTCCCATTCATTGGGAAGTACCGCGATAAGGAGGAGAGAGAGAGTACAGGCTTTTCCTGTCGCAGTGACACTGAAGATGACAGAGCTGCTCATTTAGCCGGGGCGCTTGGCACAGTATGCTGTTTGTTTTCCACTTGTTCAGCCTGTGAAATTAAAAACTACAAGTGCTCCCTCTCCTCTCCACTGATGGGTTCTGCGTCACTTCAGTGTCCCAAATATAAAAAAACTCAATGAGGCCTTCAAAAAATAATTATATGGTTGCAGCCAATGCATAATAGCTGTTCATCCTTGCATGTTTCATAACTGCTCTCTCTTTTTTTTTTTTTTTGCTAATTGAAAGTGGCTCTTGTTCTTTTTCTTTGTAGGTTTATGTTCCTGAAAGGCCTTTGGCCAAGCTCTTAACCTGCTGTGCCATTCTCATTCAGAGGGTTGCCTTGGAGATAAGTGGGTATAGTACACTGGAGAGGCTTTTGTTCTGTGTGTGCCAATACCTCCAAGAGGAGAAATGCTATTTCATCTTCACTCATTACCCTGGTGGACCAGAATCTTACCCTACATGCAAAGTGTCTGGACACCCTCCAAAAGCATATGTTTGCGCATACACAGTGGTTGGGTGCTTTGTTTAAAATGTGAACATACTCGTTGTGCCTTCAATTTCTGTTAAAAAAAATTAGTCAAGGAAAACCAACGCCTTTGCTGAGTTTCTTGACGTAGCACAGCAGGGAAACACAATACTGAGCGGAGGCATTAAGGTGGTGCTAGCCTGGCTATGCTAATCCACCCCAGAGGAGGAATGGTATTTCACCTCCACCCAATACTACTCTATTGGACCTTACGTAAGGCACCATTTCATATTGGGCTGGATAGTACACAGGCAGCTGCTTACAGTATGTGTGGCAAGAGGTTTGTACTGAAGGAGGGGGGGGGGGGATACTGGCCAGGCTCATTTAAAGGGGTGTGTGTGTGTGTGTGTGTGTGTGTATATGTGTGTGTACATGCGTGTGTGTGTGTGTGTGTGTGTGGATGTGTGTGTGTGTGTGTGTGTGTGTGTGTGGATGTGTGTGTGTGTGTGTGTGTGGATGTGTGTGGATGTGTGTGTATATGTGTGTGTGTGTGTGTGTGTGTGTGTGTGTGTGTGGATGTGTGTGTGTGTGTGTGTGGATGTGTTTGTATGTATGTGGATGTGTGTGTGCGTGTGCGTGTGTCTTTCTATATGTACAGGTACATAAGTGTGTGTGTGTGTGTATATGTGTGTGTGTGTGTATATATGTATGTGTGTGTGTGTGTGTGTCGTTACCTGGGATATTGTCCAGCAGCTTCTGCTGGGCCCTCTCCTTGGTCTCGCGGCGTTCCGAGTCGGAGCGAGCCTCGGCGTGGGGGGCCAGCTTCCCGTTGGGCCAGAAGGCGTCCCGGAAAATGTTGATGTAGTAAACGAGCATCTGCTCGCTGAAGATCCAGTTCACCGTGTCTCGGATCTGCCTGTTGGGGGCCAGACAGGTGCGGAGAGGATGGAGAGAAAGAGGGAGGGAGGGAGAGGAGGATGAGAAGGGGAGAGAGAAAGGAAGAGAGAGAGAGAGAAGATGGGACAGGGGAGGGACAGAAAAGAGAGGTTGCAGAGTGTGAGAGGGGTTTAATGTAACACATGTGGCCTATTGGTGTTCTGGTCTCAGGTGTCTGAAACAAGTGGAACAAGGTTTAGAACAAGTGGAACAACGTCTGAAACAAGTCCATAAAAAATACAAAATAAAAATGGCTACATGTACAGTGGGGACTAAAAGCAAGGAGAGAAAACGCAAGTCAATATGCAAGCACTTATCTTTGAACATGTGTAGCTTTAATACATCACTAACATTACCAGAACATAAACTAGCCAGCTAGCAAGTCATACTAGCAAGTACGTTGCCTAGGTAATGCCAAATCTCGTTAATAATAATAATAATAATAATAATAATAATAATAATAATAATTGTGTCTTCTAAAATACAACACTTGAAACAGAAATCATTGTGAGGGAATGCTAAATATAGCAATGAATAAAGAGTAAGAAACTAAAATTCCAAAAGTAGCTTAACACCTGGGTAACAAACCGTTTGTACCGAAACCAACAGCCTCTAGCAATACAAAAATATACTGCAAGTTTCAATAAGGAAATCCCTCAACTGCTTTGGATGTCTTAAAACATTGCCATGTGTATCACAGGCAAAAAGCACAGTGACAATAAGCTTCTTTACTCTGCATTAATCAATGCAGTGCTGTGCCAAGGCTGACCATTAAA
This sequence comes from Setipinna tenuifilis, assembly GCA_030347295.1. NCBI lineage: Eukaryota > Metazoa > Chordata > Actinopteri > Clupeiformes > Engraulidae > Setipinna > Setipinna tenuifilis. Next base: position 13,964,372 of record CM059288.1, on the reverse strand, counting down.
AAGTTTAGATAAAAAAAAGCAGAACTAGCGTCTTATCTACTTTAGCAAGACTATAATAATGAGTTGTTTGACACATACACACACACACACACACACACACACACACACACACACACACGCACAACGGCACCCCGAATGAAACATGATTGGTTTGTGTATTGCCACTGTTGTAATAACCGCTGTGAGCCTGTCAAGCAAACCGTAGCGGAAATCATTGGACAGCTTTGAACGGAGGCTGACTCAGAGATATACGTGTGTGTGTGTGTGTGTGTGTGTGTGTGTGTGTGTGTGTGTGTGTGTGTGGCCTCCCATGTGGCGCAGAAGCAAGTCACTTCCATCACCAGCCGAGACATCGACGCCCACACTCTCGGACAGTCTTTTGACGGGAGCCAATAATGGCCTGCCATTACAAAAGCTGAAAACTTTCACAAAGGAGGGGTCCTGATGTGATGTGCTGTGTTTTGTGTGTGTGTGTGTGTGTGTGTGTGTGTGTGTGTGTGTGTGTATGTGTGTGTGTGTGTGACAGAGTGCGAGTGTGCACTTTCATAGCGAGCAAATGTGACAATGTGTGTGTGTGTGTGTGTGTGTGTGTGTGTGTGTACAAGAAAGGCAGTGTGTGTCTGTACTTCTTAAGTGCGCAAGCATGACAACATACGTCTGTGTGTGTGTCTGTCTTTCTGTCTGTCTGTCAAACTGAGAGGGTTCGGTTGTGTGATTACGTCTGAGTGTGTTTTGATCAGAGAGTGGGTGTAAGGGTGGTAATTAGGCCTGTCACAGTGTAAAATGCCCAGGCATCGCTCTCTCTCTGTCCCTCTCTCTCCAGTAGGCCTATGGGCACAGTCTCCAGCCCCATCAGCCCCGTGGTCATCCCTGCAGAGGATAGAAGTGCTCTCTCTCTCTCTCTCTCTCTCTGTCTCTCACCCCGTCTGTATCTGTCTGTGTCCCTGTCTGTGTCCCTGTGTCTGTCTCTGTCTGTGTCTCTGTCTGGATGGGGAGACAGAGCCCTGACGTCAGTTTCTTATTCTTTATTTATATATAAATATATAAATATTATTTCTTTATATAGTTGTGTGCTCTCTTTTTTGGTTTGCAGACAGATTAAGTCATTTTCTCTTTCAGCAGCACAAGAACTGCTATCCCCCTTTCAAATGAGGCAGCTGATTTATTTTCCTTTTTTCCTCAACAGCTTATGTTTTGTTTTTGTTGTCTGAACATGGGTGAAGCTCTTCATTTGATTCACACGGTTTTCTTCTCCTTTTAAAATGAGGGAGCCAGTTTCAAAGCTTCAGTTCCAGCTGGGTACGCATTCGTTTACCTCATGCTCATTTCAGTAAGCTCCTTCATTATTGCTGCCTGTTTACTCTATAATCTCCATTCATTTCTACTGTAGAGAGCAAGGAAATGTGGGCACTTACTTGTTAATGGTCCGTCCAAATGTGACTTGAACTAGTGCAATTAGTGTCTTTCGGACCCATTTGAACACTGGAAGATAAAGAGGAGAAGCCTGGGTAAGCACTTGATGAATACAGTAACATTTACACCACAAAACACACAAACCACCCAGCACAGTTTCGAAAAAAAAAAAAAAACCCAATGAATGGTGACTTCTGACAACTTCTGAGTTCAGGAATAGACAGATTTAAACTTAAAAATAAGGCTGGGGGTGTAGTGCTTACACAGCGTGGGAATGAAAGTCATTACTTCGTCAACTGTAATCTTAATGCTCAGCAGGTACTCCTTGTTTTAGCAGGTGAATGCATATAGGGGAAACACTGCAATAGTTTTGTTGCCATTGTAACATGTACAGTACCATGAACCATGACATTTGAGTGCAATCCCCATCATTGCAGCAGGTACATATGGGCAATGTTTTTGAAATATATACATACACTCTGTATGTAAAAAGCTAAAACCAGCTGATACTACACTGCATCCGTGAGACAACAGCTGCAAACAGGCATGGCAGCTGCTCGGTAACGGACAACACAGCCCAACTTCCCCATCACAGCTTCAGCACATCCTCGCTCGACATAGTCTGCATACACGACATGTTTGTCTTAACAAGCTCAGGTGGCCAGGCTGCAGGCATGAATGTGTTCCTCTGTCTAAAGAGGGACAGAGTTCCTGCTGTGAGTGTGGACAGCTGAGCATCCCTCAATGGCTTGGTCTGTTGTGCAAAACCATTCAGCAGCAGGCAGCTAAGGGTCTGTGCCTTGAGTCTGCATGAACACAAAACGTTTTCTTCACAGAAAATGGTGCATCTCTGTTCTGATTTCAACACTGACGTTTTTCCCTTGGCCAGACCTAATGCCGGAGGTTCCTTACTGGTGTTTAAACTGCTCTGCTGGATTGGGACCCATGACCCTCGGAAGGTTTCACATGCTAAATTCATCAGTTCCTCTGAGCAAACGCAGATAAGTAAGGTGCATGTTTGTAGAAAGCAGAAGCTGACCGGGAGAGTTTCTGGCTTTGTTATGCAAATCATGACGTGCATGGTGTTACACTCACGCAATCAGCTCCGGCAGATGAGAGTATGACAGCACACAGATAAACCAGAGACCCTACTCTGTCTCAGTCAGTCTGCCTTTTAAAATACGCTACCAGAGCTGTGATGATTCAATTAGTAGTCAATTTCTTGCCAACTTTTATTTTGATAAATGATGACTTGTTCAAATCGTTTTACATGCCAAATTGTCTTATTTCAGCGTCATTTATTTCTTCTGTCTCTGCTCTTCTGTGACAGTAAATCGGAAATCATTCAGGTGTGGACAAAACAAAACATTTAAAGGATTTAATTTTGGGATTGGGAAAATATTTAATGACGTTTTATACCATTTTCTGGCATACTACACAGTGACTCAACACCTAATTGTTTCATCCAAATAATTATTCACAGAGTAACTGCCAATGAAAGCATCATTACTTGGATCTATAAATAGTAAACTATTTAAAGACATTTAAAGAGAGGACGTCATTATCAGCATCTGTTTATGTTCTAATACAGGTAACAGCAACAAATCACTCCCAAGTACTGGACCAGTACGTCAGTAGACTCTGTAGAGGCTGTGAGCTATTAAAAAGCTATTAAAAGGTTTTGGTCTTAAACTTAATGAATGGTCATCCCTGACCATCACCATAAATTCAAGATAATAGACGCCAACAGCTTGGTGTATCAAACCAATGCACAAGGAAGAGGTCAAAGCCCTGTTGCAAACAGCCACACGTCTCGAGTCTAAACAATGTGCAGAGAGACCCCTCTAAGCTTTATATACATTTTCCCTGACAGCCTAAATCAATAGGAGTGTAATGAGGTCGCTGGAATGACCTATTGGTAGCGACAGCCATCAGCTCCCCTCAGTGAGGAGGAGGGGGAGTGATGGTGAGAGAAAACTAGGGAAAGAAACACGGTTGCAACAGGGACAACGCCGTGGGGAAAGGAGGGAAGACTGTGGAGAAAGAAAGAGGGAGGGAGGGAACGTCATGAAGAAAAGATGAAAGAAAGTCGTCGTCAAAGGAGCGCAGGTGTCTTATCACAGCAGGAGACTCACGGACGTGCCTAACTCACGTCAGCATTGATGTAAATGGAGGTTTTTGAGGGCGAGTGGATGGGTAGTACAAAGCACATGTGCACACCCGTACAGACAGCGACATATACACGATACAGTGTTAACACATGCTGTATTTTAAGCAGGTTAACATACAGTCACACACAATGGACACATTTCCACAGAAAATATACTGAAGACGAGAAATCCTTTGTACACACATACATTTCTATTCATATATGCACTCTACGTCACACCTACACACACTTCCACACACACACGCTTCTGAAATGCAAATTTATGCAAAGCGGCACACACACACACATCTTCCCCACACATGCACAGGCACACACACACACGCGCGCGCGCGCGCACGCACGCGCACGCACGCACGCACACACACACACACACACACACACACACACAGGCACACACACAGGCACACACACAGGCACACACACATCAAACAACCGTGCTCTCTCTCTCAGGTGACACTCACTGCCCCTGAGTTCGAAGATCTCTCCGATGAGCATAAAGCACGGCTCGGCCAGGGCATCCTTCTTCCCGTCCATCTCGTCGCCGTAGTCCGACAGGTCGCTGTCGTCCTCCGCCTCCTCCTGACGGCAACACAGGGGGGACAAAATGTTTTTTAAAAAAAAACATCACAAGCTTAGGACATGATCCTCATGAATATGTGCTACTCTTAAGCAGCAGAGGAAACTGAATAAATCACCTGCGGTGCCTTCACATCTACGTTTTTTTTTCCCTTCTTTAGCCCTGTGGGACTCATAGCCCACATAAACAGCTACTACCATGACAAGTCATAGCTCCAAGTGTGTGGAGCTCAGTATGTGTGTATGTATGATGCATATATGCTACTGAACACCTTAATTTCCTTTGGGACAAATGAAGAAGAAGAAGAGGAAGAAGAAGAAGAAGAAGAAGAATATACTTAATACGTCTAAATGACAATACTCATGAGCCCTTTTCAGCCTTTATTCTTCATGTATGTATACTATTTCTATGGAATCCAGAAACTGGAAATAGGCCTAATTGTTTTTGTAACAGCACTGTTGAGACGTGGTTGACATACACCCCTGAAGGAGAAGAGTAATGCGGGCAGACAGTGAGACAGGTGTGTCTGTGTGTGTGTGTGTGTGTGTGTGTGTGTGTGTGTGTGTGTTTGGTGTGTGTGTTTGTGTGTGTGTGTGTGTGTGTGTGTGTGTGTGTGTGTGTGTATGTATGTGTGTATGTCTGTGTGTGCGTGTGTGTGGTGTCATGTCTCACCTCCTGATGGGAGAAGAAGTCTCCGGGCAGCCTCTCCAGGAAGGATGCGAGCGAGAAGGAGGACTTCTTCTGGATGTCCATGACCTTGAGGTGCTCGGGGGAGGGGCTGAGGAAGGCGTACAGCGCCTCACTCTGGCACATGCGTTCGTCCGTCAGCATTTTCTGTACAGGGACACACCACACAAACAGACACAGATTGATACACACAGATACAGATACATACACACACACACACACACACACACACACACAGACACAGACACAGGCACAGGCACAGGCACAGGCACAGGCAGACACAGGCACACACACACACACACACACACACACACACACACACACACACACGGCATGTTTATTAAAGGGCATTTCAAATATACAAGCAATTCTGTGTGCCTCACTTAGAAAAAAAAAAAACCTCAAGGATTGCTACCGCCATCTGAGGCCAACAGGACTATGTAAATGTATGAATTGATGCAGCATCACAGCCCCAATTAGGGAATGGCATGAAGATGATATACATGTCGTTTAAACACACATGTGCATAGCCTACTGTAGGTAGCTTAAGAAACATGAAAAGAAATAATATTTTAACTCAACTGCTCGCGGACCACTTTTTGATTTTTTTTTGCAGACCACACTGAGAAACACTGGCACAGAGGGGCACGTTGGGCCTACTGTATGTGAACCTTTCAGGTTAATCTGGCAAATTCAGGTTGAGGCCGTGAGGGATGTGGACTTTGCCATCTTGGCCCAGCAAACATCCCTGCTAATGATATTGGGCCTGCTGACTCCAAGGCTTGGCTGGAAATGTGCTTCTCCAAGCTGGCGCTGGTGCATCCACAGGAGCAGGACACGCATTTAGCCTCTTCCTTATCTGCTTTATTGGCCTGTTTTTTTTACTGACTTTGTTGTTTACCCTCCTGCAGTCTGCTGCTTTTTTTACTGCCTTTTTTTGGTTGGCAGCTCAGCTCAATGCCAATTTTCTTTTATAGCCTGTTTTGCAAAAGACGTTCAATCCTTAATCAAAACCTGTCTGATGCAAACATGCAAAGAAAAGAAAAAAAAGGCTTTGGGGATGATGGAAAACAAACACACATCTCTCTGCCGCCTCTGGCAATCCTGAAATGACAGGGTTTGAGCACTCACATCCAAGCCAAAAATTTCGCTTTGAAAAAAAACAAAAACAAAATATGCTCCCTGCGTCAAAACACTCCCGAGTCACACCACCACAAAGCTGCAGCCTTTAATAGTACAAATGTGGCTTTACCAAAAGCAAAAGGACAAATTTGCTTGAACACCCTGCCTCCCTGCCACATCTTTCCCCTCTACAGCCATATGTTTTTCCCCCTACAGCCATTGTGTAGACGCCTTTGTGTGTGTGGTGTGTGCATGTGTGTGTGTGTGTGTGTGTGTGTGGTGTGTGCATGTGTGTGTATGGGTGTGTTGTGTTTGAAAGCATGTTTTCATTTCTCAGTCAAGTCTGTTGGGTGCCACTGTGCAGATGCCCTTGTGTGTGGTATGTGTGTGTGAGTTTGTGCATGTGCATATGTGTGCACATGCATGTGTGTGTGTATGTACGTGTGTACGTGTTTGTATGTGTGTGTGTGTGTGTGTGTGTGTGTGTGTGTCCACATGTGCGTATGTGTGCACATACAACATACATTTGTGTGTGTGTGTGTGTGTGTGTGTGCGCGCGTGCATGTGTTCTTGAGTTTGTGCATGCACGTATGTGTGCACATGCATTCGTATGTGTGTGTGTGTGTGTGTGTGTGTGTGTGTGTATGTGTGTGTATGTGTGTGCAGGCGTTTTCTTGTGTGTTTGTGTGTACGTGCATGTGTTCTTGTGTGCGCATGTGTTCCTGTGTGTGTGTGCATGTAGGTGTGTCTGTGTGTGTGTGTGTGTGTGTTTGAAAGCATGTTTCCATTTTCCAGTCAACCCGGTGGGTGCTCCGGTGCAGAAACCCTTTGGCTCCTGCCAGTCAGAAAAAGGGGCACCTGTGGAGCCTGAAATTGGCTTCTGTGGTCATCGGTGAACACGCTGGCCACGGGGTAGAGGCACTCGTACAAATAGAGGAGTCCGAAGACATGAGATAAAAACTGCAATGTGTCGAGTTTGTTTCTCTTTAGTGAAGGAGGAGTGAGTGAGGGAAACATGTTAAACGCTGAAAAGATGTGTTCCTGTGGTCTGTGCCTCCTCACCTGTAAGAAGGCGTTGAGCTGGTTTTTGGATTTCTCAAGGAATTTTTGGTCGATGGATTTGAATGGCAGTTTACTCAGCGATGGCAGCTGGACCTTCTTCAAAGAGGGAAAGCACTGCAAAGAAAGAAAAACAGGCATAGTAAGAGGGGGGGGGAGAAAAAAAGGCAGTGATAGAGAGAAAGAGAGGGAAATGGAGAGAAAGACAGAGAGAGAGAATAAGAGAGAGAGAGAGAGAGAGAAAGAAAAGGATCATGTACAGTGAGATGTGATCATGTACAGTGTATCTCACACTAAAGTAGACCATGTGTAGGACAGAGGAAAAAATATGATAATCTCATGTAATACTTCAACTGTCTCATCCAGGCTCTTCGACTGGTGTGTCGGTTTATGATACACATCTCTCAGAGAGAGACAGAGAGAGAAAGAGAGAGAGAGAGAGAAGAAGAGAGAGAGAGAGAGAGCGACAGAGAGACAGACAGAGAGAGAGAGAGAACAAGAGAGAGAGACAGAGAGAGAGAGAGAAAAAGAAAGCGAGCGAGAGATGGAGAGATTGAGAGAGAGAGAGAGAAAAAGAAAGAGTGAGAGAGAGAGAGGGAGAAAAAGAGAGAGAAAGAGAGAGAGAGAAAAATAATGTGCAGGAGGGACCCGCATTTCACCTCTCCTACTGCGCCTTCTTTCTGTATTAGAACTGCAAATACATGGCAGAGCGATGAGTCATGCTGGCTCCCCGGGTTGTCAGTGTGGAGAGCTCAGAGCTCTGAGAGAACGCACATCACAGCTCAGCTCATCTCCGCTCAGTGGCATTTCACTGCAGCAGAGCGCCAGCGGCGCGTATCTATACATCTGACAGTGACAGGGGAGCCACATGGAGCGCTTGCTGGTGGTGGTGGTGGTGGTGGCGGCAGTGGGTGGTGTAATGAAAAGATAAGGCCACTGTTTTCCCATCGGTATAAACAGCTTCATTAAAGACTGAGATTTACCACCACCACCACGACATCTCGTTACACACTGCATAAAATATTTTTTAGGGCCACATAGGCTTTAAGACGTAAGGCTTTGAATGATAAGATCTTTCACCGATAAAATCTGTACGAATGGCAGATGGAGAATAAAAACATGGCCATGTCCTTATGTCCCCTGTACTTCAACTTTGCTGCATATTTTGGGATACCACTGGCAGCCAACCTCAGTGAGGCGAGGCATTTGAACTGTCAGCAAAGATTTCCAACATGGTTGTTAAAATAGAACAACTGGCACCACAGTCATAGGCTTTACGCCAATTACCCTCACCTCAACTAGCCTCAGCTAACTTTGGCATAATGGTTGGCAGTTGCTAGGGTGTCCTAAAGTGAAGTACCTGGGTGTTCACCTAAACAGTGAACTGGACTGGTCTAAGACGCACTGATGCACTTAACAAGAAAGGCCAAAACCAGCCACACCTGTTGAGGCAGCTCAGATCCTTCGGGATAGGAGGAACACTCCTTAGGACTTTTCTTTTTTTGTAATTACTGTGGTGGCATCAGCCATTTTGTATTCTTGATTTGTGTCATCTATTGTAAGTCGTTTCAGATTAAAGCATCTGCTAATTGTAATGCAATGTAAAGAAAGAGACAAACTGTTCAGGCTATATTGGGGGTGCATGTATGACTCAGTGGAGGTGGTGAGAAAAAAGAACCCCCAGGGAAACTAGGAACACACGATGATGTGAACCCTCTCGGCCGGGTTGGGGGGAGGGTGGGTTTCCACAGACGCCTCTGTTACCTCTGTGAGCTTCCTGTGGAGGGCCTGGAACTCAGGGAGCCTCCTGGT
>CM059288.1:13935532-13950532 GCA_030347295.1 Setipinna tenuifilis | reverse complement strand
GTGTTGCATGTTCAAATCCTGTTCCAGTAGGACGAATGGGGGGTGGGGGGGGTAAAACAACTACTGCTCTCCTGCACCCTCATCAATGGCTGGAGTGCCCTTGAGCAAGCCATCTAATCCTATATTGCTTCAAGGACTGAAACCCTGTAACAAAACCTGTACCTAAATAACTGTAAGTTGCTCTGGATAAGGGCGTCAGCTCAGTGTAATGTAACGTAACAATGCTTAAGTCAGGATGTTATTTAGCAATGAGTTATATGCATATACAGAATGCAAGAATGACCATAGAACATAACATGGAAAATCAACAGGTATCTTATATGCACACACCTTTTCTCATTATTTTTTTTCTAAACTTCATTGATGAATCAGCCTATGCTAACTTCATGATATTGCAAAATGCCATTCCAAACACCTGCCAACACAAACACAGCATTGCCTCACACACACACACACACACACACACACACACACAAAACCAGCCATGTGCCAGTTGCGTGCTCCTGTCCACAGGGGGCGCCACTCACGCTCTCGTCCTTGTCCTCGCTGCTGGACTGGGAGCTGCTGCGCTGCTCCTCCCGGCGGATGAGCCGCTCGTAGAGGTCGCTGACCAGGAACGAGGGGTAGTAGCGCTCCTTCATGGTCTCGTAGACGTCCGCCTGGATCTTGTGGAACACGTCCGTGCCCTTGTTGCCCACCAGCGTCTGCTGGATCTCCTTCAGCAGGGCCTTCTCCACGGGGATCTCGCGGCTCTCCACGAAGAAGTTCTGGTAGATCTCCCCCACCAGCTGCGGCACTTCATTCTGTGTGTGCGTGTGTGTGTGTGTGGATGTGTGTGTGTGTGTGTGTGTGCGTGTGTGGGAGGGGATTGATTGGTGGATAGGGGGAATACAAAGAGTTTTAAAAACACTAAAAGTCAAAGCAGTCCACATAATCACCCAAAATCCAAATTCCTGTAGAAGATTTGTTAGTGGATATGATTGCATTTCCCCACTCAACATGCAGAACCACACTGGATTGGGCAAGGTGGTTTGTAAAAGATGCACATCAACACTATCCTTGTTTCAGTTCAAAGAAAGAAAGAAAGAAAGAAAGAAAGAAGAAACAAAGCAATTTTAACAGAGCCAAACTTTTAAAAACATCTCTGATATAGTACACAGTGTGTCTGCCGGCATAACGCACCAATTTTCCACTGAATTAACAAAAGTCAACTGCTTATCTAACCCCTACACAAAAACAATGCCTGATTACCATTTATCTCAGACAATCCAGCAACACAGTCTGGTTCAGCAGACACCACTTTGAAAAATATAAACTTTTGTCTCAAAACTGATTTTTTTCTTTCTTTACTTGCTTATCACAAAAAGCTAAATTGGGCTGGAGTTTAAATTGGGCCAGAGCCCTCCAGAGCTCAGTTCCTCTTCCTCACCTCGGCAATACAGGCAGGCGGAGCTGAGCTCCCTGTCCTTACAAAAGCCAATTTAACCACTGGCTAAAACCATGTGCTGCCCTTTATACTAAAACCCAAGAAGACATTATTGTGCTTACTCACGAAATCAAACAACAACAAATATAGTCAACACTTGTTGACCTTGTCTGACCTTGTTTGCAGTCTTCAGCGTCTCCACGAGCTCCCAGAAGCTGATGAGGGCCCTCTTGTCCACTCGCTCCATGTATGCGCGGAAGTGCTCCCGGAATGTGCTGTTGGACATGATCTCTTCAAACTGAAGGATCTGTGGAGATGGAATAAACACAAACAGGGTCATATCACACACTTGACAAAGTGGTATTCGTGATTTGTCAGTGGTCCATTTGAATGGACATTAATGGTACGGAACTGCTGAAATACGCACTGTTGAGAGACTATACCAAACACAATGACCATCACAGTGACCAATAAGAATGACTTTTACTTTCACTTTATTAGTCGCTCTGGATATCATGTTATGTCAATGTCATACTAATGGGTGTGTTCACTTGAATGGGTTATAAATGCATTCAGTGGAATGACTTTCACTTCATAAGTCGCTCTGATTAAGAGAGTGATGTCCCATGTTACTGTATGTGTCATGTGTTTTGCAGTGCTCACTTGGCTGGGTTATAAATGGTGTGTTCACTTGGCTGGGTTATAAATGCAGGGGGCATATTTCCTAAAGTGGAACCCCCATCCGATGACACATCATCCCAAACATAAGCGTTCTTCGCAAGAACCTGAGCATCTCCATTGGTTCACTGTGGTTCCTGTGCTGAAGGAGCATCCTGCCTTGCTGCTGTGCAGGCTGAGCGAGTGACAGGGACAGACAGCAGACAGACAGCTCCAGACAGGCCTGTCTGATGTGTGACTAATGGCGCCGCAGCACAGACGCATCCGGAACAGCACGCAGCCTGATTATGGAGGGAAGACTGAGGTCTGTGCCATCAAGTCACACTGTGCTGCCCTCCCTTCCGCTGCGATGTCTGTTTGTGTTTGTGTTTGTGTGCGTGTGTGTGTGTGTACGTGTGTGTGTGTGTGTGTGCACGCATTTCTGTGTATGTGTGTGTGTGAGTGAAATTTAACACATAAACACACATTATCACAAACATGCTGGCATGCAACACACACGTAAACACACACACACACACAAATCCATACACACGAAGCCACATAAACCCAGGTGCTCACTGTGCAAGTGGGCAACACACACAGATACACACATCCTGACATGAATGCACCTTATTCAACCTCTCTTGCTTGCTTCTCCCTTCACAGATACAGTATCCACAATTTGCGTTGACCTCAGAGACCTTTCCTTGATTGCCTCTCTCTGTCAGGAAGCCCAGACAAAGAGCATGGGGGTGGGGGTGGGGGTGGAGTTCGTTCTCTAGCAACACACTCACAGACAGCAGAGCTCACTTCCTTGTATCACCTTGAGGACACGCAGCCCTTGTGCAGTGCATTTCTCTAGATAGGGTTGTCTCTGTTTGGGTCTAAAGCAGGGCTCGAGCACCGAAGTTTATGACTTTAGACAGTCTGGACAGTCCAGACACAGTCTGGAAATTCTGCCAAAAGGTCCATGTCATTCGAGTTCAAGAGCCAATGAAACCATTTCCCTTCCAACCATACCTTGACAACATCGTTCTGATTGGCTCAGGCCAGCCCAAAAGCGATTCCAGCCAATGTGTTTGTTTTGTCTGATTTTACAAGGACTGTATTGTGTGTTTTCATGCAGGTGTGCCTATGAAGCACTTGATAAGATCTCTGCTGAGGTATGTGTGAGAGTGTGTGTGTGTGTGTGTAGTGCAGTGTAGTGTAGTGTAATGTAGTGTACTGCATGTGCGGCTAGTGTTCTTATTTATAGCGATGATGACCATGCAAAATGGAGTACCTCCTATTCTTCCAAAATGGCACTGAAACAATGAGAATGCTGTAAGGTCTTCAAGTAACAAGCGTATAGTTTCATGAACAGTTACAGTCCACATGAAGACAAAACAAGGTCTTTAAAAGCAGAAGAGCTGCTCAACTTCTCAAAGTCTAAATTCTTCTTCCCCTGGCAACCACAAACATAGTTACTGACAGTCTCCCTCAAAGAGCAAGATTTGCAGTGTAGTACTCAGAACAACAGGACTGCTACCAATCTCTTACTCTTTTCTGGCATTCTGGCACTTTTCTGAATTAGATCAAGGCATAAGTAATAATTTAAAAGTGTGTGTGTGTGTGTGTGTGTGTGTGTGTGTGTGTGTGTGTGTGTGTGCGCGCGTGCGTGCGTGCGTGTGTGTAACGGAGGCTATGTGCATGTATGTAAATGCACACTTGTGAGGGTGTGTGTGTGTGTGTGTGTGTGTGTGTGTGTGTGTGTGTGTGTGTGTGTGTGTGTGTGTGTGTGTGTGTGAAAGTGAGAAAGAGGTCGTTGGACATAGTGGTTAAGTAAGTGAGAGAGTGTATGTGTGAGAGGGAGACAGAGAAGGTGCACTAAGCTGGCATGTGTACCAGGGTGAATCCAGGTCAGACCCCAAGGAGTTAGTGAGAGAGAGAGAGAGAGAGAGAGAGAGAAAAACAGAGAGAGAGAGCGGGTGAGTGAGTGCACGAGCATGTACGTGTGAGAGGGAGAGAGAATGTGCAGAATGTGCATTTATGCATGTGCATAACCATTTGTATAAATGCACGTGCACATGTGTGTGCTGTGCAAATGTGTGTCACTGAGTGTACGCTTGTGCATGTGTAAGCAGTAAGTAGCTGTTATCGGCCGAGTGGTGAGAGACATTTTGATGCGAAATCACTTTAAAAATAAACGTTGCAAGTTCACTTTACTCAAACCATAAAATGTATGGGAACTGAATTGGTCAGCTTTCACTGTGATACCTTCTTTTTCACCAGGTGAAGCGTTAAGTGGAACAGCAACGATAATGGTATCTCTTTCTCTAAGTAACTAAATAAGCACCTTTGGTGCTGTCACTTGGCAGATGGGCAGACAAATACAACCTGTGGGCGGGGTGGGGCGGTTACCGGTCTGACATCAGACTTGGACGGACTCGGACTAGTGAAGTGGCTAATAATATGCCGATATGCTGATAATGGTATCTCTTTCACTAAGCAACTAAAGCACGTTTGACAGCACCAAACACGAACTGTGGGCGGGGTGGGGCGGTTACCAGTCCGACTGGGACTGGGACTGAGACTGAGACTCACCCTCTGGCTCTGCGGTCCGTCGGTCTCGTCCCCGGCGCCGTCCTCCTGCTGCTCGTAGTTGGGCCCGCCCAGCAGCCGGATGCGCTTCTCGCACTGCTTCTTGGCCACCGTCAGCTGGTTGATGTAGCGCTTCATGTTGCGCGCCCGCAGCAGGTCCGCCTTCATGGCCGCCGTCTCCTTCCCTTTGCTGTCTGCTCAGGGAGTGGGGGAGGGGGAGGGGCAGAGAGGGCACATGCCAGCTTAGACCATCAGTGGGTTTATGACAAGAAGAAGGGAAATGTAAAGGGGGGGGGGGCAAAAGGAGAGGAGAACATTGGAGTGGATTTAAAGGGGGGGGGTAGGACAACACCTGATCACAAAAGCAAAATAAAAAAGAGAAGTCACAAAGAAAAGGAATAAAGAACTGAATGAAGTGAAAGAATGTTCAGGAGAAAAGTGACTGAAGTGAATGAGGTAACAGAATGGTAAGGAGAGAAAGAAGGAGGAGGAGGAGGAGGAGGAGGAGGAGGAGGAGAGAACGAAAGAGTGAAAGAAATTGTATCGACACAAACTAACACAGCTAAGGAATCTAAGCTTTCATCAGTATGTAGAGCAGAACCTCTGGGAACAACGGGAATCTGACTAACTGTGAAAACTATATGCGCATTACAACAGCATGCAACATGAGTCATGTCGGAGTCTAAGGTTGGTTGGAGTTGGAGTCCGAGTCTGAGGTTGGTTGGAGTCGGAGTCTAAGGTTGGTTTGTTTTTGTTTTTTCAGATAATTAGCACTGGTCTAATTATCTGTATTGTGTGTAGGCCTACATGCTGTCATGTCAGCCAAAGGTCTTGACAATGGTGCAACAGAGACTAATGTATAACGCCAAGGCACACATGCCAAAAGCCAGCCAGTCACTCACCCTCATCAGTGTGACTTTCACTGGAGGCAAAACTGCAACAACGATGCATGTGTACTACACCGTCCAATTACACTAAAACAAGATCCCTCCATGCGTACACAAGCATGCTGGCACATTGCTGGTTAATTGGTTTCGTTATGCAAGCATATGCTGATATGCAGAAGTAATTTAAAACACCTGTCGTTCTAAGTAACTAGCCAACCTTTTCACTATGCATTAAGATTCGAGAACATCATCAGAGCTTCAATACAGCAAATGCTCTTACAGCATCTTGCCATATGGTTGGCAAATTAGTTTGTTTTTTTTGTACTAGCTATGCTGTTTTTTTGTGCCTAAGGTGAATCTGTTGGCCTGTAGCCAACTATGCGAGATTGGAAAACTGCATCATCATTGTGTGGATCTGTAGCTGGGAGGGTTGCAAAAGAAAAAGAACTACTAAAAGAATACAGCTGCCCACTTAAAATTCAAGAACACATTAATCTCTCTTAAAAAAAAGCTCCCACAGCCAAACAAGGCTGTTGTGTGGTGCTGCAGTTCTTTTAAGCTGAAGCAGTCACCACTGGCAACACCATCATCATGTTCCCACAAGCACTTTTGGGCTGAGAAAACAAGTGCAGACTGAAGACAGAGAGAGGGGGGGGGGGAGAGGGATAGAGAGAGAGACAGAGACACAGAGAGAGAGAGAGGGAGACAGAGAGAGAGAGAGAGAGAAATAGAGATGCAGTGACAGATCTAGAGGGCCACCCACTACAGAGATTATAGATGGCCTCTTTTTTCTCCTCTCTTTTGTTTGTTTTTGTTTTTGAACATAAGGCATAAAAAATGAGGACCCCCTCCTCACAGAGGCAGAGAAAAAGACAGAGAGACAGAGAGAGAGAAAGAGAGTGACAGAGAGACAGAGAGAGAGAGAAAGAGAGAAAAACAAGCCTTGCAAAACAACCCACAATACACAGCTCGATATGACTCAGCATTCCAGCGTAGCACAGTTCCTGTTTTCATTTAAACACACCGAGTAGGTGAGGTGAAAAAAAGAGAGGGAAAGTATGACACAGGAAGCTGAGCAACACTAGACCTCAACAACAGCAGACCCCCGGCAGGCCTGCTAACCTGGTGGTAGTGATGCATGTACTTGAGCCATCTTTTGACTTTCATTTAGGTATCACGTGTCTCTCAGCCTTAAAGACTGATCTCTATCTTCTCAGACCCCTTTCTCTCCCTCTCTTGACCAAGGATGGAGAATATTCTAACAAAAATAAAAGGAAAAAAGGAAAACAAAAAACTAAAAACAAACAGAGAAAAAACAGGACAAAAGTACTTTTGACTATCATTTACAGTAGGTCTCTTGTGTCTCACAGCCTAAGACTGAGCTCTCTCTCTTCTCAGACCCTTTTCTTTCCCTCTCTGTAAGCTTGACCAAGGATGGAGAATATTCCAGGAAAAGAAAAGAAAATAAATACATAAATAAAAAAACTAAAAACAAACAGAGTAAAAACAGGACAAAAGCGTGTGGTCTAACAGTGAGTGACATTTTCCCCCGCATGGCTGGCTGGCTGGGTGGTGGGCGGCTGTCAGACGCTTCCTGTAGCCTGTGCTCTGTGACTCGTGAGGGGAATATTAAATGCCATCGCCCAGCTAAGCGTAGCCCTCGCGGACCATCACATCTGCCCGATGACCGTGCAAGACGAATCCCGTTATTAGCCAGCTGCCAGTCATCGAGATGGCCACTGAGCTGAACCTGATGAGCACTTGTTCAAAAAAAAAAAAGGGAGCGCAGTTGGGGGCGCAGTGCACACGTACAATGAATGGCCAAGTGCCCACGGGGACCCAAGTTCGAATCCGGCCTGGGTCATTTTCCCAACCCTACCCCATCTTCACTGTCCTATCACAATAAAGGCAAAAAATGGGGAGGCAAGAATGGAGAAGCTAGCATTTCCTGAGTCAGGAGGTACAGCAGAGCAGTGATGGTTTCGCCAAGGGAGATAACGGTGTAAATGCGTGTGTAATGTGATTTAAAAAAGAGAGAGGGACCATGGACTGACCTTAGGCGGGTGCGGCTGCGGGTGGCAATGCTCCCGCTTATTACCCATGTCTAATTCATTGCTCACCCAGTCGTGAAGGTTATGAGCAGAGGTTATATTGCAGAACAGAAATGCTTCACTTCGGGGTATTAACACGAACCATGAACAAATGGCAATAAGGGGAGCTCAATGCCTCAGAGGAAAAAAAAACACTTCAATGAAGCCTCGGAGAATAATGAGGCCTGCCATTAACTCTCGTTTCTAGAGCATTCTCAGGTCTTGTGTTTCATCTACAGAGCTCGAGGCCTCAGAGTGTGGCAGGACAATTAGATCTGAATGTACAGTAGCATGTAGCAAATACATACATGCCAACCTTTGAATTTTTTTTTGAGTAGCAACTTACCGCGGCGCGGCGGCGGCCCGACAACGGCCCGACAACACGGCAGTATGGCAGCACGACGCACATTGCAGCAAGGCACATTTGCATGCCTATATTAACTAAGTTCCCATTCTCACTTATTACCAGGTATGTTGCAGTAGATTTTAGCCCAAAAGAAGTTGGGTGCCCCCCAAACATTGTAATCCATGACCAGTGGCGGCTGGTGATGAAAAAAATTGGTGGGGCACAGTTGTAGACATCCTGAGCATATGTGTCCAACCCTTAGCGGGGGGTTCGGGGGTTCCCCCCCCAGAAAATTTTGGATTACTTAGATGCAATTTCCTGCATTCTAGTGCATTTTTAGGTAGGCCGTTTCACATATCAAATGGAAAATCCATTCTGATTCAGCTTACTTTGTCAGTTGCATCACCTTGATAAATACTTGTAAAATGACAATTGCAAAGTGATACTAAGGATTAGGCTACTTTGGAATAAAATGCAGAAATAAAAATAAATAAAAATAGTGTTTTAGTCAAACAGCATAACCACCAGCAGCAGTAAAGTTATCAAATACAGTTAAATAAGGAGCATTTGGGTGACGCATTATTACGGTTTTTGGACCAAAGTGCTAATAATCGACACTACCCAATGCACATTTACCTTTATAACGGTGATTTTGTGTTCACTTCAAGTATATAACAGTGACGGTAGTAGACTACCAAGACAGGTGATTAGCAAACATCAGAAAGCTGGCCAGTTTCGCTACCTTCGTTTCAGTTGATCCACTACTCCCAGTGACTATCCCGGACAGCTAAACTCGCCATTCACAGGGCGTGGAGTTTAGATCTAGCAACGTGATTGGTCTGCGTTCCCTTCCCCCCACTGGTTGCTGCCCAATTCGATTACAGCAAGGTCTACGGCAAACCAACCAGTGAACGCCTACTACTACATGGAAACGGGCGCACTGTGGAAAAAAACAAAACGCTCTTCTTTCCGTATTTTTCAGTGATTAATCGTAGCACCGTAGTTTGATGTCAAAACTCGTAGTTGCTACGCAAAATGCGTAAAGGTCGGCATGTATGCAAATATGTTTGGCTGGGCTCAAGATCAATGCAAGAAATAAAGCTGACTTCCTTTACACAGCAACACCCACAAGGGGTAGATAAAACTGGCCGCTCCCCACCTGCAGTCTTACAAGTCTTACCTTTCTGCTTCTTCAGCTGTGGAATGCTACTGAGCGTTGTCGCCTGGATGATCTCCACAACAATCTGGTACCTGGAGAGAACACAGAGCAAAGCAAGCGTTACACACAATTTCACAATTGCTCGTCCCTTTTACTGTACTTGCTGAAAAAAAATCTTACATTTGTCGTTTTTTCTCCCCTCATGTACTGAACAAGGTTGGAAAAGGTGCCGCATAGGGTCAAATGTCAAGTTTCAAACCTATCCAGCCTCACACACACACACAGATGTCCAGCTAACTGCACGCTTAACAACTTTACCTAGTGAAAACAGTCTATCAGACCAATCAAATTCCAACCCCTGATGCAGACACAAAGGCTCAGAGGGAGAGACATCAGCCTCATCTTGCCTGCTAACGACTAAATTGCTTTAAGTTAATGACTGTAAATCAAACCGAACACGAACACGAGCTGGCCTACTCCACACACACAAGTTCTCTTCCTCAACAGAGCTGGCTGGCAGAATGGCAGAATGGGATTTCAGTTACAATTTGTCCTTTGAGCAAATGGCAGCGGCATTAATAAAGCCGTGAGTCGTGATGGAAAAAAGACGGGTGATTAAGATCTGGCGCGTGTTGAGTTTCATTGAGAAATGGGGGGATGGGGGGGGGGGGGGTGGATCTAGCGGGACACAAGCGAGTCTCATTCCCCGATAAATGAAACGGCGAAACGCAGTGTAATAAAAAGGTGCTAAATATTCATTACAAATTATCGCCCCCGCCTGCCTGCCTGCCATTTGCAGGGGGGTGTCGTGATAAATCCCTATTGAATTTAATGTGCTTATGAAAGTCAAACAAAAGTTACTTAGGCAGACGGAGAAATTAAGGTGAGCTCATCTCCAAGACAGCCAATGCAGTTTTTGCATCTGACAGTTAAAGATCCAGTCTGCAGTTTTAGTACACATTAGGTGTAAATTTCATGTTTTTTACGCTACACACTTGTTTAGCAGTTTGCTGTGTTGTTTGTGTGCGTGTCTGTGTATGTAAAGGTGTGCGTGTCTGTGTATGTAAATGTGTGACTCAGACCAAGCCACACGCTACTCCAGTCATATAAACACATCACTGCTGGAGAGTGGCAGAAAGGGCTGTAATCGGATTGGCTGCTGACTGCCCTGTGTATGTGGTTAACAAACACACACCTCGAGTTGTAGGAGATTATCATTATGAAATACATCCTGCCCGTCAACATCAGATTCGTGGTAGGGCGACCACTGTGTGTTGTGTTCTTATCATGGTATCAATGGAAAGGTCTACACTCGATCATCAATCAGAAACCACAGACCACACAGACTGCACTAAGCAAACTGACATGTGAGAACACCACACATGCACTGTTCTGTGAGCGTGGGGGAGGTACACGTTCCAGAAACGTACTCATGACAGAGTAATACAATACTTATCTGTTTATATGAGATGTGCAATTTACACGCATTAGGAGCCAATGAGTCTTAAACAATATATGTGACTAGAGTTAGAGATGCTCGTCAGATTACTGAATTTACATTGTGTTCCACATGCTGTGTTACTGCTACTGGGAATAAAAATTGACTGCAGCGTAAACCATGAGAACCATCCTATTTTCCTACAGTCTTCAGTCTATAGATGGCAAACAAACAAAAGAACATGGACCAACCCATACACCATACAGACTAATAAGCACTTTGCTACAACACAATGACAGGGAGGGCTGTAATCTGGATGAAAGATCAACAACCTTTCTTTAGGATTGTGGGCTGTATCCTTTAGGCTAATGTATCTAGATAGCTACTGTCATGGGGAGTATTCCTCAGCTACCATAAAACCAAGTCTGACTTACTGCATCAGCAGCCTGAAAGAAGGTATTTGATGAACGACCTTATATGTAGTTAAACTATAGGACTGTGATTTAACCAGTAAGGGGGAAAACCAGCCTCTGTAATGTGATTGAAGGCCCTCTATTCAGGGTCATGGCGGGACATTTGAGCATCAGGGAGGCGGGAGCACAAACATAATGGACTAGCGTCTTCAACAGGAGTAACAGGACAGTGCATTACTGGCAGCAGTCGGCGGCCAGTCAATGACAGTAAATTACTAGTGATCAATCAGCAAATGGCACGGTCTCGTCTCTTTGCGAGAGAGGTCTATTTGGAGAAGCACAAACACTTACAGCAGTCTTCTGCCTGCCTGCCTACCCATGCAGTACAGTCTGCCTTGAACAGCCTATGCAAATTGTTTTTTTTTTCCTCTTCGCAAAACAGCACTGATGATTTTATCAATAATGTACAGCAGACAGATGTAACGGGGGCCATGTGAGGTTATTTATATTTGATGGCAGAAAATATATTATCACGCAGCAGCAACTACAATCTCACAGTGAAGGCAAGATGTATGACTCAATCATAACATTACATAGCAGTTTCCATTAGTTCCCTGTTGCTGTGCAGATGACATTTCTGAACACTAGAAATTCAAGACATAAAGGAGAGGTCTGCACAAGTCAGCTTCCTTTTTTCCCCCACTTTTATTCACATTCCTCCCCCAAGTGATTTAAATTACGGATGTGCGCACCCTCTTCCTATGTTTTGAGATTTCTGAACACTGTAACATTACATTGCTTCTCATTTAGCAGACCCTCTAAACTAACTACAGGGGCAGTCCCCCTGGGGCATCTTAATATGATATATGCTAATAATGGATAATATGCCAGTACAGTGTATGTTTATTGACGATGAAACACCCAGGCCTGGGCTTACTATATGTATATCTCAAGCCATCATTTTGTGATATATACCCATACAGTCAACCTTCATTAATGAGCAGAACTGCAGTCAAGAATTATCCTTGAATAAGAGTCTGACCTGAATGCCTCCTCATCTCCTCGTCTCCCTGTCTACCATGTCATGGGGTGATGTTTTGAGTGTGAATGCTGAGAATGTCACTGAGCTGTTTTTTTTGTCCTGCTGTCACATTCTCACTGTCACACAGTGCCAGCACATACTCAACCTTAAGGCCTCTATTCTTACTGCTGTGCTGGAGACCAAGGCTTTGTCTGCTTTTTTCACCAGGTCATAATCAGTGACCTCATCTCATACCTTCCTGCCCCCAAATATGCCCTTCTCAGGAATCCGCAGGTAGTCAAAACATTCCAGCCTCACGCTTCTTTCAATTTGGAATTACCATTTCTATTAAAGAAAATCAAAGATGTGTGTCTGTCTGGGTGTACATGCTGTATAACCAGTAAAAGTGAGTGAACATACAGTATTGTTACATTAATCACTGTAATCGGTCGATGCAGTGGCTGGGATCTTCTCCACTACCACAGATAAAGTTAATACATCATTCAGACAGCTACAGTTTGAGCACTATTCACCATTCAACTCCTTCTCCCTTTGAAGTCACCGTTTTCACTGTGCTATGCTTTAAGAGATATAAGATCCACAAGGCCAAGATCATGGTAGAACACACTGCACCCTTCGCATAACATGGAGTCACCAATAATAATAATAATAACTAGAAAAGCACTCAGAGAGCGCAGACCTCCGCCAAGGCAGCTTACGTCTCCACCTTATTGTCATTCTCACCTTAAGACGGTTCGTTCACTCATGCTCACACGAACTTGGTTGGCTCTTCGGTGCAGGAAAGTACTTTATCTAATTTCCACTGCCAACATGAACTACTGGGCTGCTCACCACTACCGCTCTAACTCTCCTTTGTCTTTCACTGAACCCTCTAACCAAAAACTCAACAACTCCTTGACGCGCAACAGGAGCCTCATTTCCGTACCAACCTATATTCCCTCCTTTCAAAATAAAAGTCTCCGTAGATTTCATGCTACACTGGTAACTTGACTGAATAAAAACTTCCTGGATCCAAATGGTTATCCGGATCACCACCAAAATCAAATCAGTTCTAAGTTAGGCCACTTCTGACCTATCCTGAAAATTTCATCAAAATCCATCCATAACTTTTCGAGTTATGCTGTTCACAAACAGACAGACAGACAGACAAACGGACAAACCAACGGCGGCGAAAACATAACCTCCTTGGCGGAGGTAATAATCATAATAATAATAAAAACTGCATTTGTACAGCACAATTCATACAAGATGTAGCTCAAAGTGGTAACAGTTTGGACCAAGCCTCTCACCAACCTACTTTTGGCAAAAGATTTTGAGAGGTAATTTCACCTTTCCGTTTATACATAATTGCATATTCAAAAAATGGAAACAGGCCTGCAGTACTTTCTGTTCACAAACAGAAATCCATTCATCATTTCTGGTCTGGCAAAGGCTATTACCGTTTTCTTTAAGACACCTGGAAACATGGACCCAAAAATAACACCTAGCAACCATTTATTGTCCTTAACAAAAAAATACAGACTTTTGTTTTTGCTTTTAATGGTTGCCGATAGTTATTGTGGGCTTAAGATTTCATCCAGTTTCTTCAGAAAATGTGTTCCCATTTAAAAAGCATAATGGGTTCTATGCTCAGAGCCCATTAATCATTTGCAATGGATCTGTAAAGACTACAGACTGTGAAAATAACACAAAGAAGTCTGCATGCTCAGGCCTCTTTCAAAGTTCATCTAGGCTATTCGTAAATTCATTCATTTATTTATTCAGTCGTTCATTCATTCATTTATTCATTCATTTGTTCATTTTGTTGGGTTACTACACAACTCTCTCCAAATGTACCTTTTATTTACTTTTCAATTGTTTTTAAAGGACTTCAGCGTTTTGCCTACAACTTTAAGTAAACCATCAACTATCTCTGAGAATTGAAGACCTGTACAGTCAAGGTGGACTTACACATACAGCGGTAAATAACATTGCTGATAACAATTATTTTGCTTTTGTTGAGTGAAATGTGTTGTGCGAGCAGACTAGACTGGACTTAGTCACTGTCATATTCTTGGTTCTTGGGAGAGAGTGGAGAAAAGCCTTGCAGTGCACCCTCGCTCCAAGCCCTACATATGATGCCTCCTGACAGACAGAAATGGTGATGCTGGTCCACTTGGACACGTCAAGCCTACTCAAGACTCTCATAGCCTCTCTTTCTAAAGCTTTGTTCAGTATGCTGTACACGCGCACACACACGCGCACACACGCACACACGCACACACGCACACACGCGCACACGCGCACACACACACACACACACACACACACACACACACACACACATACACACACACACACACACACACGCGCCCCATAAAAGTGCCTTTGGGGGAAACAAAAAATCAGACTGAGTTTGAGGGAGCATGTCAAAGCCTCACTATTTCAAGAACCTGAAAAAGAAAAATAAATAAATAAATTCTTCACTGCCCAAGATCGATGCAGCTGACAACTGGCATTTTATTTATTTATTTGCTTGTTTACCCCTCCTCCCTTGGCTGCATTCAAATGTCAGGACGCTTTGATTCACGACTCAAGATGTCTGGGTCAAAGAAACACGAAAATAGTTTTTAGCAGCTGGTGTAAAGAAAATAACAACAACACTAGCTAGGGCCTAAAATGAATGTGTGTCGATGTTGATTCTGTGCACAGCTGGGGTGGAAATTAACTGCAAAAAGGGCAAAAAGTGAACCTTTACCAGCCACTGACAAATAAATGCTAAAAATAAATTTCACCAGCCACTTAACTGTAAATCATTATTTTGTGCCCAATATGTACCAGCCAATTTCATATTTTACCAACATTTGGCTGGTAGCTGGTGCTTATTTCCATCCTGGTGCACAAACAAATCACATGGGTATGGGCTTTAAACAGCAAACATCAAATATATAGACAGAACACTCTTCAGAAGGAGATGTTTGAC
>CM059288.1:13878032-13928032 GCA_030347295.1 Setipinna tenuifilis | reverse complement strand
TACCAAGTAAACACAGCATGTAGTTTCCTGCTTTGCAGCCTAAAATGCCATTCAGTGCACCACTGAGGGGGGAGCAGAAGTGCCCTTAATTGGCCTGTGCAATCACACCTGCCGGGCCTCGATGGCTCCTGAAACACACAGTCAAACCCCTGGCCCACAGCAGCTCACACTATTAGGATGCAAAGAAATGGTTTGACAGGGTTCGCTTTAACTCACCTCTATTTCACTGCTACCATGGTGACATAGCACTTTGCACCTATGGGGAGTGAGGTGCTGAACATTTTTTTTACCCCAAAATGAGTCAGTCTGATTTTTTCGTGAAACCTTTTAACTTGCATTATGAATTAAAAATAGACCTGTCGTACACAGAAGAGCAGTTTGAAGTACTTTGGTGAAACCTGCCCCAGGTCTCCTGTGGCCCTCGTTGCCTTAGCGATGTAACCCACCACAACACTCAGCCCATGTTGACTGAGCCGCCGGTTAAGCTTGCTAGACTGCAGTCATCTTTGTTCTGTAACATTATCTTCCAACACTGATCCTGATAAATGTGTAATCCTCATATCAGATCTCAACAAACTGTAGGGCTAACATGAATTTGAAATAATACAGCTCCTCCAGCTGAACCACACAGAACCTGTTGCTACCCAAATATTCAGACCAGCCCAGGCCAGGCTAAGGCTCCATTTTGGGGGTTTTGTGAGGAGGCCAAAAGGTGTGCCACTACTTCCTGAAATCAATTTGAAAGATTTCCTGTCTGACTCTCTCCAAGTCATTCGTTTAGGAAAACTAGGGACATTAATCACCACACTCCATTCAACCAATCATTAGTTTTTCACATTTGTCATACTTCACAGCACCACAAGCCCACTGTTCCATCATCAATGCTTGTCTCTGGGGCATGTTGAGTTCATACAAACAACAGCGGAAATGTTCTTTGGCAAGTGAACAAGCTGAATGAAAAAAATCAAAATCAATAGCGTCCTCTTTCATCAACCCTCGCATATAACAACTTGTACATGTGCTCATTTTTCAAGCAAGTTCAATCATAGCAACACGCCATACGGCAACTCATGGCCTATTATGTTTCTCTCTTAAGCATATTTGTTCTGCGAGTTGTTTGTGCTATGCTCTACACATTAGACTACAGCAAAACAGACCCTGGACAGGAAATATTCATCAACTCAACAGCATCAGCAGCAGCAGCAGCATGGTCTGTTTCTTCATTAAGTCACCTCAGCACACCACGGACGTGGGAAAAGGGCTGGGGAATAATGACGCCCATCACAGGCTAAATTTAGCCCCTAGGGGTGCAGAGGACACATTTTTCATGCACCAAAAGCTAAGGTAGGAGGTAGGTGGCCTGGCAAGGGCCTTCTAAGAAATAAGGTGAACCGAAATGTCATCTGCAGACAGGGTGAGGGGTGTGGCCTTCTGATTCCTGTTGATTAGGGCAGACTGAAGAGGGTTAATGGCTTTTTTTTTTTTTGGGGGGGGGGGGGGGTGGCAAAATATAACCCCTTAAACTGTATTTAAAAAGTTTATCTGGACTCCAGCCTAAAGCGTTAATCGATAAGGAAACTTCACGAAAACACAACTTTCATTTTCTCCTCCAATGAATTTTGACGAAGCCAGCATTCTGACTTACTGACATCAGCAACTCCAACTTCATTATTTCAATGAAGTCCCACACAGAAACGGAAGAGATGTTCTGCAGTCTACAGTCACTAGCTTACTAAGGTCTTGCTAGCTTACTAAGCATTTGCTTAGTCAATGTTTTTCTAACATCCCATTTCCTGATAGCATGGCCACACACAGTTGGAGCTCAGAATTTCAGATTTGAATATGCACTTCTGCCGTGCTGCAAAACAGTTTTATTGTCCTCATAAGCCAATAATTTCTTGCCTTTTTAAAGATGTTTATGCTTGAGTGTATGTGTGTGTGTTTATGGTTTGTGTGTGTAGTGTGTGTGTGTGTGTGTGTGTGTGTGTGTGTAGGTGTGTAGGCTGTAGATGTGTGTGGGGGCTGACTGAAGATGTGTTGCGGTAGCTTTCAGACTAAGCTCTTAATATTGCCTCTGGGCCACCCTCCAACCCGCCTAAAAATAAATAACATCCAGCCCAGGAGACCGCACTTACACACAGCCTGGGGCACAATCGAGAGCGCCATGCATCAGAGGGTCCTCATTACTTCTACTGAGGGGGGTCAGTTAAGACAACCCTCTTAAGGGAGGGGGGCAGGCAGCAGAGCTGATATGAGGAATGGTAGTGATGAAGCTGCACTTTCTTCTCAGTGCAAACATCTGGCTACAGTGATCCATAAGGAAGGAAGTAAGGAGGTGGTGGGGGAAACCAGTCAGCTGACCCAGGTCAACAGACCACTGAAGGAGGTCAGAGGTATTTCTGCTTTTTGGCGGCGGTTGTTTTATAGTCAACAGAATGTGGGAGGGAGGTCACTGATTTGCCTACAGAGAAAGAGTCTCATGTCGACACATTTTACACATTTCACGATTGCCTACAATAAAAATGCTTAGGAATGTACCCAGTGGGTTTTCACTGCATTGCCCTATAAATAAATGCAGGTACATACCAAGATCACAAAGTTATGACCAAAATCATTTTCGCAATGAACTTGCACAAAAGCGAAGTTATGTGTCCTAGTTGTGAAATTCTGAAAAATGGTTTAGAATAGCATTAAAGTTTTTTCCAATTTCCAAGAAACTTTGTCAAGTCATTGGTGAGTATCTCAAAGCCACTTATTTATGGGCTTCCCGTGGATGAGGGGATTTAAGCTGGCATCAACCTTTAACGAAGTGACATTTTGTCAGCTTCTGAGAGGAAATCTCCATACCTAGCAGACAGCCTTTAGTCGCTTTTCAACTTAAGACTCTGAAAAGAAATCTTCTAATCTAAGCGAGAGCCCCTAGTCTCTTTCAAACGAGTGGCATTTTTCTTAGATTCTGAAGCAGCGTCTGCATATCCCCTGGCCCCCTTTTTTAATCGAATGACACTTTCTTAACCTGCTTTCAGAATGGAAATCTCGGTCCAAAGAACACATCCACATTCTTACAAGACAGAAGAAAACTTGGAAATTTGAATGCCCACCTGTTAACCCTTAATTTTTAAGTTTTAGCTGACCTGTTCACGTAAGAGCCTGCTAGCAAAATGCACTTTCACACATACAGTAACTTTGGTTAAAAAATCAGAATCAGGAGTTCAGGCTAAGTTTGAAAGCAGCTCTAGACTCTTAATGATCTGCATATCTACAGCATCCAATAGACATCCGTCTCCAATTATTCCCACCTTTTCATACTGTCCCCATTTATTTGTACATAATCTACTCCAAACTACACCATACTATACTGTATATACTGCACCTGCTGCTCCTTGCACTTCTGATTAGATGCTAAACCATATTTCCTTACCCTGTATTTATGTAGATAGGAAGCCGCACTCTCGGTTATCGTTCTTGTTCTCTGTTTAATGGGTCAGCATGAAGACAGACGTTTCGGCCCAGCGGCCTTCCTCATTGTCTTAGGCCGCTGGGCCGAAACGTCTGTCTTCATGCTGACCCATTAAACAGAGAACAAGAACGATAACCGAGAGTGCGGCTTCCTATCTACAAGTATACTATTTTCAGTTGCCCGCACCCAAAGGCGCTGATAAGAAACTTTTGGAGTTGAGCGCACTTTCCAAAAAAGACCTTACCCTGTATTTATACATGTGTAATGACAGTAATCTAATGTTTAACTCTTGAGGGCCTTACCTGCTGTTGGCTGCCTTAAGGTCACAGAAGTGGGTGTGCAGCGCCTTGACGATGTCATTGCACACTAGGTTGACCATGTCCACGTCGGCCAGACGGGCGCGGAGCTGCTTGGTCATCTCCCAGAGGTCTTCAGAGAGCATCTGGTACAGCTGGCCCTCGTCCCGGCTGAGAGGCACATACCAGGACAGGATGTAGTCTCTGTAGCTGTAGTCGAACACTGAGAGGAGGGAGAGGAGAGGAGAGGAGAGGAGAGGAGAGGAGAGGAGAGGAGAGGAGAGGAGAGGAGAGGAGAGGAGAGGAGAGAAGAAAATCATACTACTTTAGTCTTTTTTAGTTGGGGCATTACATTTTTCGTGAACACACTTATTCCGAGCAACTTGCATTGAACTAAACACCAGGACCCCCTGGAGCAACTTGGGGATAACTGCTTCACTCAGGGTCGCACTGGTGGTAGACCCTGGCATGGAATGCACAGCCATCTGCTGTTTCTTTTGCAAGCCCTGATTACTGTCACCAGACCACCACCACCACCACCACCTTAACTACTCACCTAATATAACAGCAGTCTGCTGTACAGCCCACAAGGGCTGTGTCGGAAATGTTCACTCATTCACTATGCAGTGCATTTTTATCAGCATCCATTGTATCCCCTACACAGTGCACTACATAGTAAATGAGTCTGCTGTACTACACACAAGATTTTATGATTGAAGTAACAATAATATACTTTTCTGTAGCACCTGTGCCTAACAGCAATTAGCACATTGTTGAGCACAGGCGAAACTCACACCAGTTCCAGTCTAGTTACGTAGGTTCTACAGTCAGTGTTTGAATGGTGGATGGCAATTTCGTTAACCTGTTGGACATATTATGCCACACACACACACACACACACACACACACACACACACACACACACACACACACACACACACACACACACACACACACACACACACACACACACACACACACACACACACACACACACACACACACACACACACACACACACACACACACACACACACACACACACACACACACACACACACACACACACACACAACCAGCAGGCTACCTGAGCCTCTGCTCAAGGTCCAATCACCACAGGAGTGCCTCTATTCCACGGTCTTTTGCATTGGTCTTTGTGGGGCATATCAGGAAGTGACATCGACCTCTCCGCAGACATAATCAGCTGCCACAAACGCTTCCTTTGAGAAGGCCACAGTGGAACAATGGGAGGTAGTTGCCAGGTAACAGATGGCTAGAAGGCTACTACAGCCAAAGGATTACTGTGCTCTTCCAGCCACAATGGGAGGCCAGCCTTTCTGCCTTGCTCTGCTAAACACTTCTTGGAAGACGTATCCAGAATCCCACAACAAGCTCCAACTGGATTTGCAGGGTTTCAGTGTGGTCCACTGTAGTGGTAAAAAAAAACACTATTGCAAGAAAAAAACCTTTTTCTTTGTCCTGTGTTTCACAAGTGTATGCCAATCCGTCAATGGCGTTGCTCTTTTAAAATAAATATCAATTGAAAGGGATTTAAGAAGTTCTCTCAACTTCCTCCAATTTCATGGTCCCTGGTCTTTCAATGTCACAAGAATCTTTGACACAAAGTCGGTGAGAAGCAACTCGTGCTAGTGGCTAGTGGAGGTCATAAAAAGCAGTGGTGTCCTTTTGTGTCATGCACATCCAATCCAATACAGCAGGACTTTCTGTTACAGAGATCACTCACAGAGCACTGTATATTTTGTCTTTTGCAAAACTCATGGGAAATTATGCTGCATCATGCCCAGTCAGGGCAGTCATATGTGTATCTATCTTCTCCAGTCAGATGCCATCAGGAATACTTCCTGCAAGGTCACGATGAAGATGCCCACACTGTGTCCATGTTGCCAAGAGCACTGCTAAGCACTGCCAAACAAGCAAACTTTTGGTGCATCTTTGGCTACCTTCTGCTGAGCCTTTTGCAAACTAGGTGAGTCACTTCCTGTGAGGCTGCTTCTCTAGGGCAAACCAGACAATTGAGAAGCCCGTGAGAACACCCTCTGCACAAGTTAGAAAGAGGGTGGAGGCTAAGGCCTATCTTTTTGAAGAAGAAGAAGAAAAAGAAGAACAGGCAGTGCTCACGACTGTACTAAAAGTGGAATACGCATTGACCCAGTCAGGAGGAGAACTTTACAGATTGACATCTATTACTAACTGTTGAGAACCTGTCCCCTGAATGCCAAATTGGCTGAGGCTGAAGGTGCAGGGCTTGAGGTGTCATGTTATGTAAAGAAGCTGAACTAATATGCCATTTCAGTATCAGTTATTCATTCATTCCTGAAGCTCTATTGTATACTGCATATGACCTGATTTGATTCCACCAACATTGAAAGCTTTAACTTACTTGTAGAAAACACACCTCTATAAGCAGACATATACTGCAGATAGTATTGGACTGATGCTGTTAGAAAAATGGCTGGTTCAGACTAGCACAATGTCTTTTTTTACTGTTCCTGCTATAAGCGGTAAACAAAGGATTCAAGAACACAGCCCATCCCATCACGGCATTCAGAAGGGTTCTGTAAATATGCATGGAGTCCATGAGGAAACATCAAAACCGGAGATTACATTTTTATTATGAATGATGCTTGTGCCTGCATTATAAGGCTCATACAGACAGACAGTCAGCCAAAATCCCTCTGGAAACGGCATTTTTCAAGTCTGAGAGATAAAAGACACCTAATCATAAATACTACATGACAAAAATGTGCTTCTGTTGAATTATTTAAAGTCCTCTTCCTACATTCTGGAATACCCAATGTAGCCAAGGTGAAATTTCCCCTTCTCATCATCCCTCTCCGCATCCGTGTCTCGTTATCCCTTATCCATTTTCTTATTCATCCTCTCATCTGTATCCCTCCATCTACCCTCCCTACCTCCCTCTCTCTCTGTCTCCAATCACTTCCCTCCTAAGTCCCCCGCCTTTCTCTCCTCCCTCATTAAAGCGAGCCTTTTAATCAAATTCTTACAATATGTATGCGTCAGCGGGCGATGCCAAGTGGCTGCTGTGTCCACCACCTGCTTTTCCCCGACTGCCTTCTCGCCTCCTCTCTGCTGACGTCAAACGAGATGATGCACGCCCTGGCGGTGCCAGGCGGGGATTCTCTGTCGTCTTTCCACAGACAGAGAGACAGACAGAGAGACAGACGCAGACACAGATACAGAGCAGAGCATAGCAAGAGCAAGAGCAAGAACCTTTGTCTTGCCAGAGAAAGAGAGACAGAGAGAGAGAGCAAGAGAGCGAGCGAGCAAGAGAGAGAGAGAGAGAGAGAGAGATAGAGAGAGAGAGCGAGAGAGAGAGAGACAGAGAGAGAGAGAGCGAGCGAGAGAGAGAGAGCGAGACAGAGAGAGAGACAGAGACAGAGAGAGAGAGAGAGAGACAGCTCGGCTGACATGAAGAGCTTTGCTGCATCTTTTCTACTCTGACTTACTTGCCCGTGATGAATAGCCTCTCTAGACGCGATGGATTTAGGCCAGCTCATACTTCATGTTGACAGATTTCACAGGCAGCGTGTGCTTTATCAGGGCAGCGGGGGGGAAACAAGGTGCTTCAGGATTTTTTTTTGTGTGAGAAAAAGCCTCTGTGACTTTTAAGGGAACTTTTAAGGGGTTTCTTCAAGCTCTCTCACCCAAAGGTGCCCAACACTACACTTCCTCTTAGGAATTAGTTTATCTTTACATGATGATCAATACTTCATTAAACATCATAAATCTGACACTAGGAGGGTATGCCAAAAAAAATGCAAATAAATTAATAAATACATACACAGTGTGCACTCAAGCTTTTAAAGAGACAACCAAGATGACTGGGCAGTGAAAAGGGCTGCTGAGCACTGCAGCCCTCACTGAGCTTTGGTGCACATAGCTGAATGCAAATCTCCTACTGACACACTGACCATTCATTTAAACCCTCATTCCTTAAAATTAAACCCCGTCACCCGCTGCCTACTTACTTAAGCAACTCTGGCATGTGACAAGAGAGGCCTGAAAAGCAAGAGTCTTACGCTGGGAACCTACTTAAAATGACACTACCAGGAAGCATAGTGAAAATGTGATGGATGCATAGGTGTCTTGGAAAGAAACAAGGCCATTTAAAAAACAAAAAAAAACGGAAGGGTAGGCAGATAACCTCATCACTCACACAGTCTACTGAAGCTCAGGTAACAAAGCCAGATGCTCGCAATAACTAGATAACCCAGTCAGGGCTGATGCTGATAAATGAATAGGTAGTTTCACAATTAGGGCAAGGTTTGCTTAAAATTATAAGTTCAAGTCCAATCCTTACTTTATATGAATCTAAAATCTAACATACATAATCTAATTTACTATAAATAATATAATAATTTACTTCTGGTTGGTGGTCATGGACAACGCTGAACATATGAAAAACATACTCTTGTGCAATAAGCAAGCTAATGGAGGTCCCAAACACAAAAAAAATGTTTGTGACTTATTGACTTGTTTGCAACTTATTATGTTGTTTGTGGCTTGTGTTTTATAAACTGCAGCCTTCTTTGTGAAACTGTGCATTTGTTTTCCAGCAGACTGTGAGCGGACGGAGGGAAGTTGGCTGAGGCCTGGGCCCCTCAGGCTCCCTGGCTTCACTGGGCCTTTATGCTTCATGGACCATGTGAGTGAGCATCACCCTCCCCACACTCACTCCCAGCCCCACACCAACTCCTGCCACTGAGGGCCTCCGCACACCGGTGTTCTGTCGAGTTGAGCTGCTTCGTCGAGATACCCGTAGCCAAATTCTATTAAATGGTACTATCTAGCTAACCCTTGTAGTAGCAACCCTGGGTTTGCGTGGTACCCCAACCTGGCAAGTAGCCCACTTCAACAGAATGCCGGCTTTGACAAAGTACAGCACACTATGCTTATGGCATTCTAGCCTATTAGTTGAGATTCTATTGTTATTAGTATAATCCAGCATCCAAGTGTCAAACTCTGTTGCCGATGGTGCATTGATTACAATTCAGGTCTATTTTGGTCAGAGCTGGTCACTCATAATTGATTAAAATCGGTTATCATAACGGCCATAGGTGGGATCCTACGATGTTCGCTGCACAGTCAGTGTGTGGTGGCAAACGAAGTTGTTTAATTTGAAAGCGCTTTGCAATAAAGTCAAAGCCAGTGTTCGGAGTCCTTGGGAGAGACAAACAGCTAGCCTACTTGTCATGTCCGGCTGCCAATCACTCACGTTTAGAGGGGCACGTTTAGAGGGGCAATAATGAGTTCCCACCTCTATTAGAGCTCCACTATGCTGCAGAGAATATCACTGTAAAAATGAGTTACGAGGTTTATTGGATTTTTTTTTTTTTTTACAGCCTAATACTGGGTTACCCCAAAACTCATAAAGACATTAAACTGTCAAAAGGGCAAGGCCAGAGACATTACAATTCTGGATTGTGTGGGTGTTTTTGTTTCTTTTTGTGTGTGTGTGTGCCCGCATGTGTGCTCGAGCCTGTGTGTGTGTGTGTGTGTGTGTGTGTGTGTGTGTGTGTGTGTGGGCTTGTAAAGTGAGAGAGGGCACGAGAGAGAAAGTGAAAAAGATATAGAAGCACAAAACAAAGAGAGGGCCCATTCACAATACTGCACAAAGGAAAGAGAGAGAGAGAGAGAGAGAGAGAGAGAGAGAGAGAGATAACTAGATCTATAGCACAGTGGTGCTCCACAAACAGCCTTCTCTGTGCGAACACAAGGAAGGAATTGAACACACACACACACACACATCCATGCTTCACTGGCACCATGGCCAACAAGGCTGCCACCGTGCCCTGATAAAACCCTCAGCTACAGACACTGAGAGGATCAGTCTGTGTGTGTGTGTGTGTGTGTGTGTGTGTGTGTGTGTGTGTGTAAGCTTGCTAATTAACATGAACACACACTGCATATCCCGCAATGCTACAACAGCACTGCTTGTTGTGGGTGAAAAAAAAAAAAATCACGGGCTAATGACATTTTTTTTGTTGATAATCTTCCTTGCTAATAGCAGTTTAGCTCACATGGGGTCTAATGCATTATTATGCAAGTTCGAATCCATTAATAAGCAATATGACTCACCACATTGACCACGTCAGGTCCAAACAATTATAAAACAGGGAGAGAAATGAAATGAAAGGAGACCAGTTGGAGAAAGAAAAAGTGGAAGAGAAAAAATGGCTGAATGGGAGGTGAGGGGCAGAACCAGCGGGTAATTTTAATTAGCTTGAAAGCTTGATGGGCCACTACATCTCTTGATTTGACTGCCCCCAAACCCAAACCCAATCATTACTCCTTCAAAGAGCTCTGCCACCTTTATTCCTCTTTTTGAGGAATTTAATCCCATCTCCCAGAAACCAACTACAACAACAACAAAAAACAAAATTCAACTACCCCCCCTCCCTCCCTCCAGCAGACAACAACATGAGAGGGTGGAGGACACTGTTAGGCAGCTGTCTGTGTCTGTGCTGCGATCTAATTACACCCACACAGCATATGAGGCAGGAAGAAGGAAAAAAATAAGAAGAGAAGAACATCCTTTACAGATGACTTGCTTGATTCCTGCTGAAATCTCAGCTGGGGAACACTACCATAAATATCTGCAGGTTTGTTTTTGTTTGTTTGTTTGTTTGTTTGGGGGTGTACATTACTGTTTCACTACTATTCTGTAGCTCCTGCATTCCGGACTTTGGGTGAGCAACACCTGTAGTAGCCTTATGGATCATATTTCTCCGTTCTCCAGTAGCCACGGCAACAGTAACGTATGGCTGTCTTTAAGAACTGGCAAAAGGCCAGTTATTTATGTCAGAGACAGTAAAGTAATGACACTAGCTTGATATACAAACAAGCAAAAAAAACAAAAAAAACAAACAGCCCCCAGTGTCATTGTGATTCCATGGCACAGCACACAGTGTACACAAGGAAATTAACTCATTAACTCTGCATTTAACCCATTACACACGCAAGCAGGGGGCAGCCATGACAACGGCGTCCAGGGAGCAGTGTGTGGGGATGGTACCACGGCGCTCAAAGTTCCTCAGTGGCAGTGGCAATTCGAACCTGCGATTGTGTGGTCACAGGTCCAACACCTTAAACGCCAGGCCACCACTGCGCCCCACATACTTTTAAGTATTAAAATACTTCTAGGAACAACAGAGTCACGACACAATCACATTTAGCATCACTGCCACTGCACACTATAAACAATCCTGTCAAAGAGCAAGTCCAAAAGGAAAGTAACCTCCAGATGTTTGTTGTTGGTTTATACTATCTGGCTGATAGAAGATACAAGCAGAGGTGGTGTTTAGATGTTAGGTGTTAGCACCCTGTAGAGGAGGCTGTATCATGTCACCAATTACACACTGCACATGCTCAAACGGTCTGCAGGACTACCTAACATTTCTGGAGATGTGATTCAAACACAGGAAATGAGACACACATGTTCAAGAGAGGGCTTTTCTGAGGGTGCGAGACATCACAGATGTATGGCCTATGTTTTCCCATCACGTCTGCCAGTCAAGTTGATAGTCTCTTTCCTCGCTCTGTCTTTCTCCTCTCTCTGTCTCCATCTCTCTCTCTCTCTTTCGCTCGCTCGCTCGCTTTTTCTCTCTAATTTCTATCCATCTCTTTTTTTCTGTAAGGGAATGTCTAGCAAGTGAGTCAGTCTCCACTTGCGTCATCCTTCTACGTGCGAGAGCAGGTTGGGTGACTTTGACAGATTGGGCCGCGCTGATTTTCCCCATCTCCCCAGAGGCAATCATGGCAAATGGACACTTGTCAAGTGCGAATGCACAAGAAGTGTGCCTCCTCTAAAGCCAAGGGTTCTTTAGCTAAAATTGCAGCAAAAAAAAAGAAAAAAACTGTGGTAGATTTAAGGCATGTTCTACGTTCAAGTCCGAAGACCTTAAAGACATTGAAAGGCAAGTTGAGTTATCGGTTAAATGCCTATTACCTACCTTGTATTATTAATGCATTATTATAGCTTATTAGGCCTACTATGCATCAACACAATACATTTTGAAAGGAGTTTTCTAAAAGGCCATGGTGTGCGTAATCACTGCATATTTATTCACAAGGTGCCTATGCAGATATTTCCCCATTACTAAGCAAGTCCAAGCAGAAAAGCAGCTGGCTACTCCTGAGTGGGTTTTGTGATATGGCAATAAACTGCGGGAATAAATCCAGACTCACAATGGTCATTCACCCTGGTGTGTGTGTGTGCGAGAGGGCACTCATTCCTGCATACCAAACATTGGAAGGATTGTTGGAAGGATTACTCACCTTCCTTGAGAGCCTTATCCACATTGTGTGACACCACCACTCTCCTGGTTTGTGCAGAGTCCAGTATGGGCACAGAAAATCGTGCCTGCAAGGATGCAAATCAAGAAAACACAGACTTAAACTGGGTGGCAGCTAGAAACAGCAATAACACAGAATATAACACAGGCAATGCAGTGAAGCTGTGCTCTTTGCTCTTATAGTCACTGATTGTATAGAGGGAAAGACTATGCAGGTTTTAGTAATAAACCGCTCCAAACATGTGGGAGGGTTTCACAGGTCAAATGTCAATTCAACCAGCCTGTAGAAAGTAGTGGAGCTAGGTAAAAACAAATGACATCATAGCCACAACAGTCATTTTATGTGAACCAAACAATTTCACAGTACACCACCAGGGAGGACTTGCGTTATGCACTGTGGTTAGTTCCCTACACTCAGTAATAATAGAGTGGCTGAAAAGATGTTATTAATTGGTTTCAATACAGCCTGACTGATCATACACAATAAAGAATGAAAGAAAGAGAGGATCACTGATTGATGCATATGGGCATACTTCCTACATCGGATTTCATACTGCACCTGATGGGTGATCTCTAGAATGCACAAACATAATAGATCATGCATGTCTGGCCATCTAGGGTAATTTAACAAAAACACCTGGGGTAAAAGTCACACTGGACCATGGAAAAACATTGAAATAGGTGACAAAGCATGAACCATCTCTCTCACACAGCGGGTTCAGGTAAACATAGCGAGCTGTGCCTCAAACATTGGTGGCGAGGCTGCACCTGGTACACTTGCACAATAACAATAGCAAAGTTTTCTTATCGATACTCACCATTAATTTGTTAAAAAATTCAGACAGGTAAGAGGCCTCCCTCTTTGATGTGTCAAAATTGCTGATTTTGGGAGGACTCTTCTTTACAAGCAGGGCTATGCTTCCCAAAAGAAAACAGAGCAACGCGAAAGACACATAAACAAACAGCTTCAGAAAGAAGGACGTAACGCTGATTCCCCCATATCCGAACTGAAAGAGGACGGCTGCTGCAATTCCGAAGGCGACAGCTGGCAAAAATCGGAAAGGGGAATAGGCAGAACCGCCGCTCGGCATTGGGGCATCGGCACTATTTCTGCTTCTGCCATCAAGATGATGCTGCATGCTGCTGGAAAGGACATGTCCCCAAAGGCGCGAAGAGGACAGGCTTTATGCCTCTTGAATTCGTCCACCGTTCACGCATCACCATGTAGCCTTGTTAACAAGAACACCATTCTGCCGGACATGGAATGTTGGTGGAATCCCGAGGGAGAAGTACCAGAACCACACACGGCATGCTAAACTTAGTTTACGTTCACCGCAATGTAACGGTAAGAAGGCAACGAGCATTTATCGACGCACTAACTAAGCGACAACATAATGTCAACAACAAAAGACTCTGTCGGGTAACCTTATCGTAAGGTTAGCCATAATACATGATAGCTAACTATATATCAGCAAGTCCTACCAGAATAAGTTTGGAAGGTAATTCTACCGGTGCCTAATTGCAATACTATATTAGCCTTTCACATATTACATTTAGAAAAACAATCTAAATACTGTTTAGGCTAATGCCACAAGTAATTCCACGTTAGAGCAAGGTAAGCCAGCGTGCTTGCTAATTAATAAAATAAGGTCCTATTTACAAAGCTAGCTCGCCAGCTAGCTAAGGCTATCCTTCTTCAATATGCCATGGCTAAGTTTCGGACCGCGACAGGTAAAACACAGGACAAATAAAGAAGTTTTAAGAATCTAATTGTCGTTTTCCGACATCCACCGCGACCGCTATATCCATATGTGTTCTGTTAGATGTCAGTTCAAACAATTTCTGCCCTATCAATCCCTAAATCTTGAACTATGCAGCTCACTGGTCCTCCTTTCTGTCACTCCAACCATTCGGGAGGAAACAAATATCCACGATACACGTGAAAACTGTGGACCAATCGGCGGAGAGAATCAACACCTCATCCCATAGGCCTACCCCGCATCTGTGTGCTTATGGCGATTAATATGCTGCACGTCCACTACAGTTAAGACCTCCTAACACCTGGCACATGAATAAGATTTACTTTTCTTCTGGAATATTGACATGTAATTTAAAGGGATATTTCTGAATTACTGTCAAAAAGTGATTATTGAAAAACATTATTAATTATTTTATGTTTAACCTTCACATTTTACTGAAATTAAAGTAAAACAGTGTGCACAATAGCAAAGACTTTTCAACTCGTAAGGGGGTAATGTTTAACCAATTATATAATAGCTTGATGGCCTAAGGGAAGGTTAATTCACCCTGCTGTGGGCTACGTGTATTTTTCCCCGACTGCATGGCCTTTTCCATGTACTCTTGCGCCACCTGTTGACGACAGAAAGTTCCTCTCTATGTTCTCTTCATCAGATGATGACAGGACCTGTCCATTACCTGTAGAATTGTACTAACCTGTTTGAAACTGAAACCAATAACTATTATTTTACTAAAGCCCATATATCTGACAGTGTTTTTTGATGTCTTGCAGGAAATTAGTTTTGATTTTTTAAAATGTAGACTACAGTCCAAACCAGACACCTACCTAAAGCAATAGCCAAAGTAGACAAGTGAACCTCTATAGGTTTACAACACTGGCCATTTATTCAGTAATTAATTAATTCATTTATTTATTCATGTGTTCTTAAGATGACTCTAAATAGCCAAATTATAGAAGCACAGCTTGGCCAGTAACACAATCCACAAAAGGCGGCCAATGCAGTTTTAAAGAGACAGCATGTGGAATCTGTAGACTTGCCTGTGCATGCTTACTGTTTGTTTGTGCTCCTACTGATGA
The DNA here is from genome assembly GCA_030347295.1 of Setipinna tenuifilis. Lineage (NCBI taxonomy): Eukaryota > Metazoa > Chordata > Actinopteri > Clupeiformes > Engraulidae > Setipinna > Setipinna tenuifilis. The sequence continues at coordinate 13,913,104 of CM059288.1, read as the reverse complement.
AGATAAGAACACCATGGGAATAAAGGAGCTGGGTTACCAAAGTGAGTTTTGAATTACATTTAATTACAGGTAATTTATCACTGATAGCATTTACATGACAATTTTTGAGGACAATTGGGGTCAAGTTTTAAAGACATTTCAGTACCTACAAGAACATAAAGTAGTCAGGCTTATATTATTCTTAACTAATATGACGTCATGAAATAACAGTTCATTTTTAAGTGAAAATAAAGTCAAATAGCATTAATTGTTTAATTTATTTAAAAATTCTACATACACACACACACACACACACACACACACACACCAGCACCACCACCATTACTGGATACAGTTATTTTTGATTCATGCATTGTTACTGTTACTGTAAATTTTATTAAGAAATTTATTTCGGAATTATATTTAGATTGTTGGGTAATGAAGGACTTTTTCATCATACTCTTTCCTTCACATCTCCAGCAGCACAAAAATAAAAACATTAACATTCCATTTTTTTTTTTACTGTACACTAGTTTGTTTGGTGACACTGCCATATGTGGCAACATGGGCAATTCCCTCTTTAAGTACTGAAGAAAAAAGCAGGAGCAATTATCGGGATGGTTTGTGTTGTGTTCCGTGAAATAACTGTACGTGAGTCACGTCTGCTTTCGAACTGTCTACTTATTTTAATGAAAATCCAAGCAACTTCCTCTCTCAAGATAAAACAACCCCAACAGCTCCCCCTCCTGGTAAACATAATACCATGACTATTTACAGTACACCACATCTCCCTTTCCTAGAGAACAGAGGGTAGACTGCCTCTGTCTCAACAGACCTTGGGGTTTATTCTGCCCCAGTGGTTGGAAGGTCTGCTCCTAACGAAATGCAAATGAAAAAAAAAAACGTTGTGGGAACATCCTAAATTCTACAACTAACTCAATGCAAAATAATAATAATAATAATGATAATAAAAAAAAAAACAGAGCTGTGGGAATATCATACATTTTTAAAACAACTGCAGCTACTGTAACTAGTCCCACATACTTACTGATTACCATGCCCCCCCACAGTTCACAAGTCCATTCTGTCAGGTTTGACAACGCTCCTTCCAGACCTGGTTCTGAAAGAGGGACTCTCCGCTGATGTTGCCCGTGTTGCCAGAGCAGGTGACTGGGGCGGCTGCATAGCAGGCAACTCATGCATTTCTGGCTGCGCTGAGGGCCCAGCGTCCCCTGTTTGCAGGGGCATCAGGTGCTGACGATTTCTTCTGAGTACCCCCTGCGGTGCCTCTACCAGGTACGATCTTGGAGTAGAGTGATTTCCAATCACAGTTCCCGGAACTTTTTCATTGGTCACCCATACCTTGTCCCCTGGCGACAGGTTTGAGAGCACTCGGGTACGGTGACGCCTGTTGTAATTCTTTGCAACCGAAATCCTCTTCTCCTCTTCCATCTGCTGCAAACTGGAACTGTCTGGGAGCGCAGGATGAAATTGTGAGGGATGGGATGGCAGGGTGGTACGAAGGCGCCGACCCATGAGCAGCTGGGCTGGGCTGTATCCACACTGGAGCGGTGTGGCCCTGTAGGCAAGTAGAGCCAGGTAGGGGTCCTCTGCCTTTTTCAAAAGATTTTTCACCGTCTGGACTGCCCGCTCCGCTTCCCCATTGCTCTGTGGGAAAGCTGGGCTGCTGGTCACATGCCGGAACCCGTAGGAAGCTGCGAAGGAAGTGAAGGCCTGTCCCGAGAACTGTGGCCCATTATCTGACAGCAGGGTCTCGGGAATGCCATGGCGGGCAAACATGGATTTCAGGTGAGTTATGACATCGGTGGACCTGGTGTGGCACAGCAAGGCGATTTCAACAAACCTGGAAAAATAGTCGACTACCAACAGGTAAGTTTTCCCTTCTAGCGTGAATAAGTCAGAACCTAACTTTTGCCATGGACGCTGAGGATATTCTGTTGGTTGGAGCGGCTCTTTGGGGTTGCGCCGTTCTTGTATACAGGTCCTGCACCTGAGCACCATGTCATTCACTTGCTGGCTGAGTCCTGGCCACCACACAGACTCACGAGCACGTGCCTTGCACTTCACTATCCCGAGGTGGCCCTCGTGTAACTTAGCGAGCACCTCATTCCGCAGAGCAGGTGGAATGACCAGCCGCGTCCCTTTGAGTAGTAGGCCATCTTGTACGGTCAGCGTTGCACGCTCGGACCAGTAATTTTTGATCACCGGCTCCTGTTTTGCATGAGGTGGCCAACCTTCAGCACACAAAGTCATCACACGCGCACAAACATTGTCAGCTTTCAAGTGCTCTTTTAGGGTCTCAATGTAAGTAGCACTGACAGGTAAGTGCTCGACAATTGAATCCACATAGATGTTTGTGCTTTCCATGAACTCAGTGTCTCCACTGGGCGTGCGTCTCGTCACTGGTGAGCGTGACAGTGTGTCTGCCGTCCAAAGCGTTTTACCTGGCGCATACACAATGGAATATGTGTATCGCATCAGCCTCATCCTGAAGCGCTGGATTCTTGGAGGCAGGAGGTCTAGAGCTTGGGCTCCCAGTAGGCTCAGGAGGGGTTTGTGGTCGGTCTCCAGGTAGAAGTGGATCCCGACAAGAAAATCTCTGAATCGTTCACATGCCCAAGTGAGGCCTAGTGCCTCCTTCTCAACCTGTGCATATCGCTGCTCTGTTGGTGTAAGCGAGCGTGATGCATACGCCACAGGTTTCCATACTTCCCCCCATTTCTGCAGAAGAACGCCTCCCAAACCATAGGACGATGCATCAGCAGATACCTTGGTCTCTCTATTTGGGTCGTAAATGGCCAACACTGGAGAAGAGGACAGGGCTCTTTTTAGCTTTTTAAATGCCGTGTCCTGGGCCACGTCCCAAATCCAGGAATTTTTCTTCGACAGCAGGTCACGTAGTGGTTTGTCCTTGTCTGAAAGCTGCGGAATGAATCGCCCCAATTGATTGACCATACCTAGAAAGCTTCGTACCTCTGAGACATTTGTTGGCGCCTTCATCTCTGTGATAGCCTCGGTTTTCGCAGGGTCAGGGTGTATGCCCTCTGCTGAGAGGATGTGGCCTAGGTAGGCGATTTTTCCCTTCGAGAGTTCGCACTTCTCTGAATTTAGGGTAATGCCAGCGTCCTCAAGTCTGCGTAGGACAGCATGCAGTCTGATATCATGCTGCTCCTGATCTTGACCCCACACAAGAAGATCATCTACATGGCAGATCACTCCTTCCAGTCCTTCAACGATCTCTGCCATCCTGCACTGAAAATGTTCTGAAGCAGATGCAATGCCAAAAGGAAGCCGATGGAAATGGAATCTGCCAAAAGGAGTGATGAACGTTGTGTATTTTGCCGATTCCTCTGCAAGGGGAACCTGCCAGAACCCCATATTGGCATCCAATTTGCTGAACACTTTAGCTCCGCCAAGTTGTCCCAGGCTCTGCTCTACAGATGGCATGATGTACTTCTCACGGCATACATGCGGATTAAGGGCAGTGAAATCGACACACAGCCTGACGGTGTTGTTCTTCTTGGGAACGACTACTAGTCCCGAGCACCAGTCGGTCGGCTCCTCCACCCGGCTGATGACACCCAGGCCTTCCATACGCTGGAGCTCTGCTTTCACCTTGTGCAGCAGCGGTAGAGGAACCCGCCTTGGTGTATTCAGGGACACTGGTACAGCTCCTGGGTTCAGCTTGATGGTGTACGGCCGTTTGATCCTGCCAAGGCCACTGCACAGTTTGGGGTAAGTAGACTGGAGCGTGTCCATGTCTATGCTGTCAACACGGTGCAGCAGGCCTAGGGCTTTAATGGCAGGTAACCCGAGCAGTGGTTTGCTTAAATTTTTGACCACATAAACATTCTCAAGAGTGTGTTTTTCTCCTGTAGTCAGCTGCAGCGTGGCGAAACCTGCCACCTCCAGTGGGATCTGTCCAGGCCCATACAATGGCTTCTTTGGGTTTTGGAGGACCGGCTGTTTGGTATTTGAAAAGATTTTATTGAAGTCTGACTGTGAGATGACGGTCACTTCAGCTCCAGTGTCGAGCTTAAAGGTGAGTGATTTGTCCCGTATGCCTATATCAACAGTCCATGCATCACTATCGTTGGTCACAGCACCAAGAAAGAAGCCTTCTTCATCCTCCTCTATGCCATGCACGGCCTTGCCTGCACGGCACACCCGCTGGAAGTGGCCCATCTTTCCACACCCATGGCACTCGGCTGATTTCGCGGGACATTCATATTTGCTGTGGGGCGCACCTCCACATTTATAGCAGTTGGAGCCTTTTGTAATTGTGTTTTGGCTGTCACGTGGCTTTGACACGAAGGCTTTTGTTTGATTGAATTTACTTTTATTTTTGTGTGCCTTTCCCTGTCGCAGGGCATCCACAGGGGTAGCATCTGTCTGTTTTGTGCTTGTGTCGTGTCTTAATAGAGCCTGTTGCTTCTTTACTTCTTCTGAATGTCTAGCCATGTCGATGGCCTTCTCAAGGGTTAGATTCTCTTCCATTTGCAAACGCTCAGACAACCGTAAATCTGCCAATCCGACAACTATTCGGTCTCGGATGAGTTCGTCGTGCAAAGTCCCATACTTGCAATGCTCTGCTAGTCCATATAGAGCGGTCACGAACGTCTCAACACTCTCAGTCGGTTCTTGCTTTCGGGAATTAAATCTTGCACGCTCATAAACTATGTTCTTTTTGCCAATGAAAAACTTTTCAAATCCCTCTTTGATTTTGTCATACTTGAGCTGATCCGCCTCATTTAGTTTTAGCCCTTTTAGAACGTCATCAGAGTCATCTCCCATGCAATACATTAATGTATTCACCTGGTTTTCCTCCGAGCTTGATGTCAGATTGCTTGCCTGACGGAACCGCTCGAATCTTCTAATCCATTTTGGCCACTCATGCGGCTTAGAGAAGTCGAACGGATCAGGCGGCTGAATGCTGAAAGTTGCGCTGGGGGTAGCCATGCTGTTAGCACTTGACCTCTCTTCAGCCACTGTCGATGCTTCGGCTCGCTCACTTTCCTCGTTTTCGGCGTCACTCATGAATCTGCCACATCTGCTCGGCTTATTTTTAATCCCCAGGTGATCCCAATGTGCATTCGTGCCTAATGTTCGAAATTACAGCACTTCTGACACCATGTTGTGTTCCGTGAAATAACTGTACGTGAGTCACGTCTGCTTTCGAACTGTCTACTTATTTTAATGAAAATCCAAGCAACTTCCTCTCTCAAGATAAAACAACCCCAACAGCTCCCCCTCCTGGTAAACATAATACCATGACTATTTACAGTACACCACAGTTTGTTGAAGGGAGGTTGCGTTACGCCTGTAGGAGAAAACACAGTCCCAACAGCAGCAGTACACAGCTTTGATGGACCATACTGCTAGACCTGCTGAACATGGCCCTGACCCGCTCGAAGGAGCCGTTATTGGGCCGGGGCTCGATCCCCAGAGAGTGACACATGACGTTATAGGCATCTACAGCTCTGATTGGCCCAGCACTGAAGTTGCTTTTGAAATCTGTGTGTGGAGAAAGAAGAGTGAAATAACCAGCTGGGCATTAGTGTTCGTTTTGCTTCAAAGATGCCCTGATGCCATGCCATGCCCCGTCATCAAAATTTTATGGGATCAAATGACACCAAAAGGATCTCATAAACTCACACATGCAGAATTCTTTGAACAGTCATGAAACTGTATACCTTTCTTTGCAGTTTAATACATAGCTTGGGATACATCTGGCAGCTAAGCTTAATAGCATTAGGATCACTGAATTTGAGTATACTGTACAATAAAACCATTGTGCCAGTTATACCGGTAGTATATCCTCACAGATTGTATTGGTATTACAATTTTTCTTACTTGGGCCTTTTGCCGCAAAGAATCCTCTCATCTCAATGAGTGTGTTGTCATAGCCGTGTGCCCCATACTTCCTCTCTCCAGTGGCATTTGGCAGGAAAGGCAGGTGTGATATGCTCTGAAAATTAAAGAAAAAGTGATTGACTAAGCAAGGAACAGGAGCATGACTATACAAGAAAGTGAAGCAACACAACTCCTTTCAACCTTCAAACAACTTTCCTCTGAATTACTTGCTAAGCCAGTTTCAATATCTGATGGCATCACCACACAATATTATTTGTGGTTTATATGGTTAGTAGCCAACTATGCCTATGCATACAATTAAGTCAAACAGGGTGAGAGTCACTATTTAAGATCCATTTCCTTGTCCTATTTCTGTCATCTAGGTATACAATTATAAGTGACAGTATGAGTCTCTATTTACATCATACTTCTGTCCTATTTGTTTATTTTGTTTTCTCAGTCACGCATCACTGTATTTGTGCTATTACTTCCTTGTTTTTTATTTTCTCATGCAAATTACAACAATGCAGAGCTAGGTGAAACTAGTTGAGTCGGTTTCTTCCTTTTAGTTGTAAATGATGAGGGCAAAAAATGGCATCAAAACTGTCAACACTCATGAGTGAACAAATGTCAAGTCAGAGGCTTACTGGGGTGATGATCCAGCCTGGGCTGGCCACAAGGGTCAGTGTTGAAACAAACCTCCCCTTCTTGTAATAGAATCGATCCGGAATTTCATTTTTGCGGTATGTCGTCATGTTGCCCACTGCACTGAGAGCTGTAAATATCTGGGGGAATTTCAAGTTACTCTAACTTTTATTGCATATTTAAGGTGTTACAAAATAAGTATCCGATAATTGTAGAAAAAACATCGAAACACATTATGAATGAGGGTTACACGTTATTTTACTGTTATTGTTACATCAATTAGTTACAGTGTGACAAAATGTGTAGTGTAGCAATATGTAATATTATGTACCTACACTTAAACACAGGGTTAGGGTTAGTGTTAGGTATGTACAGTGTAAGTACATAATATTACATGTTGTTACATGTAGACACACACTAAAAAAGGAACCGTAAAAATAAAGTGTTACTATGAAATGTGTTTGTACCTGTCTTCTGTCATGATTGGAACTTGAAGCACATTACATTATACTCCACCCACAAATAGCATCTCACCTCTTCAAACTTTGATTGCTTCGGCCACAGGCTCACAACTGGCCCAAGGTCCAGCACCTTGATGACGTCGGACAGGTTGATGTGTTTGTCCAGTTCAATGAGGTTCGTGATCTCGGACATGCCATGATCGGAGAACATGATGATGTTCAGGTTGTCGGTCATGTTTTTCGCCTGCAACACAATGCTGTTGTTAGGTGCCATATCCACACAAAGTGCCTCACAAGCAAACAATATTACTTAGGACTAGGATGCATTAGTTTTCAGAATTAGCATAAATTTGTCAGTTTGGCTTTTGGACCTTAGGACTTTTATGTCTTTCTAACATTCACTTAATTATGTGAGGCTGTTTATTTATTGTTGCATAGGTGTATTACAATGATGTCAGGAAAACACATTGTACTTTCATGTGCCAACAGCGATGTGCTATGTACTTTTTGTACTAAAAAAGAACAACCAAAGTCACTTTCAAATTGACTTAATTAGGTAAAAGTCTTTAGTTACCAACATTAGTGACACACAAGTGGTCCAAGTACTGCTTTGCATGCATGCAGTACATAGACCCTTGCTGGACAGACCGAGATGTCTTACCACAACACTTTGGTTGATAAACTGAATGGCTGCATCCAGTGCACGAACAGTTCCGACCAACTCAGTTGAGCTGGGCCCAAAGAAATGGCCAATCGCATCCACCCGCTCAAAGTACACTGCAGCCATGTCTGCCTGGTCTTGGCTTTTTTTACACAGCAGAAAGCAGGAAAACAAGAAGCAGAGAAGTCAGTCGTTAATATTTCTATGTTATATTTAGAAATAAATGCTACATGATTGAAGAGACCTGGGAATCATGCGCACAGCCAGCTTGATTACACCAGATTCTTATCAGGTCATAGAAACAAAAATAAACATGTTGTCTTAAGCTTTCTTGCACAACAAAAAGTATCATGGAAACAAATGAAAAAGAACAACGAGTTCCCTGACAGAGCTGCTAGGAGCAGTTGAAGTCAAACTCAGAGTCAGCTTTATTGTCAAAAGCCATATGTACAGGTTGTACACAGGATTTGAAATTGCAGCGCTCCTCTTATTTTATAAACATGACAATATAAACATAGCAAAAAAGTACAATAAAACAAAACCAATAAGAAAAAGAAACATTTTATTACTTTAGTGCATCCAGTGCCTGCTCCACAGCGTCCGTGAAGTTCTTCTCAGAGGCATTTGATATGTATGGCACACAGAGAGATGGTCTCACTCCTAGGATCTCTACCTCACAACCTAAAGTGTAGATTTTGTAGTTTACACGAATCACAATAGTAAAGGATAATAAAGAGGGCATGAGTCAGAAAGATATAAAAAGCATATTATACATGCTGGCACAATGGCTTTACTCTAAACCAGTGATTCTCAAACTGGGGTATGAGTACCCCTAGGGGTGCCTGGATCAACTCTAGAGGATACACAAAAAAATCTGTGAATGAGTACTCAGCTTTTACTAGCATAAAGATTAAGTGTAAATACTAAGGGAAACGATGTTACATTCCCAAGTTATCCCCTATGCAACCCAATTGGGACTACATTATTATGTACCACATAGTATGCACATTTGTTATGCAAAAATTCCCATAGCACACTGGGGATACTTGGTAAGACTGTGTGTCTCAGGGGGTACAAAAGCAGTTAAAAGTTTGGAAACCACTGCTCTAAACCCAACATCACGAGGAGTCACTAGTCATTTGTCACAACCTCTCCACAGGTGAGTCCCAAGCAGAGCTCAATGTGCTTACCTGGCCAGTAGTACATGAAGACCCTCCTCTGCAGTTTCTCCATGGTCACCCAGATCGGCTCTGACCCGTTCCACCACTGTGGCAAGCGGCTGTCCGCGTTGGTGCCGACGAGGAATTCCTTGTCGGAGTCCATGTCCCACATGTAGTTCCCAGTCATCTGGTGGGCCTCTGTGTTTCGGCCTCATGAAAGTATGCTTATTATTATGATCATGTATTACTATAAGCAGACACTTTCACATCATTTATATTTGATTAGTATACTAACAGTAGCAGTATAAAATTATAAAAAAAACAGGTTTGGCTTGCATTTTTTAGATAGTGTGACAGGCACTGAGGGAAAAGCCTGTGAATCAGCATTTTCTGCATACAGGTACCAGGCTGCAGGTGATGGGGTAGTTGTGGTCACAGAATACCATGGAAGTTTGGCTTAGTATCAGCGTACACTAACCACAAATTGAGGAAGAAAAACTCCTGCCAAGTATTCCTTTAGTTCAGTGACCTGGCTGCAAAAAATATGTGGCAGGATTTTTACTTCCAGAATCTGGATGCTCACCTCTATTTCGTACAGCTAAGTTGTAGGCAACTGAACTTCTATTTAAAAATTGATTAAAAGTACAGTCAACTTAGCACTTACGACTACTGTGACATAGATGAATAGAACCTTCACAGACATAGCTCCAGACATGTGGTGTGGTCAGTATTCACATCGTAAGTCGATGCATCTGTACACTCCATCAAAACGCTTATTCGTGCAGTCTCTAAGAGAACTGTAGTGAACCCTCCTGTTGTCTTCGGGCCAATGTGACCCGATTTCGAAAGTCAATATGTCATAACTTTGGCTTTCTTCCATATAATTGCTTGATAAGGACATGGGCGGTTCCATACTGTGCTATTTGCAAGTAAAAATAATTAAGACTACTTCTACTAAATTATTTTTTTAATTAAAATTTATAGCACCTGTGGTCTTCCTGAGTCAATTTGACCACTTGTAGTGGTGTGATTCCCAGGACACTGAAAGACCGGGGGGCAAGAAACTTGGTAGGGATGTAGCCCCATCTGGTTTATATGGAACTGAATGTTTTGGTGCCCAGACTCCAAAAAAACGGGGGCCAAAATCAGTTTTCACAGAATAACTTGCGTACGGTTGCAATTAATAAGACTAACATTTATTTATACCTTGAGCTCGACAAGGTGTATAAACTCAGTCCATAAATGGTCATTTGGCATGTAGCACCACCTTGAAGCTCCCATGATATTTTAAATATAACCACTCCAAATCTAGTGATCCAATAGTCTCATTACCCCTATGTCATCCTCTTACTCCTCCTCTTCCTCCTCCTCCTCCTACTTCTTCTCCTCCTCCTCCTCCTCCTCCTCCTCCTCATCATCATCATCATCATCATCAACATCATCGACAACAACAACAACAACACCATCACCATCATTATGATCATCATCATCACCACCACAAACAACAACAACAATGAACATAACATAACATAATAACATAACATAACATAACATAACATAACATAGAAGTCCTATTAGTTGTTTAGTTGTAGCATATTAGTTGTTTTACTTCATTCTCTGTGTGGTTCTTACCTGTCATGAGAGAGTAGTAGTTTGGATAGGACAAACTTGGGAACTCTGGGGTCAAGTATTCCACCTTCACTCCATTTTCCACAAACGCCCGGAAACCCGGCAAACTTTCCAAATTATCAAGATAGTCGTAACGAAGTCCATCAATGAGAAACACTAAAAGTTTCCCGTTGGCACTGCAGGAGCCTAGTGTGCTAAAAATGAGAGCAATTATGGTGTAGGTCATTATGTTACCACAGCATAAACACCCAGCTTGAAAAGCAGACACAGGTGCCTGATGCACTCACACTCTGGTGTGCTGTGGTGTGGTGTGTCAGGTCGCTGTGTTTTCTGTTTTATCAAGTTCAGTGGAACAGTAGGCGGATGCCATCACTTGGAGCAAACCAAATGCACCACTGAGGGAAGAGAGAGTAAATGTCAATGACAAGATCTCATGACAGGAGAGAAAGGCACTGTGCAGCTATAGGACTTAGTGAGTAAACAATAAATAATCATTATGCTTTAGAAATGCACAGTTTGTTTTTCAGGTCACCGTAAATTGGCATGCCTTCTATAATTGGAAGGCCACAAACCCCAAATCAGTGACAAAATGTTGATCCTTCCGTAAATCATATGTTAAACCTGTTTTTGGTCTGTCGGCCCTCCTCCTCCCCCTTAAGGCACTTCCACTAACTCTGGGTTTGGCTGTTGATGTTAAAGCTTCTGCCTCCCACGCAAGTCGTCTGCTCCTTTTCAGCGTGTGCGTGATTAGGTTCCCTCCTTGAATGCGTAGAGTAAGTAAGGTGAGCACGAGTAAAAGGGTCTGGGTATAGTGTTTCTGTGGTCTCAGATCTTGCAGTCGATAGACTGGTTTCTGTCATTTCTGTCATCTCTCCCCAAGAGGACTGGAGCCTCCACCCATACACTCCTTTGCCTGTGCAGGTCCCGCTGTTTTCCTAACACCCGTGGGGTCTGCGTGTCAGCGTGTTTTTTTTTCTCATCAGAAAACTCTTTCTCCTTGATCCTGTGCCCATCCCAACAGACACGCACACACACACACACACACACACACACACGTGTACACACACTTGCACAGTCACATCTGTCAGGGAGCATGTCTTCATTCAGTGCTGTTCAATTACACTGATATAGTCTAAGTCCAACCACTTACATCTTAGGATTTCAGCAAAACTAACATTTACTGTTAAAGGGTCTTAACTAGAATTATAATTTTATGTACATTACTATTTGTATAGGAATTGTATACGTTGATTATGTCCTCTCTGTACAATTCAGCTTAGGCAACTGTGTCTTTCTGTGTTCTGTGTCTGTTCTTGATTCCTGAGAACAGGACAAAGACGATCTGTTGACGATGGTCAACCGCAGTCAGGCAAAGTGAATAGCACAATGTCCTGTCAAGCTGTAATGATCTTTTTGCTTCCCTTTGAAGATATACTACTTCCCCTTGAGGATATACTGTTCGCCATTGGGTATTACATGTCTGTACATGTAAGACTTCATGTCAATCTTTTCTCTTTCATCTGATTAGTGCCATTATAATGAAAACAGACAGTGTCTTGATATAAACACACAGTGGTTTGATATAAACACAAAACATTGTCAATTAACACTGTTACACCAACTTGTGTTTTCTGACACTTTAAAGAAACAGCAAACATGCAGCACAAGAAAAAAAAACAGTGGTGTGATGTGGTTTACAGTTATGTCACATGTGCAGAGGCGGGCAGTAACAAAGTACATTTACTTAAGTACTGTACTTAAGTACAGTTTTTGAGTATTTGTACTTCACTTGAGTTTATTTTTTAAAAAAATACTTTGACTTTCACTTCACTACATCTGAATGACAAATACCATACTTTTCACTTCACTACATTTCTGTTAAGGCTCTCGTTACTCGTTACTGTCTCGAGTGTCTGCCCCCGCCCCCACTATCAAATCAGGGCTGCATCACGTTTATGCATGGGCTATTAAAACAAGTTCAACGTCGTTTCTATCTCTTTTCCTACTGCGAGATGGACAAAGATAGAGATGATGGCGGATGCTCAGATGAGCAGGCACACCCATGGCCATACATGAAGGGAATGTTCCAGTTTACAGAGCCTATAAACAATTCTTATCGTGTTAAATGCCTCCTATGTTTGCCGAAAGTGAACTACATCACTTCATACAAAAATAGAACTTTCTATTTCATTTGGATTGCTTCATTCTGTAACATTCTATTGTTCCTTATTCTGCAGCTTCGACAAGCTAGTCAGGCATACCTCTTAAGTATAAGAAACCTTACAAATGCAATTTCAAATTGTACTTTAATACTTAAGTGAAAGTACTGAAGTACTTGCTTTAAAAAATACTTAAGTAGAGTTTTGAACATGCAACTTTCACTTGTAGCGGAGTAACATTTGACCAGTAGTATCTGTACTTTCACTTAAGTACTGAAGTTGAGTACTTCGCCCACCTCTGCACATGTGTAGGGAACACTTTATGTTATAGTTCTTTTAGTTCCTTTTGTATCTACATGTAACAACATGTAATGTAATATACTTACACTGTACATACCTAAGACTAACTCTTGCTCTAAACCTATGGTGCAATGTAAGTACATAATGGTACATGTTGTTACACAATTTGTTACGCTGTACCTAATTGATGTAAGAGGGACAATAAAATAAAGTGTAATCCCTATACAGTATGTAGTCTGTCATGTGCAGGGGCATAGCCAGGGCGGGGCGTGAGTGTTTTAAAGGTCACTTTGAGGACACTAATAGTAACAATAATAACAATATCTATTCGTAGTAACTATGGGCCCACATTTGTGTTCTTTCATACCCTTAGGAAAAAAAGTATTATAGAGTATACTATGTATAGTATTTATAGTATTTTAGTATTTTATTTTAGAAACATTATAGGAATACTACAAATACTATAGAATCTTACAGTATTTTGGGACATTTTACTATAGCAATATATGATTGTACTACAGGAACACTATAGGGAGGGAAGAATATAGAATAGAGTATTATACAGGGATGGTAGCAGTACTACAGAACACCATAGAGGTATTATATAGCTATTATACATACCATGGAGATCTCACAGGATTTCTAAAGGAGCTTTTTTTAATAGGGATGGCTGTGCCAGTTCTCATTTGCTTAGTGCACATAGAGGTTAACCACTAGAGGCCACCCAGTAACTGCACACACAATTCTGTCACCGAACGATCATGCAGTGACACATGAGATAGGCTATCTGGGCCAACTGCGGAGAGGGAGGTCTCTGAATGGATGACTCTGAGAAGTGTGTGTGTCTTCTGTTTGGCAAAAGTCTTTCTGCTTGAGAAGGAAGCTTTGATTTTTTTGTGTGTACCATCTACACAGAAAATTGATCAGCAGGGTCAGGCTTTCATGTTGTATGCCGTCCACTCACGAAGACCACATTACAGTGCCAGAACCAAAGTCAGGGGCGGGCATGCAGGTTGGTAGGCAAAGGGTGCCTGTCTTTAAACAATGTCAAACAGAAAAATTCTGTCTGTCTGTCTCTGTCTATCTGTCTCTGTCTATCTCTCTTTGTCTATCTCTCTATCTCTCTTGCTTTCACCATCATCGCTTGCTCGCTTGCTCTCTCTCTTACACACAGATACAGACACACACACACATACACACAAACACGCACACTCTATTAAGCTTTCATACAGTATATCATGTCATATACACCACTTATTGTGGGGTATAGACTACACTGGTTTCCACATATGGAATTAAAGCTAATTAACAGTAAAGGATCACTGTTCAAAAGTTTTTTTGTCTTCTTTTAGACAAACAAACATCATTCGTGCAGGCAGGTCCTTCTATTTGTATTGGGAACATTACACATATCACAGTTCAAAGTTTTTGTTTTAACGCTGACAAAGACAAACTTCATCTTCTGCTCAGACTCATCCCTCTAGCCAAGGCTGTGTCATAATACCCAAGCATGAATACACAAGAGTGTTTAGATGTGGGGATTCAACACTGACAGCCACTATGTATTCCGTCTCTCAACTCGTTTTAGCGAGGCAGACCACTAAACTTGAGCACCATGCGGTACACGTGCAACACCATCTAATGTGTAACAAAACAGTGGTTTAAGGTTGTACATTTGCCTACAAAAGCTGTAATTCAACCAGCTCTGCTGTCAAATTGTGTTAAGTCTCACGTCTGTATGTTACCTGAGGACAATAAAGAGCTGAAACACCACAGGCTTATTGTTAGCATAACCTAGAATTAAAAACCACAAAGTTTAAAAAAAAGTCTACAGCTTTCAAATTAAATTTTGTGGAGAACTGTAATGTGTTAAAAGGCTGTACAAACACTGGTGACAGTTTAGGAATCAAAGAAGGGAGGGAGAAATGATTATTAGAAAAAATAGCATGAATTACCATGTTAATTTGCGTACATTCAAAGTATGATTCTCCCTTGGCATTTTTTTTTCAAAACAACAAAAAGCAAAAGGTGTTTTTTCATTTATATAAAACATTCACAGAAAACATATATGTAAAATGAATACAATATTATTTTGAAAATGGAGCCTTGAACTTAACCAAATTAAAAATGGGCTAGCAGTCCCATTTCCCCACCCCCCAAAAAAGTATAATTCCCACATTTGCACAATTTTCTCAATCATCCTCTAAATACATCCCATGATTACATTTCAGTGTATTTCTAGTACAGAACAAAATACCCATTGTCTGTTTACAATGACACATACAACTTCAATTTAGAGCACTACATTTTAAAGTGCCACATAAAATTACATATAAATCTGGGGTGTTTGTGGTATTTCATGTATACAATTTACAGAGCCGCTCATAAAAAAAAGTTGTTTCCAAGATGGCTTGCACATCCTCAGGATGAGGTCCCAAAAATGAGAGGTCTTTTTTGTCCTTTCTTCCACTCAGTGCATCTAAAGCAGCAATCTATCTCCAATCCAGCCCCTGAATATCTACTGTAGCTACCAACCTGTAAATGTGCCTGTTTTAGCTCGAGGCACTCCTCATTAACCTCATTACCTTCATAACCTTTTGTGAGTCACACACTGGTATGTAGGAGGAATCAACCCCGCCCACATACACAGACACACACGCACACACACACACACACAAACACACGCACACACACACACACACACACACACACATCTGGAACAATGTGTTAGCCAAGGGCACAAGGTGGGCAGACGAAATGAAAGGCATGTGTGAATGAACAACATCTACACGATCTAAAGAAACGCCTAATTACAAAGCACAAAAAGCAGACCCAGAACAAGAGGCAGAGGAAGTGAAGAGAGAGGAAGAGAAGAAGAAAAGGAGGAGGTTCTGTGCAGTTCTAGGCCTGTATAGAGAGCAGGAAGGTGAGTACAAGCAAAAGGGAGCTGAAAAGGAGACTGGGTCGGGCAGCGCCGGACGACCCGTTCAGCATGCCTTCCACACGGGACCAGGAGCCGTTGTTGGGGAGGGGGGTGATGCCCAGGGTGTGGCACATGAGGTTGTACACGTCCACGGATCTGATGGGTTGGGCACGGAAGTTTCTCTTGAAGTCTGTGGAAAAGAGATGGCCATCAGGGGAATCACTCAATTCAGCTCCTCGTGTAAATACTCTACATCTGTCAATCTGTTTTTGATGATGTTTTTTCCTTTGACTTTAATTGCCTTTAATGGTTTGAACATTTTTCCTACCTACTGCCTACCTAAAAGACCTAAAAAAAACACCTACACTAACCTCAATACATGCTGTCAGGAGTGCCTTTAATGCACTAAGCACTTTTTCTTCTTAGACTAAAGTGACAGCTCAATTAAGCTAATTATTAACATCATAGCCTCATAAATGATAAAGGAAGAAAGATATTGGGCATGGTATGGCAGTGTCCCCGAACACTAATACTGCTGTTTGTGAATACCTGGTCCACGTGCCATGAAAAAGCCCCTCATGTCAGCAAAATCGTTGTCGTAACCATGCCAACCGTGCTGCCAAGCCTGGGCTTCTCCACTGTCATTCTTCCAGTAGGGCAGTTTGGATATGCTCTGTTCATAAGGAGAGAGAGGTCAGTGTTTATGCCTTAGAGGATTTCAGGAATGACTCTGTGCAGTCTGTGATGTTTAATATACTTTGGTATAGGTCCCCAATGCATATGGGCTGTAACACCCCCCCACCCCCGCCCAAAAGGATGCAGTCTTCGTGATTATGATTGCCTGTGCTTCTCCACTGTCATTCTTCCAGTAGGGCAGTTTGGATATGCTCTGTTCATAAGGAGAGAGAGGTCAGTGCTTGTGCTCCCTGAGCTAGGGGGGGGGGGGGTTGGTTGGGGAACTTTCCAGAAGGCCCACCCACCGCCAGAATGGAGACATGCTATTGGACGGCCTGACCAGCCCCCCTGATGACGCACTTAGAATTTTGTGCTGAATGGGTGCCCCTTAACGGAATGCCACCAAGGTACTACCGACGCTTCGGATGGTCATGTATGGTACGAGGGCGCTAGTTCAAAGGGTTTGCCGCAGAGTGGACATGACAGAGACAGGACGGATGGATGGATAGAACAGGACAAGCTAAATCTCCAATGAAAATAGTGGGAGGAAGGGAGGGATCGGGGAAGTTTTACTAAATGCTTGCTCATCTATTTTTTTGAAAAGAAGAAGAAAATTCAGGGGTAATATATGTTGGAAGAGACCTATTTTTAAAAAAAACCCCAAAAGACAATATTTCAGGGGTTTGGGGGGTTGTAAAAACTTGATTTGAACTAAATAAAGTGAAAGTTCCACCATTCAAAACACTTAATAAAAACATTTTTTTTATAAGTAAATTCTGTAGCTAAGCCATAAAATAAATGCATTACATGTGCTGTACTGGAGAGGAACCACCTATTTTACTGTGACAGCTTGTCTCTGTTTATGAACGTCTTGCACGCAGTACAGCACAGTAACAATGCTGGTGTTTCCAAAACAACTCCAAGACTGTCTGAGCAGCAGAATAAACAAACACTGCTGACTTGCCACAAGATAACACGGTTGCAAAAAGTTTACCTCATATCACCCAACGAATAGCCAAACTATGAAAATACTACCATCCGACTGATCACTTGGTTTGGAAGTTTAAAAAAAGTGAAGGGAGAAGCAATTATTGTCTAAAACAACAACAGAGTTGACCTGAAGTATGAAGTTATGAATTTACACAACACTTGCCTCTGTGATGAACCAGCCAGGGTCGGCCACGAGAGTCATAGTCGAGACAAACTTTCCCCCTTTGTAGTGGAAGCGATCGGGGAACTCGTCCCTACGGTATACCATCATGTTCTGCACAGTACTGAGGGCTCGGTAGATCTGGAGAGGGACGCAGACCACAGGTCAAGTGTCTTACTCAATCACACTGTTATGTACATGGTGAAACTCATCATGTTGACTATAAATATGGAACAAAAGTATTTAAAAGGAAGATTAATATTTTTTATTTGAAGGATTTTGTGGCAGACATTAGAAAGAAAAGTGTTTTTGTTTGTTTTGTTTTAGAGCCAAATCCCCTTCGATTCCGTTATGGGTGTGACCATAGACAGGGTGTGACAGTGGCCTGTTTACAGTATTAAAATCTCCTCTAGTACACACTGTTGCTTCTGTGGAAAGATTCGCTGTTCCACATTACTACAACATTACAGAAATTGAGCATAACACCTTACACTTTACTAACACATTACATACAACTTAGTCATGCCATTTTGGCAAAAACAAATGTAAAATAGGGTGTTGTGTCTTAGGGGGTTCCAGGAAGGACTCTGTGCAGTCTGTGGTATAGGTCCCCAGTGCATATGGGCTGTAACACCCCTTCCACTCCCGCCCCCGCCCCCCCAAAAGGATGCAGTCTTGGTAATTATAATAGTCTCTGAGCGAAGTCTGCACCGTATGAGCTTCCTTTATAGCCTGCATTCTTCAGGGTACCCTAACTGAGCTCATAATGAACCTCATGCGAGCTTTAAAAGTGCACAGACATTAAATTAAAAACAAGCACAACTTTGGCTTGGCTGTTGGCAGAACAACATTTTTTGCACTTCGAAGGGCCAAGACAGAAAGCCAAACTCTTTCCGAAGTCCTGGAACATGCTGCTGCTGTTTACCCACAAGCACAGCACAAGGCCAGCCTTTGAATTCAAATACTTCATGACATGATGTGTTTGTTTGTTTGTTTAAAGAAAATCCTAATATTGAAAACCAACTAATTTTCTCCGCAGTGTGTCTCTGTACGAATTCAAAACAGGAAGTGGAAGACAGGTACACAAGAAGTGTCTCACCTCCTCAAACTTCTCAGGCTTGGGCCAGAGGTTCACCACAGGACCTCTGTCCATCATCTTGATGACATCAGACATGTTTATGACACTCTCCAGCTCGATGACTTTCCTCATCCACTCGATGTCTGTCATGCCATGGTCAGAGAACATGATGACATTCAGGTTGTCAGACAGGCCCTTGTCCTGAAATGTGTGTTTAAAGGACATTTCAGTGCACAAAGGCAACACACTCATCCTGGCTGGAGTTTGAAACTAACACAGTGATTTTATAATACCTTCTAATACATCTATGCATCATTCAGTCTTATCTCATAGGAGGGGGCTACTATCTAATGCGCGTACATTTAGTCTTTTATTATCATGTTGGACATTCACTCCAGTACACACAGCAGATTGTGCAGTGCTCATTTGAACTTGTGACAAAGACAAAGTTGACATCAATGTGCAGTTTCACAACAATCTAGTGTTTGATGCATATTTACTCACCTATGTTCCTAAGGGAACTTGTAACATGGATGTAAGATATTACATATGAAATATTACGTTAAAAAAAAAATCTGACCTTTATTTTTTGGTTAAGGGTCTGGAAGGCCAAATCCAGTCTATTCACAGCATGATGCACCTCGGAGGACTGAGGACCAAAGTGATGGCCCTGCACATCGATCCTCTCAAAGTAGACGCCAGCCATGTCAGCCTTGTTATCTCTGGGTCAGGACATACAGGGAGGCATTAATTATTACCTATAATTGTTTTTTCGTTATACTTTATTTTAATGCCCGTGTTACATCAATTAGGTACAGTGTAACAAACTGTGTAACAATATGTACCATTATGTACTTACACTGTACCACGGGGTAAGGGTTAGTGTTAGATATTTACAGTGTGTACATAATATTACATGTTGGTACATGTGGATGCAGTAAAAAAGGAACCGTAAAATAAAGTTTTACATTACGGTTATTATTGTAATTACTGCATAACTTCTTCATGCCTTATCTAAGCTACGTGTGTAACAGAGAAGGAGGCATTGATTAATTTGTTCATGCCTTATCTCAGGTACGTGGATAGGACTCTCCATGAAGCAAATATTGGGTTGATGTAGTAAATGTTAAAATAAGATATGATGTAAGGGTGTGTAAGGACACTTCCCATTCACACAGATATTCACAGCCAGAACACAGCTTCTCAAGTCAAGTTTTGGGTCAGTATATACTTTAATTATTCTCCTGATTGGAATGTCACTGCAAACTCGCTGGGACTTTCAGGGGATGGTTATAATATTTACTTGTATCGTTACTGACAGAGTTAACCAAGTAAAAAAAAAACCTTGCCATATCATTACGACCAATAAGAGAAGGATCCTTAGCCCATGTAAACACTGACTGACAGTAGCATTTAGGCACCTTACTTTAATGCATTGAGAGCGTTCTCAATGGAGTCTGTAAAGTTCTTCTCTGATGGATCGTAGACATACTCCTCACAGTGATCCGTCCTCACTCCCAGAATCTCCACCTCACAACCTGATTAAAAACACCACAGCTTTAAGTTGCCCACAAGAATGCTACTGAGGCCGTTAGTGGAAATGATCTGCAACTCATTTTTTCTGCCAAATCTCTTAATTTTAGAACTTTAGAATCACTTTGAGAACAAACACGACTGTATGCAGCATTCCCCAACAACACACCAATATCGTCGTAAAGTGGCTACAGTATGTGTAAAGACAAAACCTAACTTTAACATCACATTTTAAACATACATAACCAACACTTCTTGTTTTCATTATCATCATCATCATCATGCTACATTTTGCTCCTTGTAGCAACTCATAACGTATAAGACATAAGACAACTCACAGTATAAGACATTATTACGTTATGAGGTTTTATTACATTATGAGTTGCTATATAGTGGAGCTCATAACGTAATAGGTTATTACATTATTACGTTATGAGCAAAGATGTTATTACGTTATGCGCTCATGATTTTATTACATTAAGAGTCGATTATTACGTTATGAACATTTATTACATTTCAGTTATTACGTTAAGAGCCGTTATTACGTTAAGATCTGTTATTACGTTATGAGTTGCTACACTCCTTTTAGTAAACTTTTAAATGCAGTGCTGTATTACCCAAATAATAGCTAGTGTGAATGGCTTACAGCTTGTTTTCAACACAGTACCTGGCCAGTAGTACATGTAGACCCTCTTCTTCAGTTTCTGCAAGGTCACCCACAGAGGCTCTGACCCATCCCACCACAGAGGCAAGCGGCTGTCCGCGTTTAGACCAATCAGGAACTCGCTGTTGGTCTTCTCATCCCACATATAGTTCCCCGTCATGTGGTGCACTTCACAGTATCGTCCTCAAGAGTCAGATGGGGAAAAAAATGATGCACATTTGACCAAGTATGAGTATGTGGTTTAGGGCTTCACAGTAGTCAGACAGCATCTATACACAGTGATTACTGTTAAAGAAGCAGCCATTTGTTTGAGTGCTCTCAGGTGTACATAAATTACATTTGACCGAGTATGAATACATGGCTGAGGGTCCGACAAAAGCCAGATAAGCTGTGCACAATACTTTCTGTTACAAAATGGGTTCATTTGATATACTGTAGAAAATGTATAATATCCTCCATGTGCCACAAAAAATTCTATACGCTGCTTGCACATGCCTTGAGAACTGTGCCCTGGAGTGCACTACTCTTGGCTGGGGAACATTAGCAGCATAGCCAGAAAATACGACTTTCCATAAAATGGTAATAAAATTTTAGATTTTTCTCATGAGAGGTTAATTATCTGAACACTCTCGATCATGAGAAAGAGACCTCGTCACTCACAGTCATACACAAAAATCTATCGATAACACCACCTGTGCAGTTTGCAGAACATTGACCTATTATGTCTGTCACTTCTGAAAAATAAAGGTGCTTAAATGGTTATTTAAATGCCTCAACAGTTCTTTGAAGCTGTGAAAAAGGTTCTCCCATGGTATCGCTCTCAACAACCGGTAGTGGCCCCATTATTTTTTAAAGTGTCTAATTCCACTGTAATTACTATATCATTCATTCAGCTGCTGCTAGGGTTTGGCAGTTAAACTGATGTGAATGCCATGTGTCAAATACTAAGATCCCAAACATTCAAATTTAACCAACATGTGTCCTTGTGTATTTAAGTTGTTTAGTGTAGTTAATGTATTAAAACATTTCAAATGATTACGAAATGAAATCCTGTTGTGTGATGGTGTAGAACAAAAGGTGGGTAAACTATACATGTCCGTGGACACAATCTTTACTTAATCTATAATCTCTACTGTTAAAAGAAAACGTAGGAAATGAATGCATGCCCTTAACATTAGCCATCACTTAAAGGCAAACACTGAGTTGTAGTTTAAAAAGGTGTGTGAACAATGTTTACGAGAGTTTACCATCCACGACATTCCTGGTGGTTATAGTTCCTGTGTGAGTTAGGCAGTAATCCGGTTGCATCTGTTCTGTGTTCAATTAACACGGTGAGAGCTACTCAGTAATCAGTCTTGATCTTTTTCCACCAGCAAGGGTGCCACTAAGGGGGGGTAGATCAAGACGATTTAGGGGGGCCTAGAGCTTCACAGGGGACCACAGAGGACTATGATACGATTGGGGTTGGGGCCCAAAATTATTTTCTTCCAGGGGGCCCACAATTCCTAGCGGCGCCACTGTCCACCAGAGTAAACGCCCGGCATTCGAGGTTACATAAGAGCGCCAGTCACAGCTACAGGCCAACTCTTCACCTTAATGAGACTGCAATTACAAGCATTAAACCGCATGCATGGAAAGCATTACAAATCTAAAAACAGGATGGCTTATTGTACGACTACCTGCAGCTTTGTAAGATGAATCACGTCAAATGCAGAATAACACAGAGAGCTTGTTCCAAACATGGCTGCCAGCCACAATGTGCAAGAGAGGGCATGTACTGCGTTTTCAAGTCTTGGCGTTGGTGCTTTGATGTGGCACCATTACAGCACCTTACCTTTTACACCTTTGTGCATTATGCATGCAGAGATGCAACTAGTCAAACTAGCTGCTGTTTAAAACACGGGAAAGTGGAGACTTGTCAAAAAGTAAAATAGTGTTAATTAGCAAGAGGTATAAGACCATAAAACTAGTGGGTGGCATTAGTTTTACTAGCATTAGTTTTATTGTACTGATTATTACTCAATTTACATTCACCAAATTAGGACTTCTTACAGGACAATATTGACTAACTGGATACTGGACACACACTAAGGATTGATTATGTTAAGCGGGGCTGCCTCAGAGGAGGGTGTATAATGACTAAAGGCCTGAAACACCTGTAAATCCTGAGGTGCACTACTGATAAGGTGTCCTGGAAATTTTCACTGACCAACTAGACCCTGTGACTTACCAAACAACTCAACAGTAGAATGATTGACTTAGGACTCTGAATAATAATAATAATAATAATAATAATAATAATAAAACATGCAATTCTAAATGTTCTTCAATCAACAGTTTGTTAAAATAAAGTTTGTAGTCAGGAAGACTTAAATCTCTTCTCCCAAAGGTACCCTTACTAGGTGCACAAATTTGTTGTGTTTTCTCTATGTACTGTTGAAACATGCTAAAGTCAAGTTACACATTAACTCTTACAGTAAATGTAAACTGCAAAGGCCATAAAATAATCATGAGTGATGTGCTGAGTGGTCATATGTAGATGTAAATTATGCTGTAATACCAACAAGTTATCAGTTTAGTTTTAATTGCATTAATTATAAGGGCAAAAGTTACAAACGTCTATAAGTAAATATTTCTTTCATTTAAAAATCCAGTTAGCCACCTGCACTTGTGAACAGGTGCCATGTTTGGAAGATTAATTGATGTGGAAACCTTCCTTTGCAATATTAAGATTCAGCTTTTTTTGACGGGCCAGTTTAATGAAAGCCGACTCTGTGAGAACATCAACTGCTCTTCTGGTGTGTGTGGTCTACCCAGAGATGACTGCTCTTTTCAAAGTATCAGTTTTTATTATCTCTACCCGTAAACAGCCTCAGAGATAAGATAACGTCACAGGGTAATAGAGAAGTTCAGTACAGTCAAAACACTACAATGTCTACCTTATCTCTCTCACACACATACAGAGAGAGCAAGAGAGTGAGAGAAGATTCACTCAGATATGCACACACACACACACACACACACACACACACACACACACACACACACACACACACACAGACACAGACACACACACAGACACACACACACAGACACACACACACACACTTGCATGAGTTGTCTCCTGTCCACATGGACCCACAGGGTCTTTCTTGGCTTCTGCCTACCCCTTGCAGGCTGGCACTTTGAGCCTGAATCAGGCACAGCTGCACCACTCGAGCCGCCCATGCTTTGTGCCTGTGCTTCTGTTTGGTTACGTTGATAATGCCCAGGTCCAATTGTCATGGCCGATTCACTTCTGACCCAATTGCTGCATTGTGGCTGGGAGAATGTGCCTCCACCGAAACAACCACCATCAGCACATCACAGCCAGGGCTGGTGGGTGATCCAGTGACGCGGGGAAACTGCACAGAGGACGCTAATCTACCAGCTTAGCCAGGGAAGGCCTTTGTCGCTGCAGGGAGGCTTGGGATGTGCCACACAAAGACGACACTCACCTCACGATGTGACATGGGTTATATTGTTGTCATTATTATCTAACAGGCCCCGCTGCTCTCTTAAAGGCAGCTGGAGGAACACAAGGCCCATTCTTGCAACACTCTAACTATGACTTTGTGTCTTTGTTGAAAGGCCAAATTTTGTAATTCTGTGTGCGTACTGAGAATGTGTGTTTGCATTGCTTTGTTTGTGCATTTGTTTGTGTGCATGCGTGTGTGCTAAAATCAGTTTATACATGCATTGCCAAAAACAGTGAAGCCTAATGGATGTGAGGATATGATCATCTGAGCTTCCAGGAGTGTGGTACTCGCCCCACAACTCTCAACAGGATTGTTCTGTCAGCCCCAGAAAATAGCCACCATTTCTGAATTTTGCACAGCACAATTACAGACTAATCTACTTTCGCTGTAACACTGGCAGCTAATCTGAGGTGTTAGGTTCACATCAGGGCAGCAACCGCAAAAAAAAGAAAAAGAAAACATAGCTGCTCATTGATAGTCCAAGGGGTAACTGTTTTATTAGGTAGTTGTCCCGCTACAAGTACTTACCTTTTGTTTGCCTGCACATATCAAGCGCGTAAGTTTTACAGAAACGTTTCCATACCGAAAATGCATAAACTCATCCCTCCCCACAAAACAGCACTGTAATGCTTATCAACAGGTGGTTGTTCATAGTCTGGCACGAGCATAGGCTATAACGGTAAGTGCGTTAATGCCCATCCCGCTACACGCTATGATATTATAGAACCTACCTGTCATAAGCGAGTAGTAGTTGGGATATGAGAGGCTGGGAAAATCCGGCGTCATATAATCCACTTTTACACCGTTTTCCACGATCTCCCTAAATCCTGGGAGTTTCTGCAAATCGTCCATGTAGTCATACCGAAATCCATCAATGAGGAACACTAAAAGTTTGTGAGTGGCGTCGCACGACTTTGGGAAGAAAAGAACAGCAGCAATGATGGCACAAGCTAGCGTGGTGGGTTTTGTCATGATGGAGTGGTCACACTACTGATCCGCAGAGTGTGCATGGACTGCTACTGATGCGGTGGCCATTTGGCCAGGGGGCAGGGAGGCGGAGACTGGAGAGTAGCGGGCAGATGGGACTGAGAGACCCATGAAAAGGGTGACGCAGATGGGCAGTGTTGACCGGTTTTTACAACGTTAACGAGGCTATACAAGGACACCGACTAAAGACTTTTATCATTAAAAAAAACTAAGATAAAAAACTGGAATGTTCACTTTTTTTGGCAGATGTAAAAGAATGAATATGTCTTCACTGATCCAGCCAATTTAATCAAAGCAAGAGGTAGGACCATTAATGATAAAGACCATATTATGATATATCCATATTAACTGCTGCTTGTTGAATAATACTCATCAAATTATTACCAGCTGATAGTATTATCTTTGCATTTGCAAGTTGAACATGGTTCAGTGCACTCTCACCTTTGCACCTGCAAGTCATTTCAGGTTTCCTATCAGCTCCATCAGTAGCCTATAAGTGACTGTTTAACTACTTTGACTAAACTGTAACAACTTTACAATAAAAGAAACTTTCTCTGTGTAGTTGTGTGTAGTTTGTGTGAGCATTTCTGCTTATGTCATTGTTTAAAATGTATCCAAGAGTCTATCAAGGGAATTCCATGAAAGGTTTTATCTAGAGCTGTTTTTTCTTGCAAGGATACATTAACAAATATATGAAATTATTTTAAATAAACTAAATAATACTAATCATTATTTCGAATACACACACACACACATACACACACATACACACATACATACACACACACACACACACACACACACACACACACACACACACACACACACACATACACACATACACATTATCACTTCCAAGCTCGTATACTCAATTTAAACAGAGAGGTACCCTAATGCTGTTTGCCATGATTCAGAGAACCACGGGAAGACTCCTGTAAGCCAGAAAAGAACCAGCACAGACTATCAAGGAGCAGCATGTTTTGCTAAATAAAGCAAAGGCCAGTCTTGTGTGCTGTAAAGATGCTGTGGGCGTCTGACACTTGTTCTCTCTTGCGTAGCCTACTGCGGTTGCATCGCGTCAGCATCAAAATAGACCTACGGCATTGCTTTTGGCATTGCTTTTGGATGGAAGCCATGGGAGATCAAAAGTGTTCAGTGGGCCGTGCACAGTATTTAAACAGGCTCAGAGAGAGAAAGGAAGAGAGACGTGAAGTGTGGATGTACTGTTAACTCTCTCCTTTATTCACCCCCCACGCTTTCCAGTCATGCAGGAGACATGTAAATGGTTCCTACCCGGGATATAACCTTATATTATAAAAGGCTTTTACCAATTTCACGGCATGTCCTACGCTACCCAGTATGTCTATGCAAGGGACAATAAAACATGCTTGTATCCTTGTATCCTTGGCTCTTCCTCCCAGCGACACCCCTGCTTATAACAGGAAGGGGTGTCAATAAGATGAGTCCTGAGGGATGTGACAGCCAAACTACAACAGCTTGCAACTGTTGTAGCGGAAACTCCTGTGAGGTGTCCTCTCTGAACTGGTGTGATCTGTTCACTAAAGGTGTTTGGCTCTTTAACACAGCATTGGCATTAGCTCACCGTAGCCACCCATGAAGACAGTGGAGGCATAGCCTAAATCCAAAATGTTCACTCATTCCCTCTATATGTACTATGTAGGAAACCAAACAATGTAATTCACACCCTAAATAGTACACTATGTAGTGAGCGAGGAAACAATCCAGATAGATGCCGATCAGGCACTGTAGTAGTCGTCCCACTCTTGCTCTACCAGGCTGATTTCCTCCTCACCCAACCAGACTCAAGGGTTGGGGCATCCATCAGCTCGCTCTCTCTCCCAGGCTGGGTGCTTGTAAGGTGGAGGCAAGGCAAGGCCAGGTTATTTAGTCTGCTTGGGTGTTACGCCCTTCTTCACCCCCTTCAGCCTCACACTGGTAGTGTTGTGGTTGTGGGGGTGGCAGCAGTACTTGGGCCGCATTGGAAGGAAAGGTGTTTCACCTGGCGGCAGGGATTAGATGTGTATTTATCCATCAGGTTTCTTATACCAAAGATAAGTTACAGTGTATAAATAGGAAGGCTAGCCACAAAATGTAATAACCACAACAGAAAGACTATGAATAGAATAGAATATGTGGCTGTATTTGATCAAACATTAAGCCACAAAAAAATCTTTATTAGTGTAACAGGCCCAACCACTCCACTGCTCTGTCACTTCTACCAAAAACATCATTCTGGTGCCCTCTTGTGTTGGGTGAAATATAAAGCCTAGCCGTGTAACACAACGTTAAAACAGCGATGTATACTTCAGCCACAAGAGTGCAGCCTTTTGTTTTTCATCTCTGTACAGATGTGTAGCATCTGTTCATTATGTGAACTGATATTTAACTTGTTTCATTTCTCCAGACTATGTAGACCAGCGAAAGTATAAAACAAAGTGTTTCTTGTACTGTAAACAACACGGGTAAACGTGCAACCACGACAATTGGATTTAAAACTGTCTTCGGTTTTACAGAGTTCGCAATGTCTGTTGTATTTCCAAGCTTAAAGCCGAGTCAGCGGACGCTTGTGATGTTGTACGCAGGTTGTTATGATTTATGCTGACCTCGAGTATTGTGTGAGAAAGAAATGACAATGGCATGTACAGAATAAAAGCTTGTGTCGTCAAGATCTGTTTATCCATGTTCCATATATATACTGTAGATACCATAGTCTATTATCTTACAGGTCCGTCCCACTTTTCATTTTGCTTGTGCTGTTCTGCACCGTTCGTCTGAAAACAGCAACCGAAACCAAAAGGTGCAGGCGGTCCCTAGTGTGCACCACTGCCAGCACAACACCGTATCAAATTACAGTTGTGGGCTACTGCTTGTGTTCTGGGGTGAACCTAAGTTCTCGGTGTCGCTGAAAGAGAGCGCAGCTGCGCACACAACAATGTTTCATACATTTTTTGGTGTCAGTCCAACGATTCAGTATAGACACTCTGATTTTAGAATTAGGCCAATCTGGATTTAACCAATGCAATTTAACACCAGAGTATTTTCCTCTATTTAGTTATTTCCATTTCCATTATTGTTTATTATCGTTTATTATACAATACTTTAGATTGTTATAATGCATAGAGCTTACACTACTAGGAATGTCCACCCATACATTTACTTAATCGCTTTACATACCTTTCATTCTTTTCTTTTTTTTTTTTGCAGGGCCTAACTTGATGTTGAACTAGCCGATTAGGCCTAAAACATGCTTGGGTGCACTGTAAAGACGTGCAATAAATGTGTGTGGCTTTCACTGGTGCAACAGCAGCCGTGAGAACCAGATAGTACAAGTGTTGCACATAAATCTTGTCATGGTGGTTAAGTAACACTAGCAGGAGGACGAAGGGCTACACGGTGGGCTACCATGTGCAGTCACAACTCCCTAGCTGCACCTCTGGGTACATTCATAAACAACACTGGTACATTATGTAATGAAAACGTTTAAAGACATCAAAGAATCTTTTAATCATTCTTGGAAAAACAGGAGCAAAGACAACAGGAAATACAAAGTCAGCCTCTTAAGTGCATTTTGGGGAAACAGATCATTCTAGGACTACTGCAGGACATATATAAACAAACTGACTCAGAGAAAAACAGTGTCGAACATTTATTACAAAGAGAATAACATGGTACATCCAAAAAATTTAAAGAAATCCATTAAGATTTGTAGAATAAGTGATCCACAGGATTTAGAGTGGCTCATGAATGTGCATATTTTACACACAGACATGTCTTCACATCATTTAACAAATTTATACATACAAATAAAACAAACAAACAAACACAAAATATTGGCGCAAATAGGCAACAGAGCCACATATCAGAACACACATGTAGCCTACAGACAGTAGAGAACTGCAATTTCCATGTATCCTTTTACTCTAAAACAGCAACAAGGGTGGGGATAGACTGGGACGAAGGAACATATTCCCTATAATACAAAAATATAATGGCTTAACCTAAACTTTCACGATAAATTAATTCAGATTGAGTGCATTTCGTTTTTTTTTTTTTATTTCTCTTTCACACCCACAACTGAGACAGTCAGACACATGATCACGTCTGGGTTGATCTGATGTGATCTGACTGGCATCAGGGGAGGATATACCCAGGCTAGAGGGCAGTGCTTGGCACAGACCTCCGACAGCTAGGCCACAGATTCACCCGTTTAACACATGTCTGATAAGGTGCAGCAAGCGGCAGCGGCGGCTCGCAATTACGCTTTTACGACGTCACACAGGTATGTACATTAT
Source organism: Setipinna tenuifilis (assembly GCA_030347295.1). Lineage (NCBI taxonomy): Eukaryota > Metazoa > Chordata > Actinopteri > Clupeiformes > Engraulidae > Setipinna > Setipinna tenuifilis. The sequence goes on along the minus strand of CM059288.1, from coordinate 13,883,395 downwards.
TCACAAAAAAGGAAAAAAAAGCCCACAGGCACAAACACTCCTCCTCCTCCTGACTTTGGCTTCTTTCAAGGCACAGCTACCCATCCCTGCAGTGGAAAAGACTCCGCCACTCCATCGCTCTTTAATTTTTTATTCACACAGTTTGCTTTTTTTTTTCTTTTTTTTTTTTTAATCACGCTCTTACCACCAGTGCTTGTGATCAAATATGACCTGGTAAGGGTTTGCCTCCTGACTCAGAAAGTTCTTTAGATCATAGTTTCCTAAGGAAAAACAGCAGCCCCCTCCACACATCCTATGTTTCTTGCAAAGATGGGGGGTATTAGGGAGGGTGGAAGTTGGGTGGAGGGGTGGGGTGGGGTGGGGTTTGGGGGGAGTCACCAATTACCTGCATCTCTGGTCCTATGGGATCAATGTTTTTTGTTTTGTTTTTTGTTTGTTTGTTTGTTTTTTTTTTCTTAAAAGGTGGGTGACCGCGACCCTCCGACCTTCCTCAGCAGCTCTTCACCGACTTGGACACGTCAGAGGTCTTCATGATGACGCTGGCGCGCGTCTCGTGGACGGACGATGACTGTCCAGAGGGGCCTGGTGCAGCAGTGGCGCCCGGCTGGGACGAGGAGGGGACGGCCCAGTGTCCGACTCCGGCCGAGGTCAGCGGCCCCTGGCTACTGGTTACCGAGAAGGCCGTCTTGCTGGAGGTGACGAAGGTGGCCATGCTGGGCAGAGAACAAGAGGGCACCCTCATCATCGAAGTCCTATAAGGGGACTGCCACGATGCCCGTATAGTCTGCCAACCACAGAGACATACGTGGCAATTAGAGGGATGGCATTTGGCTGTACAGAGCTGTGGTGTTCACAGTACACTGAGACATAAACATTACTTCAACACACGTGCATCGCTAGATAAATATTGTGACATTTATGCAAACACAGCCTAAATCCATTTGCTTGTATGTCTGTGAACATGTGTTGCCCTTAATGTTGGGTGAGAGCATTCTTCCTGCTCTTGAGGCAAAAGATTAATCTGCACTTAGGAATGCAGAGGAACTTAAACTTACCACCCCCACACACAGCTACACGCACACACACACACACACACACACACACACACACACACACACACACACACACACACACAAACTCAAACACACACACACACAGCTACACACACACACACACAGAAACTCAAGCACACACACACACAGCTACACACACACACACACACACACACAAGAAGACACTCTCTCTCTTTCTCTCTGTCTTTCTCAACCCCCAACCCCCACATAAACTATTCCTGCCTATTTTGTGTATGGTTAGTCATGACTCAGAGACTGTTGCAATAGTTGTTTCCCTGTTTTCTTCACAGGAAGGCCATATTACAGTTTTTCACAATTGCTAAAACTCAATTTTTGAAACCTTGCCCCATTTTCTCAAAACTGTAAACACAAACTCCAATTGCTCACATGCATGTCCCAAAACTCCTGACTCTTGTTGCAAAAGCTACTACAACCCTCAAAACAGTTTTACGTGTGCTCAAAACCAAACTCTGTCCTCAAAACATTAACACAATGGTCAAAATGAAATTACAATGAAGCATTTAGTAAACACTACACCAAAAAATGAAAAGCACAATGTTCAGATTTGTATAATAGCATAACTTGTTTTTTATAGGCCTGAAAATGCATTTTCAACTGAAAAATAGCACAATTCGGATGTATATGTATTGTACATAGACTAAAATTAAGTGGTAATATTAGATTACTTGCTAAAATATTTCGAACAAAAATATATTTTGGGAATGCAATACAAATGAAAACTACAAGTGCTGTATACAGTACTGCAAACAAGAGATCACTGGGCTTTACTATATCATGCCTTTGGGTTTGGTCAGGCCACAGCACCTCATCCACATTACAAGAAATGATGTCCCTTGCCAGGTAACAGGGAAAGAATGCCCTGACATGTCATATCTATCCTGGACACTGTTCCTGGCCTATGGCACAGGTCAATTCCATGGCCTCTAAGAAATTTCATAGATCGCCATCAACCCATGGACAAGAATGTGATCTATAATGGTGACTCTAATTTAGTTAGCAGAAAAAAAATCACTCTTCCTCTTGTTCTTCCTCTACCTCCTCTTCCTCGCTATGTCCCTCCCTCTCTTGTCTCTGGTTGGCAGCCATTTTCAAGCAGCAACCTTCTTGTGGCTCTCAATTGGCTTACATTGGTGGTGTCAGGTCATTTGAAATGAAATAATAAAGTTTTGACTCATTGTGCTTAGCTACTGCCATGTGTGCTTTATTGATGATCAAATGGGGAGAAGAATGTTCAACATTTTGAATCACATGTGTCCTACACTGCAAAGTGTGTTTTGACAATGAGAATGTGTTGCAAAGAGGAGGCATGAGTTTTGCAAAGTGTGTTTTGACAATGAGAATGTGTTTAGAGTTTTGCAAAGAGGAGTCAGTGAGTTTTGCAAATTGTGTTTTACTACCTAAAATGGTTTAAGGTATTGACAAAAGAGTGAGCAGTTGTGAGAAGTAGCTAAAGCAATTGGGCAATTGGGCCAGCCAATTGGTTTTTGTGCTTTAGCAATTCAGAAAAACTGTAATTTGGCCCTGGACCCCCAAATCACCACAAGCATGACATTTCCCTGAGTTGCTTTTCATTATTTATGGTGCCCATTGTTGTTTCTGACAACCAGCAGCAGCAGAAATCATGTTTATGGCATCGGGTGAGGCATGGAAAATGTGCTAAGTGGTTTTGCCATAACAGAACAAAGAACAATAGTTGAGCCATAACAAATGTCTTATCTCAGAAACAGAGAGAGAGAGAGAGAGAAAGAGAGAGAGAGAGAAAGAGAGAGAGAGAGAGAGAGAGAGAGAGAAAGAGAGACAGAGGGAGAGAGTGAGAGAGAGAAAGAGAGGGAGGGAGAACATTTTCTGGTAACTGTTTCTTTTTTTCCGGGTACTGGCTAGCCCTGTTTAGGTAGGGACGGCTCCTGGTATGAATCAGTGAGCGTCGAGCATAATCATCCTTAAACATGCTGTAACACATTTGCCTTAGAAAGTGAGACACAGTGGCTTGATGCGTTTTGTTTTTTTGTGTTTTGTGTCAGCCTTGGGGCAACACAGGAACTGAAAATAGGGGCTGAGGTTTCAGATGCTGCCGTCGCCCGTGGTTACTGCACTGTTCGAAACTTGAAGCTGAACTCACAAGTTCCTCAGCTCACTTCAAACATTTCTGCATATCTTAAAAAAAGGGCATAACTTCACACTGAGGAAAAAAAGAAGTCTAAAACCTTGCAGGATCCAGCACTAAAACACACCCCTGACCCGATGCAATATATTTCCTTCGCTATCAGTTCTTCACAGAGTCGTTTAAACACAGGACCCAGAAATAAACCAGTCAATCACCAGAGGTCCAGCAGTAACAGAAGAATGTCATGTGACAGGAAACTAGTTCTACAATGCGGTAGTAGTACCTTATCTAAAATGTGATGGTGTGGTGGAGTGTTGGGCTAGGGTGGAGTTGAAGTGGTTGGAGTCAAATACTAAGTTATTAATGAACCTACTAGTACAAACACACATAAGCTCAGTAAAATAAGGAAAAAAAAGAGGCAGCTAGGGGTACCAAAACAGATCTTTAACTCTCTGAAGTTTGGGGCATTTAAAAAAAAAGCTTTGAACACTGAGGGGGTAATAGGGTATCACTTTCATACCTCTTTATTGTCCTCTTCACTGTGCACGCTGTCCGTGTCACTGTCTGTGAAAGAGAAGAGACACAAAGACAAAGAATGAAAACAATCCTTAATGGCTTGCCGTACCTGACAAACAGGTTCCAAGTGTGTGCGGGTTGATTGTGTGTGTGTGTGTGTGTGTGTGTGTGTGTATGTGTGTGTGTGTGTGTGTGTGTGTGTGTGTGTGTGTGTGTGTGTGCGTGCATGTGTGTGTGTGATACAAGGGGTGGGGCAAAAGCAAACACGTTTAACTTCCACTTGATCATTTGATGGCCAGTCTCCTAGAGGAGGACACACAACTCTTTTAGCGACCTCATGCCAACAGTTCCCCCCGCCAAATGACCCCGGCATGTTTCAGCATGTCAGTAAGGGGGAAGACAAATTACTCCAAGCAGCCTCCTAAACTCCCACATCAACAGCTGCGAGGGGCTGTGTGTGTGTGTGTGTGCACACAAGACATTTGGTTATTGAGAATTGGACTGATAACTGTGAAGGGTGGCTGGTTCAATCCCCCGGCTGGTGTGCGCGTGCATATGCGTGTGTGTCCGTGGGGGGGTGGGTGCATGTGGATGATTGATTGATTGTGCAGCACTCTCCCACATCCACAGCTGTGGATGAGATGCCCCTCCAGCAAGGCACCTAACTCCCAACCTAACTGCTTGCTGGGGTCACTGGATTAATGGCAACCCTTTGCTCTGTGCGTGGGTGTGTGTGCGGTCAAACATGTGTATACACCCCCCCCCCCCCAACACACAAACACACACACACACACCCTTATGTGGAGCCGGAGCAACACTGACTATGGACTTCCAAGACTTCCTGCCTTGGCAAACAAACGACTCAGCAGAGGTGTCAGTCCTGCATTCAGAAAGTAAAAAACTGCCACGTTTTTCCTTCTAACACAGGTGACTGAGTAGCTGATCTATCTGCCTTGACTGCTCAATACGATTAGAGCTGGTTGGATCAAATCTGTGGCAGGGTTTTTACTTTCTGAACCCAGGATTGACACCTCTGCTACTCACTCACATTGCTACAACACAGTGGCACATAGACATCCATTCTGCTTAGACTTAAAAGAAAATAAAAGCAAGTCACTGGATTAATGGCAAACCCATTGCTCTGTGAGTGGGTTAGTGTGCTGCCAAACATGTGTATACCTCTGCCCTTATGGGTCGAATGCAGAGGACAGATTTCTCTCAGAATAACAGTAAAGTATCTACTTAATGTATCTACTTCAGAGCTGCGGCGTGACCGGACTTGAACTCTGCGCAGGGCTGCTTCTCACTCAGTGAAAGCCATGTGTGAGTGTGACATGTCCACACCACAGCCCTGACATCACACGCTGCAGTGCTATCTGATGTGCATGTGTGTGTGAAATGTCATGGCATGCTCTAACACACACTTTAACCAATACTGGGAAATTCCAACAGCAGTCTCGGTAAGACTCTTCCCTGATTTACTGGTCAACTGAGATGCGGTCGGTGCGGAGAGTTCTCCTCTTTGTTTTCTAGTGTCCCAACACAATGAAATATTTCCAGGCCAATTATAAAAACAGAAAGCGAAGTTCCTTATTTTCATCGTGGGAATGCAGAATTGTGCAGCATTCTGTCCAGACACACACCACTGT